>JAEIGL010000002.1:3957500-4557500 GCA_018903715.1 Zaprionus davidi | reverse complement strand
CGAGCCGGCACGAAGCTGCGTCGGGCTGCTCGTAGGGGCGTCACATGCAGCACAACAACATTCGCCGGCAATTGCGGCGCGCAGTATGCAAAACAATGCTGAAACGTGCAGTTGACGCTGGCATCGCAGCAGCAGCAGCAGCAACAGCATCGACATCGACCCGACGAAGTCAGTGGGAAAGCAACAGTGCGTAAATCAAACAAAACGACGAAATCGACGCCGACTGCGCCGCCTAGGGGCAGCGCGCGCAATGCAAATTAGATGAAACACAGTGCGAAACAAACAATTCATTTTTGCAGAAAAAACAAAACATCGAATTCGGACAGTGAAAAATAACAGAATGTAATTCGGGAAATTCATGAAATTAAAAAAAAACATTTGCCAAATATTTTGAAAACCTCAAAATAACTTACCATCTGCGATTCCCAGAAAGAGAGAAAGAAATCTTGTGAAACAAGAATTGGAATTGTTTCAAATATCAACACGACCACCAACGATCTGGTCCCGGTCCCGGTCCCTGAGCAGAGATGAGCCCTGTGCCAAGGCGACAACCGGCGTCGCATAATATTGGTGAGTTTTCCACACAACAAGAACAACAAAACACAACAAGAAAAGGGATACCCCAAATGAGGGGGAGCTGTGGCACACAATAAAAATGTCATTTCGGGCAGGGTCCGCTGCATTGGAATTCCCATCAGATAACGGCAATTTGTCTTGGCAGCCATTTGTATGGGTGAAGCACAAGTGGGGAATGCCGAAGTGGGAACTGGGGGTAAGAAGAAGTCAAAAGACCTCTCCAGGTCAGTTTATTGAATTCTAATAGGGATATTAGTCAGAGTTGCCAACATTGTCCAGTTTCCTCTATTTAAAACATGGTAGAAAGTTTCAGAGTGTTCAATTCGCAACTCTATATACTTTATATATCTCTTAAAGCCTTCGTCAGTTGCTTTGCTTACTATTTATCAGACTCTTGCACATCAAGCAAGGACCTTCATTCGACAACGCCTACCCGGCCAGCAACCACACAAGAAACCTCAGACATTGACATTTCCGTGCGAATGAAGTGATAAAAAGTAAAAGAGAAACAGAAAAATAACGGACCAAAAAACATGTCAAAGCGAAACGCTCGTTAGTTTAAGGCAAAAAAGGTCTGGGCAATGACTAAGGGCTTATAATCTTATAATGGAAGACGATGCCTTGCCACGCCTTAATTCACAAGAAGAAAATTTAACAAAAAAAAAGGCAAAGAACTCTACAGGCAACAACTTTATAATTATCTTAAAAAAAGATTTTAAATTAGAAACACCTTAAGATAATGGAATATCGTGGAAAGCTTAATATATTATTCATAACCAACTTAAACTAATTGACAGACTTCTATAAAGTATTTATTTTATATCAGTCTACTATACAATATAGTCCAGCAGTCTGTAAATGAGAAATGCAAACCCATCTTAGGTCAAGCTGGGCTCAAACACAAAAATTAAAGAGTGAATTCAATAAAGAACTAAAAACTAACAAGCATTTGATTCGTAGTTAACTCTTTTTGGAGAGAAACGTTGAAAGGCCGTAGCACTATTAGCCTAGGTAGCTATTCATGTTAATTGGCAGATCGGGATGTGGAGGCTGCGGTCCTCAGCACAGCTTCAATAGGTGCTCCTCATTTTAAGCACTTAATGAGATATCCGAAGCTGCTGCAAACTTTCAGAAAATTTTCCCACTGCAAAAACTTTTGCAATTAATTACGAGGAGACCTATGAGCCTGGCTATAAGCGAGATTTCAAATAGAATAGGGTTAGGGGGCGGGCATGAGGGGCGAACTATACCCTACTTCAGAAGCGGCAAGCATCTCGGGCGACTGCAATTACATTTCAGCTGCAAATTGAAATTGAAATGCAGCCAATGCAATGCTAAACTAGTTGAAGAGTATCTTGTTGAATAGGCAATGATGACATACGGACGAGAACTTTACTGCCTGGCTTGGCCTACTTGCCGAGGCAGGAACTAATGGGGAACCAGGCCACCCCAATGGGTTAGGAGTCAAGCCACATGATGATAAACGATGTGCGAGTAATCAAAAGTAATAAGAAGTAATGAGAACTCAGCAGCCGTCTAAGGTTCAGGGCAAGGCTGCCAATTAGTGGCAGGCAGGAAGTGAGGAAGGAATGAGAGGAAGTAAGGGTTGAGAATAGCAAATGCCAGCAGGTGTTCTCAAAGGCTAAGGCGACTAACAAATTTAACTGTATCCAATGGGATTTTAAGAGTCAAGATCGATTGACAATAAAGATGATAATTTTATGCTTCCATGAGGTGCAGCAGAAGAAAACACCCTCAGATGTCAGCAGGTGTTCCTAAAACTTCTACGATCGATAAACCCATTTTCTATGACTTCCAAGGACATCGTAGATTCTATATGGTACGAGTAACATATACAAAGCGGATATTGTTGTGCTGCCATGCAGGCAACAGGCGCCGTGACTACGTCAGATTATTCTTTGTTTTTTTTCTAGCTGAAAACTTGCGACAAGTTTTTCATCATGTTGTCGTCGGCCCACCCAACGTTGCACATTGCATCTGTATCCAGTTACCCCAGCGGGGAGCGGGACTCGCCCCCGTTCGCCATGATTAATGTTCAAATTAAACAACGCCAGGCTGACGTTAATGACGACAAAAGGGAAACAACGACAACAAAAGAAAGGAAAAGGCAACAAAAAAACGGCAGCCATCTCGGCTAAAATTATTACCACAAACAACACAGAGAACAGAACATAATAATAATAAATTGGGAATAGTCAGGGCTACTATACTTATATAGGCCATGTGGGTCGCAAAATACTCTGTAATTCTATATTAATATCTGCGTAGGTCAAAGAAAACTACTGAACGGACAAATGGACTAATCAATCAAGCGACAAGCCCGACTGACTAAATAACTCTCAATAATAAGCCGCAGCTGAGCCGGAGACTCTTGTGATGAATTTCCATATGAAAACATTGAGGGTCCTCCCCAGCTCCCCTTTGCTCATGACTCATGCGATCAATTTCGTTTCGCTTCCGATTCGATTTCGCAATTCAATTAGCGACCCAATGACGAAATGAATGATTGCCAGCGCGACAAGGAATGTGACATGCAGAAGACCTCGATGCAGGGAAGTCCCGACACCCCGACGCCCTGAAACCTTGATACCTTGATAGTATCCCAACCGGTCGGGGATTATTGATTGGTTGCATACCGTATGCGACACTACGCCTGATGCTCTATTAGAAACTCCAGTGTTGTCGAAACATTCGACTCTTTGACGTTTTGCTAAAGGGTATTACGATAAGTTGGCAGAAAATATCAATTAATTAACGGCATGATTTAGTGTTAATTGAGCGTCAATACATCATAGATAAGCACATAGATAAGTGCAGGCGTCAGGGCTGCCCGGGGTAGTCTGGCTGTTCATTTGCCGGGCTCCCTTCGGGTTGACTGCATGTTTCGCATGGCTTCGGTCCGTACACTCCCCGACTCTCCGACTGCCAAAGCAATCAATTTAAATTGGCAATGTACATCATATTTTCATTGCTTCTGCTTAAACGAACTCATAAAATTAATGGAATAGCAAATATGAACGGCGTGGGGCCTGCCTGCCTGGCTACGCAAAATATGGAAAATGCTTGAATGAGCAATGCGAAAAAACAGAGAGACAACAAAAACATTAAATTGATAAAAACATGTGAACTGAGAATGTCTATAAATAACTAAATGAGCTTTAGTTCTTTAGTTCTGCAACTGACCAGGAAGTGAACCTTGATTTCCTTTTCCCTGTTATGCAAACTTGGTCAACTATCCTAATTGAATCAACTTAGTGCCCAGATGGCAGATCACGCACCACGGAACACTTAACAGCACAATGTCAACAACAACTATTCAATAATTATTATTAATTGGCCATTCTGCTGCTAATTGCATTTCCATTGGAGCTGCAAACGACTTTTGAAGAGGGCAAATTAGATTTTCTTTGGTTGCCGCATCATTTGCTTTCGCTTTGCTGCTTGTTTGTTTTGATGGACGGGGAATCAGCGGCAAATATCAACAACTTGCTGACTGATTGATTGACCGACCCCTCTGGAATCTGCCTGACAAACACATCAAAGCTGCCACGTGCCTACAACTTGTGTGCGAATTGCTCTTGATGCCTACTCTCCCTGTTTGCCATTGCCATTCCCATGCGCATTGCCAGCCCCCTCTGCCATTCCCTTTGCCATTTCCTTTGCTCGTCAGATAATTGCGCCCTGAATTACGTCTTGCTATTTGCTCACAGGTAAGTGGCAATCGTGCGATTAACTGGGCACGAATCGAGTTCTATTGAAACGGAAACGGAAAGCAATGCAGTCTGCTTTGAGCACAGTTCAATCACTCTGCTGCCCACTGGGCGTATGCGTAATGTTGAATTAGCATCTGTCTTAAGCACAATCGAATTCGGTGTGAAAGCTGAAAAGAAACAGAAAAGAAAGGTATGAAAATCCCTGGCCTACAAAATTTAAAGTTGCATAGAGATCTCTTTAAAATTAAGCGAGATAGACTGTCATAGTTATTACTTTCTCTCTCTCTCCCTCTCTCAACAATCCCCTGGCCAAAATAATAATACTCTCTGCAGGCGTATTTTAAATGGAAAGTGACCAAAAATCATACGCTTTGTTAATCCCAGGGACAAAACCGAAATAGCCGCATGTCAAAGGATTTGGCATTGTGGCAACAATTCGCCCAGAATGTGTGTGCCACGCCCACGCGTACGTGTGCGCTCTCTCTGCAACATATGCATGCAACAAATGTGTCCACTTCAATTATTCCAGATAGTTCACAGAGCTGAAATAATTTTTTGAATCGACTATGGAAGAGGGTCGAAGGGCGCGTTGTGTTGCATTTGGCGCACTCTGTGCGGCAATATATTGGTGCTAATTTATGTAAATTGCCCCATGGTGAGGGCAACCGCCACACACACCAACACACACTCACAGCGGGCAGCTTGCTGCAGGAGTCCATAAATTGCACTGCTACGCTAATCGCCTTAAATTATGCCACGAAAATCGAGCTTGTTGTTGTTGCAGCAGGCGATAATTAGCACAGAACAGGACGACGCGATTCCCGCAATGCGAACACGACCATAAATACCGCTTAAATTGTTCGACTTATAAAGATCTATGGAAATCTGATAGATGATTGAACTGTGAATGCAAATGAAAAACGAATAGACTAAAGTGCCGCAAAATGGTGCATGGAGAAGGCTTTCCCGCTGGGCAGTCAACAGAGTGAACTGCGTGACTGCCTTTGACAAACCTCTTGAATCATTTAGCAGTGTCCCGCACAGACACCTGAGAGATGAAAGAAGTGGATAGGCATTTGGAAATGGAGCTGGGAAAGTGGAGCCTTAGTCTGCTGCTGAAGTCCAGGCCGAGCTCAGCAGCAACGGGGAACCACATCAAAGCTTTGCGGGCCTAGCCAAATTTTGGTTTGGTTTCCGCTCTCCGACCAAAGAAGGTGCACACACGAGGAGGTTGTCGAGTAAAGCGAGAATCCTCCTACATATGATACATGGCGCCAGGCACTAGTGGGCCTGGGCGGAGGCGCACATAAATAAAATGAGCTGTCCGGGAGAGTAATGGTTAAACCGCAGGACATTCACAACTGGAACTGGTATGGAATGCCGTTGGTTAACAATGCAGGCAAGGCACACACACACACACTTTGAGAAACACTATAACACACCCATAATTGAGCTAGCCACATGGAGAATAACCAATGTCCAGAGAGGCGAGGTTGACTTCTCGCCTGGTTTCAATAATTTTGCAAGAGAGACTTTTAAATGAAGGCACAAATGAAACATACCCAGTAGAACTTGTGTGAGCTCAACAACCATCGAATAAACTATCGATTAAAGCGATAATTTCGGTGATTTGACAAATATTGTTTATAGAATAATACAATTTTTAATTTATGCCACAAAAAAGTGAAACCCCAAGGAAAATATTTAAATATTAACTACACATCGTTAGTATAGATTATTTCGTGTTAAAATTTACGTTAACAACTAAAACATGATATCGATAGTTTCGTGTTGAACAAACAAAAACATCGATGTTTGCCAACTTTACTAATTGTGCTTTAAGATAAAGAATCCAAGTAAACATAACTTTATCTGCCTCTATCTCTCTCCCTCTTTCTCTCTCCCTCTCCCTTTCTCACTCTTTTCCCTTTCCTCACTCTTCATCCTTACATTCTTTACGGTTTAATATAAGAACTCTAGTGTTGTGTTTAGATTGTTCGAAATTTTATCAAAGCCCCAGTCGAGTGGCTACCTGTGGGCACAATGGAGCCGAAAGTGTCCCAAAGATTAAGTGTGGTTAACAGCCAAAGAGCAACATGGAGACTAAAAGGTAGAGAGACGGGGGGAAGGGGGGCTGGGTCTTTTGTTTATGTTGCACTTTGCACTGGGCCACACACACTTTATAAACACAGCCCGTTCCCAGTTGCCCATGACCAGAAGCCGAGTGCACTTGTTGGGCGGCCTGGGCACGTTCGAGCAGGGTGTAAATGAGAAGAGCTAGAGCAGGGGGAGTGGTAAGAGTGGGGGCAGAGTCGGCATGCAAATTTGCTGGCTATATTTACATGCTCTCACTGGGGTGTGTGAGACTCAGTGTGTGTGTGTGTGTGAGTTGGCTGTGTGTACTTGTACTTGTTGTTTATCCAAAAATTATGCGCCTCGCTCGCCCATGCCACAGCAGCGTTGTCGTCTATTCGGGCCTCATGCTCAAGCAGAAGCAGAAGGCAGCCAAACATTGCCAAGCTGTTGCCTGGCAGGCCTCTTCCTTGCCTTGTTCCGCTTTCGCCAGTTTGTTTGTCTGCGCCTTGTTGTATGCAATGCTTTTGCCACAGTGTTAACTGCTTCTGCGGATTGCACTGCAAATTTGCCACATTATCCGCACGCGTGCAACAACTTGCAACTTTCAAGTGTATGTCGAAGATGCCAGTCCCCTTCCCCTTTCTTACATATGAAGGGAAAAACAAACTTCTTTACAAACTTTTAATTAATTAAGCGGGGCATATTAAGCTTCGAGTTGCTTGCTGCTTGTGCCATAAATCAAATCAATCAAGCACCAAGGCTGAAGTAGCCACTGCTCATCGATTATAAACTTAATAAAATATTCTACAGAAGCTTAACTCGGACATAGAAATACCATTAAGTTAAGCTTTCTTTCTTTCCTTAGACTTCTCTGGTCTATAAATCAGTGTTCGCTCAATAATCAGCTTGCTCCATTTTGAAGTATAACACGATATGAGATTGATATTCGTTTCACAGCTTTGTGTTCTGCCCTAAACAGCTGCTTCATGGCCCGTTTGCCACATCATCATCTGCAGCAAATGCAGCAGAAGCAGATGCTGACCCCTAATGGGGGAAAGAGGGCAAAGGGGGGTGTCATAAACTGCATAAATTTTTAATAAGCACAGCAGACAAAATGCAGCCGAGGGACGACACTGACGACATCGCCTTCGACCGCTGAGGGCAACTGCAGTTGCTGCAGCTGTCTCTGCTGCTACTGCTGTTGCTGCATCAGCAACCAAAAATGGCCACTTGAACCTGCCTCTCGTCAGCTGGAATCAGAAAGTGCAGCAATCACTGCAGCTCACATGTGCAATTTGCCTCTCGAATGTGTCGCAGTCTTCTACCCCCCTCCCCCCCTTTTGACATCATCCCCATTCACGCTGCTGCAATTTGCAACTGAGTTGCGGTTGCAGATAACAACAACAATTACGAGCAGCAACAAAACGGCAACAACGTCGCCTGCACTCTGCCATTTGATAGCACAATCAAGCCCGAAAGCATTCAACAGTTACGAATGCGATACCCAATGGCATACGGAATATGCGATGCGAGGCAAATAGAGCAAAGGAACGTCAGGTGTACGACTAAAGCCGTTAAAGCTGTGCCACAAACATATCGAACCTGTTAATGCAACCAACAACAGAGCATCATAAATACCCTGCAATTGCACCTAACTGCAGCTGTTCAGCTTATTAGTATATTGATCCTTCCTACTATAGCCTTTTCTGAAAGTTCGCATTCGTTTTAAATTAATTTAAATCGAATATGTTGTCTTTGTTGTGTGATCTGTTGTTTAACAGTGGCGTAAACGCGCCTATTGATTCTAGCACTGTAATTGAAACTGTTACTAGTTGCATTTATGTTATTAATCGCATTTATGTTATTAGCAATTATACGCACTGTTATTGATATCGATGACACTATATTAACAGGTTTATGTTACCCAACGAAATGTTTTCTGTTAAGCTACATAAATGTTTTAAGTATAATATTAATTTCAAGTGCCAAGCGTGAGTTTCTGTTGCATCAATATTTAACTGCACTTTAAGAGTTTTTACCCAACATTACTTATCTACATGTAAAGCCGCATTTCATGGCTTGGGAAGCCGGCCCGACATGTTAATTCTCTGATCTCTTGTTTAACAGTGGCGCAAGCTCGCTTATTGATATCGATATATTGATGCCGCAACATTAACATATTTATGTAATCATACATTATTATTTAATATGCCAAGTCCAATTAATTTTTAAATGCACTTAAAGTGTCTTTACCCAAAAATAGCTTATGTATGTATGTGTAAAGCCCAGAACTTAATTCCGTGGCTGGGCAAGCCGGTTCGACATGTTAATTTCACGCACATGTCGCCGATGTGGCGTTAATTGATTGCACAAGCAAACGGCCACAGTCGAACGCAGGACACGTCCAGTCACGCCACCCTGCTGCACCCTGCAGGCGTGTCTGGTCCCATTGTCGCTCTATCGAACACGAGCTCGGACTCTCTCGATGGTTGCACAGCCATCGTCAATTGTGGGCGATTTATTTGCCGGCTCTTTTACACGACTCCACACAAGGCGAGTGTTGAATTTAAAGTCAGGCACAAAATTGCTGACAGAGTCGATCTTTCATTTATTTATCAGCTCTCGACACGCCTTCTTCTTCTTCTTCTGCAGATGGTGTCCTTAGCATCTTAAATTAGTTTTAATTTATGCTGCACACATTAACTCGCCACTCGAATGTGGCTCAAGCAACCACTTGAAGATGCATTAGACGCAGCTTGCCCCAAGGCAGTAAATTAATTTGCAGAGGAAAAACAAACATGCTTTGCTCTCCCAGATTGTATACTATATACATATATACAAAGTATGTTTAGTCCGAAGCGATTTGCATGGCAAATCGGCTAAGTACCAGGCAAGCCCCTTCAGTTCTGGCATGTGCCCGTTGCAGCACTAAACGGCTTATCTACACGTGTGTAGGTCCACGTGTGTATACCTATACACACATACCTGGTCTGTAAGTGGGTGCTCTACTGATATTGAGCTCTGCATGTGCTACTTCTATATGCACAGTGTGTTATTGTTTGTCCTTGTGTTTGTCCTGCGGCGCCAGTGAAAATAATTAAATACCAATACAAATACAAGTGCAAGTGGAGGAAAATACTCGTATTTCCTCCGCTTATTTGCATAATTTGTTCGTTGTCCTGGCGTAAACATAAATTATCCGCAACTCGGTTATGATTGCTTTCCCGCTAGGCAAAGTATTGTGGCACCAAAATGTGAAAACATTTTAAATGTTTGCCAAAATTGACAAATTATGCGAAATTCCATTTCAAATTCAATGCTAATTGCAAGTTTGCATTCCATCATCATCCCTGATGCTATTGCCGGCACTTTGTTGCCTGTTTCAATTTCCACTGTAAAATATGCAGAGTAGAACTCCCAAAATATTTATCCCAAATTTACAGCTAACTTTTGTGGATGCTGGAAAAGTTAATTGCCCGTATTATTATTTGTCCATTTAGCATATCGTTTTCGCCGACAAATGGTTTATTTATTTTCTTAAAACTTTGCAAAAGTTAAGAGTTTGACTCTGAACTGTTCGTGCGTTTCCAAAGCCATTCATTAGAATAATGCTAAAGTTGTTTTTCTTCATAAAATTAATACTTGAGAAATTTAGAAAATTAAAGAACTCTTGTTAAAGTTCATTTTAAATATAATCAGCATTTTTTTTGTACTTCCCATGTTCGATAATAACTCAATATTAATTTGTACATTTTTAATTATTTTGCAGACCACAAAAAGACCACGAAGAGCTTGACAAACTAAAGCCTTAAACCACAAAGGGATATACAAAGCGCACAACAACAGAGTGAGACAAAGAGTGTAAAAAAGGCGAAAAGGAGAAAGAGTGACTGCCACAACATGTGGCTACTAATTGTGGGTCTTCATTTGGTGAGCGGCAATGCAACAGAGTCCGGCATAGAGTCGGACTTGGAGCAGAGCAACAAGACAACGCAAACATATGCGAACAATACAATATATGGCACAGAGTTCGGAGATATTCTGCCTGGTACAGGGAGTTCAATTCACAGCACGGATCTGCCCACGTACCAACACTGCATTGCAACGCGCAACTCCTTTGCGGACATCCTGACCGTGGTGCTCTACGGACTGGTGTGCATTGTGGGTTTGTTCGGCAACACACTAGTGATCTATGTGGTACTGCGGTTCTCTAAGATGCAGACCGTTACCAACATTTACATACTGAATCTGGCCATTGCAGACGAGTGCTTCCTCATCGGAATTCCCTTCCTGCTGTACACGATGCGGATTTGCAGTTGGCGTTTCGGGGAGTTCATGTGCAAGGCATACATGGTCAGCACCTCGATCACGTCCTTTACCTCATCGATTTTCTTGCTGATCATGTCTGCAGATCGCTATCTGGCTGTCTGTCATCCGATCTCCTCACCTCGCTACCGCACCCTACACATTGCCAAGCTGGTGTCGGCGCTGGCGTGGAGCACTTCGGCCGTGTTGATGCTCCCCGTCATGCTGTATGCCAGCACTGTGGAACAAGAGGATGGAGTCAACTATTCGTGCAACATAATGTGGCCCGATGCGTACAAGAAGCACTCGGGCAGCACCTTCATTCTGTACACCTTCTTTCTTGGCTTCGCAACTCCTTTGTGCTTTATACTAAGTTTCTACTATCTGGTCATACGTAAGCTGCGATCGGTCGGCCCCAAACACACGGCCAAGTCCAAGGAAAAGCGTCGTGCACATCGCAAGGTGACGCGGCTCGTGCTGACGGTCATTACAGTGTACATCTGCTGCTGGTTACCACACTGGATGTCCCAGCTGGCACTGATCAACTCCAATCCGGCACAGCGTGATCTCTCTCGCCTGGAGATACTCATCTTCCTGCTCTTGGGTGCTTTAGTCTACTCCAATTCCGCCGTGAATCCCATACTGTACGCTTTCCTGAGTGAGAACTTTCGCAAGAGCTTCTTCAAGGCGTTCACCTGCATGACCCAACACGATATCAATGCACAGCTGCAACTAGAGCCGAGTGTCTTCACCAAGCAGGGTAGTCGACGCTGCCGTCCTGGCTCAAGGCGTCTGCTTTCCAACAATCCACAGCAGCAGCAACAGCAGCGTCATCAGCAGCAGCCTCCGCTTCTGCCCCTGCACGTGGGCAACAACAACTCGTCGACAACAACCTCGACGGGTTCGACGAATGCAGCAAAGTCCTGCAGTTCCAATGGCAAAGTGAACGTGGTTGGAGCGGAGAACCTTATCATCTGCCTGAGCGAACAGCAGGAGACCTATTGCACGACCACACGGCGAGGATCTGGTCTGATGCAGCAGACAGATCTGTAGAATCACCATTTGAAGTACTTTTACCATAGCATTAGGATCTCTGGCATTTAACATAACTTTGTGGTAATCTTTTCCAATTCTATTAGACGTCGTATCTGTCCGCCTGTCAACCTCTTTAAGCAGTATTTATGAAAACTATCTTATAAGCAGAACTGTTCTGAATTCCCGCTCAGTAAGTAGAATTCGATTGAATCTGAAGGTATCTTTGTGTTGAGTGGGTAAGCAAAGACCTTACAGCAATAAGTTAGACCAACTCCCAGTTACAGCAGTTATTTTGCTCAGACGGGAAAGGAGCTCAGCTCAGTCTTCTGCAGTCTTACGTTATAATTAAGCTAACGAATTATGTATGTAAATGTGCTTTTAAATGGATCAATAAACAGAGCTAAGTGGAACAAAAGGACTTTGCTTTGATTTTGTACACTAACCAGAGCCTAAAATACACTTGAAGTGATAACTTGAGTCTTCATATTCTTACTTTATAATTAGGTAAGTAATAGGTATTTGTTATAATATCCAACTTATTTAACATTTTGTTCTCATAACTTACTTACTATATGTTACATACAACATATTTTAAGATTTACCAAGGCAAGAAAGTTAAGTAGCAGCAAGTGCGGCTTCCGGGTTGCGTCACCTTTATGAGTCAGCTGTGCTGTGCATGGAGAAGCATTGGCAAAGAGGCTTACCCGATGGCTCTGTCCAAGCCGGCGGACAACGAAATGCATTAACAGCGTAATCCAATCAGCGAAATAATGCGCTGCCTGCAAGTGCGAGACGGAAACGGAAAGGGGAAACGGGATCAAGAACACGACCAGTTCCGAAATGCAACAGACAGTGGGTTCATGTGTATTGTGAGAGGCTTGTTAGCGGCTCAATCCCCGCATTTCCTGGCCCTTTCATCTGTTACGCTTTCACAACACACACACACACTCACATGCATACCCTGAACATGCATTGGTCACGTTTTAGATTTCACAGCTTTTTGCAGATTTGTCGCAGGCTCTCGCACTGCAGCAGAGCCATCTGATGCTGCCGGCGTTTAGTGGTCTGCTCTTGAACAACACGTTTTAGATTGCGCCATCGACTCTACAGATTACTACAAATACAATGATGCAATAGATTGTATTTTCGCTGCTTGTTTGGCCTAAATGGGCTGTTGCTCATTGCCATCAGCCTTCGGTGTTGCCACATGAAATTCTGCACATTGGGTTGCTGTGATGCGAACACGGTAAAGGCTTGTTTACATACAAATTAATTTATCTGGCGCCCGATCCCAAAGTGGACTCACCTTGCGGTCAGCCTGAGACAACGTAAGGAAATGGCCGCAAGCCACAAGCCGCAATGCCAATCGCAAATGTAATTTAATTGAAGGCGCTGCGCCGCAAAGGTACACAAGAAAGGCTTAAAAATATGCGATATTCGGATACCCAGCATGTTCTTTAATTCATATGCTGTATATAAATTTAAAAGAGAGATTGAGTGTTTTTTTTATGCAATTCGTAGTGTAATGTACGCGTGTCACAAGAATTAAATGTCATTAGATCTTTCTGTAATCATAATACGATTATTGACATTTATGTTAACTGCTTCGGACAGCGCAATGTTAAGTGTGAATGTGAATGGCAATTTTGCTAATATCGATATTTATTAGTGGCTCACGTCGATCTATCGATGTTAAGCCGATGTTACTTAACACTTGTATTACACTTGTGATAACACTTGAGTTAATTAAAGCAACTACCAATTCAAAATCCAATTTGCAAACAAATTAAAATGGAAAAGAATAACGAGTATGAGAAAATGAATTGAAGTTAATTTTTTTTCCTTTGGCCTGCAGTATAATCAACACAAGTCACTGCAAGATATCGTTATGCAGCCACTTTGTGCCCAGATTCATTTAATTCGTGTTCGTGTTCTTTTTGGTGTTTTAAAAAAATCCTTGTAATCCGTAAAGAAGAGACAGAGCTCACAGATCTGCAAAGTGCTAGGGCCTTCATGAATCCAAGGCAATAATGAAGCAGAATTTCATAAAAAATAAACAAAAAAGCTGAAAGTAAAAAGGAAAGTGAAAGACACAGAGAAAGCAACTAAAAGAGGCAGACCGAAAAGGGTAACTAGCTGCAGCGGATACTGTAAACTGAAAACTGTGAACAAACCCAAGCAACAGGAATGAATCCCTACAAATTTACACTCTGAACAGTTTTACCTTTAAGCGCCACCTGCTCCTTTTTCTGGCCCCTTTCTAGTAAACAAGCCCGCAATGCGTGTTCAAAAGCAACGAGTGGAGCTTTCGTCGATTTAGCGACTCGACTTGTACTTTTCTCAAACTTTTTCCCATATTTAAAGTAACATTCATTTTCCTCCTTTCGCCAGGTACTCTGGGTTCAGGGTTCACTGGGGGTAAGTCCAGGGAGAACTGCAGGTTTTTTGCTGGCACGCTGAAACGCATAAATCAATGGCAGCATCAGCAAAGCGGCTGAGAGCCAAGTTCCCAAAGTTGATTTAATGGCGGAGCAGAGGTTAAATATAGGAAAGAAGAAAAGCACCCAATACTTATGGGAATGTGTGATATACTAAGTACAAAGTATTGGCAGGTTGACTTGGGAAAAGCACTTTCCACGGCTGCAAGCTATCAATAAATCAAGAGAAATGTTTATATTATGTACGCTCAGCTTAGGTCGCTTTAACTGCAGACACATGACGAATGATGCATGCATTATATAAAGCATTGCAATGCTCTTTGGCTAATCTCACAACTTAAGGCTGACAAAGAGATCCAAATCTTGAGAAATGCAGTTCCAATTAAAGATGTACATCTGTACTGGAATTCCCCTGTTGGAATGTACTTCAATCTGAAAATACTTGATACTTGCATAGCAGCACGCACACAAATTCACCCAACTTTCTACGCACACATGCACACTTCCTTGCAAAGTGCTAGCCAAAACATTGACATGAGGAAAGAGTAACATGTAAAGAAAACAACAGTTCAGTGCGCGCGATAATAGAATACCCTTTACTTTATTTTACTTTCGACTCCATTTGAAAATCCTTTCATAATAAACTTGCGCACTTATAATCCAACTGAGTTACAATAGGGACGAAAGGTTTATATTACAATCAGATGCCTGTATGCTAATGAACAGTTGCATACTTAACAAGTCGATCATACGGGTCCAAAACTTTTGAAGAAACTAAATCCGCTAATGAGTATATAGGAATCGACATGTTTAGTTTCGTTTCTCTAACAATAGAAATAACTTAGTTATCTGCATTCACACAAACATACGCACAGTTTCATTACAATGTTAATAAGCTTAATTGACTTAACTATTGATATTTAGCAATAATATGTGCACAAGTTATTGTGCTTCTACGTGTTACATACAACTGCACAAAGTTGGTATAACCTTCTTCGACTATTTCCCCATTGCGAGGGATATCAAAACAGCTTTATGCCAAGTCGTGTGAGATACAACCGGCGGGCTTCCTCGCCCCTTCTCAGACTCACCATTGCAAGTTCTCTCACGCAGTCAACGCATTTTTTTTTTTTGCAGAAATGCGTACGCTTTGTTGCCTTTTCCGGTCCTTTTGCCTTTTCGTTTTTCGCTGAATTTCCTTTTAAAAAGCGTAAAAATATTTGCTTAGCGAAAGTCAAAGAAAAAGTGCATAGAATAACAATAAGAAAATTTGTTTATTGAAGCCAAAGGGGGGAAGGGCCTCCCTACTGAAGACGAACGGAAGGAAGGAGAGGGTAAATGGAATTAGAAGTCGAGCTGAAAACTTTCCTGGGTCGATCAATTGCCGGAAATGTTTCGTCCAAGTTATGAGACCGTGCTCAGGGATTCCACAGCAACTAAATGCCAATTTCAGTTCCCAGGACTCTCTACTCGTCCCTCGTGATTCTCTGATTCGTTTCTGAGGTTGCAATTTTCTATGCAATTACTAACGAAACTTGTGTAATTGATATGTGCGGTTGCTAGTTGCAAGTTGCAGTTTCTAACTTTCTACTGGAGCTGCCAGCAACATCGTCATCATCATCTTCATCGGCAAGTGCACAAGTAAAAGTTCCCCACGCAGTGTTGGACAACGCCGCAAAGTCTGCGGTTTGCCAAAACTGCTATGCTCACGTCAACCTTGTCTGGCAATATTTTGACTGCCAGCTAATTAGTTTTTGGCCATCTTCCTTAATCTTAACGCCTTTAGGCATGACAAAATAATTAAGAGCACTGAGCAACCCTCGACTAGTGCATTGAGAATCTTTCTTCTAATTTCATGCAAGCCGCAACTAATTCTTGAACTACCAGCTCAACTTGATGTTGCCACGCCCCTTTGCTTTGGCATTCTTGCACACATGTCGCGGGCGACGACCAAAACATTTAAATGCAATTTCAATTACGCGCTCTACTCGCCCTGCAAGCCCCAATTCCCAGCACCCCCCTTCCTCCTGCATGCCACACCAGTCGACACGCCCCAAAAGGGGTTGGCTTCCGGTTCGTTAGGAAAGTTCACGCACAAATTAACACGCAGCGAGTGCAACGTTCCGCCGTTATGGCTGCCAAAGCTCAAAGTACAAAAGGTCTGCACATAAAACCCAAACAGAATTTCAATTTTAATGAGTACGCAACTGAAGAGGGGAGCGAGTCGGCCAGAGAGAGAGAGGAGAGCGAGCTAAACCGACGTTCTCTGACAGGGCACAAATTGCAGAAGTATGCAGAAACATTACCAGATGTATTCATTAACAATGCCAACAGGAATGCCATATCATTGCCTATGGAAATGCACTTTACCACCATGCGAAGGCAACGAATTTTCAAGAATTTCTGTGCGGCAGAGTTCATGGCTTGCAGCCTATCTAATAGTAGAGCCATTGGGCTTATGAGGATGTATGTAGTGTATGCAGTATTTGTTACTTAATTTGAGCAATAAAATATAATAACTAACAGCTAAAAACTGACCAACGGAAACGGTGCTGCAAAGTATGCAATAATTTTTTTAGATTTCAGAAATAATTCTTAACATGAACTGACACGATGTGAGGCGCCATCTGAAAGGGCTTAGAGCGAATGTCGCATCCTTCTCACTGGCTGCAGTTTACTGCTGTAAATTGCGGGCCATAAAGTAGGTTCAAGTACTGGTACGACCGATTGCTAGTTGAGCCCAGTAGACCCTATTGCTCTTAGCAGGTGTGCAACTGCATCAGCTCATTACTGAATTTTAATCCTTTTTGGGTTCATTTCGGACAGATTACCTAACCCCACAGCTGCTGCGCCCGCAATATTAGCGGAAAGTTCGCGGCCATAAAGCTACCTGTAAAACCCAAAGCGCAGCTGTTGCCAATACCTGTTACCTGTAGTGCAAGATCGTCCTTGTCAGGTACGTGAAGAGGTATATATAGTAGGACCTGCCATGAAGAGAGCACATCAGTCTACACTCAGACATCAACCAAGCATCATACCAGTCCTAGTCTACACTCAGATATCATCTTCAATTGAAACAAATACTAGTCTCCACTCAGACATCATCTAAGCATTATCTTTAGTTGAAGCAATTACAATTCTACACTTAGACATCATCTACAGTTGAAGCAAATACTAGTCTACATCACACAATGGCCAACAAAATGTATAAGAAAGATCCAATTTCGGGCTTTGTCTTTGGCAACGAGGGCAACCAACAAACCTTCAACCATTTCTGGAAGGAAGAGGGTAAGTGGCACGATTGCGCCACCTGCACCAGCAGCATCGATGCTGACGAACCACTCAGCCAGCACTGGCTGCGTCACGCAGAGGAACAGCGTCCACAGCTGAGCAAGCAGCAGAAGGCGGTGTTGGACCTTATTGAGACACGTAAAATCGAAACCTTCTTCTTCTGCGACGAGAGCAGCAAGGAAAATCCTCAGCACTTCCTCACAGAGACATATGAACGCTCAGTGCCCGAGCTGCTGCGCTGGATGTTCCACAATGGCACCCAGAACATCAAGTTTAGCTTGGCCTGCTATGTGAACGTGGAGGAACAGGTGCTGATCTTCCAGAGCGGCACCCTGGAAGTGCACCATCACTACGATATTGAGGAGAGCGTCAGCGTTGTCTCCGACACACTTAGCCAGCGAATCAAGGACTACTTGGATCAGGATGACTACAGCATCACACGCATGCGGCTGCAGGTGAAGTGCTTGAAGGAGGACGCAGATTTGACACTGCCTATTAAGCTGCGCTTCGGCACAGTGGGCGCTCGTTTCCCCACCAGTTGCAGCGAGTCGGAACTGGCCAATGTGCGGGATGCGTATGTGAAGCAAAGCCAGTGCAACGGCTACTTTCCACCAGACCTGCCTGTCAATCTCTACGGCCTGCAGCAGTGCAAGACCACCAAGGAGCTCTATGTGGTGCCCTACCACATTAGCGAGCAGCCCATCCGCAACTTCCTCATACTGCACGACATCACGGGTCAGCTACAGAGCTTACGAGAGGTGCCCACTCCCGATGCTTCCTTCAGCTACCATCGTGCCCTTCAGTGTTTCCGCTGTCGTGCAGAATTCACATCCCGCAGCCGCCTGCACATCCACCAGCAACTGCGCTGCGGCGAGGACTTCAGTGTGAGCAGCCTGCATCCGGATATGGTGGAGGTCTACGAGCAGTGCCTGCCCATTTCTCGCACTGACTTGCAGTACTCCTGCTATGGCATCATCAAACCTAAGACCATCAAACTTGGCAAGAGCACCGTCCCCTGCGTCTTCATCAGCAACTCCGATAATCTCTTTATATAAATTCTTGTAAAATAATATTTCCAATAAATCTAGCTGTAAGCAAATAATACACTATCTTTTCAACATTTGGGAAAGGGTTCGGGTTCCTATAGCTGCACAGCTATTACATTTTAACAGGTACCTATTCCTAATTAGTACAAAAGATGGCAAATGTTTTCCTCACCTTAACTGTCATTTTGTATTAACAATCATTCATATTTCATAGCTGTATAAAAAATACTTTCAGAAACCGCGATGTTCTATAGAAAGTTGTTGAAATTGGCGCAGTTTCTGCTCCTCGTCAACCGGATACTGGGGATGAGCGTAGTGTCCGATTCAGACCGTGTCAAGCGTTTGTCTACACCCCAGTTGGACATGAACGTACTGCAAAATCAGGGAAAGTTTGTGGTCTCCTTGAGGTCCCGCTATCCAGAACAATATTTTGGAGACAATCACTTCTGCGGTGGAGTACTTATCTCTGATGTTTTCGTGCTAACTGCAGCGCACTGTGTCATGAGGTGGGTACACTTCCCTGATGAGCCGTAACGAGTAATTGACTAACATCTTTCTCATAGCTCTTCTAAGATAATTTTCTCAAGTCGGGTTCTCCTGGTTGTTGTTGGCACTCCAAACCGACTGGCAAATATCTTCAAGCAAACAATGCATGTGCCGGTTGAGAAGATTTTTGTGCCCAACAACTTTACAATTCACAATTCAAATAATTTGGGTATTCTGAAACTAAGCGAAGTCATGCCCAAGGATAATTCCTTTATTGGATACTGCAAGTTGCCAACACAAGCTGCCACACCTTCTGTAAAATACAGAGTACTGGGCTGGGGACGTATATACCAGGTCGGGGGATTGAACGCTGTTCTATATGGTTAGCATCGAGTTAATTGCCAAGTAATTGTTCTTTGCAGGGTGGTCCTATGGCATGTCGGATTCTATATATCGATATTACGCTACAGACTCGAGAGTTTTGCAAGGATCTAATCAAACACTTTTTGCCCGAAATGATTTGTGCAGGAAATTTCGATAGCATTGATGAAAGCACTTGTCCTGGCGATTCTGGAGATCCGTTTATGCTCGACGACACGGTCTATGGCATTGCCACATACCACCTGGGCTGTGGCAATGCTAGCTTGCCATCAGTTTACACGAGTGTCTTTTACCACATTGACTGGATTAAAGATATAATGAAGGTAAACGGCAGCCGGAGGTGCTTTAATATTGTTTGGATTCATTTCGTGCTGTCTTGTTTGTGTACTAAGTTTGCTTAGTTGTTTGTTATTTTTCTGCATTAGTTTTTAAATAACGTGTTGTTAATCATCAACATAATTTAGTTTGTTTCATGGTTCCTCTTTCAAAAAGCCATTGGGAATTAGTGTTAACATTTGAAACAACATTTGAAATTTATTCAAAGTCATGGAAAAAATGAACTGCATTAAAAATGTTTTAATATCTGATATCTGAGTAAATGGTTGACGACGGCGAAAGCTTCGCTCTCTTCAGTCCGCTCTTCCGGCATTCTCCTCTGCTGGCTGACAGCCGGCGCCGAGGAGTGCCGGCCAGTGTTGGTCAGCGCTTCCGGCGGGGACTGACACACAACTTTCATTTTATTGTGCATAAATTATGAAATAACGCGCATAACGTATGAAAATAAACGTCAGTCTCGGTTTTATTCGCCATTTGCTTGGCAAGACTTCGCTGTGCGAAGTTATAGTTCCCCATTCCATTCTCATATGTGCATATCCGGAGCCAGCGCTAATGGAAAGTGTATTAAGCCATTTAACAGACGTGTCTATGCTTTAACCAGATGCATTTTATGAGCTTTTGCTTCGCATTTTACTAAATGGTTTCCATGGCTCTAAGCTTGCATTTTATTGTTTTGAATGATTCATAACTTAATAGTAATTTATTTAATTTGCGCAATATCAATTTATTTTATTGTAGAAATTTAAAGTAGAACATTTTCCTTTCCATATCCTTTTAAAGCAAATATTAACATTACGTTTATAAACAATTTGCATATGAATATACTTTAGTACGTGTCTCAGAATTGTTCTTCTGTACCTTGTGAAAATTTAAATGCCCTTTGAATGGATATAATTAAGTATAACATAAGGCAGAAAGGAGAAGTTCATTCACGTAGTTGTCATTTGCAGAGAAAAGTGAACATCTAAAGAGGATTGTACAACAGAATGACTAATAAATGATAAGAAAAAAATGCAAACTAGCAAGAAAGAAGACGAAAGACGTCGCATTAATGAAACTGGTGAGCTGGCAAAGATTCAAATTGCAGGAGTCTAAAGGATTATCTCCAGCTGCAAAGGAAATGCATTTTTCTTCTCTAATCAGGCGGCGTTCAAAGCTTACAGACGATGCAGAGCGAAAAGGATTGTTGAAATTTGTTGGGCAAATGAAAAGCTGCTTAAGATAAGGAAATCAAGCAATTTTTTACATTTTAAGCAGGAGCTTATTGAGCAGCTTAAGCAGCTTAACTTAAAAAAAGTAGTAAAGAATTAAAGCCAACATTTATACATTTAATTATAGACATGGCATTTCAATAAGTTGATGAAATTGATTGATTGAAATTCTGCAACATTCGTAATGTGATGCCCCATTTAAAGTGTCATTTAACTGTTAACCTTACAATTGCAGCAATTTGATAAATAATTTTCTCTTAGACAAACTCATTTCTCGAATGTCTACTTAGTATATCCTTTTCATGTACGTCAAAGACTGATCTAACGCAGCATCAAACACATCCTTTTGCCGTCTACTAAGAGCATTTTCAAAGGCGAGTAACTCTTTCAAATTAGATTTAATAGACTGCAGTGCATTGCTCCCTTCGCATCTCACTCCACTCTCAGGCCTCTTGGCTTTCGGATACACTTGCTAGTATGTATAAACCTAATGATATCATCGCCAACAGCAGCACGCAGCAGCTGTCAAACAAGCCAAAGAGTCCAAAGAGTCAGACATTCTAATTGCAGGCTCAGCTATTGAATACCCTGTAATGCAGGCCATGAGAAGTGGATGCACACCAGACAGCTAGTTTACTGTAAGTTAGACACACTCAATTACAGGGCATGCGATAGTCGGGCAAGACCTCGCTGCAGTTTCGACTCGGCTGCATGCGGCAAAGGGCACAAATATGTTGACCTTGCAGTTATTCAGCTAGAAAGTGAAAGCCCAATTTGCATAATTTGCATGCAGCAGCAGAGACAGAGAAAGAACGAGTAAGAGAGAGAGAGAGAGACGACTGCACTCAAGCTGAGCATAGAATTTAGTTGTTAAGTTGGCAAAAAGAATCATCCCATTCGTAAAAGTTGCTGACAAATTGCGGCCCCGGCCAGTGTCAACACCCCTCTAAGCCCTCCTCCTCCTGCAGCCCCACTGCCATGACCATCATCAGTTCGCAGCACTCACCTACTGCTCACTCTGCGGCACGTCGGTATATTGCCTGAATTACGCATGTAAACGACTTTTGCCATTGAGACAGCCAAAGTTTTTTATGGCAATTTCTCAGCCAGACGCCTCGGGAATGGCTCCGGCTGTAGGAGCCACTTCTTCTCCTAGGTGTTGCTCATCTTCGTGTTGTAGTAGCTGCATGAATATGAAATTTAAAAGAAAACTCACTGCAACCAGTTATAAGTTTTCCATTCATTTTCCACGTAGGCTGCAAAGTAGAAAAGTGAAAAAGTGGAAAACTTTTTGCCGGTATTAAATTAAAATGGTATGGAGGATTATTTCGGGCAAGTGACGAAGTTGAATACAGTTTCCCGCTGCTAATGAGTGGCACCTAGACATGTCTAGGGCAATTTAAGCTGAAGATATATTTTAGAGAGACAGACATACAGAAAGAATGACAGACAGCCAGACATAGAGATACAAAGAGAGGCAGACAGACTTAGATATAAACAGATAGAGAAATAAACAGAGAGGCAGATATAGGCCGACAGATAGTGGGACAGAGAGATGGAGAAATAGAGACAGTGAGATAAACATACAAGACAGACATAAAGTCATAGAGAGACCGACAGTCAGGGGAATGACAGACAGACAGTTACTCAGAGAGGCAGACAGACAAACACAGATATAAATAGATATAGAGACCGGAAGGCAAAGAGATACAGATACAGAGATACAGGTAGATATACAGATAGAGAAATAAACAGACAGACAGAGAGGCAGCCATACAGACCAACAAACAGACAGATTGAGAGACAGACGGGTTTTGAAAGATAGACACACTGGCAGACCGACAGACAAACAGATTTATAGAGAGACAGGCATAGAAAAGCAGACAGATAGATAGACAGACATATAGGCAGACAGACAGAGATATATAAATAGAGAGACAGAGAGAGAGAGGCAGACATACGACCCGAAAGACAAACAGATTGGGAGACAGACAGAGAGATACAGCCAGACGAGGAGAGACCGACAGACAGACATAGAGAGATAGGCAGACAAAGAGATAGACAGACAGATAAGCAGACAGACTGAGATATATAGATAGAGAGACAGATAGAGAGAGGCTGACAGACAGGCAGACATACAAACCGAAAGACAGACAGATTGGGAGACAGACAGACAACGAGAGACCGCCAGACAGATATAAAGAGATAGGCAGACAAAGAGATAGACAGAGAGATAGGCAGGCAGACAGACAGAGAAGCAGAAATACAGAACGCATGTTCCACGTGAAAACTATTAAAAATCATTGGCAGAAAGCAGAGGAAAGCAGCAGCAACAGGGACAAGCACACTTACGACAATTTTGCGGATGGGGCTCTTCGAGTCTGACCAACCGCAAAAGTGACCCGGGGTCAACAAGCCATCCCCCGACGATGACGACGAGAGATGGAAGTGGCTCCGACTTGTCGCTTGGCCTTCTGGATCCGAAACGGATATCTAGAAAAGGCAAGAGAAATGCGAATAAAAGCAGAAAATGTCAACAAGTTGAGGCGATGATAAAAAAGGAAGGAAGGAAAACAAACCGAAAGCTGCCGTTGTGTGCTGCGATTGCAGGCCGAGTTGAAGTATGTTTAGGTGTGTGTATGTGTGTGTGTGCACACCTGGTGGGGCTGCATGCCACATGCCATCTGGCTGCGGCACATTCCATCTGCCACATGGCATGTGCCACCTTCGCTTGGCTCGAATGAATGAATACTGTGAACCAGAACTGAGCCCTTAAGCAGCTTGTCCCACTTAGGCAAGACACCGAGGATTAAACATTTCATGATGGAGTGCAGCAGCTCCGAAGAGCAAGCCAGACCACACCGGGGAGCTGTTTGTGGCGCAGTGTGATTCATATTCCATTTGATGGTTGGCAAACACAGTTTTCACACTTGGCTCTGATTTGATTTCCGAGGCAAACAATCGCTGGCACTTTTATGCCAGGCAAAAGGCAGCCCAAGGACCTCTGCAGAACCTCTTTGCCATCTCCACTCCAGTTCTGCTCCACTTCTGCTATTTATTTTAAAGATTATTCTACTGCAGTCCTTCCCTGCTGTGTATCCGTCTGTCCAGTCAGTTTGTGCTGTACTACGTTTGGTCGCTTGCTTCTCGCTTCGTTGCATTTGGCAGCTTGCAAGCGCCTACTCTGACCCCGCACACGACCCCCCGCCCATCCCTGACTTAATTAACTTTTCGCCCTGCCCTGTGTGGTGCTGTTTACTCACAGTCGCCTAGCCGAAAATAGTTCTGCAAATAAAAGTGAGAAATGCGCCTCCACAAGAGTTTCAAATGCCCTTTTGGCATGAAGAGTATATGGGAAATAGACTCGACAGATATACTATAGTACATATAAAGAATTTAAAATTTACTTACATATATCTAAAGTAGCAATGGTTTATAAGTATATCTAAGAAAACTAAGCAATATGTTCGATTCGGAGTGCTAGCCAACATTTTATTTATTTATTTAATTAGTTTATAGTCGGACTAAGATCAGTCGACTTAAAAGTAAAAAAAAAACACAATTAAAATTAATAATAATAATTTTAAATGAAAAGTAAAATCTTAACTGTGAGAAAAGAAAGAAAAAAGAAATTAATTAAATTGAATTTGACATAACCAAATTAAACTCTTTATAAGAATACCTATTATATCATATTATCATACTAATAAAATATTAAGACATTGGGAACAGTTTGAACTAGTGAACTCCCTACACCAATTGTAATTCAAGATCAACGTATGAGTAACATATGAAATATGCAAGTTCACTACAATACATCGAAATCTTAGGGTTATCAAAGATTTCCAGTGGTACATGAAGGTAGCAAAAAAGGTCACAAGAAATCTTGTTTAAACATGTTCCCCTAGAGAAGAGTATGCAATCAAATGGCCACAGACAATGCAACATAATCAGTAAAGAGCAGGCTGTAGTTGGGGCCAGAGAGAAATATAAACAGCTGCAGGAGCCCGTTAGACCTTTAAGTGTCTTCTAATTGCCTTTGTGCATTTGCCAGTATTTTCAAGCACTTTTCACTAGGAGAGGGCTGCGCTTAAAGAGAGGCGGGTACAGTCAGCCGACCCAGCCAGCAGAGCCGCAGCCGCAGCCGGACAATGAAGCGTAAAAAACGGAAGAGGAAATTAAGCGACTGCAGTCTGTCCAGCAACAGTTCCTCCCCCGCTCTGGGCCCTCTGTGGCACGCCATTGTCACGTCAGTTGCCGCACCACGGCACTGGGCATTGTCCACTTTGTTTGCGTGCAGCAGCAGCAACAAGAACTGACACGAAGTGAGGCGCCAGCTGAAAGGGCTTAGAGCGGATGCCGCATCCTTCTCCCTGGCTGCAGTTGACTGCTGCAAATTGCGGGCGATAAAGTAGGTTCAAGTACTCGTACGACCGATTGCTAGTTGAGCCCAACCTATTGCTCTTAGCAGGTGTGCAACTGCATCAGGTCGTTACTGACTTTTAATCCTTTTTGGGTTCATTTCGGACAGATTACCTAACCCCACAGCTGCTGCGCCCGCAATATTAGCGGAAAGTTCGCGGCCATAAAGCTACCTGTAAAACCCAAGGCACAGCTGTTGCCAATACCTGTTACCTGTAGTGCAAGATCGTCCTTGTCAGGTACCTGCAGAGGTATATATAGTAGGACCTGCCATGGACAGAACACATCAGTCTACACCCAGACATCAACCAAGCATCATCACTAGTTGTGAAGCGAATCCTAGTCTACACTCAGAAATCATCTAAGCAAAATCTTCAATTGAAGCAACACTCATACGTTAACCAGGCATTATCTTCAGTTGTGAAGTGAATCCTAGTCTACTATCAGACATCATCTTCAGTTGAAGCAGATACTAGTCTCCACTCATACATAAACCAAGAATTCCTAGTGAAACAATGGCCAACAAAATGTATAAGAAAGATCCAATTTCGGGCTTTGTCTTTGGTAACGAGGGCAACCAACAAACCTTCAACCATTTCTGGAAGGAAGAGGGCAAGTGGCACGATTGCGCCACCTGCACCAGCAGCATCGATGCTGACGAACCACTCAGCCAGCACTGGCTGCGTCACGCAGAGGAACAGCGTCCACAGCTGAGCAAGCAGCAGAAGGCGGTGTTGGACCTTATTGAGACACGTAAAATCGAAACCTTCTTCTTCTGCGACGAAAGCTGCAAGGAAAATCCTCAGCACTTCCTCACCGAGACATATGAACGCTCAGTGCCCGAGCTGCTGCGCTGGATGTTCCACAATGGCACCCAGAACATCAAGTTCAGCTTGGCCTGCTATGTGAACGTGGAAGAACAGGTGCTGATCTTCCAGAGCGGCACCCTGGAAGTGCACCATCACTACGACATTGAGGAGAGCGTCAGCGTTGTCTCGGACACACTTACCCAGCGCATCGAGGACTACTTGGATCAGGATGACTACAGCATCACACGCATGCGGCTGCAGGTGAAGTGCTTGAAGGAGCACGTGGAGTCAGCAGATTTGCCACTACCCATTAAGCTGCGCTTCGGCACAGTGGGCGCTCGTTTCCCCACCAGTTGCAGCGAGTCGGAACTGGCCAATGTGCGGGATGCGTATGTGAAGCAAAGCCAGTGCAACGGCTACTTTCCACCAGACCTGCCTGTCAATCTCTACGGCCTGCAGCAGTGCAAGACCACCAAGGAACTTTATGTGGTGCCCTACCACATTAGCGAGCAGCCCATCCGCAACTTCCTCATTCTGAACGACATCACGGGTCAGCTACAGAGCTTACGAGAGGTGCCCACTCCCGATGCTTCCTTCAGCTACCATCGTGCCCTTCAGTGTTTCCGCTGTCGTGCAGAATTCACATCCCGCAGCCGCCTGCACATCCACCAGCAACTGCGCTGCGGCGAGGACTTCAGTGTGAGCACCCTGCATCCGGATATGGTGGAGGTCTACGAGCAGTGCCTGCCCATTTCTCGCACTGACTTGCAGTACTCCTGCTATGGCATCATCAAACCTAAGACCATCAAACTTGGCAAGAGCACCGTTCCCTGCGTGTTCATCAGCAACTCCGATAATCTCTTTATATAAATTCTTGTAAAATAATATTTCTAATAAATCTAGCTGTAAGCAAATAATACACTATCTTTTTAATCATTCGGGGAGGGGTTCCAAAATAGGCATATTTATTGTTTTGTTTTTTAGCCATCACACAAGAAACTATTACATGGAATCGGCAATTATCAAAAGAGAAAATTATAGTTGTTAACATTTTTGTGTTATTAAACGTTCAGATATTTTTTGTGGTAATACCAATAAAATCTTTACATTGTGCAAAATCTTGTTTTTACTGAAAACAGCGCTTTTCCCTAGAGTCACCCAATCACAAACACCGATTCGTAGAGAAGCACAAACACACTTTAATTGACATTGCAGTGGCCCTTTTATTGGCCGCAAAAGCCAACAAAAAGAAAAGCCAAAAGGAAAAGCCATGCGACACCGAGAAAAATCGAAAATGAAAGCGCGACTTTTCCTTTAGCTTGCTAATTAGGCTATCAGCGGCAAAATGGAAAATATTTTATTGAAAAACGAAATTGGGGAAAAACAAAAACAAATGCTAATGGTGAAATGATGTTCTTGATGTGGCATTGGGTCAAAGGTCAATTCAGAAGATTCCAGTAATGGGAGATGGTAATTAACTTTTTGATTGCAACAAGGCAATGAGAAATGGTGCTGGGGAATGGAATAAATTTAGATTACTTCTATACTCATATTATAGACGTACTATAATATAATAATAATAGGCTTAACCAACAGAGTGTCCAATGCTTTAAGCAATATGCAAACCGATAACTGCGTCGCGACGATAATCTGCATAGGCAGACAGTCCCTGGGGGCACTGTTTAATAGCACCAGCTAAGCAGGACAAGGACAATGAATGCTGAGAGCCTATCAATTTTACTTTAAATGGAAAAGCGAGAAGACAACAAGGGTTCCAGCAATTCCCTAGCTGTTCACTGAAATCGATTTCATACTAGGTTGTTGCCCTGTACTATAGTTGAAATTGGGTAGATTTGTGTGTAACTTACGATGATAAATTACGGGGCAAGCTATAACAGAAGAACAGAGTATATTTATAGGGTTATGCTAGTAAAAGGGAAATACTTTAAATATACTTTTTTTTGTGATTTTTCGATTATAAATTGCAAAAACCAAACTGACATGTTCCCCCCACATCAAACTGGCGCACGCATCCTTAAATTTTACTCTCTCCTCTTTCAACAAACCCCTCCCTATCCATTCCATTTCTAGCACTCTCCATAATACAGTTTCATAATACATAATTCAAATGTGACGCTAGACACATTAGTTCCGCCGTTTTGAGCACTCGGCGGGAACTGTGATAAATGGAGACCCAACAGGTTGGCCCCGCATGTCAAGAAGATTTCGGTGGTCGCGGCGCGCCGACAATTTGTGAACAGTTCTCAAGTATGTGTGAGTGTGTGTGTGAGTAACAATTACTAAGTGCCTGAAGGTACTTCCCTAGAATATACCCAGTAATCAAGTCCCTCATTGCTGATGACTTACATATATTAAATAGCTCTGTTGGGGCGATTACCTAACCGATGACATATTTATGTATATATTATCCGGCTCGAACTACCGCAATATCTTGACGGTGGAACACAGTATCAGCTTCTAGCGTCAGTAAATAATAGACAAAACACTTTTATTTATAACATATTTTTCTAAAATAAGATTAACTTAACATTGCGCAACTTTCGCGACGATTTTCACAGAAGCCCGCAATCAGAGATGGACAACCGATGAAATCGAATTTATATCGATGACAATTAAAGGCCACCAATTAATTTTAACGATGATTTTAAGCAATATTTTTGATGCGTTCCAAAGCAACGCCCTATTAAAAATGTTATAAAATTCGTACATGATAGATAAAATCGGAAATCTCAGTACTTTAATCTACTGTACAGGGTAAGCAATACAGGGCGAAGGAGAGTAAAGAAAAACACAAGTGAAAGATTAAATGCGCATTTCACTTGAGATTCAGCGAGCGCTCTAGATGATTGATAGTCGTCCAGCGTGGAGGAGAGTGGAGCGTGAAGGGGCGGCAAGAATGACAACAGAGAACTGGGCACATGGGCCATAAAACGTTTTTGCCAAATGCTCATCAAGTAGCCATACAATAAATAAAGAAACCGTCGATGGTTGGGGATGTGTTTGTGGATGGTAGGAGGACTCTAGCAAAAACTGTCATTGGAAAGGATAGGTAGGGAAGGCGCTGCCTTCTGTGTGCTCGTAAAAATGCAACGCCCAGTCAAAGACCGAACGGAGGAGCTCATTCAAATTGCCATGTTCACATAAGCAGCAGACAAAAGACATAAAGTAAATGAAGCGCCGCACATAATGCTCTATGTGGAAGACGAGACACAGAAGGCGGCGCTATGACGTTGGGTGTTTTCGTTTCTATTTCTATTCCATTTTCGGTTTCATTTGCCATTTTCTATTGTCGTAACTCAGACCTATTTAAAGCCGAGCCAAAGACGAAATCAAAATCAATTGTTACAGTCACACATGCACAGCCACACCAAACAAACAAACACACACACACAAACATTCCGAATTGCATGCAGCTTAAATAGAAGAATAATCGTATTAGAAAGCAGCAGAAGAACTATTTCTGGGGATCCCAAAGCGTTTGTCAGTTCATTTAAAGCAAGCTCTGCTGCCATTGAAAGATTGAAATAAAATCATAACATTCCCAGCAACAAAGAAAGACTTTAAGCAATGTGAATGTGCTCACCATTCCGGATATCTTCCATGAAAGCGAGCTCATTCACCCGAGAAGTCGTTTACACATCTTTCCCGAATGTTCCATCGTCTCTCACACTGATTGCCACGACAACCAATTGTGCCAGAGACATATCCACATAAATTTAATTGGCATATGACAGAGGAATATTAAAATATGGAAACCATTTGCAAATATACGTAAGAAACCGTCAAGCAGGGTTAACAGCAGAAAAAACGTTTACCTCAAAGAGATGAAAAATATTAACTTGTTGTTTTAAAAATACGACAATCAAAGGAGAAGCGAATTTAATTGCTTTGGGTGCCATGCAGAGTCTGCAGAGGGGGAAGAAAATAAAAACATTGACAGAGTTGATGTAAAGGAATTTATGAAAATAAAGACAAGGAAGAAATCGAATAAACATAAGAGAAAAAAAGAGACTTAAAGAAAAGAAGAGCATAAATGATAAAGATTATAGAGATAATATACAAATAAATTAAAGTCTTACAATACACAATGTTCAAAATTTAAATCTGTACGTATACGTAATATATTACGTATAGACCTTAGGCAATTATGAGCTACATGTGTTTGGTCAACATCATCTCTTCAAGCCCTTCCATGAAAAAAGTTCCAAGAAAAAAGGCCTTGATGCTTGTAGTTCTCTATTGTAATAATATTAGTTATGGAGTATTAAACGCTAGGCAGGTGGTAGAGCGTGTCAATAGCTTAGCACCTTTTTTATCAATGTTCTTACTTCCATTTCAATCCTAACACTCACTCAAAGAAATGTCTAGTATGAGATACTTTCTTTTCTTTGCCAGTTGCCTTCTTTTCATCACTGATGGTTTGGCTAATAAGCCATTGGAGAACCTTTATAGTTCCTACCTAGAGAACCTTTATAGTTCTTCCGTTCAAGAGTTACAGAAGCTCTTAGAACTGGAATACCATTTCATGTCGAAAGTCAACGCTTATGCAGACACCGTGCAAGAGAAACTGGAAACACTGAAAGTGTAAGTGGTAATGATATTAAAGATAGGGAAGTCTTTAATTTATTTATTATCTTCTGCAGTTTTCTTAAGGTGTACGCGCGTGCCCCAAAAGGAAACTCCAAAGAAAAAGAAAAGTACGTTTCCAATCCAGTCAAGGAGTTTGCGCTCATCCGCCGCCTGCGACAGGAATGGATCGTCTTGCAGAAGTATTTATCCTCCACGATAGACAGAGGTAATTATCTATGTATCTGACACCTCATAATCTACTAGCGATCGCAAATTAGATCAATTTCAGGAGTTCAAAACGATTCTAAGCAGTAAGCCGAACCTGAGAGATATGCAGCAAGCGCTGAAAGGAATGAACCGTATAGAGGAAACCTATGGACTTAAGGCAACCGACATCGCACAAGGACGACTGCAGGATAAGCAATACAAGTGAGTGTGAGTTTATAATGATAATGCATATAATACATATCATTCTGCTATCTGCTTAGTAAAACTCTTTTCCAACGGGATTTTGTGGCTATCGGAAATTACAACTACGAACTGAAGAATTTCAGCAAGGCTGCCATATGGTACCATTTAGCCTTAAAGCCCCCGAAGCTGGAGCCCAACGCCAAACTATATACCGAAGCCCTGGGTAAGCCTACACGAGGTCTGCGCTACAAGTTTGCCAAGGCTGTACAAATACATGGTAAATATTTTATGCAATTGCAAGTGATTTTATGCATTCCTCATTCCTATTTATATATTTTAGCTGCGCTTATTCGGAATCCCTCACGGAATTCTACAGAACTGATAAAGGAAGTCGATGAAGTAATTGCCAAAACTAGTTCCATTGACCTGGAGAATTATGTGCGGGCGCAACTCGCTAAAGATATTCAAGAGTTCATCAGTGAACAAATCACTCTGCAGCCAAAGGCAACTTCCCATTATTTGGGCTGTCGAGGCCTATTTCGTAAACCCAAAAAGCTTAGCTGTCGGTACAACTTTACAACCTCTCCGTTTCTGCGACTGGCACCGTTCAAACTGGAGGAAATCAGTCGTGATCCATACATCATCATGTATCACAGTGTGATATCCGATCGCGAAATCGATGATATGAAGCGACTGACTGTGGACATGAAGAATGGCCTCTCAGGTGCTTTGAGAAGGAATCAAACCAACGAAGTTGAGATTATAGCACGCAGCAAAGCGCTTCAAGAACCAAGTCCATTCAGGGAGCTCATCAATCAACGCATAGCGGATATGACGGGCTTTGAGCAACCTGAGCTCCCGGCTCTTGTTTTAGTCAATTATGGCCTGGGCACCTACTTCTTGCCACACTTGGATTGTGTCGACGGCAATCGAATAAGAAAGGAAGATTTGGGCGGGATTGGTGATCGCCTGGCCAGTGTTCTTATCTACGTGAGCTTACGTTCTTTCAAACTTAAGGCATTGTTATCTGCTTTTTTTCTGCTTTCAATAGGCAAGCCATGTGGAACAGGGAGGCTTTACAGTCTTTCCGAATATTAAAATATCTGTTGCACCCCAAAAGGGCAGCAGTTTGGTCTGGTATAATACTAACGATGATGGCACCCCAGACTTACGTTCACTGCACTCGGTTTGCCCCAGCATTGTGGGTTCCAGATGGTGTAAGTCTTTGTTTTGTCAACTAACATAACATTATTAATCATTAATCTATTTATTAGCAATTACCAAATGGATCCATATTGATCCCCAAATGTTCATCAAACCTTGTGCCGCAAGATCCTGATTTAATTTAAGATTACTTTTCGAAATAAAACTAAAATTTATAATAACTTTAAAAATTTAATAAAACTTCCATTGATCATTCTGTAGAAAAGGCTGTACCTAACTATATGTATATGTATGTTGTACCTAGTATAATATTATTAATAAAAAGATGCAAGAGATGCTGATCACTACATCCAACATTTTATGCATTCGCCCTTCTGTGCATTATACGGAACAAGTTCTCTTTATAAATTTGTTAAGTGAATGGTCACGGTACCTTTAAAACCAACCGAGTAGTATATACTATAGAAATAAACCATGAAATCGACCGACTCCAACAGAACTCAATATACTCACATCTTGAACAAACTCTCACTTGAAATGACGTGTCTTTTGTTGCTGTTTCAGATATTCTTAATTTTACATTTGAGTGTTTGCCAAAATCCCCATGAGAAAAAGAAAAATATTATAAACAGCAGCTCAATGGACAATCTAACAAAGCTGCTGAAAATTGAAGATGAGCTTCTGAAAAACTTGAACGTCTTCGCCAAGCAAATGCAGAAAAAGCTGAATATGATCAAACTGTAAATATTACAATGAAAACAAGCATATAAATATTGATATTTAAATGGATTCTTTCAGTTACCAACAAATGCTACACCGTTCTGCTATGCACAGCACTACCGCTAAGGAGGAGTACATTGCGAATCCCTTGAACGCATTTCCTTTGCTTAGACGATTGCAACAGGATTGGCCCAAATGGCTTGAATATCTGCAAGGTGGAGCCACACAGACCACAATCGGAAATATGCAGGACCTCTTAAAGGATCATTCGTCTAGCAAGGAAGACTTGTCGCAAGCAATGAAGGGACTGCTACGCATCGAACGAATCTATGATCTGGAGGCATCGCACATGGCCAAAGGATTGCTGTTGGATATGCAATACAAGTGAGTGTAAAGTTGCAACTTGGATATTCTTTCTGTTACATTATTTCTCTCTTACTCTTAGCTCCAGTCTTGATTCTGCCGACTGCTTTGCTCTGGGTAACCAGCTCTTTAACAATTCAAAGTACTCCCGATCGAATCATTGGTTCCGCACTGCGCTTCGACTTTACCAACAGCCCTACGCGCAATTATATAGTCAAGTGCTTCAGCTGAAACGGAATAAACTTAACCGTTCATTTGCCCTAGCGATGAGCAAAGGCAGTAAGCAATTAGAGATTCTGCTATGATGATATCAACAAAACACTCACTTTCTATTCTCTCTCTACACAGCTGAAAGTCTGCAAAAACGACCAGCGGATGAGACAGAAGCCAAGTGGAAAAAGGAGGCTGAGAAGTTAATGGACGACGCTGTAAGGAAGGCGAAGAATGAAAACATTAAGCAACTTGTGGATAAATATTTGGCGGGGGACGAGGAGATTTTCATTTCGGAGCGGGCTCGACACAAAGCCAAACCCAAAGCTATGGAGCAGGGTTGCCGAGGTTTGTGGCCCTCTCGCAATCCTAATCGATTAACCTGTCGCTTTGTACAGGATCATTCGGATTTCCTCAGATTGGCACCCCTGAAAATAGAAACGTTGAACAAACAACCGCTCATAGTGCTCTTTCATCAAGTTCTGTCTCAGAATGAAATCAAACATTTAAAGAATGTAGCCATACCACAGGGTGCCTCAGGCCTTGCGCAGCTTTATACATTGCATGGTTCGCACATTCAAGTGGGGCTAAGTCATAAATTATCAGACATATTTGACTGGGATATAAGCGATCATACAATGCATTTGTTTCATTTCGGTCTCGGGGGATTCCTTCCAACCCAATCGGCATCGAAAGCAAAGAAGAACCAAACTGCAAGCAACAATTTAAATGATCAACACCCAAAGAATCGCTTTGGAACAATAACCTTCTTCGTAAGTACCGTATAAATCTTAGTATATTCATATCTATACTGACATATTCGTTATACAGCTCAATAATGTTGTGCTAGGTGGCGCCACTATCTTCCCCAAACTAAAGCTAACAGTGCAACCGAAACAGGGCAACGCCTTGATCTGGTTTAATATGCCTGAAGAGCTGGCTGAACATGCGGTGTGTCCAGTTGTCGTAGGTTCCAGATGGGGTAAGTTTATTGGCCTTTGTCATAATTAACCTCATCTTAAAATGCAATTTAAATTCTAATCAAAATTTCTTATTTATTTCAACTTTGTAATTTGCAGTTATGTCGAATTGCTTCGACGAACAGAACAAACTTCTGCCGAACCGCTGCCCGGCCTAGATGGCATAATTAATCTATATGTGCTTATACCTAAATTTTTCCGAAACTATAAAAATAAAGATATTTAGGTTATATACTGAGTTTTAATCCTTTTTCGACAGATTACCTAACCCCACAGCTGCTGCGCCCGCAATATTAGCGGAAAGTTCGCGGCCATAAAAGTAACTATAAAACCCAAGGCGCAGCTGTTGTCAATACCTGTTACCTGTCGTACAAGATCGTCCTTGTCAGGTACCTGCAGAGGTATATATAGTAGGACCTGCCATGGACAGAACACATCAGTCTACACGTAGACATCAACCAAGCATCATCACCAGTTGTGAAGCGCATCCTAGTCTACACTCAGGCATCATTTTCAGTTGAAGCATTATCTTCAGTTCTAAAGTGAATCTTAGTCTACTATCAGACATCATGCAAGCAATATCTTCAGTGGAAACAATGACCTGCTTTTTGCATCAGAAAGAATCAACGTCGAGCTTTGTCTTTGGCAACGATGGCAACCAACAAACCTTTAACCATTTTGTGAAAGTTGAGGGAAAGTGGCACAATTGCAACACCTGCCACAGCAGCATCAATGCTGACGAGCCACTAAGCCAGCACTGGCTGGCACGGCAACCACAGTTGAGCAAAGAGCAGCAGGCGATGTTGGACATTATCAATGAACGTAAAATCGAAACCTTTTTCTTCTGTGACGAGAGTGGCAAGGACAATTCCCAGGACTTCCTCACCGAGACATATGAACGCTCAGTGCCCGAGCTGCTGCGCTGGATGTTCCACAATGGCACCCAGAACATCAAGTTCAGCTTGGCCTGCTATGTGAATGTGGAGGAACAGGTGCTGATCTTCCAGAGCGGCACCCTGGCAGTGCACCAACACTACGATATTGAGGAGAGCGTCAGCGTTGTCTCGGACACACTAAGCCAGCGCATCAAGGACTACTTGGATCGTGATGACTACAGCATCACACGCATGCGGCTGCAGGTGAAGTGCTTCAAGGAGGACGTGGCGTCAACAGATTTGGCACTGCCTATTAAGCTGCGCTACGGCACAGTACGCACTCGTTCTCACAGCAGTTGCAGCGAGTCGGAACCGGCCAGTCTGAGCGAGTGCGACGACGAACATGGTGTTAATCTCTACGGCCTGCAGCAGTGCCAGACCACCAAGGAGCTGTACGTGGTGCCTTACCACATTAGCGAATCACTGCAGCAGCAGCCCAACCACAACTTCCTCGTTTTGAACAACATCAAGGGTCAGTTCCTGGGCCTGCACGAGCTGCCCACTCCCGATGAAGCTTTTCCTTTCGTTTCCCTTCGTACCATTCACTGTTTCCGCTGTCGTGCAGAATTCACATCCCGCAGCCGTCTGCACATCCACCAGCAACTGCGCTGCGGCGAGGACTTCAGTGTGAGCAGCCTGCATCCGGATATGGTGGAGGTCTACGAGCAGTGCCTGCCCATTTCTCGCACTGACTTGCAGTACTCCTGCTATGGCATCATCAAACCTAAGACCATCAAACTTGGCAAAAGCACCGTCCCCTGCGTGTTCATCAGCAACTCCGATAATCTCTTTATATAAATTCTTGTAAAATACTATTTCCAATAAATATGAACAAATAATAAATTTTTATTTCAATCATTCGGTGAGGGTATTCCGTAAAGAAGAAATATATATCTATTTCTGTACAGTCAAATTCGTCATTCAATAACACTAAGATATTTTAATTGTGTTTTATATGAATTTATTTGTTGAAGTTGTTCCTCTATCTTGTCTTTTGCAGCAACATTCTTTGACAGGAAAAATACTTGTCTAGTTTTACATTTGACGTGCTCATCTTGTACAACATCTTTGGTATGCACTTTCCACAAGGTGCGACTGGCACCCCAACCATCAATCAACAGTTTACACCAGCATATGCATATTTCTATGCTTAAGGACTTACCTTAAGCACTTACATAGTTTAGGTGACAAAAAGTGTCATCTATGTAGGTTGTTAGGGAAATCGTTTCCACGCACATTTAACGAGCGGAGTTGTTGTCCGTGGTGTCAGGGCATCCAATCAAGAAAATACTTAAGAAGAAAATGCAAAATAAATCAGAGTAAATGCAATCGCAGAACAGAAATAGTTTAGAGCTTGAAGCATTCCCAACTCTTGAGTGATTGTTTTGTTATCACCGATTGGGAGTTTGCTTGTCCATCATCATGAAATGGCAGCTTGATGGGTGCAACAAGCTGGTAACGATAAGAGTGAGTGTTGTAAGTATATGTTGCAAACACTTAAACACTTTGCCTTTCTTTCTCAAAAAATAAAAATAAATAAATAATAAATAAAAAAATGAAAATAAATATATTCTTTGTCTTGTCGGCAACTTTTAATTTTGAATTGTAATAAATCTTTAAGCATCAACAAATTTTGAATCTAATCTACAAGGATAATCTCTTGGATAACTCAATAATTTTGTTAGGGTTAATCAAAAGAAAGCAGAAAGATTAAAAGTTTAGTCGACTTCCTCGATGGTTGGACCTCCACCGCCACCACCAGTTCCACCTCCAGGCGCATTGGCTCCAACTCCAGAGGTTGTTGGCATACCTCCGCTCTGATAGAGTCTGGTCATGATGGGATTGCAGATGCGCTCCAGTTCCTGCCGCTTGTGTTCGTACTCCTGCTGGTCGGCCAGCTGATTGGCATCCAGCCAACTGATGGTCTCGTTGCACTGTTGTAGCATAGTCTGGCGATCGGATTCAACGATGCGACTGCGCAGCTGCTCGTCTTCGACAGTCGCGCGAATTTGAAAGCAATAGGACTCCAGTTGATTCTTGGCCTCAATGCGCTGGCGCTGCTGCTCATCCGCTTGACGGTAGGTCTCCGCTTCGCCGACCATGCGATCGATGTCTTCCTTGCTCAGGCGTCCCTTATCGTTGGTTATGGTTATCCTGTTCGCCTTGCCCGTCGACTTCTCAGCAGCACTTACGTTCAGTATGCCATTGGCGTCAATGTCGAACGTGACCTCGATCTGGGGCACCCCTCGCGGTGCCGGTGGTATGGCAGAGAGCTCGAACTTGCCCAGAATATTATTATCCTTGGTCATGGCCCGCTCTCCCTCGAATACCTGAATCAGAACTCCTGCTTGATTGTCCGCATAGGTGGTAAAGATCTGTGTCTGCTTTGTCGGTATTGTTGAGTTGCGCTTTATCAGGGCCGTCATTACTCCGCCAGCTGTCTCTATGCCCAGCGAGAGGGGCGTCACGTCCAGCAGTAGGAGATCCTGCACCGCCTCCGACGTGTCGCCATGCAGGATGGCAGCCTGAACTGCAGCGCCGTACGCCACCGCCTCATCCGGATTGATGGATTTATTCAGCTCCTTTCCATTAAAGAAATCCTGCAACAGTCGTTGCACCTTGGGTATCCTGGTGGAGCCACCGACCAGCACAATGTCGTGGATCTGACCCTTATCCATTTTGCCATCGCGCAACGCCTTCGCCACCGGCTCCATAGTGCCGCGGAACAGATCTGCGTTAAGCTCCTCGAAGCGGGCACGCGTCAAGCTCGTGTAGAAGTCAATGCCCTCGAACAGGGAGTCAATCTCGATGCTGGCCTGTGTGGAGGAGGACAGGGTGCGCTTCGCCCTCTCGCAGGCCGTGCGCAGACGTCGAACGGCACGTTTGTTCTGGCCAAGATCACGCTTGTGCTTGCGCTGGAACTCCTGCATAAAATGAGTGACCAATCGGTTGTCGATGTCCTCGCCGCCCAGATGCGTATCTCCTGCGGTTGCCTTCACCTCAAAGATGCCGTCCTCAATGGTCAGCACTGAGACATCAAAGGTGCCGCCGCCCAGATCGAAAATCAACACATTCCGCTCTCCCTTGCCACTGCCCTTATCCAGGCCGTAGGCAATCGCCGCCGCCGTCGGTTCATTGATAATGCGCAGCACATTGAGGCCGGCTATGGTGCCCGCATCCTTGGTAGCCTGGCGCTGCGAATCATTGAAATAGGCCGGCACGGTGACCACAGCATTGTTGACTGTGCCGCCCAGATATGCCTCGGCAGTCTCCTTCATCTTGGTCAGTACCATGGAGGACACTTCCTCCGGGTAAAAGCTCTTCTTCTCACCCTTGTACTCAACCCTGATGCGCGGCTTGCCGTTCTCCGAGATCACTTCGAAGGGCCAGTGCTTCAGGTCACTCTGCACCGTTGCATCATCGAATTTGCGTCCAATCAAACGTTTCGCATCTGAAATGGAAACGAAATGAAACTCCAGAGCAAATTCCAAAGATAAAACAATATCTGGGTTTAACTTTATTTGGTAAGAACACAAATTGTTGTTGGACGGGGACTTTCACAGAGATTGTACTATAGATATAGACGAGGTGGCGCAGTTCTAGGCGGACGGGGATTTATGTGGACACTGAGACTGAAATGAAAGTACAAGAAAAGACAACAGAATTGAAATCTCCGACTATATTTAGCAGAGCCTCTCTCTCATTCTTCGGGATATTTTTAAAGTTCTAACTAAAAGGAAATGATAAAACAAAAGGAACAACTTCTTACACGCAATGGTTTCTTATAGTTCGATACAATTTGAGAATATATTTATATTAGCAAATCATTTATAATATCATATCATGAAATTTGGTGACCTTAGCTCTTTTAGTTGTGGGATCTCTAATGCCTTCCTCTGTCTCTTTCATAAATTTGCACCCTTGTCCAATAACAATAATATTAGTTGATATTGAGGTTAACTCAATTCTAATTTAATGTTTACTAAGTAGTTTACTGTGTTCCTTCGCCAGCACTAGATGAACATAAAATTGATGAAAATGCTTTCTCAATGTCGAGAAGAAGCAGAGATATTCTATTTGAAAATATTTCTGTTCAGCTCGGCACAGAATCAGAATCAGAAGCTGACACAAATTATGCTAATAAACAGATGGTGCAAAATCTCAGACACGCCACGGTAGGTGGCAAGCAGCTAAGCAAGCACATCGGGCCAATAGTGGCGAGGAGGGGGAGGGAGGGCAGAGTGAAGGAGAAGAAGAGGAGGACAACTACTTTTAGCCGAACTAGATATACTGTGTACGAGGGGGCCAAAAATAAAATCCTAATTGAGCGCATTCTCTGCTTTCATTGATGAAACTGTTGCAAGTACACGACGCTGTTCTCTTTTTATTATCTGCTCGGGCAGGGATGTAGGTTGTGGGGTGTGTGCGGGGGGGGGGGGTACTTACCGAAGATTGTATTGTTTGGATTCATGGCCACTTGGTTCTTGGCCGCATCGCCAATGAGACGCTCCGACTCCGTAAAGGCTACATAGCTCGGTGTGGTCCGGTTGCCCTGATCGTTGGCAATGATCTCCACTTTGCCATGCTGAAAGACCCCGACGCACGAGTACGTGGTGCCAAGATCAATGCCAACCGCTGGTATCTTGGGCATCTTTGTGGTGGCTTTAATAATAGACCCGAGGTAGGAGGTGCGACGATGTCAAGGCCCGACAACGGGAGCGACACACACAGACACAGACACCAAGTCGTGAGGAGGGAGAGAGAGAGAGAGAAATACAAATAATATTTACATGTGTAAATCAAATGTGGTTACACAATCTGAATTTAAATCAAATACTTACTTAGAATGCAAAACGATAAAGATAGAGGGATATGATGAGAAATAATAGAACGAATGTTAAAATTCGCAAAAATTCTAGTGTTTTCTCTCTTTGCAGCTCCACAGCGTCTGCCTTGTTATTATCACGTATCCAGAATGAGAGAAGTTGTCGCGCTCATTGAACCCCAAAAATCCAATCACGACTATTGGCTCTCTCTCTCTCTCTCTCTCTGTATGTCCCTCACTTCCTCTTCCTATTTGTTTTGATCACATGCATTCGCCACTAATGCCAAACGAAAACTGTCAATTACATTTGCTGCAAAAGGTGAATGCAAATTGAACAGCACCCTAACAGCAGCGTAACATTACATGACGATCGCTGTTAAGTTTAAGGTGACGCTCGCTGTCAAACATGAGGGCAGACTACCTGAATTAATATTGAACGAATATTGCGATGAAATTTAGTTTATATTTCACAAGATAATTACAAGCAATGGTTAGTAGGGTGGTCGATCGATGCCACATTCATCGGGCTTCTTAAAAACGAGTGCGTATGTTAGCACAGGATGAACATTTGCTGCCTCAGAGGCTGTGGAAAGCAACGAGTGCGTGGATGGGCTCTCCATGAAGAGCATTTCGGCATCGTAGTTGCTCCAACGACCACGCTTTAATTGCTCGTTCACATACTTCGTTTGAGCGTTTATCTATGATGAGATTCCTTATATGTAACTATATGATAATAATGATATATGAGAATGGTAAACCTACCATGGGCACCAAAAGCCGAGTGCGACAACAGTTGAAGAATTCTGCTATAAATTTGCGCAGCTTTGTGGGTTTCTCATTGATAACCTGATGCATAATGACTCGTATAATAGCCCGTATCTAATAAAATAAAATATAAGTCTAGCATTGCCAAAAATTCGAATAATCAATACCTCTGGATGTTCATTTAGATACTCCCAATTACCCTTACGTAGTTGCTTCTGTATACGGGGCAAGGTATTATATCGCTTTATGGCATTTGTATCCCATTTGCCCATGTCCAGAATCTTGGATTGCGGCGCTTCCCCTTTCTCTGCCATTATTGAATCTTAGTTTAATGTTTGTGCCTTAAATTTGGATTTAAATGAAGACTTTCTATATAATTTATGCTTCGAGTTTGTACAAATGAAATTTCCCTATGGAAAATGATAAGTCTTAGTCATAGCCTACTCCAATAGAACTACACTTGTTCTCTATAGATAATCGATTCTATTTAGGTGATGATATATGAAGTTCCTACAATCTAAATATTCGTTGAATAGATAGTGCAAATTGAGGTAAACATATTTTAATTACATTCAAATTTCTGCCTAATATTAAGTTCTTGCTTAACAATATAAACGTAACTAAAAATCAAATGACCTCCGTTACTTCCTCCTCGGAATCGCTGTGATCTGGAAATAATTAATCAGAAATTAGTGATATTTTATATAAAACATATCATTTGCACTAATTCATACTCTGCTTTTTTGAAGGTGCCTGCTGTTTTTTCCCCGATTTGTTCTTTCCACGGTTTGCCTTGGATTTGGTTCCTTTTGAACTGACTTTCTCGACCTTCTGCTCCTCCTGCGGCAGCCAACTGCTGTCATCTAGAGGAGTATCTGTGGCATATGTGAATGGAAGGTTTGAATATATTATAATGTTAAGTTCAGTTGACAAACTCAGATTATACCTTTAGGTTGCTCAGTCGACGGTGGAGAGAGCACTACGCTTGCAACTTCCTGCTTCAATTCCTGCTGCACTGACTCAACATTACTAGATATCTCTACCACCATTGGCTCAGTGATCTGCTCCTCTTGCAACATCAGCCGTTTAAAGCTGAACCGCAGTGAACTGTCACTCAAGAGATCCACCAAACCTGTTACCTTCTTTGGCTGCAGTCGACGCTCTAGATCCATTTCTAAGGCTTTGCGTATGAATTGCACCAGATCCTTTGAGCGCTTGGCAGCGCTACGTGCGCATTGCATTATGGTTCGCACGTTTGTTGGCGCAGTGCCGCCAGCGTTGAGGGTGCACAACTCTTGATATGAGTTAAAGCTCAACACAATGATGGAGTCGGCGGCATTCTCTTCCAACAGCGTGGGATCAACCAGCGGCTGTGGTGTGCTTTTATACACACAGTACGTGACGCTTACTGGATAATGCAGGAAGAGCAGGGGCATCAGTTCGCGCTCTCGCTCACTGTACATGTGTATTTGTTCATCCGCGTAGGATACATCGGGTCGACGAAAGTGCATCAGGGCCGCCAGTGCAGCGATTGTGCTGGCATCTAAAAGGAGTTTATATGAGACTTGATATATTTACACTCGGAATAGTACTCACCATATAGATTGCCATCATGGTTGAGTACATTGATGTCGACACGCACACACCACACATGTTGTTCAACCGCAATGCACAGTGACTCCAGATCCAAGCAGCGGGAACTGCGGAACGTTCGCTCCAGCAGGGAATTAAGTGTCAGCAGACGTTGATCGTGTGTCGCCTGTGACTCGTCCAAGAAGGCGACACCTTTGATGTCCACATTCAAAAAGAGCGTTCCCTCATTGGCTCGTGCACTGCTTGGGTTGCCAATGTCACAGCTCACCTGGGCCAGCACTTGTGTCTCCCCCATCGACACCGCCACAGTGCCCCAATCGGCACCGAACGTTAGCTTCACATCGCGAAACTCGCTTGATTTGCGTCCATCGAAACGAGTGTTCTGCTTGGCGGCAGACTGTACGAAAATTCGCTCGGCCTTTGATTTTCCCGGCTCGAATAGATTTGAATTCATAAACATAATTTAATATTCCTCTTCGTGTTGTGCCGGCATTTAAAAACGTGCAATAACCAGGGCTGCACAGAGGCCCTGTCGTTTGTTTCGATATAATGATGAATATCGATATGTGTTAAACAATCGATAGTTGGGTACTAAAGCAAAACAATCAAATGAGTGGCATCACTGTTCACAGTGCACAGAACAATTCATTCTGAGGATTACAAAATTTGTTTTAATTAGGAAACATGAATTAACGAACACAGACACACTAACTAATTGTAACGCAATTCATTCATCATATTAATTACAGAAGTTTGCAACTATAAATTATGGTAAGTAAAAAACATGCGACCACAGAATGAGGTCCCGCAAAAATGTAATGTTCATAATTATTGTAGACCAAAAATAGAATTGACCCAAAAATAGAGTTATATATTGCGAGAATCATGCGTTAAATTTGAATATTTATAAATCTATGTGCCCTTACAGGCTGTCCTAGGCGCCCAATTGGTCATCACGCTGGTGATGGTCAGTGTTATACAAAAGTTAAGCCCTCATTATTCCTTCGCAAAATGGATACTCTGTCGTACCGGTCTCATTCGATATCTGCATCCTACGGACGATGAACTACGCACCAAAGGCGGCGTGCCCAAAGAGCGCCCGGCAAAGGGAAAAAACAAGCAGCATCACAATGGAGTGGGCAATGGAGCAGGCACCGTATCCCAGCAGTTCCACATAGCGCGCAGCATAGAAGTGGAGCTGGAAACGACTCCTGTGCTTGAACGTGATGTGATTCACTTGCGCTACTTCACCGAGTACCAATGGCTGGTTGACTTCAGTGTCTATGCAGGCATTGTATATGTTTGTTCCGAAATATTCCACTACTTCTATCCGCTCAAACAAGAAATCAATTTGAGCATGGTCTGGTGTCTACTGGTCATATTCTTCTCCCTGAAACTGCTGTCCTCCCTGACAGTGCTGTACTTCCAAAGTGAGGAATCTATTGGCGAGCGATCCATGGTGATTGTTGCCTGCCTGGTCTATTTACTCATAGCCATGATTGTCCTCATAATCGATGAGCGCATTCTAGAAACGGGTCTTGAGGATGCCTACACCAGCTTCAACGCTAGTGCATCCAAATTCCTCACCGAGCAGGGACTGCCCTCATCGTGAGTATAATATTAAATTTATATTTAATAAATTTCCTTTAAAGTATTTATATATTTTCAGTGGTCCGGCCTCCAAAATAGTTGTCAAATTCTTTCTGGCCTTGAGCTGCGGCTTACTTGGTTCCCTCTTCACCTTTCCTGGCCTGCGCATGGCCAAGATGCATTGGGATTCCCTGAAATACTGCCGTGGCAATCGTCTGCTGCAGGTTCTACTTAATCTCAGCTTTGTGCTGCCCTTCATTCTAGTCATATTGTGGATCAGGCCCATTAGCCGCGACTATTTAACTGTGCGAGTCTTCGAGGGAATGCAACAGCCGCTGTAAGATTATAAAACATTCTTTATATTATAGTCTAAATGCAATTATTCTCTTTATCAGACTGAAGCCACATGTCTTTGAAACACTGCGACTGCTGTTGGTGGTCTTTGTGGTGATTGTGCGCTTTGCCTTGATGCCAATATATTTGCAATCCTATCTGAACTTGGCCTATGACAAGATACTCGATCTGCGTAAAGAGGCTGGGCGCATCACCAATGTGGAGTATCAGAAGAAGGCAAGCTATCGAAGGGATCTGCCTGTTGTACACAATTAATTTTACATTCATTTATTCTTCTGCAGATCTCCTCAATCTTCTACTATCTTTGTGTTGTTACCCTGCAGTTTGCTGCACCACTCATTCTGTGCCTCTACCTGACACTAATGTATAAAAGCCTCGGGGGCTTCAGCTGGGCGGGCATCTTCAAGGACTCTGTGGTGCTGCAACACGAATGTTCTGCAGATGCGGAAGTGACCACACTGCCTGTTGCTGCTGCACAGGAATTTAATATAATAGAGTCGGCACAGTCGTTGCAGGCCTCATTTAGTAGCCTGAAAAATGTGAGTACTCAACTTATCTTTATAATTATTATAGTCCTAACATATTTATTCAAGGTGTTCTCCACGGAGGTCTACAAGGGTTTCCTCGGCTTTGCCACCTGGTGGAGCTACTTTACACTCTTTGCCACTTCCTCGCTGGGCATTGTCTACCAGTCGTACTTCAATAAGACATAAACTGAATCCTCAAATCGAATTCACACTCACCTCTACAAAAACTAGTAGTTTCCGTTGATGTTGTTTTGATTATATAATGTAAATATTTATTATTTATGTATGTACTCTAATCACAGCCATTAGTAAAATTTATGCATGCAAACCTTGCAGCAGATCTATAAAAAGGTACATAGTAACAAGAAGAAGAGTATTAGTTGTTTCAATTGGAAATCACCATTTATTTAATCTTTTTTAAACAATTAACAGATCCCGGATTATATCGTAAATACGTTGTTTAATCTATATTCATCTCAATTTTTGCCTGGAAATATTCGGCAGCGCTTTCCTTTTAGATTTTAGCAATGCCAATGACACCGCAACCGATACGAGCACCAGCATTACCAGTAGACTTGCTCAGCTCGTGGCCACCCTTGCCCAGGTCATCGGGATCAGCGTGGACAACAACTGTGCGTCCAATGATGCTATTTTCACCGAAAAGTGTGATCTTGTTATCACAAATTTCGACCGCGGTAGGTCCATCGCCGGAGGCGGTTATGTTGCCCAAATCTCCCAAATGGCGATTCTCGTCACAGGGTGCCCCATGTTCCTTCTTGTGGGGGTTAAAGTGGGGTCCAGAAGACATGCAGCCATTTGTATTATCGCCAAACTCATGGACATGGAAACCATGAAGACCCTTTGACAGGCCAGTCACTTCTCCTGTCACTTTAACGGGGCATTCTGCGCCCTGACGACACGAATTGTAAAATAGATTAGTTTAACATTTAAATGATAAGCGAATAAAGTACTTTGAATCATGACAATTGTTTTTCTTTTCGTTTTCTCTTAAATAAGTAAGGTGTTCGCCCCATGTACATACGAGTATGTATGTACATCAATTATATGCATGTGTGTAACTAAGAGTATATCATAGTAGTTATCGGACAGACACATACATATATATGTTTGTATAAATTGTGTTGTTGTCATTATGTAATTGTGCATGTTGTAAGTGACTAAGCAAAAACAACACTTAATTGATATTCAAGTAGGGCTGCTCCGTGCACCTTCACATATGTATATACATATGTCCATACATACACATGTGTATGCATGCATGTGTACGAACATGTTCTGTGCGGTGCGGTGCGGCCGGCAGTTTGACCTTAGTATGCAGTGTCATAAATTTAAATATATTATGTTTATAATCATTTACCTGCTGTTCAAAGAAAACTGTGCCTTTGGCATCACCATTGAGAACACACACAGCTTTTACCACCATTTTTATGTTTTTAATTAAACACAATCCGTCGCACTTTACTCTATTGAGAAAACACTGAGTGTGGAATGTTCTGTTGCACTGAAATGTGATCGGAGCTTAAATCGATACACCTGTCGATAACTTTGGTAAATTCAAAATAATTTAACGGATTATCAGTGTTGTATACTTTTAATTACCCTTCAATAAATAACGAATTACGTACATAGTTTTTGTTTTAAGAAATGTTTTGCCTTTATTTAAGCCATACAAACGAAATTCTAATCACGCGTGATCACAAGCAATGGCAAACTAATTTTATTTCATTGCTTAGTGATATGGGTGATTGCTAACAAATTGTTTGGAAACCCGAGGTTTATCGGAGGCCTTATCTCCTAAACTGCTTTTATAACTTCCCAACACTGTTAGCAGTGCATTAAAGATCGACGCAGTAAGCTGAGTTGGTGCGCAAAAGTTTTCTTCAATAAATTAATAAAAATAGACATACATAATATATTATTTATTATATTTGTCTTGATATATTGTTAATTTGCAAGTAAAAGATTAAATTATCGGTTGAACCGAAACTTCAAGTGCCTTTCAAAGCTCACCTTTAATCATCGGCAGAAATGGACAAGTGGTAGGTATCCCCCTTTTCATATTAAAAAAATGTGCTAATTGTTTATTTGTACTTGTAGGTTAGCTCCAGCCTTTAGTAAACTTACAACCGAATTCTCGGATTGTGTTGTAGTAGTAGGCTCAACCAGATATGACTGCCATAAAGTTATTTTAGCATGTGCATCAGAATTCTTCAAGGGCATGTTGACCAGTGAGTTCAAGGAATCTATTTCTGGAGAAATTCATTTGCAAAATGTTACTCCAAAAATTTTTGAAAAATTTCGGAGATATGTTTACACTTACAATACGTGTATTCTACAAGGGTATGATACCTCAACGCTAATGGACCTTCTTGAATGTGCTAATCAATGGCTTGTGCCGTCATTGACCGATGAGTGTTTGAATATTATGCTCGGTCGTGTCGAATCCATGAATGTTGAAGAACTTATTGAACTATATGAATATTCGGTTAATTTTGATATCAAAATTTTAATCGATAAAATTCGATGTATTCTTTGTGAAAAACACTCCAAACAATTGTTGTGCGACAGAGTTCTGTTGTTGGGTTCTGATGCCTTCATGCAGTTTATGACTATCGTTACCAAGAACCTTCCTGAAATACAGCGATTTAAAATGATTGAAAAATACCTGGATATTAATGGATTCTTGAAAGAAATCATGTATAATGAAGGTCCACAAAGTGCTGATGCACTTGATGATTTTACAATGAACCATGCAGAGGCTTCCTCAAAAATTACTGACAAAAAAAAGGAATATACTAATAATAGGGACTACGTTAAGTCTCTACTGAGAATCATCGATTACACTAAAATGACAACTAACGAGTTCTATGATGGGCCTGGTAAATGCAAATTGCTGACATATAAAATGAAATATGAAACGCTTTACAAAATTTTTAATAAACCAAATCTGGAATCCACCTTTAAAACACCTTTTTCCTACTATCCATCCCATGATTGGAAATAAATTGAATTGAAACCAATAAATATGATATTTAAATAAATGTGAATTTTTTAAAAATAAATTTGGGATATCGACAACTGTAGAATCAAATGAGAATAATTATCTGAAGGGCATACAGAGTCTTAAGGTATATTCTATTTTGTAGTTTCTATAAGCATCTTATGTCTTTGAGCACAAAATATGTTTAAAGCTTGCAAATTAAATGTTATCGATAATAGGTATTTTAATTTGGGTCAGACTTTTCAACACTGTCAATCAAATTACAAAAAAAATATCAGCTGAACAAAGTGGGACTGCCGCTGAAAAAAGTTTATGACCAGGTTAAATAAAAAAATAATTTATGCGTTCCTATCAAAACCGATTGCTTATCTCATATTTGCTCAACTAAAGTACATAGATTAGTGTAAAAGTGGCGTACGCATCCAGTAGAACGATTCTAACAATGGTGAAATCCAGTACGCAGAAATTGTCCAAGTTGCGGGAGCTAATGCACCGGGCGTGTACGCCGGCGATAAGTGCCTATGTGGTGCCATCCGATGACGCCCACCAGAGCGAATATCAGTGTGCGCATGACGAGAGACGTGCCTACATCAGTGGTTTCACAGGATCTGCAGGAACTGCTGTTATAACAGTCGACAAGGCACTGCTCTGGACTGATGGACGCTATTATCAGCAGGCGGAGAAGGAACTGGACACTGATTGGACCTTGATGAAGGATGGTCTGGCGACAACACCCTCGATTGGTTCCTGGTTAGGCAAGAATCTGCCCAAGGGAAGTTCGGTTGGGGTTGATCCACGCCTCTATTCATCTCGTGTGGCAAAGACTATCGAGAAGGAATTAAACTCTGCGGATTGCAGCTTAGTGGGCATTGAACGCAACTTAATCGATGACGTTTGGGGCGATGATCAACCGCCGTTAACTTGCAACAAAATTATAACTCTGAATTTGAATTTTGCCGGCGAGACAATTGCCAAAAAATGGGATCGCGTGCGTGCGGAGATGAAGCTGTTCAATGCAAGTGCATTGATTGTTAGTGCCTTGGATGAGATCGCTTGGTTCTTAAATTTGCGTGGCTCAGATATTGATTATAATCCTGTGTTTTTTGCATTCATGATTATAACACATGATGACATTATTCTATTTGCCGATAGCCGAAAGTTACCCGACGACTTTGAGTGCCATCAGTCTGAGAACAATGCCAAAATATCAGTCAAGCCATATGAATGCATCGGAGATGGAGTAATCGAGATTGTCGCACAGTCGAAAGGAAAAATCTGGATATCATCGACCAGTAGCTTGTATCTGAACTCTCTTGTGCCAAAAGCTTTACGACATCAAGAGATCACACCGATCGCGTTGCTGAAGGCCATTAAGAACGAGCAGGAAATTCAGGGATTCATAAATAGCCACATTCGCGATGGGGTCGCATTGTGCCAGTACTTTGCCTGGCTGGAAGATGCCGTTGGTAAAGGCGAGCAGGTGGACGAAATGTCTGGAGCTGATAAGCTGGAGTCGTTTCGCAAGACCAAGGAACATTATATGGGCCTAAGTTTTACGACGATCAGCTCTTCAGGCCCAAATGGTTCTGTCATTCATTACCATCCGGCCAAGGAGACAAATCGTCCTATCAATGGTAAAGAAATCTATCTTTGTGATTCGGGTGCACAATATTTGGATGGCACCACTGATGTTACCCGTACTCTGCACTTTGGCGATCCCACAGACTTTCAAAAGGAAACTTATACACGGGTTCTTAAGGGTCAGTTAACCCTGGGCTCAACTGTCTTCCCAACTAAGATCAAGGGTCAAGTATTGGATGTGCTAGCCCGCAAATCTCTTTGGGATATTGGTCTCGATTACGGTCATGGTACTGGTCACGGCGTCGGGCATTTTCTCAATGTCCACGAGGGGCCAATGGGTGTCGGTTTCCGCCTAATGCCCGACGATCCCGGTCTACAGCCCAACATGTTTATTTCCAACGAACCTGGTTTCTATAAAGATGGCGAATTTGGCATACGCATCGAAGATATTGTACAAATTGTTCCAGCCCAAATCAAGTATAATTTCTCCAATCGTGGTGCCCTGACTTTCAAGACCATAACCATGTGTCCCAAGCAAACGAAAATGATCATTAAGGAACTGCTCAGTGCACACGAGATCGAGTTACTCAACAATTACCATCAGTTAGTTTGGGATACCTTGTCGCCCCTATTGGCACAGGATGCATTTACTTTGGCCTGGCTCAAAAAGGAAACTACACCTTTATAAGCTACACTTTTCAATATGTTATTATATCATTCGTTTTCTATAATGAAAAAGCGATTAATTTCAAATACAGATATACTTCATATTTTCAATAAAAAACGGCTGTATTTTATATATAACTCGCTAAAGTTTAATTATATATATGTTATGCGTCAACAGGTTGTTTGTCTGTTCCTCTGGAGGTGTTTATCATAAAGATACTTTCCCTATGTTTCTAACAAACTAACGAAATTGAATCAAAATCCCACCACTGATTAGTAAAGTGATTATATATAAATAAAACACAGATTTGACATTTGATTTTTTTGTTTAATACACATTTTGTCCAAACACTTAAATGGGAATTTCTTCATTATTAAGAAATAAGGTGCAATTGTTTTTTTCTGTTTTTGTTTTTTTGTTATACGTAGATGCTTTCTGCATTATTATTCTGTATTCGTATCCGTAAATTTGTAGATATTTATCATTTTATTTAGTTTTTAATTTTTGTATATACTTTATATATATGTATATATATATATATATTTAGATATATTTATTTATATTTAAATCGATATAGGTAAAGGTATGTAGATAGGTAATAATATTCATTTGCCTGTGTTTGTTTTTGTTTGTTACTCTTGTGTGTGGTTTGTTGCCTGGTTGGTTACCCCATTCTTTTCTCATTTATTTCTCGCGCATTCGGTCACATAGCTATAACATCTTAAACATCATTACAATAATCAATCGCATATATATATATATAATATATATATATATATATATATATATATATATCGCATATATATATATATAATATATATATATATATATATATATATATATATCTATATGTCATTATATATAGAGATGTATATCATTTGTTGTGGTTTGTTTTTTGCATTATACTTCGATTTAAATCTTAATATTTATTATATGTACTTAGAGAGTAGCGTCATCGAGCATATTGAATTCGTCAGAGCTTGGGGTCAAATTGTAAATATGTCGGAGGGGAGGAGAAGGGGGCGTTTCTTGTTGAATGTTGTTTGCTGTTTAACCGTTGTACGGTCAACACTTCTAAAACACATAATTCACAGTTCTATTTATAAATATATTTCCGCAACAATTTTGGTTTCCTTCTTCCACTTTGATTACGTCGTGTTTTCTTCTTCTTTGTTTTTGTTTTTTTTTGGGATTTGTGGGATTGGCAAATTCAATATACAAGATGGAGATACTTAATATTTTTGCATTCTAGAAATTATTTCTCTTTTTCCAAGTGGGCATTTTTCATTTCTAACGGTTCTGCGGTTTATGCTGTATGCGCACGCATCAGAGCACCTCGGAAACATATTTGGGACGTTTGGAGGCGGTGGCATCCGCTCCAACGCACTCCTCCTCACCGCCATCCACTATGTGACCACTATAGTCGGTCGGCAACTCTTCATAAATAATCTCAGAATGCGGCTGCGGTTGCTGCTGCTGCTGTTGCTGTGACTGTTGATGAAGCGTCGATGCCGCCGCCGCCGCCGGATGCGATACGGCCAAAACGTGATTCCTTTTCAGTGCAATCAAAGCACTCACACCACCGCCTCCACCATCGACATGCGCCTGCTGCACGGTAGTACCGGCATTTTGATTGGTTACATAGTACGGACTGCCGCTGCTGAAAGAGGATTAAAAAAAAGGAATCACAATTAAAAGAGGTTCCCAAATATATTTTCCATATGCGGAACTCACTTGTATTGATTGGAATTGTTGGACAGCGTCTGTGGCGGCTGCTGCTGCTGCTGTTGTTGTTGCTGGTGTGCATTCTGAGAGTTGTAGATGATTTCTGTAAGGAGAAAGCATGTTTGGGGTTACTCCATTGCTGGCAGATCCACAAAGGTTCACTTAGTGTTACCTGCATCAGCAGCACGTTGCTCGAGGGACATGCCAGGGGAGCCAGGAGCTGATTGCAGCACAATGTCTTGAAGCGGAGAGCTCTCGCGTGAGTTGTCTGCAGCGAGAATAGACAGGGATATGATAAGATATTAGATTTTTATACATATATTTCATTTCTTAACTTACCCATGTGACTGGGTGAAACTGGTGCCGAACGTGGCATGCCATAGGGCGGACGGAAGCCCTGGCTGCTGCGTTGGCGACGCTTCTTATAGCTGTGATCTATCAGCTTGGCACCGCTGTCCGGGTCGATGCGCCAAAAGGAGCCTTTGCCAGGCTCATCCTGAGAGCGTGCAACCTTGATAAAATACCTACAAGTAGAGGGGGGTTTGGTATTAGCATGATATCAACTAGAGAACAAGTCTCAACTCTCTCTTACCTATTCAAACTGAGATTATGACGTATGGAATTTTGCCAGCCCTTGTTGGTCTCCTTGCGATAGTATGGATAATGCTTGACAATAAATGAATAAATGCCCGAGAGGGTCAGCTGCTTATCCGGTGCTGCTGATATGGCCTGAACAATCAGCTGGGCATAGCTATACGGCGGTTTTTCATTGTGATTATAACTGGCTGTAGACGGTGTTTGGAATAGATCCTGCTGCGGGTTGACAAAGTGAGATTGCTATAAATTTTTTTTGTATAAAGAATAGATTGTTTAACATACCGTATTGTTGTTGCTATAATTGTTGTAGCTATTAGCCTGATTCTGGTGGAAACCCTGGCGTGGACTAGCCGGACAACTGTTGGCAGCACTTATTGTACCTGAAGAGTAAAGTACATTTGATTAGTTGGGATTGTTATGTTTATAATAAATGAACTAACTTTATATTAACTATATAAAGCATTTCTTATAGTATAATCTTTGTATAACTAAAAGTTATAGGTGTCAACTGTAAGTTATAGGTGTTAACATATGCTATAGTATATAACCTAACTTGATTCTAGGGCATTTCAATGCATGAAGATCTCTTCTATTCTGGGATAAGGATATCAAAATGACAATGCAATGTATAAGCAATATATATAAAGCTATATCAGCTTATACTTTGTTCACATTTAATTATCTTTCAAAATAATCAACTCAAATGAGGTTAATGAATGAAAACCTCTCGTTGTCTCAAGTAATCTCGATAAACATTTATCTTGCCCTTTATAAACTCTTAAACATTTAAAACAATAGAAGAGATATACGCTGTAACTTTCATAGGAACACACACTTGAACTGGCTTCATTTAAACTCAATAATATTAAATTATAATTGGTATAGAAAGTATCCAGTTCATTGCACCCTAAGCACGTGTACGTTAATCTTATTGGAGATAACTCCAGTTAGACGCAAATTGAAAATAAAATTCCACTTGCCCGTTGGTGACAGATAGGGGCTCTTCTGTTCCTTCTTGGGTATTGAAATTTTGAGCGGTGAGTAGATGGCGGCTCCGTCTCCGGCACCAGGTAACAGGTGGGACGCTGCAGTCGGCGGCGCTCCTGATAGACGCTGCTGCTGCTGCTGTTGTTGCTGCTGCTGCTGCAGGGATGTGTGGTGAAGCGGGTGATGGTGTGGTGTGTGTGGGAGTGGGTGGTGCGACGGTGGCAGCGTTTGCTGCTGTTGCTGCTGCTGATGCTGCTGTTGCAGTTGATGCGCCGCCGATTGCTGCTGCTGTTGCTGCTGGCTGTGATGATGCAGTTCATCGCGTGGCGGCGGTGTTATAATGACATGAGCACCGGCTGGTCCAACTGCTCCTGCTGCCACGGCTGCTGCTGATGCCGCAGGACTGTTTAGAACGGCATGTGTCCCATCTGGCGCAATGTCCGCAGGCGTCGTCACAAAACTCTCGAACTCGATGCGAATTTCAGTGCTTGGGAAACGAAAGAAACAGCTAAAGGAGATAGAGAGAAGAAGAGAATGTTAGTTGAGCACAAGTAAAAGGTATTGTATGTAGTTGCAGCCTCATTTACCGTTGCGGCAGCCGCAGAGGATCCACATTTCTTCGCTGCAGGAAATCATCTACAAAGATGCCATTCTTGCTGAGGCATTGCACAAAGAAGGCGCGTCGCTCGGCATCGTAGAGCACCTGGAAATGTTTGCGCGAGACGAGATTATTCTCGGCCACATTGAAGTGCACCAGAGATGTGGATGAATTGCGTCCAATCACAGTCACAGCGTCGGTGATGTGCAGCAGATCCTCGTTGAAGCGCAGCACACCAAATGCATTTGTATTTGCATTCGTATTGGCATTCGCTGGCGGAGAGCTCGACCTAATGTGGCTGGCAGGTGGGTGGTGGTGTGCTGAGTTATTGTTGTTGTTGGCTAATTCGGAGGCGCTATTATTGTTATTGCTACTGCTGCTGTTGTTGTTGTTGTTCAGTGTTGCTGCAGCGCCATGATGCAGCTGAAGCATGTCCTTGGCTATGGCAACAGTTGCCGCGTCCGCAGCGACAGCGGCGGCAGCAGCGGCGGAGGCAGATGCGGATGCAGCGGTGGGTGTGTTTAACACGGTGTGCACCGTTACTATGTGATTGTTATTGTTGTTGCTGGTAATATTGTTACTGCTGCTACTGTTGCTGCTGCTGGTGTTGTTGTTGACTATATTGGTGGTAGTTGCAAGTGTTGTGGTTGTTGTTGTAGTGGCAGCCATTGAAAGATATCCACTTGCACGCTGCTTGCTTGATCCTATAGCTGTTGTAGGTTAACTGAAAAATGTATGTATTCTATATTAAATTATGTGTTTATTCAATTATTTTTAGTTATCATATTATTTATAGATTTTTATTTAATAAATTAATATTTATTAATAAATTATTATTATTGGTTTTCCCAGTTCAAATTAAAAAAGAAAGAAATAATGTACACATAAAACAGACGAATTCGCACACACACATATACACACACACACTGCATTGTTTTTGTTTATTTTGTTTTCTTTTTTGATTCCTTCCTTTTCTATGGCATTTTTATGTATGCGGCGCGCTAAAATTTATCGCAAATAGCGCACAAACAAAGCGCGTGTTTCTCACCAGCACCAAAAATTAAATACAAATTTAGAGGTTGAGTTAATTAATTTATTTGTGCAGTTTTTCACGCGCTTTTTTACACTTTTATGCTCAAGGTTTTTCGGTTTTTGTCAGCCACAGCCAAAAACACACTCACTTGCAGAATACATGCATATTTACATACATATACACATACATGCGCAAGTATGTTCGTGTACATACTTATTTCCATCACACTCTTCCACAGGCAGTTGGCAGTTTAGTCTCAATCTCCTGCTATGCATACATACAGATGCACAAGTACACTCACACGTATGTACATAAAAACACATGTACTTACATTTCGTTTCTTTTTCAGTTTTTGCTTTGCTTATGTTTTGCTACCGCACTCACACTCATACTTACACACTCGTACTCGCAGTCGGCAACAAGCAAAAACAAAAACAACTGTCACAACAACAACAACAGCAATAAAAACAATAATAACACTACTACTACTACATTGCGGCACTACGTGAGTAAACGAACGCACATACACATACATACAGACAGACAGACACTCAACACACGCACACGCATGCTTTATGGCAAAATACAATGCGAGAGGGAGAGGCGTTATACACGCGTGCGCTCACTTTGTATGCGGCTCCAATTTGCCCGGGCAAAGAGAGAGCAAACAAGAAAGAGAGGAGTATTCAAACACCCTGTTCTCTCAGTTGTAGCAGCTGCCGCCGGCCCAAAATCTACAAACAAATAAGCCTCAGCAACAACAACTGGACTTGGAAGTTACAGTTGATGTTTTTTTTTTATTTCAATTGTGCAATCCGCTTGCAACGCATTCTCAACGATTAGTTTACTTATGGCTAACAATACTCAGAACATTTTGCGTTGCCAGTGTTGCCAGTATGCGCAAAGAAAACGTGCTTTCTGTAACGAATAAATATAAAAGGGAACCAAAAAATTTAAACAAATTTACATTTTTCAATATTTCGCTAAATATTTTGTTTTTTTTTATAAAATCATTTCTATTAGTATTTTAAATTTTAATTTGTTAAATAAATAAAATCTCCCAGTCACATTTATTTATACACACACAGACACAAACATGTATGTGTAAATATTTTGTTTACTTATTCCCATGGTATTTGCAAATTGGTAATGTTAACGGTGCGATGACAGTTGAATGTCAACAAATCTTATTTCCGAAATAGAATTGGCAACTCTGGCATTCAATTTTTGCCAATAAGCTTAAAGATCTGTGCTGGCAACACTGCTTACGTAGCGTGTTCAGTTCGGCTTTATTTGATTTAAGCTCGCACCGCCGCAATCATATGTCGTACGTATGTATGCATGTACATCGAAATGTAAGTTGTACATCCATACATTAAATTGTCATGGTGGGGAGGTGGCGGCGGGGCTACCTAACCCCACATGGCTCTCATTGAATCGATCGGCTTGCGCCAACATGCAAAATGAAACCAAAATAAAATGAACAAAAACAACGTAAATAAAATGCTATAAAAATAAATACAACAAAAAGCGAACACAGGCGCATACACCCATATATAAACACACGGCACACACTCATACGTCGTTAGGTCACTGCTACGCTGCTGCTGTTGCCTCGCATCAGCAAAACAGAAACACAATAAATAAATAAAAACACCGAAAACACACACACACACAAACAAACACCCATGCACATACACAAGAGCGGGCGCATGTATGTACATAAACAAGGCACTCACTCGTGAGCATACATATACATACATGTACGTATATTGAAAATGCGTAAAAATGCCGCTCGTTAATTTTTCAGCTAGCAACGGAGCCGAAAAAAAAATAAAAAACAAACGACGTCGGCGCGACTCCACCTGCTTGCCTGTACGTTCATATATGCACATATACACTCGTACATACTTATGCATGTATTCATGTGAAAAATGTAAATATGTATGCCTTGTTTTTCTCACTCATTCCGCCGACTGCGGACAAAAGGACAGAGAGGACAGACAAAAGCGTAAACACACAAAAAGCACACTTTTCACAATGTACGCCATATATACATGTACATCATACATACAAATGTATTTATGTATGTTTGTTCGTTCGTTGGCGATTGCGTAAACTTTACCGCCCGCTTTTTTCCACCTAACACCAAAATATATACACACAGTTAAGAGTACTCACACATACACACACATATATATATATATACACGAACAGATATATACGTTCACTTAAAACATGTTTCAAAATAACAAAAGCGTATATTTCGCTGACTTTACTTTTACTCTCTTGTACTATAATTTATAAATTCTCATTGTATGCGTACATTGTATTTTATTTATTTGTTGTTACATTTGAATTAACTCTTGCGATTATCAAACTGAACTGTTTTTGTTTTTCGCTTTTTATTATTATTTCGCTTTTGCTCCTTTTTGTTTTTGCTTTTTCTATTTTTTGCACAGAAAATTCAGCACACAACACGTTTTTTTCGTGCAGCTCGTTCGCTACTGAGCGCTGTGTATGATTGTGATTGTATGCATTAGTGTGTGTGCGTGTGTATCAACACACATCATGTTTGCGTGTGTGTATATTATTTTTCTTTCTATCGGCTCGTTTGCCTTGCCTTGTTTATTATTATTTTTTTCGTACCTTTTTTACTGCCGTTTATGCTGCGTATGCGTATGCAATTATTTTCCTATATTTATGTAGACAATTAATTAAAGCTTACTTTACAATTTTATTTGAGCACTTTTCACGATTTTAATGCGGTTTTCTTTCTTTTTCAATTCTTATTTGCTGCAGCGCGCTCCGCAGCAGCTGCCCACACGACGTGACGATAAAGAAGAGGAAAACCAGATGTTTTGAAGCCCTGGTGCTGCCCATTTCATTTGCACATTGAATACGCACATTACCTTAACAGCGAGTTGGTCACACTTGGCACTGTCATAACAGCTGTTCACTGTTAACATCGCACAGCGAGGCGTTTTGTAACAAGTTTTTTTTTCTAGATAGATTTTCCCGGAAAATGCAAAGCCTAACTCGCCTGCTTGTTAACTGCACATTAACGCTGCAGCCACAGCATCGTGGGGCAGTGGCAGTGCTGCAGCAGTTGCGTACCAAAACAAAAATAGTCGAGAAACCCAAACCAGGTGCCGGACAACAATTCCGCCGGATTGTGCATTTCCCGGAGGAGTACACAGTAGAGCCCCTGAAGATCACACATTTAGCCGGACGAGATCCCGTGACGGGGCGCATGGTGGCCAAGGGTATTGGCGGCGGCATTAAACAGCAATATCGTTGGATCAAATGGGTGCGTGATGGTCCTAGCGAGGGAACCCCCCAAGAGGAGCGTGTCGTAGAGCTGCTACGGGATGGCTGTCGCACTGCCAAGGTGGCCCTGGTGGCCGTCGGAGACGAGCTCAAGTACATACTGGCCACAGAGAACATGAAGGAGGGAGACATACTAAAAACCTCTCGTGTGATTCCTCGAATTCCTGGTGAGATTCCCCATGAGCTTATGCTGAACTGTATTTAATTATTGCTCTTAACAGTGCGTCCCAATGAGGGAGATGCCTACCCGCTGGGTGCCCTGCCTGTGGGCACACGCATTCACTGCCTCGAGAAGAATCCCGGCCAGCCCTGCCATCTCATCCACGCTGCTGGCACATTTGGCACCATTCTGCGCAAGTTCGATGACAAGGTCGTGGTGCAGCTGCCCTCCAAGCGGGAGTTTGCCTTCGATCGCACCTGCATGGCCACCGTGGGACGCCTCTCGAACGTCGAGCACAACAAGGAGCACGTGGGTAGCGCACAGCGCATGCGTGAGCTTGGCAATCGCCCCAGATCCGGGCTGTGGAAGCGCAAGGAAGGCAAGCACGGCCGAAAGATACGCCGGTTGCCGCCTATGACGACCATAGCGCCACCCGCGCCGCCCAAGGAGCAGGAGATCCGGCTAACACTCAACCTGTAGAGGATCGCCCTTTTCCTTTGTTGTCTTTATTAAAGAACTAGAGATTTACATGCTATTTGCGCGTTTTCTTCATGGAGAAGCCAGTGCCATGGAAGTTATCCGCATCGGTGCCAGACTCACCACCTATTGACGCCGCCTCCGCGTCGGCCTCCTCTTGGGCACGATCGCAGATGGGTTTAATGCTGCGATCGAAGCGGAGCAGACCAAACTGGAAATCATAGTCGGGCACACCGCGTGGCAGAAGCTTCTTCATCACGGGCGTCTCTAATTGACTATCCTTTTTCTTCTTGCCATCCAGACGGACACCAGATCCCTTGAAGGTCTCCACCACCTCTTCGAGGACAGCACCACCAGCACCGGCGGCCACATCACTGCCGCCGGCCACAGCTCCCTGGCCTCCAGCGTGCACAGCCTGCTGTTGTTCGGTGTGATCCTTGTAGCCAACTGGCGCCTCGAATTCAACATTCATATCGCACTCAATGATGCTCACAGCATTGCCAGGCTTTGTCTCTAGCACGCACAGCTCGTAGACCTTTTTGTTATACTTAATAGCAATGACATCGCCCTTGGTAAGACAGGCAAAGTTTCGCAGTGCATTCTCCAGCACTGCCTTGGGATTGGTGATGTCCAGAAAGTCCGTGCTATGTGGTTGAAACTTGGAGAAGGTCGCCACCTGCAACGATACACTTTCAATGGTCAGAATGTCACCCTCCTCTAGGAGAAGGTTGTCCATCATCCAGTACGGTAGGTAGCACTTTCCCTCATCGGCCACAAACTCCAAGACTCCGGCATGCGAAGTTCGCGACTTCTTTTTGTTGGTCAACTTGAAGAGCATTGGATACTCGACGTTCAGACGTGTGAGCGTGTCCAGTGCCGAGGGTGGCATGATGACTGCAAGGGGGGGAGGATATACATATATAATTGTTAAATATTTTTCTCTTTTTGCTGCTTACTCTTTCCGCCCTTCTCCACATCGGAGCGCTCGTTTCCCGGTAACATAGAGACCGAGAAGCATTTGTAGGTCGCCTGAAAACTGCGTCCTCCGTCCGGGAACATCATGTTGAAGCCACTAAAGTGGAACATTGTTACACAGCTTGTTTTCTGGCTACGAAATTTTCTGAACTTTTTTGTAGTGTCACGATTTCGTACGGACGTTTTTGTTGTAATCAAAAAGAATAACAAAGTGAAGTGAGCAACACGAACGTTGGACGTGCCTAATCGATATCAGCCAAATCGAGGGTTGAGCATTTTCTGTTGCACGGAGGAGCAACTCTGTTAACAGCTTAATCGATAAAATTCCTACAATTATCGCTGCACTCGATAACACAAATATATCGTCATTCTCAGCAAGCCGGTGGTCGTCTTAGTTGTGCGCGCGTCTTGGTCACGCTTCAATTTTCCATCAAATTAATTGAGATTTGAAAAAGTGCTGCTATTCAAGTGAGTACTGAATACAGTTATTCTATATACTCCATATATATACGCGTCACAATGTGCAATTTATAATGGAATTGGGAAAAGTTACTAATGAATGTAGGCGTGGGTGTGTGTGTGTGTGTGCGAATAATCTGTGTATCCTTGACGAGTCCTGCTGGCGCCGCGTGTTTTTTCCACAACGCGTATCCTTTTTTGCGAGTGCCGTGTGTGTGTATACACGCATTGTCTATGCGTGTGTGTTCACTGTACACATTTGCCAACATTTTCCAGGCGTTGGAGACTGTTTTGAACCTTTGGCGGAACAAAAAGAATAAACACCTCGAAAAATCAATAAATAAATGAAATTGAAAGGGGCGCAAGACCAACTAAAGTCTTTTCCAATCATCTCTTGCTCTACAGATTTTTGTATATATTATAATACTGGCTGCCTTGGGTACAGTTCCTGACCACGAAAGTCTCTGTTGCAAAAAAGGCGGAGCATTCTTATGGTCTACAGTTTGGCATGCACTGTTGCCATGTGCAGCTGTTTTCCGAGTTGCGTCGCAGCTGCTGTGCAACAACAACAACAACAACAACGCATTGTTGGGCATTCTCCCTTCCCCCCTCCTGTTCTCGCATTTTCCACGCAGACAAATTTCATCGGTTCATGATATTGCTGGTCATCTCAAGGGCCACCCCCAACGCCTTCCGCCTCCCATTTTTTTTCACAGTATAACATGATTCATAAGCGCCTCTCTGTCTCCGGACGTACTCGTAAAATTGGGAAATTACTTCTGCTTCCTCTTCTACATGATTCTTATTAGAATTTGATGCTGAGAAATGGGAACAGAGACAAAAAATAAATGAAAATGTGCATATTGAAAATAGACGTTTAAACTGTATGGGATGCTGTACTGTAATGACTCTAAAACTGTTCGGGAACGCACGCACACACACAGGCAGACGCACATGCAAACTAGACGCATATAATTCATATTTATTTATTTGCCTGCGCTTACGTCAAGCAGCGAAGGGTGCATGTATGTGTGTGTGTGTGTGTGAACATGTGAGCATGTGTGTGTGTGTGGTATTTGTTCTATTGCAAACCAGGCAATAACTTCTGCACGTTCTTATGATATCATAGATAAACTAAACCCTCTTGCCAACATGGGGCAGCCAAGCAGCAACCCTAACAAGGTCACAAACACACACACTCACACAGACACCCCCATGCCGCATAACCTATAATCGCATTTCAATTGCAGTTTTAAGTACAGTTATCCATATTGTATACAAGGTATTTTTTTGTACCTAACGAATAATGTTTGGATCTATCTGGATATTGCTAGCTCATCCGTGAACTGTTTATCTTCTCTTCTCTGCCCCTACCTACTTTTATTCAGCTTCTGCTTTGAACTCCACCTTCGCTGCCTGCCGTTGCCAGGCTGCTGTTTTGCTCTGTCTGTGTATGTAGATTGCTCTCTGTGTATGTGTGTGTGCGTGTTATTGCCAATAGGAAGTTTAACACGCAATTGACATTGCTTTTGCTTCTCTTGTTTTTAGTGTAGAAAAGAAGAAAGAATATCACAATAATTAATTATACTTGCAGGGAAATGGTGATGAAAGTGCAGTCAATAACAATAACAATTACAAACGCAATAACAATTAAACTGTTGTTTTAAGTGATAAATTTGGCAGGTGTTTAAGTGATTGATTTATAGGGGTGTATTCTATTGTTATGTCTGATTTAATGATTTTTAACAGTTTTTCCAGCAGCCCTTCACAAAAACACGATAGAGTGGGATAGAAGGAGAACGAATAATTTTAAAAAGGACATCATAGCAACTTAACATAATTGACAACTGATTAAAGCTCGATAAACTAGGATAACGATTAGTATGCAAATGTAGTGGCATGGCGATTTACAGAACAATTAAATTGTAAACGAAATAGAAATAAGAGCAAAAAGGATGACCTGGCAACACTGTTGCATAAAGTATGCAAACTAAACAATGGAGAATCAATAAAAGTTTTCTACAATATAATCTAATTGAATTGAATAGGGTATCTGTTAGCCTGGAATTCTCAAATTGCTTCACTTGTTATTAATTTTGCTTTGATCTTCTACTGGATGCTCGTGGTAAATTTCCGCTTAATTGGTTCAAGATCTCTCGCTTCGTTGTTGGTGTTGCACGTGCCTGTTAATTACTTTGTTGTTGCATAGACATAGACATACACAGTAGTGTGCAACAATATTGATTTCAATGGAAATTGCACTTCACTGGGCACAGTTTGACAGGCATTTACTCAGCCAGGCAGGTAGGCAGTTAACGTGTTTCGGTGAACACGGGCGTGTGACCTTGAACTTAGCGGCGTCGCCGCCGGGAGCAGCGACAGCGGTAAAGAAACCACCCTGTAAGTCAGGCCGACTGCTGGACAGGGTTGACGCCAGGACGCCTCTTGAGCCGCTCCCCCTTCTGCCTGCATGCCCGCCTCCGCACCTTTTGGGCTTGTCTTGAATGCGGCAGACTAAATCAATACACTCCGCATTAAATGCAGTTTTCAGTTGGAAATTGGCAATGTCAAGGTCGACAACAAAGGCGCCTAACAACACCAACCCCCGCCTGTCTATAAACTTGTGTTATTTTTAATTGCATGGATACGAAAAGGATATAATAGTAATGCAAGCGAGTGTAAATACGAAGACTACTTTAAGGGGTGTGGTCCACAGTCATGTGCAGGGTATCTTCCAGGCAAAGATTCTAATTAGGGGAAACAATTCAACAGTCTAAACTGCAATTTATTCAAAATAAACCTTCTGTTACATTTGGAGAGTTTAGAAATTATATAATATGCCTTACAATATCATTATTCTCATTCAAATGGTTTGAGGACGAATCAAAATGTGAACTTTTTTTAGTGCAGTCTTGTCATTCCATAAAATGGCTGTTGAATGCTCCACTTGATGATCAAAGTACTTTCCATTGAGATTACTGAAATATAGAGAAATTATAAATGATATATTGATCTATTAAGTTGCGGCTACAATTTGTCACCCACCTTCTAGCGCAGTTTTTGTACCACCAGGCACCGTGCCAACTGTTGGCGCAGTTCTCCTCCTTTTTTATATCGTTGTCACTGTCGAAGGTGCTGAACATTTGATTCTTGTGATAGAAGAGTTCATTATCGCCTGCACTGCCCGAGAACTTTTCAAGGGTGGTCAATTTGTATTTGTCATTTTCCCCAGAGATGCCAAACTGTTCATAGCGTGCGTATTGAGTAGATCCATTAAAGAACTCCATATGTATATAGAGTGCATGGGGTTGGCTCTTTGTTAGACGGTAGATCTTTTCCAGGCCCAGAAAGAAGTCTCCTTGGAATGAGCCGAATCCCTCGCGATAAGTAACCCAATTTCTGAAGAAATCCTCCTTTCCATTTATACGCTGTTGGATAACAGTCCATCCGGGCCCAGCTACCTTACTATCGCAGAGTACCTTGAAGGGTGGCAGGTCCGGAACTTGGATGAGGTGAACACCAGGAAATGCTGACAGGGCAATGCAACTATTGGGAAGATTCTCGTTGCATTTTCTTTCGGTTTCCAACAGCTTATCACTTTCCGATTTCGCTTGTATCTTAAGTTTCTCAATTATAGAATTCTTCTCATTGAGGGCGACTTCATTAAAGTTCTTACTCTTCTTCAACTCATCCTGCAAGAATTTTAACTGATTTTCAGCAGCTTCTTTTTCAAATTGTAAGTTTTTAATTTTATCTTTATAGGCTTGTATTGTGGAAGATCTTGAATTCAAATCGGTCTCAAATTTCTTAATTAGACGTACTTCCATTTGATTCATTTGATTCTTCAAATCTCTGAAGAGAACTGCATAGGATTCATCCCGGTCTTTATAGGCTTGAAGTGCAGAAACCTTTTCGCTTAGTTCATGTATCATGCGATCCTTACTCTCACTCTGGCTTGCCTCATCTGTTAGTTGTTTCACATGGTCCAATAGAGGCTTTACTATACTGTGCGTGTACGATTCGCATTTCTTATCGAGTTCCTTTTGTGCCGCACAGGACTTGAATAGAAGATTTGGGTTTAGTATTTCTCTTAGGCACTTTTACTATGCTACTCACGCTTTCCGCTGCTGTCTGTGCTGCATTTATTTCATATATAGCCAAAATCTGCACTACATATAGAGTTAAACCCCGTTTGCATTTCATTATGTTATAGACAACAAGATTCGCTGATCTGCGAGCTGGGACTGAATGTCGGCATCAAATTGAGCACGATCTGTGCAATGCTGATAAGATTTATGCACTGGGAGAGTGCATTAGCAGTCATCGCTCTGTCACTTGATGGACTTATCAGTATTTATTATATACAAATATATTGTAAATCAGTTCAAACAACATGAACATAGGCACACAAAAGTATGGCCTGACAAGTTCGCAAGCTCTATAACGTTTGAGTAGTGCGAACATTGTAGAGTATTTAATAGTCACTGTCGTGTAGCTCTCCCTTTACCCGAGGGGGGTTTGAGAGCTCCCTTGATGCAGTGCTTGTAAAACCTGCTTGTATTGCGTGTGCGTCGTTTATTTTTAGTCATATATCATGAGTTACCCGGCACTATTAGAAACTATGATTGGAAGCAGTAAATACGGACTATTTATGGGAAATTACTGGCATATGTCAGTGTAATGAAAGTTTGTTTGTTTGTTCATCATTGTCATGGGTTCCATCATGACCCATTTTCTTATTGGAAAGTAATGCAGGTTTCTTTTGTTTTCCTAGTTAAAAACTTGGAAGAGGGTATACTACGGTACTTACTTACTTACGTACTTAATCGGATTCACAACATCTATAGAACATATAAACAGTTGATAATCTGCATTAATATATTAAAAGAACCTTTCATTCATTCATATTTAAGTTTGCCTTAGCATCTGCCGCCGAGAAGTGGTCCATAATTGAGTCGACACCATTTGTTAGGATACCCTAAAGTCGACAAAGATTAATGATTCTCATTACTCCCTTATGGAAAAACTATTATTAGTTACTCACTTGGCCACTTTGTGGTAGTGGGTGCTTTTTGTGCACTAGACATTAAAACCACAAAGAGTAACACAATAAGGTGAAGGATTAACCTCATTTTATCACTAATTTTATACTTATATTGTTGTCACTGGAGATGTAGGGCGCTTTTATAGCCTGGAAGTACTTATGGCTTAATAGGCGTTTAAATTGCATTGCATTGCATTAAATTATTAGTTACAGATTACATTGATAATATTGTTGTACAATCTCTAGATCAGGTTTCTAGTGGTGACAAGCTTTGCAGTTGCCCTTTTACAATTCACAAATGATCCCAATGAAACTAGCTACTGCTTCTTCTCATTTGAAGTTCATTTGATCTTCATATTAAATTTGAATTTAACCATCGACTCTATGATATTCCCAAGTGTCATTGTGGCAATAACAACCTGATGATGTATATTCTATAATAATAACAATAATAATAGCAAAACAATTACTCGCATGAATTGAATTGAACAATTCTTTGGAGGCACACACACATGTGCGCACGGCGGGGCAAGATCTGGCATAGGCTGGCGCACTTACAGTAGAAATTGTCGTAAATTAAACAATTCTCAATGTTTGCATACAATTTTTTAATTGAAAAGTGCACAAGGGCTAAATGGAAACAACAATCGGAGGCAGTTCGAGTTGGTTCGACGATGAATTGCGTTGCATACTGCGACCTCACGTCGAACTTACTTACTGAACTTATAGCAGAATTTAGTTATAATCTTCCTTATCATATCGAAGAAACAAACGAAAAGCTGAGCTCTTTGATCGATGTTGATGAATGAATTATAAATGATATTTAATATCAATAATATCCGGAGCAGTAAATATCAGAAGTCATGGGAACCAAGAGTGTCTTTATGTATTAATTATGTTTATAAAGCGACTAAGTTATTAAATTATTTTCATTTACTTGCAGACATGTTGATAATCTTTATGACGTGGAAACACTTATGCTGTCCTAAACGTCAGGTATTATTAATTATATAACTATATTATTATATTATATTAACTCTTTTATCTTTTTCCTTATCTTTAGTTTACCAACTCGACCAACATCGGCACCTATTCAACATAACAAGAAACTTCTTTGTAACCACAAACACAACACCACGAACTCCACTTAATCAACAACAACAACAATAACATTTAGTCAAGACGCTTAATCCAAAAAACAAAAATAGAAACAGGGAAAAACATTTGAAGGATTTTGCAAAGGATTAAACGCTATTTGGGGTTCAGGAAGTTTCGAAGAGGAGAGAAGGGAGATAATTATTATTATTAATATTAAATATTATTATTCTTACTATTACAATCGTGTCCAGCGTTGCCAGATGCGATAACTGTGTTAGTCTTTACGTACTTAACTTATTCCTCACATACTTTTAGGCTTCAGCTTAGGGCTGTTTTAGGAGAAGAGGCTCAAAATATAACCCCAGGGGTTTGAAAATATATCGAACAGTTTTACAGGGCGAGCGCACTTCGGTTTTCAAATATGAAAATACCAACAATGAAGTCTAAGCGCAAATATGGCTGTTTAGAAAATATTTGAAAAGAATTTTCAATTAATAATTAAGATTATTTTTCTTGTATAATTTATTATAGTAGTGTATATTGTATTTTATATTTTTGTCCCACCACCAACAATACATTTTCTTTTTGCCCCCTGCACAACAAATTTCCAAGTCACACACAAACACACGCACACACACACAAACAAATACCATAGAATTTGAGTTAGGTTCAGATCGTGAGAGAAAGAGGGAGAGAGAGTGAGGGCGTGTCAGAGGCGTGCGAGAATAACAAGAACAACAAGTTGAAGTAAATAACGCAATCATGGAGAGCTTTTCACCGGATCTGCTGTGGATGGTCGTCCTTGGCTTTCTAATTGCATTTGTTTTGGCCTTTGGCATTGGAGCCAACGATGTGGCCAACTCCTTTGGCACCAGCGTCGGCTCCGGCGTGCTGACCATACGCCAAGCCTGCGTGCTGGCCACAATTTGTGAGATTTCGGGTGCTGTTCTAATTGGTAAGTTGGTTTGGACATTGAGGAGTTATCTTTAGATGATCTTATATATCTATTACCATTTGCAGGATACAAGGTGTCGGACACGATGCGTAAGGGCATCCTCGAGGTGAGCCTGTATGAGGGTGCCGAAGAGGTGCTGATGTTGGGCTGCGTGTCGGCGTTGACAAGCAGCGCCATTTGGCTGCTGGTTGCCACGTTCCTGAAGTTGCCCATTTCGGGTACGCACAGCATTGTTGGCTCCACAATTGGCTTCTCGCTGGTTGCACGTGGCGTGCAGGGTCTCAAGTGGTCCACCCTGGGCACCATTGTTGGTTCGTGGTTCATCTCGCCGGTGCTAAGCGGTGTCGTCAGCATTCTACTCTTTCTGGCCATAAGGCGTTTCATTCTCTGCGCCAAGGATCCTCTCAAGGCGGGCTTTCGTTCGCTGCCAATCTTCTACGGCGTTACGTTCTTCATCAATGTGATTAGCGTTGTACTGGATGGACCCAAGTGTAAGTTAAGCTACAATCAATCATTGTACTCTATTAAGCTTACTCTGTGTACAGTGCTCTACATGGATAACATACCCGCTTGGATAGCCTTGACTGGCAGCGTTGGGCTGTCCCTGCTGGTGGCTCTCTTGACGCAACTGGTTGTGGTTCCTCTGCAGCGACGCACAATCGCCAAGAAATTGCGTGCGCACAATCCAGTTAAGTTTAACTTTGAAGACTCTGTCGGTAGGTCAACATCAACCAAAACAGATCATTGTATCAGTTGCTAAAGTCTTCTACGTATTCCCCATAGAATCATCACCTTCGGGTAGCCCCAAGAAGCAGCGCCGTCCACTGTCGTTGGTTAGCGAGGGAAAACCTCTGCCGGCAATTGCTGAAATCACCGAGCTGGTCTCACTCAGCGACAATTCGCCAAAGACATTTAAGCTGGCGCCATTTGGTCTCTCTGCGAAGAATAACAATGCCTCTGCTGAGGATTACAAGATCAATCCAGAGCTAATACGCAAGGCAGAAGATCTACTGGGCAAAGCGAGTCTGGATAACACGGATCTGACTGTGACCAGCTTGAACTACATCGATGAGCAGCAGCAGATGCAGCAACAGCAACAGAGACGCAAGCTACCCGAATGTTTTTCCAAAGAGCAGGAACAAAAGGAGGCCGAGCAACAGCCCTCACTGGTGGGCAGTGCTGGTGGTGCTACCAATTCTAATACCAATGCCAATGCCAATGCTAAAGGCAGCACAACAACAACCAACAACAATCTACAGGTGGTGGAGAGTGCTGGCAGTCTGGACCTGATGATTAGTTCCACCTTGTCGCCCAATTCGAGTAAGGTGCCGCTGATCGAGAGCAAGGAAGCGCTGCATGAGCAAGAGGATGAGTTCAAACGGGAGGCGGGTCGACGCGCTAGCAGCGCCGAGGAGACACAGGAGATTTCCATGCTCTTCTCCTTTCTGCAGATACTGACAGCGACCTTTGGCAGCTTTGCCCATGGCGGCAATGATGTTAGCAATGCCATTGGACCACTGATTGCTCTCTATATGATCTATCGCGAGGGTTCCGTGATGCAGCAGGCCGAGAGTCCCATATACATTCTCATCTATGGCGGCATTGGTATCTCTGTGGGCCTCTGGCTCTGGGGGCGACGTGTCATCGAGACCATTGGCAATGACCTGACCAAGATTACCTCATCAACGTGAGTACAAGTGAAGGTACTCTGGAGATATCTCATATTAATACTTCAATCCCTTTCTTGCAGTGGCTTCACCATCGAAATAGGCGCCGCTATTACCGTTCTGCTGGCCAGCAAAATAGGTTTGCCCATTTCGACCACACACTGCAAGGTGGGTTCGGTTGTCTTTGTGGGTCATGTGAGTGCATCGGGTCGCAAGAAGAAGCAGCAAGAGGAACAGGGGCAGCAGCAGCAGCAGCAACCAGAGACAGCGGAGGCAGTGCCAGCTGCACCAATGGAGGATGGCACTGTGGATTGGCATTTGTTCCGGAACATCGCGTACGCTTGGATAGTCACTGTACCCGTAACCGCATTACTCAGTGCTGGCATGATGTACGTGCTGTGTGCTCTGGCAGTGGATGATATGGGAGGCCGGGGTTAAGAGCTGTTCCATTCAATTATTAATTGTAGTTGTAAAAGCAAACTAGTGTTGGAAAATGCGAAAAAGTCCTAAGAAAACGAACAAGATTTAAACTTAACCGAATTACTCACATAACTAAGTAAAAGTTAGAGAAGAAAACAAAAAAAAAGAAAGGCATTTTACTTAACGTCTGAGCGTAACTGATATTATTGGTATTATTAGAGATATTGTTTACCATATAAACACATATTCGCGTATACATTATGCATATATATATTTATAATATGTGAGCAACAACAACAGCAACAAAGGCACGGTTCTTATTTCTTTGATTATTCGAATGCATTTCTCTCAATATGTTGTCCAACAATAAATTTGTGCAGCGCATCCTTTTTTTACGAAACACGAAATGTCCAAAATGCAAATTGTTAACAAAACTATTTACCAACGCAAAAACAAAATGGTTCAACGTTTTTTATTTATCATTTTTATATATCTCAGAGCAATAGAGCAAAACCTATGAATAAAATACAAACTACTACAGAAACCACTCAAAACAAAGCTCTTCTCACTCCGAAAACTAAGTCACACTTGTCTTTTCACTCAAAACAAAGCCATTCTCTCCTTCCGCTTTTCACTCACAACAGCAGCAACAGAGCGCACTTTGCTCGCGCTCTCGCTCTCTCCCGCAAAGCTTTTGCTTAAAGCTTGCTGCTGCTCAGCAAACGGCAGCAGGCGTCGGCTTCAGTCGTGTCAGTTAAGTTTTGAGCTTCGATGCGTACGGTTGAGTGAGACTTTTGTTGTTGCCAGCAGTGCTGGAAGTGTTATACGAGCAGAGCCCGCAACGCCTGCGCGTCTCAAGACATTTTGTAGTACAAACGGTGATCGAAAGGCGCCGCTCGTGCCTCATGTGACAAGAAAACAAATCGAAGAATCGACAAACGACAATCGACAAAATTGTGTAAAGATAACGATAACTTGAGAGTGTTAACGAACGTGTAAGTCAAGTGTAAAGTGCGAACAGCTGTTCCTGCAATTGGATTTATGTAATTGAAGCACAGGGGAAGCCTGAAGAAACCCAGAGAGAGAGAGGTAAGACACGACACCTTTTGGTTTATAAAGTTTGATCAGAGTCTGATTGGAATAGGAAATCTTTGACACACATTGTTCATGTGGCTTTGCTGACTTGAGTGACGCCCTACCTCGCCTGTTTCCTGCCTTTCTGCACTTCCTTTTACATTCCAATTGACGCCCAGTTCTGTTCCATTTGTTTTCCGTTTGCATTTCTCTTCAATTACAGGTTCTTCCTTCTACCTCTACCTTTCTATCTGTCAATCTACCTCTCTATCTACACGGTGTATTACTTAATTTCTTATTTAATCCGATTTGCGTGCATTGAACTCTTTGCACTTTATTTTCGTCTCTTTCGTTTCTTCATCTCGAGGGGTTAGCTGAAGACCCCCTCAATGTTGTTGTTGTTTGTTTTTTTTTCATGTTTTACTCTCTTGTTCTCAATTATTTAACGAGTTTGTCTTTATTTTACCTCGAACCTGTTCGCGGAATTCGTTAAAATTGAAAAGAAAAATATAATTTCTGATATTGTAATTTATCAAGTGAGTAAACTTTAAGAATTGCGTGATTTAATATAAAATGATAAATTTATTCAATTATATGTTAAATCTTTTGCATGATGCTATTGCATTAAATATCAGCGTATTTTTGCTGCCTGATTAGTTACATGTGCTGGGAATCGACTCTATAAGGTGGTGAATCATAAGTAATAGAAAGAAGCGATTAGAAATTTGTAAGATTTGCTAATTGGACACGCTTAGCATGTGTGTGTTGCACTCTGACCCATTTTGGGGCTGGGGATTAGTTGGAGACAGGTGTGTGCGCCGTCTATAGCTGTAGTTCATTATGCGGCAAAAGGGGCTAGCGGTGCTTTTGCCACTTAAGAGAGCTTGGGAGACTCAACACAACACAAGCCAAGCCAATTCTTTGGCAGAACAAAAGGTAGCAGGCAAAGCCATTAGCCTGGCCCCATAGCATGTGGCCAAAAGTCATTAAAGACGAATATCTATTGAAATCGGCCAACAACGCAACAAAGCAACAACAACAACAACGGCAGCAAAAAGCGGCAAACACGCCTTAAAAATATTTGAACATTTTTGCAGCACTTTCGCAAGAGTCTCTTGACCAGTTGTGCCAGCTTGGCAATGGAGAAGGGGAGAGCGGGGGAATAGAGGTGGCTGTTACAAGGAGGGAGGCAGGCTGCCACGACTAGTGTGCCTGTTAATTACGCGCTTATCAGTTCATTTCTCTAGTCTCCTCCCCTCCTGTGGCTTCGCTGCCTTCTGTCTGCTGGCTCCTCCCATCTGGCAATTATGTGGACCACATTCCTCTAGTGGGTTTGCTGTGCGCGATTAATCAGCACTGGATTCTATAACACATCGTCATTAGATACAATTTCGAACTGCAGCTGAAGATTGGCCAAACTCAACATGTTATTACCTGATTCAGGGTATATTTCTCCTGCTTTTCTGCTTGCTCATAATGATAACCTTTGTGTGCAGCTCGCAATCCCAGCACACTTTCTCCGTGATGTCTAGGACACAGGCACAGACCGCCTGGCAACCTTAGCTCCTGTTAACCTCAGCCTCCCTATCTCCAAGCAACTGCTTGAGCTGGAAACCTTTACTTCTTGTTTACCCTTCTCCTAGAAAACCCCTACATAACCCATTGTTTTGGCTACTCCTTTTCCTACTTGTGCCTTAACTCTCACTGTGTTATTGTTTTCCAGAAAGGATTCAGCTGTAGACGGCGCCTACTTTAGGCAATCTTTAATGCACGCATCGACTTTCTATTATTGCGCTTCCTGTCTAACCCCGTCTCCCACCTGCAGCTGCCACCTACGTCTGCGTACCTCGTCCATGGCCATGTCTACGTCATTGTCACTAAAATTGAAGTCGTTGGCACCAGCAAGTCGCCGTCGCCATCGCCTTTACCATGGCCTGACTGCATTTCCCACTCGCGACAGCATTTCATAAAGTTTATTAAACTTTAGCCAAATTGTTAAAGCGACAAACGCTTGTCCCACACCTCTCCCCTGCCCCCTCTACCCTCTTGCTGTTAGTGGTACTGGTAGCGACTGCCTTCTTCCTCGTTCCCCGGCTTCCCCCGCCTGCTTGGTCCATTCACTTTTTGCGTTGGCCGCTGTAGGCGCTGCAAACAAGTTGATCAGCATTTTGGCCAGGTTTGCAGACAGATTCAGCTAAGACACTCGACGGGTTGATGCTGTGATTGTTGTTGTTGTTGTTGTTGCTGGCAGTGAAAATGAAAATGGTACTGGGCTTGGGATGGAAATTGCATTTGTTGAGTGTGTTTTACTTAAATGCTACTCAAAGAGCAATCACTGTCACACACACACACACACTGACACATGCACACATGCACACTGGGAATTGATTACGACAAAACACTTTGCAAAAAGTTATGGCACATTAGGGAAACGTTTTCAAAACGAACTGATTTTCTCCAAGGCGAAATCTCCGTTCACCTGTCGCCCTCTGCATAAATTCCGACATAACTAAGCCGCGCATGCGCATTTGACTTAATTAGGAAAATGCACAAGTGCATAAGTTACCGCAACCGACAGCAGCAACAACAACAACACGGTCCACACCAACAACAACAAGACATTAACCACATTTTTACAACGTCAGGCAGGCACGCTAACTGAAAGATATATCAGGCAGCTCTATCCGCACTGCTTGCACTTATGTTTATCTCTCTCTCTCTTTCTGCCGGCACTTGCTGCACCTTTGGCAGCAGCAGAGCAATGCCTTCTAACGGTAACCAGTCCGCGGGCCATTTGCCAAGTGGCGCCATTTGCATTGAAAGTTGTCCGACACGACGCGCCGCCTGCATTCTATCGAAGTCCATTGCATTCTATTGCCCGTAATCGAAATCGAAATCGAAATTCGCATAATCAAAGTCGCCGATTGGTATGCAGTGCACAACATAAACAAACTGAGTACCGCATGCCAAATAGCCAAACAAAATACCAAAACAAAGTTATCGATATACAGTTTTTATGATAGCTTATGCTAATTTTTATCTTAATAAAATACCGATATATCGATCGCTAACTGTAGCAGCGATAGTTTGCTAAGTTACAAATTATGTCGATATTTTGTTGTTTTTCTTCTCTACGTTTTGCTTAATGCGATTTGCATTGAATTTGGCACAAATTTTCCCGTTGTTGCAGTTGTTGTTGCTGCCTGCTGGGTTGGGTTGCCACCAGGGCTGGCCGGGTTGGTCAGACGAGGGCACCTGTGTACGGTCAGCGCACAAATAAATCACTGAAAACTCAATTAACTTTTGCATTGCAGCAAGATTAAGCATTATTTTTGTTGCTGTGAACTCTCGCTTGCAATATTCGTTTTCGTTTTGGTCCAAGGCAAAGCGAGATACAATAAACGAGATACAAAGAGACGTAGAGACGCGAATGTGGGTCGACACAGGTGCGTGATAAGTCAAAGTGGGCCTGGCAGACACATGCGAACACAGATGCAATGGGGAAATGTGCGTTTCGTTCTTGCATCTATAAGTAAACCTGATCTAAAGCTTTGCTAGTCTGTAAATATTGATGGAATAGCAACAAAAACAACCTCAGCAATAACGGCAACAAGTAATTGGCCAAAAGACTGTGCAGGTTTATGAGGCTGTCACATTCTATGTTTGTATTTCAATAGACCCAAAAAAACTTTCGATTTCAAAATGCAACAAAGAGGGAAAACCTATGCATAAAGCTTGTTCCATTGTAATTGAACCAGTTCAGATCCAAATAAATTGCGAGTGTCTTGGGGCAATCACAAAACTAGTTTTGGAACAACAATAAACAACAACAACGGTTTGACAACACTTTTCAATTGAAGTACGTCTCGGCCAGATTGCCAATTGATTTAGTTTATACGAAACGTAATTAATAAAAAGTGAAAACCTAAAGACGCAGAGGTCTATCGATAGTATATCGATATTCTTGGAATAAGGAGAAAAGAAAGAAGAGTGAAAGATACTCTCTTGTACAGGGTATCGTGTCGGCAATCAGTTTGCCCTGTTTGTTGTATAACTTAACTGCAATTTGCCACGGAGAGGCAAATCTCCATTTGATTTAATCGCTGTTTTGTCTATTAAGTGGCTAATAACCCAACGAATCGGAGTGTGGACTGAGGACTACGGACTGAAAACTGATTATGGTAGATTACGACGTTAGCTTTAGTTTGGGTCGTTGTCTTCTCTAGAGTTAGAGAGAGAGAGAGAGAGAGAGAGGAAGAAATAAGTAAGAGGCAACTCTTATGCGTATACTATGCAGATTAACACAAGTATCCTAACACGCCAGTTAAGATCATCTCATTGCTGAACATTCACTTTGCAGGAAAGTAAAAGTTCGCTAAGCAGGTTTATGCGTGTACAAACATGTCTTTGTTTTAGAATTTCATGGGTTCGCACTGGGAAAACTTTCACAAGTGACAGGGTTGCTTACACAAGATGTCAATATAAACATGGATAAGTATAAACAGTATTATATAAGACAGATATATATATTATTATTTCCTATAGTTCGATTGTAATTTTCCTCGAGCGCTTCATCATTAATAATTGCCAGTCGAGGCTGAGCTCATCATTGGTTATGTCTCGACATGGAGGTACTCGAGTCTTTGCTATTTATAGCTCTGCTCATATTTTTACAGCAATGATGTGCGGGCTTTAGTTTTTGTACTGCCAAAATGAGCAGAAAGTCGATTACAAACAAAATTTGTGGGCACTCATGGTCATAAATTAATAACGAAATTCGAGTGGAAAATGAGTGGAAATTTTGCCAACTTTTGCCCAGTGCCATCTGGGAAATTGGCATCACTTTCAAGTTCAATGCAATGGGAAATTTTCAATTAGCTGGAGAGAGGGAGAGAGAGGAAGCAGAGGGGTAGAGGAGGAAAAAAGAAACTACCTCGGGTCCACTTGAAAGTGAATCGCCGACAGAGTAAAGAGTCGAACTGAGGAAGCGCCAGATACAATGGCAGTGGGGGAGGGCGGGGGGATATGAAATTGAAGTTGGAGATACAAATGCAGATAGAGACAGACAAGAGGCTTGTCAACCCCAAGCAACCTACGCGCTGACCGTTAATGGCTTTTTTGCGTTTCATTGAAGAAATCTCGTCTCGCCGGACAGACATTTTGGACAATTTGGCAGCTTGTTGAAAGTGAAATGTGTGAAAATGGCTAATTAAATGCGGGTATAACTTCAACATCTCATCTCCAGCCTCATCAACTTCAATAACTTTGCTCGCTTTTACCTGCGCCGTGGCCAAGAGTATTTTTCTATATCTCTTTATTTGAGCATGAGATTTTGGTTTCGGTTTCGGACTTGGGATTTTCTCTCGTCCGACAGCTAATTATGAAAACACGTTCGCTGCCTCAGTCTTTTGTTTTTTCCCCTTTTTCAGTTCTCTTCCGTCAGTTTATTGACTGCTCAAGTAACAAGTAGCCGCAGCCCAACGTGGCGTATGATTGCTCTGTTTGTTTTCTTGCTTGTTCTCTCCACACACCCTTCCTTCCACCGCCGTCTGTCCTTCTCATTCGAAAATGCGCAGCACGTAGTTGTAATTACGCGCCAAGTTTGTTGCCTATGTCTTTTGTCTAATTGCTCGTTCAGCAAAGAGTTTTACATGACATTTAACGGCGACACAGTTAACTGATTCAATACCATATACCGTATAAGGTATATGTGATTTAAATTTACATATTTCATCTAAACAAAAAATTCCTTAAGAAACTTAAACTTTTGCAATCTGATTATTATTAAGAGAAATTCCCTAACACACTTTAGGGAGGAATTGATTAATTGGCAACAACAAAGTGACAGCAAAAATACAATGAAAATTATTTGGGTTCTTAGAAATGCGCGAGTATATAATATAATATATGCAAAGCGCGAAACTGGTTTTCAACTCAACTGTTCCGAATTTCATGAGCCAAAATTGATTGAAATTGTTAGAGACCGATTTAAAAACTGGTTTTCAATCGTAACTGTGCTGAATTTCTCAAAGATATCTGCGAGTCGGCGACTGTGCTTAGACTAGTTCTGCCAAAAGGTTCACAATATTTATTTAAACTATGTAATTGGGTCTGCTAACGCATAATTAAGCAGACAGTTCATTGACATGTTAGCTAAGCTGAGGAACTGGGATCAGATCTTAGGCTGCTGCTGTGGGATGTATCTCATATAGTAGAGTACAGTTTCCTTATTTTCGTTTATATTTCGACTGTCTCAAGGCTCGAGTTGCACACGCATTTTGGTATTCATTAGGCGTGTTTACTGCGTACTTATTAATGTACATAAGTTCTCTGAGCACTCTCAGGTGGTTCCATGATCTCTGGGCAGGTGAGGTGAGCTCGCAATTGTTGTTGGCTAATTGAATCAAATGCGCCTAGGGTATGTACAAGCGCATACCATACTATGTTGGCTATTTGACGTTGTTGTTGTTGTTGCTGTAGTTGTTGTTATGGTTCTGTTTAATGTCTGCTACAACAACATTACAAAAAAAAGCAACAACGTCGTTTGATCTTTGTTATTTGGCTCGTTGTGCCATTTGCGTTGTGCTGTTGTTGCTTTTTACTTGTGGTTGCAATGCAGAAACTAAAAGTGAACGTGTCTTTGTGTTGTTGATGTTGTTGTTGTTGTTGCTGGTGCCGCTGCCACTGCTGCTGCTGCTGCTGGTGCGGTTGCCACATTGTGTGAGCAGCGCTTGCGGCTCTGGGCTCTGTATATGTATTTGTATTTGCTGCTGTATCTCTATCTGACAGATATTCAATCTTCATCTCCATCAAAGCGTTCGTCAAACGTGTTTTATTGTACACAAGAGCCGCGCTATTTTCTGATCTCTGATTTCAGTTTTCAGATTTCTTTCCCAGTTCCTTCGACTTGGTATTTTTATTGTCGGTAGGTACTCTTCGCGCACTTGCCCCCCTCGCTCGTACTAGATGTTGTTGTTGATCACCCCGGCCTGACTTTGGCTTCAGCTTCAGCTTCATCGTCACGACAACTCAACAGCCGCCGCCGCCGACAACAACAACAGCGACGACGACAGCTCAAGGTCGCATTCCTTGGGGCTGACGCAGTCATTCAATAATTCTCTCTTATTTGAATTGTTCTGTACTTGGATTTATGTGATAATTTATTAGGATTTGCTATTCCCAAGAGATCTGTACAGTTGTCCAAGGCAGCTAGTGTGCGCTCTAGGGTATACAGTGGGTTATTCCAGCTTGAAGAACCATTCCTAGTAAAGAAAAAGAAATCGTTCGCATAATGGCAACATTATAAACTGTTTCCTTACTATCCTCGCATGTTGCTAATCGTTTTGGCATAATTCTCCTGCATATTCTCTCGAAGAAGTGTACGCAATGTGCTTTCCAAGTCAAGCTTTGGTTAGCCTCGGTTCGGCTTGGGTACAGTCCCACCCACCCCACGTCGTCGTTGTGTCGCCAGTAAATTGCAGTGCGCGCAGATGAAGCCGGGACGGCACTTTGAGATGCCATCTGCACCTAATTTATGACGACTTCGCTCTCAACAACAGCAACAGCTTTCAGAGATTCCAGAAATGCGGCAGCTACGTGCGCAACGCTGCCAAATGAAGTCACGATCGAGTCCGGGTCCAACTCGCCCATGGAGAGGCGGCGCTGCTGAGGTGTGGCCAATTGCAAGGCGACGCCAGCAGTGGCAGCAGCAGCAGCAGCTGCGCCAGTGGGTTAATAGAACGATGCCTGTGACTGCCTTGCTGTTGCACGACTTGAAGATACCCTCTAGATTGCAAATTAAATACAAAAAGAAAACAATCTAGCCTGTATTGCTTTCTTAAATCAAACGTTTTTTAACGATAATTTTAAATGATTTGTTTTAATAATCGTCCTGCCGCCACATAATTCGATTTCATTTGAATCGTTCTAATTATCGTCCTGCCACCACATAATTTGCATATTCCGGGCTATCGATTGCCGCCTTGTTATGATTTAATTAATGTGCATATTAATCGTTATCCTGGATTATCGGTTCGCGGCTTATTACGTTGCAATAAATTGTCAATTACAAAATTAAATCGTTTATGTAAACAATTCATCGATACAGCAGACATTATCGATAGTTTACAAATTATTTTTAATTTGCATTGCTTCTGTTTGTGCTTTTTTTCATGGAGAGTGGCTGGTAACACTGGATATCTTCTAAAATACTTAACCTCACTAATGCCCCCACCTGCCTCCTCCCTTGGCAGTCAATCTGCACCATCGGCTGATTGCAATTTATGCGCATTGTGCACAAAAATGTGTAAAATCAGCCAATTGGCATCAATTGCTTCAGTTAAGCGGGAACAGCAAAAACAGCAACAGGCAGGGATATGTAAATCTCCCTTGCTGCCCCCCCCTCGGGCAGGCAGGTAGGCCGCCTTGAGTGCGGTTCGACAGTCCGAAAGAAAATAACTTTAACTTTTACTTTCACTGTCAATAATTCGCCTCGCTGCGGCGTTTGCCTCGTTGCCCCTCAATTTGCATTGGGCCACATGGTTATTGTTTTGCTTTTGTTGTTGTTGCCGCTGCTGCTGCTGCTGCTGTTGTTGAAGTTGTTTTTTTGCTGTTATGTCTAAGACTCATTTGCAAACGTATCTGCCGGCAATTTGCCCATGTCTGTGCATTGTCTGCAGCAATCTTTAGAGCTCAGTCTGCAGGCTGCCTCCCCAGCCCCGCCCAGCACAGTCTGCCGTGCCGTCACTCTCGCATTTGATTTCATTTTCACAACACAACAGGCAACAAGTTTTTGTGCTCACACACGTGTTCACATGTGCTGCAATTTGATCGTCACGCCGAGATCTCTGTTCAGTCAGTTACGGCAAATGTTAATGATGAGCATTTGATAATAACAGCCTCAGTACCTCAGCCTCAGACACAGCATCATCATCAGAGTTAGCCACAGTACCCTCTCCGGCACCAGCTCCAGCCCCTGTCCAAGTCCCTGCACCAGCCCTGTTTAAACACCAGTGTCAGTCTCATACTGAGCCTCTGCCTCAGGCTGAGTTCCATTCGTACCCCTGCCATAGCTGCAGTCCCGTTTAAATGCCAGTGTCAGCCTCTTTTATTTATTTAATTATTTAATTAGTTTAGTTTATAGTCGACTAAGGTCAGTCGACTGTTTAAAAGTAAAGAAAAAACAATTTATAGTTATAATTTATAATTTTAAATTACAATTAAAATCTTAGCTCTGAGAAATGAAAGAAAAAATAAATTAATTGAAATAAATTTGACTCTGGGATGAACAAAAATTAAAGAGCCGATCCAACATTTGTTGCAGAGGATTGGGGAAAACCCAGAAAAACCCAATCAGATCAGGAGAGTTAGTGTTAGTAACCAAAGCCTAATCAAAATAGCGATTAGAATGTTCTAAGCATGCAGTTAGTTAAAAAGTGCTACTGTTACTAGAAAGAAGGTAAGTGTGTATTTAACTAGCTACTAGAAAGGTGAGTGAGGATTAGTGATTTTAAGCAAGATACAGAGTTACTGTTGTTGTTAGATACAATGTAATATAGATTATTATAGTCCGAACATAATACCCTGAAAGGCTCATGCAGGGCATAATTCGAGCTACAATAGGAAAGTTTTAGAGGAAGATAATTACGGGTGATTCTACCAGGGACAGAGAAGTGTAGTCGACTTAGCAAGTCTTTACTATCAATGTCCCCTTGTATAAGGTTATTAATAAATACAACACCAAGCATAGTTCTACGATTGGCTAGGGAAGGCAGATTTAGTAACAAAAGTCTACTAGGATAGGAAGGAAGTCTTGAATTTACGTCCCAGTTAAGGCCTCGCAAGGCAAATATTAAAAAGTTTTTCTGTACGGATTCAATGCGATCCTTGTGAACTGTGTACTGAGGACTCCAGACACATGATCCATACTCCAGAATTGGACGAACAAGCGAGGTGAAAAGAGTCTTAGTTAGGTAAGGATCGTCAAACTCCTTAGACCATCTTTTAATAAAGCCGAGCACACCCATAGCTTTATTAACCATTGATGATATATGTTCGCAAAACTTGAGCTTGCGGTCCAAACGGACACCTAGATCATCAACTAAGGAAATTCTTTCCAGGGTACACCCACAAAGAGAATAGGATACGTACTTTGGACAGGCTCGTGAGAATGTCATCAGCTTGCATTTGGAGCTGTTCAGATTAAGAAGATTTACACGACACCAAGAATAGAAACAGTCTAAGTCAGATTGAAGGCGGGAATGACAGGAGTCATCTTTAAATTGAAAACATAACTTGACATCATCAGCATACATGAGAGTACGGGAGTTAAGTATGACCGTTGGGAGGTCATTGATGAAAAGTGTAAAAAGCAGGGGACCTAAATGGCTTCCCTGGGGAACACCAGATGTGGCATGAACGGGGTAAGAAAGTTTATTCTTAAAGAGGACCCGTTGGGTTCTGTCACCCAAATAACTCACAATCCAACTAAGAAGTTTTGGTGAGAAACCGAGGAGATTCAGTTTATGTGCAAGAAGAGAATGGTTGACTGAGTCAAATGCCTTACTGAAATCAGTATAAATGACGTCGGTTTGAAGATTTTTCTGAAATCCTTCTACCACAAAGGATGTCAGCTCAAGCAAATTTGTCGTGGTAGAACGACGTTTCACGAATCCGTGTTGAAAAGGGGATATAACGGATCTGCTAAAATGTTGCAAGTGAGGAGTTATAACATTCTCGAAGAATTTAGGTATAGCCGATAATTTAGAGATACCTCTATAATTACTTGCAGGCACATCTTCTGCTCCAGACACAGCCAAACGCACTAGCCTTAGCCCCAACCGCAGCTCCATTGCTCGCTCTATCGGCAACCCCATCTCCATCTACAGCCCCTGCCACTCTCCATCTCCAGCCTCATCTTCTGCCTTGACTTCAAGTTGATTGTCTGGAAAATTGTTGTTTGATGCTCCTCGATTTTCTTTAATTTTTGGCGAAAGTTGTTAAAAGCCTTGTTCAATTTGTGGGAATCTGTCGAGTCCACAGGAAGAGCTGTGCCGCCTGACATTTACATTGCTATTCAATCCTACAGCTCTTAATTAACAAATATAGCATAGTATATATAATAATAAATGACTGTACATTATGATTATTAAATTAGTCAGTGGCGCGATTGGAATTCCATTAGATACTGCGCTTATCATGGCCAGCCGCACGGAGCAAGTTTTTAGCTGCAGCTGGCGTCGAGCTTAGCCAAGTTAGCCTTGTTCTTAATAGTTTGAACATTGTTTTTGCATAGCAGACTCGCAATTAACGCTGCCAGGCACCCCATAAAGTGCAGTTCGCTGCTCTCTGAGCATCTGCAGTAGGAGGAGAGACTGCGATTCTCAGGGTATCAGCTGACAGTGTTGACCGCAGAGTTGGCAACCTTGCGAATGCTTGTGGAATGCAGCATGCTTCGCCAGGTTCGTTGCCTAAGTCTTTTGTTCGACAACGAACTTCTAACTGGGCCGCAGCAATGGGGCGTGTCTAACTAACCAAACAACTTTCTTTCCCGATTTCCGAAACTCGGCGCATTAGTTTGTTCACTCTCACTTGGCGCTTACACACACATACACACAAACATATTCAGATTGTTTATCTAACTTGCATCTTTAAATATTGAAATACGTCTGGCACTCGTAACATTTCCGATTTGTATTCGTCTTCGTCTGCGTAATTTGTTTTTCATTTCATTGTTATCATTCCTCTCCATCGACTCGTGTGGCTCTTCATTTATTTTCTCTCAACTTGTCGCGCTGTATGTGAGACCCGCGCCCACGTAATCACTGAAAGTGGCTTAGGCCTAGTACAAACTCTATTTTGGCTGACAGCGCAATGACAAACTATTTTATACCCTGTATATAATTTAAAGAATGCTTGCAGAGACTAAACAGTCGTAAATAATTATGATTGTTTAGCACAAAACTATCGATTCTATCGGTGTTTCAATTTGTATTTAACGGCTTTCAATGATTTTAATAGCTATTTTTGTATGTTTTTGAATTTTTACATTAGATTATAATGAATACAAGAGAAGAACCATCGATGCATCGCCTCGAATTCCAGAAACCTTCATTATATTCCAAGTGCTATCGATTGTTTCTCCGATTTCAAGTACAGGGTATATTCTTGCACCGACTTTGTTTTAAGAACTTCATAACGAGACATTCAAATTGGAATTCCATTTGTTGCCAGTGCTATAAATTTAATATTCAAAGTTAATTTTCAATTTCAGCACGAATAGATATTCCCATAAATAAACCACATAAATCAGAGCTATCGGTTGACCGAAACCGAACCGAACCGAACCAAAGTCGCACTCGAGCTCATTAGTAATCAAAAGTTGTGCAACGACCAATGAATTCTGATTGTAAGAAGGGGATAGAGAGACCGAGTAAGAGAGGGGGATACCTAAAGAAAGACACTGACTGAGCGAGAGTGGGAAAGAGAGACAGCGATAGAGAGACAGGTTTGCACAAACGTTGCACAACCGCAACACTTGCGACCGTGTGGGCCGCAATTGGAGGGTGTCTGCCACTGGGAATGTTGCAGCCACAGCGGGCCACAACGCCTTGCTGCGACACCCGACTCTGGCTTCGGTTCGACTTGTTTATGTTGTCTTAATGGTTGTTTGCCTCCGCTCTTTAGCGGCAATTTAAATATTTTAGCCGTTTTCTTTCTGTTTTGAACGCTTCGTGCACTGCGCAGTCTACATACCCTGCAACGGCATTTTACTGGGAATTAGGACGATATTAACCTTCAGGCTCTTCTTTGATATGTTCTTCTTTTTTATGACTGTTGTAGATAGAGATTTTTATCTTTATCTGCATGTTAAATATCTTTAGCGGAACTTGTATACATTATTTAAAAAGTGTATTCTAAATTTGTATTTGATCACGTATTTCACGTATTTGTTAGCTTGTTTATGACCGTACAAAATATGTTAAAAATGTATGTTTCGGTTTTGCTTCGAGACATATGCATGACGATTTCTATGCTCTATTGTGTTTTTTATATCTTTTGCATATCTGTACCAAAATCTTAATTTGCATTTGAAATTTCTGCATCCAAATTTGTCATTTTAAAAAGAGCATCTTAACTTCGCCATTCTTGAAGTATTCCCGTCTTCCTTACATTGCTATCGTTAACTCGTTTATCTTTTATGGATCTACAAAATATTTTAAAAATTTCTACTGTTTTCCATTTATATTTCGCGACATATTCATGATGAGTTTTGTGCTTTTCTGGACGTCGCAAAATTATAAAGATAGACAGCATATTTGGGAACTCTTTAAGCAGGCTTGGAGGCAGATTTCTTCACTTTCATTTTGCCACCACTGGGTGTCGACTTCTTGCGTCCATTAAGCTTGGTTTTATTGGACAAATTGGTGAGGGGCTTCGGCTTCTGTACCTTGGCCTCAACGCGTATGTAGAGATCGTAGTTGAAGTCACCGCACGATTTTCCTGTAGGTGGATATATATTACTATATAAACTAGGTGGATGATAGAACGTAAGATAGGATACCCCAGCACATTTCTTCGCCACAGGACTCGCATGTGATGAGGCGCGTCTCCACGATGCCAGACTTGTTTTTGAGTTTCTTAATGCAGTTGTTCAGGGCAAACTCGCGTCTATCTCTTGCTTCGGTCTTCAGTTCCAGTTTACCCATCTCGACCATGCGACTGAAGTATTCCTCCTCTTGCTTGGACTTGGGTCGCAGTGTGGTCAACATCTTCCAGTCAATGGGTACGGCACACAGTTCCATCAGCACCACATCCTTCATTTCGCCAGGCACTGGGTCCGCATAGGTGTAGAGTGTCTCCCGTTCCCCGTTGCTCTTGAGCAGCTTACGCATCTCCTTCTTGGGCATCTTAAAGGCGTAGTCCTTTTCACGTATCTTTATCTCCTCAGCACGTACCTTAATAGGTCTCATCTTGTAGTCAGGCACCTTCTCCATGAGTCGCTTGAACTCCTCGGTCGATTGGATATTGCTGCGACTTAGATCGAGCACAGGCACCACAGTCTTCTTCTTGGCCAGCAAATCATCCAGTTTGCTCATCTTGCTTATTTTCTAAGTCTTTGAGAATGTGCACAAGTCAGTGAAGTCCCTTATTATCGACCAAACAGTCGCTTGTAGTTTGTGGTTGTCAAGGTAAATAGTATTTCACATTTGGTTGGTATTTCTGTGGTATATTTGTATTTATTTAATATTATTCCTATCAACTAAATAATTATTATTTAACTAATAAGTAATATTCTTATAAGTTATTATTTTATTTTGAATTATAAATAAAGGTTATGTATTATCGATATCCTTTAATCATCGCTAAAGCTACTCGGCTGCATGTGTGGTCTCATCGATAGTTGGTGATCAGGAAACAGGAAGATTTGCGATGATTTCAATATCGATAATGCATGCAGATTAATTTCAATGCAAATTAGTCAGGTGTTGCCAGATCTGCATAAGTATAATAAATGATATGAAATAATAAATATAATGCTAAAATTATCTATCCTAGTCTTCTACTCACCTTACTTTATCTTCTCTCCTTCTTCTTACAGTGCCTGCCATTTTAACTAAGGAATACAACGTCGCGGCACATTTGAAACACAGTGGGGGGAAAAGCCCGTCGAAGTCGAAGAAAACAGTTGGCTCGTTTATCACGTTGTTCGGCATTTAATTTAGCTTACGTTACGTGGCTGCCGAAAAGAAAGTCACGACACTATCAAAACGAGATTCAAGATTCTGCGCCGAAAGTCAAAGTTACAAGCCCGGTACATTCCGGCCCGGTTCAACGTCTTTTTTTGTGCGTGCGAGTGTGTGTGCGCGCGAGTGTGTGTGTGTGTGTGCAAGCGTGCCACTTTAGAAAGTGAAAATCGAGTGCAACTCCAAAATTCGTGTTCGATTCCAGTTCGCCTTACTGGAACTGGGCGCTGCAGCTGAAAGTGAATCTCAAACCACATCTGGGTACCTGCTACAGTAGCTGCTCTCTGTCTTTGCCCCGCTTCCGTTCAATACTCAGTGCCGGTCGTCGACTTGTCGATAAGGCATAAACCTACCTACATATCCCGCATCCGATCAGCCGAAGACAGGGCTAAAACAATAACAACAACAACAATAATGGAGGCCGAAGAAATAACAAAACTCGTCGATGGCGTTTATAGGGTAAGTTTGTGGTCTCTTTCCCTCTACTATGCCTCTTTTCTGCTGTGCTAGTTTCAAGTAGCTTAAGAGGTAATAAAGAAATTCAAATGGACTTTTTTATGGCCCTTCGGTAAAGCGTGCGCAAACAGTGCCAGAAGCCAGACGTGAGGAAGCCCAAGAAAGAAAATGAAACATTTTAGATGATGTTGAAAAATATCTACTTAGCTTAAGTAAAACAAGAAAGCGGATCTATGCACGCCATGCCGCAGGTTTTATACCCTGCAGAAATAGAAATAGAATGTGAATATCAGACTATATATTATATGAAGTTCGGTCAAGGCTGAGCCACAACTCATAATGTTTGAGTCTGAATCTAAATTAAATCTGGCAAAATAATTTACACAACAGTCGAGTCCGTAAGGTAATTTTCTTATGTAACCGACCGAAAGCAGCTCGGAATATGACATGCGAACGGCGTGAAGGCCATTTCTATTAAGCGTTGTTCGACTAATTTCGTATTTTCTGAGCTCCCTTAATGGTTCCAACGATTCAAAACGATTTATGTGCAATAAATGCAGTAGATAACTATGAAAGTAGAAGGGCTTGATACTCTTTAAAATTGAAGACACAACAAACATACATATATATATGCAATTCTTTCTTTGAAAGAATTCGTTTAAGATTTCGTTGGAGTAACAAAAAAATATTTAACATTTATCAACAACTTAATTTGTTCATGTCTAGGTCCAAAGTTTTAAGGTTGTTCACTGCAAAAGATACAAAACATATGCATAAATATTTACAGCTAGTACAGAGTTTATGTAGATTTGCCCGTAGTTTCGCCCGTTTGGCGTTTGTCGGCTTTAAAAAGCCATTAGAAAGCGAATTTCGGTGGCCGAAAATGCAAGTTTGGTCACGACCTGACACCGTCGCGACGGGCTAAGAGGCATACCTGGTATACCTAGTATTTCTTGCTTATTGTTTTGGTATTTCTGTTTGCTCTTTCTATGTTTCTGTTTACTGTTTCGACGGTCACATAACGAACGGTACGAAACCGCACCAACAAGTTCAATTGCGTCTGTGCCACACGTTGCAAGCTGCAGTTGCTGCAACGATGGTGGGCAAAAAGACTCTGAGACTTTGCCAGCTTTTTAGCTTCTTTTGTGGCATCTGCCAACGAGAGAAAGAGAGAGAGAGAGAGAGAGGGCGAGTGGGGGTCAGGGGGAGACTTGGGGCTGCAGCTCGGGCGTTGAACATTTCGCGCATCTATTTCATTATGCAACTTTAAGTTTTCACAACTTGCAGCATTATTTTGTTTTTGTCTTTTCGTGTTTTTCGCGGTTTTCAGCTTTGAAAATTGCGGAAATCTGTGAATTTGTACATATGTATGTGTGTGTGTGTTGCTTTCGTGTTGCACATGGTTGCATTTTCTTGACTCGAACAACATTTGCATTTTGCTTTTGTTTCTCGTATTTTTTGTCACAGCTCGAAGAAAAACTTATTTAATTATTGTGACAAATTCGTGGAAAGACTCAGGAAACGAACCTGTTTGGGAGTACCACAATTCGGTGAGTCTGCAACATGGCTGGGGCAGGTATATTGGCATGTGTATACCATATACCTGCCCCTGCCTCATGTGATGCCGGAATATTTCAATTGGCGCGCATTAATCAAATAACTTCCTCATTTATGCGCATATATCGTATATAACTCTTTTCTTCGTGATTATATTATATATTTAATTTCCCCATGATTTATCTCTGTCTTATGTCAGGCCTTCGCCAGCTTGATAGCTGTGCGTCAATTAAATTGTGAGTGGGGCATTATGCAAAACCTGATGCTGCGTTTCAAATAAATCAAATCAGCTCGACTCTCTGCGGTTCTAAACTTGTTAGAAGAACATAAAACTTGAAACCTTTTTGTGTCAATTTCGGAGCTTTCTAATGGGTTTTATAGAGCTTGTTTAAGCAGGCTCAGAGATCAAAGGAACAACCTAAAGTGGTCTTAACTTAAGTCTTGTATACCTTTCACATGTTTAGGGTATTACAGAGTAACCTCATTTTGATGGCAGTCTAGGTGTTCTTGATTTAAATAATTTTCTAATGTTTAGGGAAACTTGATAAACTTTGAGGTTTGCTGAGACTTTTCATATGAACATCGATGTTTCTCCAGTTCTAGTTTAGGGTATTTCAGCGCACCCCAATCCAGTTGTTCTCCAGGTTCTTCTAGCCACTCCCCAAGATATTCTTTGCCTCCATTTTCTGAGATTTGCGGCACATTTAACATTCCATTCGAAATCGAAGCTAAGCTTCCCCTAGACAAATGTCCAGCTGTCTGTGTGTGAAGCCACTCAAAAGCAGCGCAGCAGAACGAAAAGAGAAATTAAAACAGACAGAAAGATAGAGAAAGATAGAGAGAGAGAGAGGAGCATTGAAAACAATAGCAAATCGAGCCACTTGCCAAGGACAGAGTAGGAAGGTGGAACTGCAGCAGAGATCTTGGTTTGAGAAGGCAACAGAAGAGGCAGACGCAGAGGCAGAGCCAGAGGCGATGTGGCACTTCTAAGGCTGCTGCTGCATTAGAGAGCAACTGGGCGAGATGGGAAAGACGGGGCCAGCAATAGGGACAGAGGCAACGATGTCGCCTCAGACTGGGCCAAATGGAACTGGGTCGACGAACGCATGAGAGTGAGAAAGGGGTGCGCAGGGCAGAGCAGGGGACAGGAGCGAGGGAAGCCGCATGAGTTGACTACGTCTCGCGCAATTCTTCAACATATTTCACGGACTTTAGGCAATGGCGAGAGAAGGTGCAGGAGGGGCACAATTGCATAGTTGATGCCTCTGCACAGGCGTTTTTAACGTTTAGTTATGATTGCTGTCTTAATGTTGTAGTTGGTGTTGGTCTTGTGGTTGCTCTGGTTGTTGCTGTTGTTGAAGTCTTTCCTCTTGGGTGTTTGCAAACATTTTAGGCAGTCAAGAAGAGCAGGAATATGCGCTTTAGGCTGAAGGTTGTTGTAAAGATAGATTAATAGAAAGAGAAAGATAGAAAGGGCGTGTTATTATATTCTTCCACTTGTTGTTGTTGCCAGCAAGGATGTCGCAGTTATTGTTGCCTGTTGTTAACTTCAAATATGTTGCATGCACGCCTACCTCAAGCTGGGTGTGACCAGTCCCACACACACACATACAAACACACACCCGCCAGTCACAATTGCCCCCCACAGTTAACTGACTAGTTGGCCCATTCTGCGATTCAGTTTTGTTGCCTGGGCTATGAGCAGTAGCCATGCTATAGTTAGAGCACTCTCTGTCCACCCCCTGGGACAGGGTATAACATTACATGTGCCTAAGCTGCGATTAGAGGCAACTGCTGGGAGCACTCAGGTGTGGGGCGCAGTTTATTTGGGTTAAACGCTCGACCAAAGCGATTTGCGTGCGCGATAATTGTTGCGTCAGCGCAAAAACTTGGAGCAGGTGACAAGGTGGGGCTTTGGGGCAAGAAAATGTATATGGAAATTACAATTAGTTGGATTAGTTAAAAGTAATTAGTGAAATTAAAAGAGCACAACCTGCTCAACAGCTTTGCAAGTGGGAAAGTCTCACTGGGAGTGATATCTCAGTTAATTAGGGAGTAACTTCAACAAGTGGGATTCTTGGGATAGTCCAATAAGCGTTATCTGAAGTAGTTCATAGTTGCAAATGGAACACAAATTAAACCTGAGACCATGTCAGGGCTGATACTTCAAATCTCATGCGGACTAATTAAACAATCCAAACTGAATATAAATTAAACATTTTACGGATCTTGCTCGAGCTGCGATAAGCCGCCACACTTGAAATAAATCATTAAAGCAAACAAACTCACATAACTCGATGGGGAATCATATAACTCGCGCACGACCTTGAAGTTACTCGTCCGAGTCTCGAGTGAGTTTGCGTTTGAGTGCATTCATTGAATCATTCCCACGCCTTGCAGCCAATAAATTTTGTAGAAATAAACACAAAATATTTGTGTGCTGTTTGCCAATCTAATTAATATATATATTGTACATATATTATATTAACCAAAATATATTCACAAATATTTGGCACCCATTGTTCTCGCTGCAGACGCATTTGGGGGAACAGCAACTGGAACTGTTTTCCAGACTCATTTTCGACACTTTGTTGCTAATTGTTTTATTTTTGTGTGAGTGCGAGCACTCGCACTGGCACTCATTGTACGATATTCGTTGTAGTCGTGAGTGCTTCGAAGGCAGGCCTTGTTCGCTTTTGGCGCGCGGAAATGATCTTTAAGCAAAATTGTTTGTTAAATAATAAATTGTACGCGAACAGGTTCGAAAGAGGCTGCCTCCCTTCGTGCTGCCCCAAGTGGAGGACAGTGGAAGGCTTTGTGAGTCACTCGCAAATGTTAAGTGGGCCGCATTGTTTCTCGCATGCTCAGACACGCCCAGAATCACCAAGTGATTAGTATGTGCGTGTGAGCAAGCTGTGTATACCCTGCGAATAGGTCTGGAATAGGGTATATTTATTTATGCAAGTGGTGGTAGAAGGTGTGGCAGATCCTGCCATCAAGTAGCAGTATTAACAGAGTGATTGTTTATTTATTTATTTATTTATTTATTTAAAGTCAACTATGAACAGTCGACTGTAGGTAAGAAAAATATAAAAAATTAGATATAAAAATTAATATTACATTTTTTATATTAATATTAAATATGAATTAAAAGTTAAAAAAAAACCAATGGAATATATATGTGAAATTAAAGTTAAAATTTAAAAGTTAAACAGTAAAATGGTAAAAAATTAAAAAATTAAATTTTAATTTTTATATATAAAATTTTAAATTTTTTGAAATGTCATGTCTGTTTGTGGGAATGCATAGAACTCAGCTGTTATAAAGGTTAGATACGTGAAATTCTATATGCAGCTTCATGTTTTGTATACGTACAAATTTTAAAGAGACAACATTCATCTTTAGTATACAGTAAACTAGCAAATTTACGAACATTTGCTATAAATTTCAATAGGATTACACTCCAAACACAGAAGTTATTTAGGAATTAGTTATATACAGCCTTAGTATCTTTATTCGTTGGTCTCTTAAAGTGTGCAGGGTATAAGGAGCCTTAGGCTAAACTCATTTAAAACTGTGATGAAGTCATCATGAAGTAAGTTCATCCTTAAATTCAACATGCAGGTTCCTGTAGAGCCTAAGCAAACGTATTTCGAGTGCTGCGTGTCAGGCCTCTGCAATGGGTTTTATGCGTTTATTAGGCTAGGTCATCATATTATGAAACAGAAGTCTATTCTGTGAACCGTAGGGGGATCACTGCTTGGTGTGCGAGCGAGAAAGTTGAATGTGGTCATCTTACTTCACTTGTTTCCATTTGGAACTGACATCATTCGTAAACCTGCTGCTGCTGGTACTCATCCATTGTATTCAAATGCACTTGTAATTCTAATGAATAACTAATTGCCGCATTAACTTCACGAGTTGTCAACGATCTGTTGGAATTTCGTAATATCAAAATGGAACTTTCAATTAGTTTTATCGAGAAAAACATGCATGCGATGTATAATCTCTATAAGTATGATCAGTAAGACGACTTTAATCCATGCAGCTTGTGTTGCGGCACAGCTGGAAAGTTTTTCAATTTACCGATTCACTTATTGAGGCCCCCCAGGCCTCCCCTTTCCTTGAGTGTGCAGGTGCTCATATAGAGAGGGGGGGGGGGTAACTAATGATGTATGCAGATGTGGCTGGGATATCTGTGGCGAGACTTACACAACGATTTGGCTTAGCCATGCCATGAAAACATTACGCCAAATGGATGGAGGGGAAAGTAATGAAACCAAAAGCGAAGACAGAGAGAGAGAGAGAGGGAGGCAAACTTAAATGATTTGTCGTTCGGCATGCGCAGTAGCTCATAAATTAAAATGCATAATTATTGTTAATTATCTTACATATGTTAATTATGTTGAACTAATCACAACAATCCATCGATGCAATTGCAGAATATACTCGATAGATTCAATCCTGGAGCGCGGCAGCTCATCGCGGCAGGCAAGAGTTACCTGAAGGCGTTGCACGGTAAGCATCACTGGCTGACTATAAATATATATATATATATATATATCTGGTCTATATGGTAACACTAATTTGCAACACCTTTTGTGGCTCTTCGTGCAACAGGTGCTGCAACTGCCTCGCGGCTATTCAATGAAGCATTGGCCAAGATTGCGATGAACGCGCAGCAAAGCGGAACGGGCGATATTGGTAAGACTCCATAAAGACAGAGAGAAGTGGGAGGGGGGTATAGAGAAATGGAGAAAGATCTAAACTCTTCTACACTTGCAGGTTCAGCTTTGATGAGCGTGGTGAACGTGAACAAGGAAATACAGGAGCAGCAGATGAATATTGTACGTAAGATGAAGAGGAGGAGGAAACTTCCTCTACCAATGTCTCACTTGCTCTAACTGTCTTCTCTCGTCACACAGCTGAAGGCATTCTATGTGGATCTGCTGGTGCCATTGGAGACAAACCTGGAGAAGGACACCAAGGTGGTGCAGCACGAGCAGAAGAAGTTCCTGCAGCAGCACAAGGTGCGCATGGAGAGCTACCAGAAGGCGGTGTCCACAATGAAGAAGCAGCGCAAGAAAAAGGCAACGCCCGAGAACACCGAGAAGGAGCTGAGGGTGAGTCATTAAACTCCCTACTTGCATTACATGAATGATTTGACATTGTGCTTCCACAGAGCTTGCAACTGCTGGAGGATCAGAAGAAGAAGCTGGACGTGTTCTGCGATCAGAGCTACAAGAACGTGAGTCCAAGTCCCCCGTGCAAGTCTCTTTATTCATTCCTAATTGAATGCGCACTCATTCTCAGGCCATGACACAGGAGCGTCGTCGCTATGGATTCGTGCTGGAGCGACAGTGCTCCATAGCCAAGCACTGGATGGCTTATCACAGCACGGGCAAGACGGTAATTGATGGCAATTTGGAAAATTGGCAGGAAATCGCCGCATCTCGCGAGGTGATACCGCCGACAGCGTACGAAGGCGGCAACTACAGCACCACAAGGCGACTGGTGAGTCAGAGCTGCCAGATTCCTCCCTGCCTGCACTGCATCCAGTGCGAGCTTTATTTCATTCCCTTTTTGTCTGCAGGAACGCATCAAAGACGCGGATGACGAACAGATTCACGGACACGGCGCGCAGTTGAAGAAATCGCGCAGCATTGATGCTCCCTATGGCGACATGCGCACGCTGCACGAGCGGGAGAGCCTCAGCACGGGCCCTGGATCGGCGCACTATGCACAGAACTCGTTGCCGCGTGCCAAGTCCGACTTCAATCTAACCCTGGCTGGCAATGCCACGCTGACAGGTATGATCGAGCTAGCTTAATCCAAGCAGAGATTCATTTATGCAGCAGAGCTTCAATCCACAGGCAGCAAGCATAAGATCATTGAGGAGCAGTCGCCGCACGCTGAACTGGAGCGTGGCGATCAGCGTCCACTGGTGAAGGCACTGTATGCCTACATGCCGTCGGGAGAGAATCAATTGAGCTTCGAGGAGGGCGACCGCATTGCGCTGGTAGGTGCCAAGGCCAAGGGTTGGCAGTTTGGGGAGAATCTGCGCACGCAGCACTTTGGTTGGTTCCCCGTCGCCTACACCAATGCGGAGAGCGTTGAACTAGCACCCACTGCTGGTGGTGCTGGTGGTGGCGGACGGCGCTACGAGAACATGCACATGAGCTACGAGCGAAGCGGTGCCAGCAACGCACTGCGCAGCTACCACCACGACCAACAGCAGCAGCAGCAACAGCAGCAGCAGCAGCAATACGAGGCGCAGTTGGAGCTGTTGGAGAGCGATGCCAGCTATCGCCGCAGACGCAACCACAGTGCCGAAGAGTCGTCGCCCACGCGCATGTTTGGCGACACAATCAAACAGCACCAGCGGAAGATTCGTTCCGGTGCCAATCCACGGCCAGGACCGCCGCCCACGCTGCCAGCGCCAGTGCCGAATGGGCAGAGCCAGCAAGGCGCCAGAATGTTGAACAGCTCGCAGAGCTTCTGTGCCACAAATGGCGTGCCAGCTGCAGTGGAGCGACGCAAGCAGAAGCTGTTGAATGGCGTCCAGGTAATACGCACCAGCAACTCTCGCACAGCACAAGCTATTAACCCCTTCCCTCTTTGCTTCTCTACAGAGCCAATCGCCCGCCAAGTCTGCGGCAGCGGCGGCCAAGACTTCACTGCACAGTAGCAACGACAGTGGATTCGCCAACGAGCCACCGCCGCAGCCGGAGGTGGACTACTCCGACGAGGAGCCCTCCACACAGCGTGTGCCCATAAGGTAAGTGCAGCTGCGCAAGATCTGTCCAAGCACTGGCAACTAGACTTGCTCGACCGGCTTCACTTCGTTGTCACTAATCTCACATCGCACACAGCTTGATGCAGAGTGAATTACGCAACGCTGCTTATTCGTTTTGCTATTTAATTTTCTTTTGTTTTCATGTTTATCACCCTCTCTCGCTCTCGCTCTGTACTTGTTGCTCCTCCATTTGTGCTAACCACAATCCACACCACCCTGCACCCCCACCAAATCCAATTCGACCAATTGAAAAACCAACGCAGACGTCGCGCGGACACAAACACGCATACAGTGCCACGGGACGCGGCCTCCTGGACGCTGAGTCGCAACTTTCGCAACAGCGTGGACAGCCAGATCGATGACAAGAGTCTGCACAGGGTGAGCCGTCAGAGCGGAGGTAAAATGCGTTACGATCTGATCGCTTCCGATGATGAGATACTGCAAGCCTCCAGTGCGGGACTGAAGCGCACGAAATCGTTTTGGAAATTCGGTGGTGGCCGTAGTGGCGAGGATATTCTGGCTGGCATGTCCCTCTGGCAGCATCGTGACCTGGTAGCTGCACCCAATCTGGAGGAGTTGCGCGATGAGTTGCGCTCCGAGGAGGATCGCGAGCGTAACTTCACTGGGAATGGCAACGATAACAATGGAACGCTAACTAAATCGCACAATTCCAACTCATCGCAGGAGAAACAGGTTGCGCGCGGAGGACGCAAGGATAGCATTACCAGCACAGAGATCTACGGCGATGAGGATGAGAATATCTATGGCATCAGTCCGGCTGTGGCGCCACAGCAGCAACAGCAGCAGCAACAACAGCAGAGGAGCAGCGGCTACACGCCCAAGTCGCGCATGAAGATCATGAAGACCATCGAGATTGACATTGAGGAGCCGTCGGAGAGTGGAGAGCGCATGAACACTCTGCGTTTGGGACAGCAACAAGCCACTGTGGCTGGCTATGGACACGGCCATCGCAAGCTGGACAAGAAGAACTCGGGCGGAGGCGGCGGTGGAGCCACACAGACGCTCAGCCGTACGAAGCCGGGACAGCAATCACAGCAGCAGCACCAGCAGCAACAGCAGCAGCAGTTCCCGCATTCCACAGATGAGGGCGAGAGTGACGACCATGGAACGCTCAAGTTAAGTGACGTGAACAACTTCTTCGATGACATGCAGCACGACGGGCACGATGGCCACGGTGCTGGTGGCGGTGGCTCCACAGGCAATCATGGTCTGGTAATGAAGACCCTCAAGCGCAAGGACATACTCAAGCAGTACTATACCAGCGAGGACGAGTCCGACTCGGAGCTGAAGTCGACCAGCTCGGATCCCTACGATTGCATTGTGATCAACGATCACCTTGTGCGCAAGGACGATAAGCTGCGGCGACAGAATCCCCACCAGCATCAGCATCAGCACCAGCAGCAGCAGCAAATGGAGTTCCACACGTTCCGCTCGTCCACGTCTACAACGGCCACAAATACGCTAAAGAAGTCCAACTCCAAGCAGGAGCAGGAGAGCACACTTACACGTAATTCCACAGCCAACAATGCGGGTGGGGGTGGTGCGCCCACTGCTACCATCTTGCCACGCACACGCCTCCTCAAGTCCTCATCCAGCAACAACAACAACAACAGTCACAACAGCAACAACAACCACAGCAGTGCAACATTGGAGCGCAACCTGAAGGCGCATGTGGGGAACAAGAGCTACGGTCCCTGGTACGACTTCTGGGACCAGGAACAGCACGGACATTCTGGCCAAAAGTCGTCGAGCGCCAAGCTGAAGTGAGATAGAGAGATAGGGAAGCAATAGCCCCGAGCTAAGCAAAATTAGAAACGTAGTTTCGCCGTTTTCTTACCAGAGAAGAAAATGTGCTGAGCGTGTGGCTGCAGGGGGAAAAGGGGGAAAGGAAGACGAGGTATTCTTCAATTAAGTGTAGATTATGTGAAACATATAAGAATCGATGTTAAGGTGTGCCAAGTTTGGAGAAGAGCTTGTTCGCCAGTGGTCTATAGTGGGTACAATATATGATGCGCCTCTCGGAATTGTTAATGCTTCACATGACGCGAATATTGTAAGATAAATCACAAACATAAAGCATAAATATATTATTTTTTTTAGATATATCAATGTTCTAGCTTCATGTTGTTCTTAAAGCACAATCACACACACACAAACACATGCCAACAAACATTCACCCACACAGTCTAGGAATATTACTAGTATTTTTGTGTATTTTCAGACACAGACGCGGTATTTATCGCAATTATTCCATAGGCTACTGAAACACACGTTCCCCAGTTCCAAATAGCTTCCAGTTAATGCGTATGTAGATCCGATTTCCAATCGTATTGATTGCTTAAAGCGTAGAGCGTATAACATCCTGAAACACCCAGCACACCTTCTACTCGAAACGATCGTCAATATTTTGCAGAGCCTCACAGTTTGCCACCATCAAGTTGCGCCACACTCAGACCAATGATCGCTCTGCCCCCATGATCTACCGGAGTGTCAACAAGTAGCAACGACTGCGCAAGGTGGAGTTTCTATTATGATGATGACTTCCAACTAGAAAAAGCGCGCGTACACATCTGCCCCATATCTATTCTACATCACCATATATATATATAATATACATATAAATCGAGTACGTAATAAAATATGCTTATACAGTATGTAGACCCAGAGCCAGAGTTCTTCTCCCGTTATTGATGACTGGCTGGAAGGATCCATTATACAAGACTTCTAGTCTTATATGAGCAGTTGCCGTTGCCCTTCAAGCAAGGATTCTTGGTAGTCATTAAGATGTATTGTTTGTTAAATTTATATTTAGTATGTATGTTTTAAATCAAAATATGTGAATTCGTTTATCATTCTGAATAAAATAAAAGATTAAATCTTGCTAATAAATCGGTTTTCTATCCGCCTAACAATCATTAAATATCATTAAATATCTTTGCATATCCTGCAAGCGAAAAGAAATGTAGTAATAAATGAAATTTGGAAATAAATTGAGTTACTCACCTGATCCAATGTCCATTTGTGATCCATGTGCATTTGTAATGGACCTTGTTCGTCAGGATTTCGCAACTGTTTCAGCTCTTTGCACAGCTCGGGCATAAACTTGTCGCTAAAGTTTGTCGTGGGCATTACCATAAGTTCCAGTTTGCGACAACTCCTAATTAAATTTAAAACGACTTTGTCCATGTTCCATAATTTGTTGGCGCTGGGAAGCGTAATAACGAGGCGGCTGAGCTCGGGAAGGCTAGTCAATAATTTCAAGCATTGACCCTCTGCTAAATCACATTTCAGGTACTTTAACTTTGATATTTTGGCAATTTCCTCGACTTCTATATATTTAATGCGTCGGTCAATACGGATTATCAAGCTGGATAGCTGTGGCGTCGAGGACATGGCAGTAAATAGCGGCAACATCGAACCGTAATTCCTAACTATGTTATTTACATTCACGTCAACCAACTCTAACTTTGGCAGTTGCATCAAAGGAATGTATTCCTCAGCGTTCATGGTCATCCAGAAAGTGAGTTCCTTAATATTTTTCGCGTGCCGAACCAGATTCATCATAGTTGGGCGAATTGAAGTGTTGTCAAAAGTTAGTAGTCGTAACTTTGTGGATGGGGTTTGTGTTAAGGGTTCCAATTGAGGTACGTACAATATAAGATCGTAATAGTTAAAGTGGAACACGTTCTCCACAACAGGAACTATGGTGAAAGTTTGCAGTTAATATCTATGTATGTAAGCTTTTATTAACTTTCCACTTACCGTCTTCATAAGCTGCAACGCCTTTGATATTTGGTAATCGCTCCAGTGTTCGAAGGAACAATTCAAAGGAGTCTTCTATTTCCGTCTCCCTTATCCATATTGTAACGTACTCCAAGCCAGTCATTGTTTTTAGAATATTTATTACTTCTTGCAGGCCCACTTCGGGCCAAACAAAATGTCTGTTGAAATTCAATATTAAATGTTTCACATATTTGCTTATTTTGCGCAGAACCAATAATTCCCGCTCAAAGCCATTAACCGTTGTTTTTCCCAATTCAAGACTTTTGTAAATTAATTTTTTATTGCCCAGCCAAACATCTTGGAATCGTGGACACACCTTTATAAAGTTTTTGTGACTGTCAACCGGTAAATATTTTAATATACACAATAAACAATCATTGTTTAAATCAAGAATATTTTTGCTCATTTTCGTGGGCTGAAGAAATAACCGTAAGCTTTGATTTACAGCTGATTTGTGGCCAGTTTGGGATGTGGTTTAAAATACCGACATTGCATTACAAAACTAATGCTATTTATCTCACACATTAGGCATTTTTTAGTCCATAATTTGCTGCCACTGGATAATTTAAAAATATTCTCAAAAACAACAAAAAATTAATCTATGTACTAACAAAAAATAAAAAAATTTCAAAATAAATCTCATCAGTTGTTTTACAGTTTAAACCAGGTAATCATTTTTTATATTTTTTGTAAATTGTGTGCAGAAGTGCTGTAACTTCGAATTTGATTTCAGGAAGCGCTTCGGCTGGCATGACCTTAATAATACTCTCCCAGAATGCGAACATTTCTGAGTATTGAGATGATGATTGAGCTGATTGTGTATGAAGATTCTTTTGTTGTTCGACAAGTTCCAAGACAATCGTTGCAAGAGTCTCTGTGCTATAGCGTGGCCTCTTCTGTGGTATGCAAAATTACAATTAGAATAAAAAACATAAGTGTGTAAAATTAAACTAATCTTACAAGTGGCTTTTGGTCATCCATATCTAGAGTTGAATCATGCCTTCGGATTGGGGATTGCGCACTAGTTGAGCATTTTTCAACCTGATCATCTGGGTGAGAACTTTTCCTTAATGTTTGCTGCAACAAGTTGTCATTTAACATTCTGGAGATTGTCAAATTCCTAGAAATGCTCTTACGCTGAGAATGTCGCTATATTTTATTTCCTCCACATCTATAGAAAATTCTGGCTGCGGAGTTGCGTTCTGGCTGTCAATATCATCAAAACAAACTTCGTCTTGTGTTTCTTCGTTTGTTGTCATGTTCATCTCGTAGTTAGGCTGAAAAGAAGACCAATTTTGATTAATTATAATGAGAGTTTGTAAGTTGAAGTTGTGAAAATCTTATTAATAAATATTTATATCTTATTTTAAAATAATATAACATAAATCGGGGAAAAATATTGCTTTATGTATCTGATATATTTGATATATACATTTTCCACAGTTATTAAATATCAATTTCATTTTATTACGTTTATGCTATATATTCACAATATTAATTTTTTCTATAAGTTTTGTTACCTGAAAATATTATTTGAAATAATATAAATATTATCGAATTTCAAGACATCGAAAAACTTACCTTAAAGCCGGTGGTATTCTTATAATTTGGAGTACATGTCATTAGCCGATTAGTAGCCCTTAGTTGGCCCTCGTTTATTTTACAAAAAACAGACCCACTGTGGAATGCGTTCCCAACTGATACAACTTTATTTTGTTTCTGAATATTAGGATATAGTATTATTTAATATTAATCAATTACTTATTTACATTTAACAAGTGTACAATTTCATTAGACGGATGTCTGCATTTTTGATTGTGTATACAACAAATAGAATTCTATCGACTATACATGTATAGTCAGTCTTACACAACATGCAAGAACAGGTGCATGCTTGAACGAGAAAAACACAAACAATTCACAATAAATTGCAGAGTATTCCTTAGTCTGTACATGTGACGTAACAGACACACGTAGTTGAAACTGTGACAACTTTATTTTAGTACTTACCTTTTGGCCGCACTGCAAATACGCATCGTGGTGCCTGTTTCTCAGATGTGAACCCAAATTGGACGTATTCCCACTGGTTTTTATCACTTTATCGCATAAATTGCACTTCGCGGTACTTCCGTGGTGGTTAAAATCCCGGTAATAATCTTTCGCAGATATCATATTTTCAGCTCAATTTCCAACAATTATTTGTATAAATCGGAGACGAAAGATTAAATATCAGAATATATCAATAAAAATCGATATTCCGATATTTATTTGATATAGTTTTTTGACAACCCTAATTAAGTGATTATTTCAAGTTAGTATTTTTCCTATCGCTCTTATACAACTATTTCGACTAGTATTTTTTTTTTTAATTTTGTACCACACATAAGTTTGTCGGATACAATTTTAGTGTTTTTGTCCGTTACTCTTTAGGTAAAAGAGTTTACTCAATATCACACAAGCACAACAATTAAAATCAAGTAAATTGTTGATGTGCAAAATATTGAAATATTTCAATCATGCAAGTATGATTGCTTTTTCTTTTCTTTTGCTTTATTCAAATTTGCCAACCAAAATAGTGATGGAACAAAGCGATTAATATCGATGGTTGTTGGCCCAGCACAGCCACTATCGATTTCACCGATTGTGTTACAGGTCAACGCTTGCGCAAACTCACACTACGTAACAGCAAGTAATGATAATGATAATGAGCAATGTAATACTATGCATTATAACCACAAGAAAACAAAAGATATGCAAACGAATAGAAGTGTTTATACATACATTGCGTAATTGCTTGGGATCAACGGGAATTAATAATGGTTCTAGGAAATCCATTTTGGATTTATTTTTCCAGTCAATCTCAAGTGTATCTGGTGCACCTTGGCATTGCTTGGCTTTCATATATTTCTGGTACTCATACGTGTAGTAAGATTTGAGATTGTTCCATTTCCTGGATACATCGCCTAAATTTATTGAAATAATCAATAACATGACGTGTAATAGTAAATAAGTTGTACAAACCAGGAAATAGTTTAATAATTGGGCTGAACCTCATATTAATTTCCTTGGTTAGCTTTAGCCAGAAATCGTTCTTCAGGTGTTTTAATTTATAGAGTGGATTTGTGTTGTTCCACATGAATTCTGCATCGTGCACGGTATCTATGATAAACTCTACTATTTGATCTGTAAACATGGGTTTAGCCATTATGCTTCTGTATTTACTAACTATTTTACCGGACCTTGTGGAACGATGTGACCGCACCGTTTAACGCTATAAATGACAAATACATTAGAATTGTTAATGAAAACTGCAATGAGAGAGGAATACTTAAATATCACTTAGTAATATAGCAAGTAACACTTTCTTACTTAAACTTTTTATTTCTTTTGTCACACAAATCACTAACTATTATTTTTTGCTTATTGGTTACTGTTTGAAGAAAACCGACAAGTTTGCACCCTGTATTTCACAATAATATTTTTATTAATATGACCGTTCTTTTTCCAAGTTGCTAACTATCGATAAGCATGTACACCGATAACTCCGCAAAGTTGATGCCGGTGTCTGTATCCAAAAATAAACAAAATTGAGGCAAAGACAAATATTCACTGAAAGTAGTCTAACTGCCAATGAAACTGTGAGGATGTATGGCTCCTGGAAACTAGTGCTTCCCGTGGGGTTTGTGCTCTACTCATTGCCCCTATTCCTGCGGGTAAACAGCTCCTCCGACTACATCATTGACGAGGAGTTTCACATCCCACAAGGCCTGGCCTTTTGTCGCAAACAGTTCGATGTGGTATGAGTCTGTCGCATAACTATGGCAACAATTTCAACCAACAATTATTTTATAACTATCAGTGGGACTCCAAAATCACTACCTTTCCGGGCTTATACCTGATTGCCCTCGTTCTGCAACCGTTCAACGCCTGCACAGTGACGGGCCTGCGTCTGCTGAGTCTAATCGGCGCTGGCATCAACATCATGTTACTGTATAAAATTCGACGCCGCACTCTGGCCGGCGCAGGTGGCAATGCCTATGCGGCACACGAAGCGGTTACGCTGGCGGTGCTTCCCCCTTTGTACTTCTTTAGTCATCTTTACTACACGGACACCCTTTCTCTGACTATGGTCTTAATATTTTATAACTACTGGCAACAGGAGTCCCATCTGCCAGCAGCAGTCTTCGGTGCGGCCAGCGTGCTCATGCGCCAGACAAACATTGTCTGGGTGTGTATGTGCTGTGGCATGACCATCCTGGACACGCTCGTGCAACAGTGCGCCAAGACTCTGCCTGGGAATCAGCCTCAGCTACGACTTTTCAGCACCGAGGTACATGTGGGTGACATCTGTGTATATACATATATTTAATTTTGAATTCCCCTTTTGCAGCTTTGGGCGCAACTGTTGAGCAGTCCTCAGCTAATCTGCAATTGTATTCTGAGTATATTGGCCAAGTGCTGCTTCTATGCATCGATTATATTGCCCTTCATTGGATTCATCTGCATCAACGGCTCCATCGTTGTGGGCGACAAGAGTGCCCACGAAGCTACTCTACACTTGCCACAGCTCTTCTATTTCGCCATCTTCGCTGCCGGCTTTGGCATCTCTAATACACTTCGTCACCTGCGCAACGCATTGAAGCTACTGCTACAACGCCATCGGTTAGTCTCTGTGCTAGCTATCCTAGTCATTGTGGCAGTTGTGCACTTTAATACAGTGGTGCATCCGTATCTGCTGGCCGATAATCGTCATTACACATTCTATTTGTGGAATCGATTGTACGGACGATTCTGGTGGTTCCGCTATGCTATGGCGCCGGTTTATCTACTTGCCCTTACGTTGGTTTGCTATGGGCTACGTCAGACTTCCGATAGTTTTAAGCTAATGTTTCCACTGGCCCTGCTTCTAGTTCTGTGCTTCCAGCGCTTGCTAGAGGTACGCTACTTCCTGGTACCATATATCCTCTTTCGACTGCATACGGTTCCTAAGCGAAAAGGCTTCGCTGAGTGGCTCGAGCTGGGCGTGCATTTACTTCTCAACGTTGCAACATTCTACGTGTACTTCACCAAAGAGTTCTACTGGAAGAACTATAGCACACCCCAACGTATCATTTGGTAGAAATACATCCCACTTCGCACCAAAATTAAAATATCAATTGATTTTCATTTTAATATTGCTTTAGTATTCGTTGCATTGCTACTGGATTGAGTAATTGCTCTACATTGTCAGTTATAAAAGTGGATATAGATAGATATCTAGGCATATATTCAAATGGTACATGCTTTTAAGTTGAAATTAAATGCGTTCCTGATTTGACAGTTGTGCACCCAAAAATATACTTTAAGAGTCTTACTGGCTAGATAAAAAGGTGTTCCATATATATTGATAATACTGCCGAGGCATAGAGACATATACATATAAGTACACGTATATCAACTACAAAGATCAGTTAAAATTCTGGACTTGAAGATGAAAAATCTACATATAAAAATACATTTATGCATGCTGATAATGTCTAATTAATGTATAAGTATGTTTGTATGTATATAATGTTGAAAAAACTAGGCAAGAAATGTTTCTGATTTCGATAATACTAGTGAAAAAACACACTTTGAGAGCGTTCCCTTAGAATTAGTTTGACACGTACAACATAAAGTCGAAGACGGACTCTTCTAATCAAAGGCCACCTTACGGGCAAAGGACGTAAGCGAAGATATTTCACTGGGATTCGAATCCGATGGAAGGTTACTGAACTCGATCTCCTCGCTGGCAGCAGAGGCAACAATGTTCTCGTTGGATTGTGTTGTGTCATCGCTGCGATGCATTGTGGGCCATTGCTTGTGACTGGGTGCGTATAGGATGAGCAGGGCAAAGATATAGATGTTCCACATGCCATAGACGCCAGTGAGGAAGGCAGAAGTTAGCTGAATCTCTACATCCTCATTCCACTTCCAGTGCCCCTCAGCCATTTGACCCATGATGAAGCCAGCTACGGTTAGACCAGCGCAGAGCAGAGTAGCCAGCATAAGGAATTTGAAGCGATAGATCAATCCTGATTGGGAAAGAAGACAATTATATGTAATATTTATTTATTTAGATGAACAATTAAAATAAAGACTACGTTTATCTATTTGGTAAAAAGATAGATGGCAACATCTAAATATAAACAAAGCGAACTTACCTTCGTAATGGAGACGTCGCGCCTGGGACATGGAGGGCAGTGAAGTTCGCTTGTCGCCAATGTCTTTGAACACCTTCCACACCATGAAGCAAAGGAAGAGAAAGTAAATGGCAGCCGAGACTCCAGCAAGGATTATGAAGCTCATCGCCACCTTTGCGCCAAGAGGCGTTGTCCAAATAGAATAGAAAGGATTCCGGAGCTGAACGCCACGTTCACAAATGTCAAAGACGAATAGCGAAATGCAGCCGACAACAACTGCCGAGAGATGCTTCCAGTACCTTGAACGTATTGTTGACTTATTGGGGGAATCCTGGATAAGCATATGTTCACCAGCAAAGACCAGCCAGAAAGAGAGGAGCATTGCGTAGAAGATTCCCTGGCGTATATCGCTTAGCAGCAGCATGTATGGCATTTCTACACCCAGCGTAAGGTACTCCAGGGGAAGATTCAAGAAGCTCAATGCACCGCCCAAATAGATCAGCATGTACTCAAGCAGAGCAGGCGATCGTTGGAGAATGTGCACTCGCCGCCAGAACCAGATCATAATTCCCACAACAAAAGGAAAGAGCACCGTCTTTAGCAGCAGCCAGACATGTGTGAATCCACCATTTTGGTGGATTGCCGTCAGGGTAAGATCGTGCATGTGTCCAAACTGTAGATTGATTTGCTTTGGCGTGTCCATTGGGAAGCGTAAGTTAAGCAGATAGAAGCTATGATGCAGGGCGCCCAACTCGAATAGCGGTATAATGTCACAAGTGTAGAGCGTCTCCAGCAGACCCACATGGGAGGCATGACAGTCGAGGTATCGCTGCTCCACACTGTGCGCATATAGCCTCCAGTCGTGATCAGCATTGTCATTGTTACGATAGGCAAGTCGGGTATCAATTGTCAGCTGCAATTCCTTGGGCGGCTCTCTCAGCTCCGACGAGGAGTCGTATGCAATATCCACTTGAAGAACTCCAATGAGGTTCTGTTGCCAACGACTATAGTCGAGGGCACGACTGTCCCGTGGCAGTGGCATTTGGAATACATAAACCAATTTATTTGCCATCTTGAGGGAGTCCTGCTCGATTTCTATGTCCTGGACAGGGTCGCATGCGCCCACGCCACGCGAGTAAAGAAAGAAGTTTGTATCGTTTTGGCGGCCAGGAACATCGCGGCACTTGGTGCCTACCACAGTCTGGTGTCCCGCAGGTAAAGGTGCATATAGACCACCCAGCAGGAAACAAGCCACTTGACAAAGTAGCAGGCAGCTGACCAATATGGACAGCTTGCGTCCGCTTAGATTCTCAAGTATCGTACCGGACATATCTGATAAGTACTGACAAACAAATGGCTAACCGCAAGATTCTGGCCTTACTCTTTTTTAACTTTGCTTAATGTAAACAATTCCTAATTTATTTTGGTTACTTGCACTCTATAAAAAGAACTTGTGTCTTCGTTGGCTGTCGGCGAAACAAACAAAGCGGCGTTCGTATACAGAATGTGAGGGTTGTCGCCTCATGCCCAGAGATACCAATCAAACAGCTGTTTGCTGGCTATGGCTAATTAACGGTTGAGAAAAGGTATTATCATATTTATTTTAAGATTTTTTAACGTTTACATTTTATTTTTGGCAATTTTATCGCTTTAATACAAATTTAAATCCATTATTTAATTACTGACAACTCTATAATATTTAATAGCCGATAGTGCGCCAAATATCGATATCCGCTTTAGCCTTGCCAGACTGATAGAAAATTCTTTGTTGACATATAGATGTTATTTTCGATAAAAACCTGTTGCAAAAAGATGGAATTTTAAGAAACAAATTCGATTTTACAAATTATTTATTAAGTATTTCCTTTGATTTCAATTTCTTATTGCAACTTGTTCCGTAGGAATGTTTTAATATGCGGCTTGAGACGCAGATACCGAAAAAACAACTGATTTGGTATAGTTACAAAATTGTATGAGAATGCAACGAACAAGTTGGATAATGTAAATTTATTGTGAATAAAAATATATTCATGGTGTATGTGGTATTCACACAGATATTCTGGCAATTGCCAAAACGGCATTTTAATAGCAGACGCGTAGCTTCTCGACTTGATTGTCCTCAGCCCAAGCGCAGGAATGTTCCCATAGTTCGAGTTGGCTGCGCCCTGGTAGGAGCTGGTGCTTTGGCATACGATGGAATTGTCAATGATTTCACAACAATGGGATCGTCAGTTCGCTTTGCACGCTCGATGAAAAAGGCAGCACTGATAGCAATCGATTATCTAGCCTTAAACCAGCAGGATGCAGAATATGATGCGCAAATGAAGGCGGTGCACCAGAAGAGTGCCGACCGGTTGTTGGAGACCTGCCTACTTAATGGTGGCCTGTACATTAAAATGGGCCAAGGGTTTGCGGGTATTAATCACATTCTGCCCATTGAATATACACGAACGTTGGCAAAGCTGCAGGATCAATGCCTCACTACATCGAAGTCAGATGTACAGAAAGTTTTTCGCAACGATTTCGGAAAGTTGCCCGAAGATATCTATGAGGAATTTGACTACAAACCAGTGGCAGCGGCTAGCTTGGCACAAGTGTTCAAAGCAAAGCTTCACAGTGGCAAACACGTTGCCGTCAAGGTGCAGTACAGCGATTTGCAGAAAAGGTTCATCAGCGATGTGGCCACCATAATGTTTCTACAGGATATAGTCGAGTTTACTTTCAAGAACTATAACTTCGGTTGGATCATGAATGATCTGCGCAAGAATCTTGTACAAGAATCTTCTCGTTGGATTGTGTTGTGTCATCGCTGCGATGCATTGTGGGCCATTGCTTGCGACTGGGTGCGTATAGGATGAGCAGGGCAAAGATATAGATGTTCCACATGCCATAGACGCCAGTGAGGAAAGAAGAAGGTAGCTCAATCTCAACATCCTCATTCCACTTCCAGTGCTTCTCAGCCATTTGATCCATAATGAAGGCAGCTAAGGTTATACCAGCGCAGAGCAGAGTAGCCAGCATAAGAAATTTGAAGCGATAGATCAATCCTGATTGGGAAAGAAGACAATTCTATGTAATATTTATTTATTTAGATGAACAATTAAAATAAAGACTACGTTTATCTATTTAGTAAAAAGATAGATTGCAACAATAAGGCCATAAAGTCCCAGTACTTCAGCAAATATCATTATCAAGATCAGTCCAACGAACAGCTTTGGCTGCAACGCTGCAGCACGGACTCCAGCATCGCCCACAATTCCGATGGCAAAGCCAGAAAACATGCCCGATAGGCCAACAGCGATACCTGCGCCCAGATTAAGAAATCCACGATATGTGCTGTACAACTTAACTAAAGAGCCAGCCAGAAGAATAGATACCACCAGGCCGTAGATTGCAATAATGCCAGCCATGACAACAGGAATAATAGACTTCATCATAAGCTCGGGATGCCGCACAGACATGGACATTATCCCAACACCAGACTTGGCAGTCCCATAGGCTGCTCCTATAGAAGTTAAGACTATGGCTGCAGTGATCCCAAACACACAAAAAAGGCACGCAATTTGCGGCTGATCCATGGTAGCTTCTGCACTACCCATTTTGAAAGTCTTGTTTCGATTTTTACAATGCTCAGGGAGAACAGAATGGAAATATGGGATCTAACAACACTCTCTTGAGCCTACTTTGCCTTGATTGTTAACATCTAAATATAGACAAAGTGAACATGCGCTTACCTTCGTAATGGGGACGTCGCGCCTGGGACATGGAGGGCAGTGAAGTTCGCTTGTCGCCAATGTCTTTGAACACCTTCCACACCATGAAGCAAAGGAAGAGAAAGTAAATGGCAGCCGAGACTCCAGCAAGGATTATGAAGCTCATCGCCACCTTTGCGCCAAGAGGCGTTGTCCAAATAGAATAGAAAGGATTCCGGAGCTGAACGCCACGTTCACAAATGTCAAAGACGAATAGCGAAATGCAGCCGACAACAACTGCCGAGAGATGCTTCCAGTACCTTGAACGTATTGTTGACTTATTGGGGGAATCCTGGATAAGCATATGTTCACCAGCAAAGACCAGCCAGAAGGAGAGGAGCATTGCGTAGAAGATTCCCTGGCGTATATCGCTTAGCAGCAGCATGTATGGCATTTCTACACCCAGCGTAAGGTACTCCAGGGGAAGATTCAAGAAGCTCAATGCACCGCCCAAATAGATCAGCATGTACTCAAGCAGAGCAGGCGATCGTTGGAGAATGTGCACTCGCCGCCAGAACCAGATCATAATTCCCACAACAAAAGGAAAGAGCACCGTCTTTAGCAGCAGCCAGACATGTGTGAATCCACCATTTTGGTGGATTGCCGTCAGGGTAAGATCGTGCATGTGTCCAAACTGTAGATTGATTTGCTTTGGCGTGTCCATTGGGAAGCGTAAGTTAAGCAGATAGAAGCTATGATGCAGGGCGCCCAACTCGAATAGCGGTATAATGTCACAAGTGTAGAGCGTCTCCAGCAGACCCACATGGGAGGCATGACAGTCGAGGTATCGCTGCTCCACACTGTGCGCATATAGCCTCCAGTCGTGATCAGCATTGTCATTGTTACGATAGGCAAGTCGGGTATCAATTGTCAGCTGCAATTCCTTGGGCGGCTCTCTCAGCTCCGACGAGGAGTCGTATGCAATATCCACTTGAAGAACTCCAATGAGGTTCTGTTGCCAACGACTATAGTCGAGGGCACGACTGTCCCGTGGCAGTGGCATTTGGAATACATAAACCAATTTATTTGCCATCTTGAGGGAGTCCTGCTCGATTTCTATGTCCTGGACAGGGTCGCATGCGCCCACGCCACGCGAGTAAAGAAAGAAGTTTGTATCGTTTTGGCGGCCAGGAACATCGCGGCACTTGGTGCCTACCACAGTCTGGTGTCCCGCAGGTAAAGGTGCATATAGACCACCCAGCAGGAAACAAGCCACTTGACAAAGTAGCAGGCAGCTGACCAATATGGACAGCTTGCGTCCGCTTAGATTCTCAAGTATCGTACCGGACATATCTGATAAGTACTGACAAACAAATGGCTAACCGCAAGATTCTGGCCTTACTCTTTTTTAACTTTGCTTAATGTAAACAATTCCTAATTTATTTTGGTTACTTGCACTCTATAAAAAGAACTTGTGCCTTCGTTGGCTGTCGGCGAAACAAACAAAACGGCGTTTGTATACAGAATGTGAGGGTTGTCGCCTGATGCACAGAGAGACCAATCAAACAGCTGTTTGCTGGTTATGGTTAATTAAAGGTCGAGAAATGGTATTTACATATTTATTTTAAGATTTTTTAACGTTCACATTTTATTTTTGGAAAGGTTATCGCTTTAATAAAAATTTAAATCCATTATTTAATTACTGACAACTCTATAATATTTAATAGCCGATAGTGCGCCAAATATCGATATCCGCTTTAGCCTTGCCAGATTGATAGAAAATTCTTTGTTGACAAAATATAGATGTTATTTTCGATAAAAACCTGTTGCAAAAAAATGGAATTTTAAGAAACAAATTCGAGTTTACAAATTATTTATTAAGTATTTTGCTTAATTTGAATTGTTCATTGGAACTTGTGCCGCAAGAATGTTTTACTATGCGGCTTGAGACGCAGCTACAGAAAAAACAGCTGATTTGGAATAGTTACAAAATTGTATTAGAATGCAACGAACACCTGTAAGTTGGATAATGTTAATTTATTGTAAATAAAAATATATTTATTGTATTCACACAGATATTCTGGCAATTGCCAAAACGGCATTTTAATAGCAGACGCGTAGCTTCTCGACTTGATTGTCCTCAGCCCAAGCGCAGGAATGTTCCCATAGTTCGAGTTGGCTGCGCCCTGGTAGGAGCTGGTGCTTTGGCATACGATGGAATTGTCAATGATTTCACAACAATGGGATCGTCAGTTCGCTTTGCACGCTCGGTGAAAACCGCAGCACTGATAGCAATCGATTATCTAACCTTAAACCAGCAGGATGCAGAATATGATGCGCAAATGAAGGCGGTGCACCAGAAGAGTGCCGACCGGTTGTTGGAGACCTGCCTACTTAATGGTGGCCTGTACATTAAGGTGGGCCAAGGGTTTGCGGCCATTAATCACATTTTGCCCATTGAATATACACGAACGTTGGCAAAACTGCAGGATCAATGCCTCACTACATCGAAGTCAGATGTACAGAAAGTTTTTCGCAACGATTTCGGAAAGTTGCCCGAAGATATCTATGAGGAATTTGACTACAAACCAGTGGCAGCGGCTAGCTTGGCACAAGTGTTCAAAGCAAAGCTTCACAGTGGCGAACACGTTGCCGTCAAGGTGCAGTACAGCGATTTGCAGAAAAGGTTCATCAGCGATGTGGCCACCATAATGTTTCTACAGGATATAATCGAGTTTATTTTCAAGAACTATAACTTCGGTTGGATCATGAATGATCTGCGTAAGAATCTTGTGCAAGAACTGAACTTTGTGCAAGAGGCAGAAAACGCCGAACGTTGTGCAAAGGATTTGGAAAGTTTGCGCTACGTTCATGTGCCCAAAATCCATTGGTCCCACACGAAAACGGTATGAAATCAATTAAAAATGAATTGCCCTGATAAAATGATTCACTCAATGTTATTCAGCGTGTTCTCACCATGGAATGGATGACCGGGTGTAAAATAAGCGATATGAATGAAATCAAAAGACAACAGATGACCCTGGCCGACATCGATTTCAAATTGTACAATGTGTTTGCCGAGCAAATCTTTCACACCGGATTCGTACACGCTGATCCTCATCCCGGCAACAGTGGGTAACCAAACCAAAATTAAGTGCGAGTGATTTTACGAAAATATTTGACGTATTCTACCTTAAGTTTTCGTGCGGAAAAATGAGAGAAATGGAAAAGCAGATATCATATTGCTGGACCATGGGCTCTATGAGGAATTGCCTGAAAATGTGCGTGGCCCCCTGTGTGAATTCTGGGAGGCGACTGTACTGCGAGACGAGGAAAAGATGAAGGAAGCAGCGCGCAAAATTGACGTGGCCGAGCATGTGAAGTTTGCCGAAGTGCTCTTTCAGCAGCCCATCCGAATCCATGGTGGTCGCATACGTAGCAAACTCTCCCAGGATGATCTCGACCACATCCAGAAAGTAGCCAGGGAGAATTTTGATGTAATTATGAACACTTTAAGGGAAATGCCGCGCAGCATGCTCTTCGTCATGTGAGTACCCGCGACTTAACGACTATGTGGACTATATATATAAAAATAAATATCATTTCAGTCGCAATCTAAACACGGTCCGTGCTATTGGCGACATGCACGGTAATGTGGTGGATCGTCCTCGAGTCATGGCACGCTATGCCCGGCGTTGTCTGTACAGGCGCAATAATAAAAATCCTCTGCAATATTTACACTTGGCTTGGCGTCAAATCTACTTTGAGTACTGCCTGTGGGCGTCAGCTTGGAGGCTGCGAATCATGGATTGGTATTTGAATTTCCTGTATCTTATTGGACGCGCGCCTCCATCCGCAAGGACACTTATGCAAGATATTATGAAACAGGATGAGCAGCTGCTGCATTAATCTAAGGGTGATGTCCAGCTAATCTGCTTGTTCTGTGTTGTACCATTTTAATAGTTTTATATATATTATATTTGTTTATATTCCACTGTCAAGAAGGTTACATCAGCATTCACCAAAAATAAAAGCCATTTGACGCATGCATTTTATTTGATATGTCATGAGTTTTAATTAAATTGCCAAACAGCGAACACTAACCCAAGGTTAACTGCCGCGAACTGTTATTGCTAACCAACCATCACTGCCACTTAGGAGCCCGAAATCAACAAATCAATAAGGTTTTCCGAAAACTGAGCTGTATACGCTTTATAATAAATATTATTTATAGATTATTCTTGAGTATTCGCAAAATCCTATAGAAAAAGTTCACTTAATTTAGAGGAGACTGTCTGATTAGTGCATAGCAACTTGAGTTCTTAATGAGAAACAAAGGGTATTTTTTTGCTACTTCATCACAGACTTCATCTTGAAAATAACGAGTGAGTATAATGCATATTTCAGCTCCGAAATAGGCACAAATGGGCTTAACAACTACATATTTCCGGTTGTGTGGGCACCATGGCAGGTTTTCAACATGCCAAAAAATCTTGACACGATATGAGGAGCAAGTGAAGAGCTACCCCAATGCTAAGTCCCTCCCTCCCCTATAACACTTTCACTTATGGGGCACAGAACTAAATTCAATTCAATTTCGTTTAAAGTTACTTTCGCTGACTGACAGACAAGCGAGCCAAGTCTGCTAAGCCCCAACCAGGGGCAGTACAGTGGAACAAAATGATGCCATGCTGCATAAGAAGATTTGATCTGATCTGCAACAGCTGAGTTGAGTATAATATCTAAGTTATAATATAAATAGTGTAAATTTGGGTTTTCTAAGGAGACTTTAACAATTTAGTGGGTTTTTTGTCAACTTCCTCCATAGTACGTATAGCTTTCTTTGCCATGGTTCGCCTGGCTAAATATGAAATTAAAAATCAAAGCGAAAGTGTGAAACGCCTGACTGGCTGTCTGAATGTCCGCCTGTTTGGCGGCAGGCAAAGCCGAAGGTGAACCTACACTGAGTTCTAGCTGCAACTGGAGCTGCAACATTTGCAGAAGAGTCGCGCAACGAAGCAAAGGTCTTGAGCGGAAGTCGGAAATTATCTGTGTGGGAATATCGAGTTGGAATTGTAGTAAAGACAGTTTCTATTTAGCAATGAACAAGGAATTCAATACGCAGGGTGGCACGCCTATCACCACCGAGTTGGCCACGGTAAAAGACCCTTAGATTCCATATCATTACCTGATATCCCAATTTACATGTGTTGCGTTTCAGGAACTTCGTAAGCTAATCTTCGGCACCGCTGCAATACCCATGCGTGCTGAATGGCTGCAGACATCCTTCGTCTTTGGCGCGGCAGCCAAGGAGGAGTTACCTTATGGCCTACGATGCCCGCGCAATGCCACTCGTGGCCTGCTGTCCGTGGTGCAGGGTTTCATCTTGAAGCACTTGCTCTTTTCCCGCAAGATGGGCCGTGCAACCACATCGGAGTACGTTACCTTCCTTGGAGGAGTCCTTAATCCTCCTCAACTAATTCATCTGTTACAGTCCGCTGCAGGTGAACGCTGAGATGCAGCGAGATGCGCTCCTGAACGCGCTTATTGAAATCTTGCGCACCATTTCGGACAAGGGTAAGGTCACCATGGTTTTACCCTCCGAGGACGAGGTCTTTGTGGATCACAGCGCCTGTTACTTTCACGACACCATCACCGAAAAGGTACGAATTGATATGGAAGTTGATAACTTAAAGAGTTCATGGCTAGCTTTCTACTGTCTTTTCTATTTTTCCTTTCTCTCCTTTCTCTCTCTTTTACTCTGCAGCTCTACACTTTTACATTGTCCCCCAACGAGGAGCTGGAGCACTTTATGAAGCGCAATTTAAAATACGTAGGAATCCTAGTTTATTTAAATATCCAACTCCGCAGCTCCTTTCCCTACTTAACTGCACCCACTCAGAAAACGTATATCTAAAACAATTATAATTATAATAATATATAATTTCTAAAATTTTATAATTCGAAAAATTTAAATATTACTTTTCTGAGTGATGTACAATTGTATTTTGTTTCACTAATGTGTTCCTAAAGTTTACAGAAGAGGATACGCCGGGCACCCTATTGTTCCTCTATAGCGCCGTCCTCACTCGCACAATGGGAAAGTAAGAGCTCATTAAGAGTGAATGAGAGAAAGAGAGAGAGATTTGTCACCCTCTGCATACCACAATCGGAATGAGCATTTTGTTTTCGATTGGTTTATCCTATCCAAAAGTAGCTTCAAATTGAAATGGAAATTGAGTTCTTGTTTGTCATCGATTCATAACAGTACAAGAGTTTAATACTTCCGTTCACTTATATTGTACAACCCTCGATGTCCACCAGAGTGCGCACGGATCTGGACTCGACCAAGGGATGCCCACTGACGATGAGCAACCATGAGGAAGGATCGCTTATGATTGTCACTCTCCTGCTGACCGGCCGTGCCACGCCCTACATACACAATGGGGTCGTCAATGTGGGCGATGAAAATTGCTATGTATGTTTGGCAGTACTTACTCCTTATCCCCCTCTGATCCTTAAACACTTTACCATTACAGGCTGTACCACAATATGGAGTACTGAAGCGATGCATGATCGGACTCCTGTTGTGGGATATTGAGTCCGCCAGCGTAAGTAATCACAATGGTTGGTTGAAGCAATCTGATAGACGTTCCCAACAGGCTGCTGTGAACCAATCCCGGCAACCGGGCTCCCGACTGAAGACGCCCAACTACCCGATTTGGATAACCAGCTGCACAGGGCACTTTGGAGTGATCTTCAATCGGAATCCAGACCTATTACGCAACTACCACGCCGAGTCACGCTTCGATGTCAACTACTACAGTTGCTCCGGCCACCAGATTCTGATGACAATCGATAATCGAACCTACCACGATCAGGCATTGGTCATGTTGGAACGACAGCCTATCTCGCCGGAGAGCACCTCGTTGTCGGCGGGTGGCAAACAGGCCAAGGACGAGGCTGTCGCAAGTGTCGCTAGCACAGCTGGATCTGGGACTGGTGGTGCTAGTGGTGCTGGCAACGATGGGGTCGCCAAGGAGGAGTCAACGCTGAACACACCGTTGCAGCGTTTGATTCATACCAAGTGGGAAGAGGCAACTATAAGCTTTCACGTGCAGCCATCGATGTTGAGTTATCTTTTTAGTACCACGCAGTAGAACCACCACAGGAGCTCAGCCCCCTTTATTTCAAATATTATCCTACATAGACGTAGTGCAAGAAAGCTACTAGCATGTCAGCTTATGACGTTGTCTCTTGATCTATGATATAAATCTACTTTCTTGGCGAAAGACCAATGCTCTCTCAGCAAATACCTCACATGCCGTCAAAGTTTTCAGAAGTAAGTTAACAACAAAAAGAAACTATAAATTTGCTAGGCACATCATCAATTACCCGGATTAATTTTAATCTGTGGTATAGATCCAGAGAACAAAATAACACAGTAGATGCAAGAATTGTTAGGATTATAAACTTTATCTTTAGCTGAAATCTCAAAAATCTCTTGCACAATTGCCTTTAATTGCACCTTATACATTCTAACATATACACACTTGAATACCTTCTACTGTCTACCAAAATCCAATAAGAGGTATTTTAAGGAGATACTCGGATTTCGAATTTGAAATTTGTTGAAACAAAGATGGTAAATACACGTAAAAAGTGTCAAGCAGAACAGAACAGAACAGCGAACAGATTTGTTGAAAACCTTAAGCACTTTTCATTAAGACTTTTTGCAAATATGCTTCGATCCGAAATGTTACTGAAGCCTCTCTCTCAATCTAGAGCGACTGGTTGCCGCGCGGACTACCACACTTTAAATATAATAATCTAATTCGAAAATTGTCTAATCCCAAATAAATGCTAAACTTATAACTATCCAACATTCATTCTTTCTAAACGTTGCAAATCATTAACAAAATGTCGTTTTTTCTTGAGAAATATCAGTAGGTTTTATTTTCTTAAGAAATATCAATAGGTTTTATTTTCTTGAGAAATATCAATAGGTTTAATATATATTATGCTCTTGCACAAATATGATTGAATTTCCTTGTAGCATTTTTGGAAAGAGTTAGTTTTATTTAAAATTGCGTTGAATTAGAGAAGAGTTTACTCGTTATTTTAGTCTGTTGATTGAATTTCAATAAGTTCAATAAGTTGAAATAGACGAGAATATCGTATTATTTGCATTAAAGAATTTATAAGAATACTTTAGTTAATTTTTGTTGTTATGCTAACTTTATCCTTGAGATAATTTTATAAATATTTGTAATTATTTAAAGATTTTGTAAGTTTTTGTTGGTCTAACTAAGTAATATCTTTCATTAATACTCGTGTCAGGGCTTAATGATTATTTCAGTTTAGAAATTCTATTAATACCATTTTTTTGTCATTGTATATTTACGTAGAACTTATTGGCGCAAGTCTTTCTCGAAATGGCAAAATGAGTATCGAATAAAGGTCGTACTATAAAAACGAGTTGAATGGTTTTCCGTGTGTCTTACTGTGGTAATTTTATTGCCACTTCGTATAATTGAATTCCATCAGCAAGACCATTATATCGACTGAGTTGTTGGCTTCTTTCGGTAAATTCTCAAACTGTTTTGCAGTTATACATTTATGTATTTTTATTTCGATTCGGCTTCGGCTTTTGTTTGCTTTTGTCTGTTTTCCTCATTACACTCGATATCTGTTGGCACGCGAGTTCTGCGAGAGCCCTTCCCTGCCCTGCCCTGCCCATGTGACCAAATCATCGGGCTCCGCTTTATCTGTCTGCTGCCTCTGTCCGTCCGACAGTCTCTGAGTGTGTCAGTGTTGAGGGAAAGGGGTATGGAACAGACGAGTGTGCCAACATGCATTATTGAAATGGTTGCGGCCCACATTTTGTTGCTTTTACTTCGTTTGAATAAATTGTTTCCCGACTTTGGTCACGCCCACAGTGTCGCAAATATGTCTTGTGCGGCCTTGAACTATTGCCATCATTTCGCTTGAGACAAGTTCCAACAATTCTGATAGAATACGTGAGAAAACAACTAGAATCGTTTAAAAAAAAGAGGAAACTATAAAGAAGTGAAATCGAAACAAAAGAGTTTACAAATTATACTTTACTTGGGCTTGTCAAACTATACTTTTAGGCTTAAACGATACGTAACCTATGAACTTATCATTAGAATTAGGCTGTTTGTCTTTCAAAAAGTAATGCACATAAATACTTGTCACCTTCCAGTTCACTCTTATGTATTAAATGTAATAAAAATCAACTGTCTTAAAATAAGTCTTGGCTTAGGATGGTGTATTGCAAATACGTACGTACACGCTATATATATATATATACAAAATAGGTCGGGGGCATTATAATGTACAATACTTAAAGGTATCTATGGTGCGATGATGATTACAAATGTCGTATAAACTTGTGCGCTTAGAGCCTAACTACACGTACGGGGTGCACTCTATGATAGTCGATACTATAAAGAGATGACTTCAACTCAGGATTGTACCTGTACAACTGATCAAAGTCTCGGACACTTTGTGTGCTCACTCTCCTGCCTCCTCCTGACGTACTCTCGTCGATAAACGTATTCCCTAACTACCTAACTATACGCGGGCCAAACCAGCAGCCCTGTCGTCCTACGGTCGTACCAGCACCTTCTCAATGAAGGCCAGATTCGTGTTGCCATATCGCGTCTGGTTAAACGGCTGCGCGGCCGGATTCTTCTTCGTTTGCGTGTGCCACGTGAGTATCTACAGAGAGAAAGGTAGATATTATACAGGTAATGTTACATAACACTCATAGCAACCACAACCTCTCGACACTCGTTGGCCAGCAGCTCGATTTCGTTGTTATCCAACGGTGCCAGGCTACGCAGAAATCCGTCCTCCTCATAGCCGGGCTTGAAGGGCATCTTTGCCTTGGGTCGCTCCTGCAAGAACTTGACACTCACTGCGAACCCCGCCATATCCACGGGATACTTGCGTCCACCTATCCAGCCATCGTAATACCCGTCCAGCTTACCATTGCGTATAATGGGACTGCTGACGCCAGTCTTTGTCACCAGCCCCACCGGCCACATGGACACCTTCTTTGTGTAGCGCATCTGTAAGGGAATTGTGGGACCAAATGAGTAACACGTTTAAGAGACTATTCCCTGCAGCATTCATTGCATTTGCAAGAGACTAAACAATCGATCCTTCTCTCTCTCTCTCTGTCTCTTTCTGTTGACGCACCTGCTCGAATATGTTAATGTCATAGGTGTTGTCGTCGTCGGCAAAGTAGAGGACCCCCTCGGTGGCATTGGCGCGCAGGTAATCAAGTCCTCGATTGCGATTCGAGACACCGCGGGGCTTGGCGCGCTTCGTCAGCTTATACTGCTCAGGCATGGGGGCTACAAAAGAGAGAAGGAGAGAAGGAGGCCTGTTAATACAAATGAATAATAATGTTAGGCGGCAATACTCACCCACTAGGTACTCGTAGGGCACTCCAATGCGATCCAGGGTGTGCCCTACCAGCGGGTTCGTTTTGTTGGCATCCTCAATCACAAGCCACAGCAGGTTGAGCACATGCTTAAGCGTGTAACCGAGACGTGTCAGCTCTGCCAGTTGCTCTGGGCGGCGATAGGTGGGCGTAATGATGTACAGAGGCGGCTAAAGAGGGAGAGAGAGAGTTTTTACTAATGCCATTGAGCGGTCTATTGTTATCCTTGTTCTGTGCTCATGTCTGTGTTGGTGTGTGTGTGTGTGTGTGCGTAACGCGGCGTGTGCTCTGTTTTATGAGCAATTATGCAAATTAATCCACCAGTTGAGTGACTGAATAGTCGAGTGCTTCAATAGTTGACCGGGTTAGCCGCGTGTCAGTCTACTCAGTTGGGTTACACTCGTTACACTTGAAGCATCCCCAAACTTACACACACACACACACACACTGGCAGTGTGCAAATAGTTCATTGTTGACACACAAAAATGCATTCAAATTTATTTTTTGCTAAATAAACAGAGACATTCAAATAAATAAAAGTGCACTGAAGCAGAGCAAAGGAAATTGAAGAGAACGCAGTGCATGGCTTGTGTATACCCTGTAATCAGACCTAGTACCACTTGGCACCAATGCACTCGATAACTCTACTTGACATACCCCACTCACCCCATGCGGAAACCTTCACGGGGTATACAAAATTAACTGGTTTCAACAATGCATTCAAAATTGCAGATATGACAATGCTGCAGGCATTATACAAACGCACCTAGTTTTAATAACGTGTCGTCATTATTTGCTTTGATAGGCAAAATTATAGTACCATAAACTGGCTTTAAATGGCCAAGCATGTGCTCCCTTGTTGACAATACCCTAACCAATGGAACCCATCTATGACATTGGCGTAGAGTATCCAGCAGTTTAGTGTTTCTAAGGGAAAGCCACAAATGCGCGAATCTCTTTCAATTGTCATGCATTTTGCATGCACTTGGAAACTGGATCATCATCCCCCTTTGGCTTGCCCCTGCCACGCCTCCTCTTCCTCCTCCTACAACCCCTTCTGTAACTGTCCTAGTTTTCTATTGTTGTTGTTATAATATGTGGTTTCGGTTTTTAGGTTTCAATGCGCAGTGGGGCAATTTTCAAATTAGGCTTATGCAAAAATTCGCATGGAATATCTTTTACTCTGCACAGCTTTTATAATTGAGGGGCGACGGGCGGGGATCACTTGTCATTTGTTATTGTTGTTGTTGTTGTTGTGCGATTACTGCAACTGGTTAACCCAATAGTGTATAAAGTGCCCTCGTCTCTTTATTTGCCACCTTGCATAGCATGAGGTACGTAATGAGGTTGCATTTGCAACGCCTCGTTGGCAAGGTGTTATTATTCATATGCGATCGGACTAAGTTCTAGATAGTATTCATTTACAGATAGAAATGAGTACTCGCACCCAAACATACATACATACAAACATATTTATACAACTTGAAAGATCATAAGATACTTTTAAGTACTCGTACTTAAAATTTTCCCAAATTATAAAGCAGTTGAAGGGGCTTTTCCATAGAGTTATGCCATCAATCAATCTGCTGTCGTGAACCTTGACATAATCGTTATCACAATTATACGCAATATTTGCAATACTCGAACGTCTCCATATAAGAAATTAATAATTGAACATGAAAGAAAGGCTCCTTTCGTCATGACTAAGGTCGTGTTGACCGAGTGGATGTTATTATATAATATATTCTGCATGATTCGGCTTGTTCCGAATTAAGGGTAGTGTAATTTATTAAAATTAAGACTGTCAAGTTCTTGGCTATTTCTGTTGATACTGATCAAGACTAAATAATTATGTACATCCCTTCTTTCTACACTCTTTCTTTTTGAATGCAATTAGTAAACTCCCTAACGACTAAAGTATCTTTCTTTACATCCGATCTCCCATTTCTTGAATTATCTTTTAACTAGTTTAAAGTAATTTTAAGAAATGAATTATAGTAACTAAAGCAAAGTGAGAATACGTAAACTATATGCAGGGTGTAAGTGAGAAGCATCATGCATCAGACAGAGAGAGAGAGAGAGAAAACAGCAAAGTGCACTTTACAGGAATGGAAGTCTTAAACTAATTATTTTTATCATTATTTGATTAGTTAACTAATTGGTTAGTTGGCTGTGTTATGCGCTTGTCAGTTTGAAGATAGAGAGAGAATATTTACGGGTTCGGAAACGGCGACAAATGTTGAGCGAATTTTATGAGCGACGCCCCTTGTTGTTGTTCCCATTGCACTGTGGGCGTGGCCTGTTGTTGTTAACAGTTTTTGAGTTGCTGGTGGTGCTGTTGTTGTTGTAGTTGTAGTTGTAGTTGTTGCTGCTGTTGTTGTTGTTGTTTTTGAAGCGACCACACTAGCAGCTGTTGTTGTTGTTGTTGCAGAAATGGGTTTGTTGTTGTTGCCGTCTGATGTCAATGACAATGAAACCGTCGATAAGAAGGACATGACAGAAGCAGCCACGGAAGCCGACGATGATGATGATAATGATGGTGGTGGTGGTGGTGGTTGGAGGGCGGAGTCAGTGACATTTGGACTATGCATCCGCCCTTGCCCCAGTCCCAGTCCCAGTCTCTGCCCAGCCTGAGTTACATTGCCGCTATTAATGGGCGCCCACAAATATGATGCAAAGGATGACGATGATGATGATGATGATTTGTCTGTGTGCTACATCATTAAGCATTTACGAGTGTTTCCCAGTTTGAAAGAGAGCGAGAACAAGAACAGAATGAGATACATAATGAGAGGCCATACATGGATATTGAAATGTGTACATAGAATGATCATATTTTTGATATCAATACAATGTACGAAATCTAATACTTAATGACTGAACTATGACAGAGTCTAGGTAAACTCTCAACTATATGTTAATTAACTAACAGATAAGTAGATCATAATATATGTATGTATACTGATTATACCCTGCAACAATTTAATGTCTGTAAGTTGAGTTCATCAGAGAGCATTGAATGCAGGGTATATAACAGTGCAGTTCACTGGATCGTTACAACTTGCATATACTTAATGTATTTGTACAAGTTAAGTTAACAAATGAAATCAATTAGAAGTGCCAGGTACTACACGATCGTCTTATCAATAAGTGCTATTATCTTTCTATCTATTTTATTATCATAAAAAAACTACAGGTAAGTTTAAAAATCAAGGTAGAGCTAGGTCAATATCAGTCAACGCATTAATGTTGGTTAAAACTAAGGTAGACATGGGAAAGGGGGTATGGGAAACTATCCCCACTCACCTTTATAACCTCGTTGGTGGCAAGGGGCTGCCGGGACATATGGTATTGGTAGAGCACCATATAGACACATGTTGTGGCTATGAATATGGTCAGGTACATTTTAATGGATTTGCCCATTGCCACTTTGTTGCTGCTGTTTCCATTCATTTTCGTATCATTTGCCTGTGGCACAACCAATTTCCCTCCTCGTTTTGTTGTTTTTGTTGTCTTCTCTGTCTTTGTTGTTGTTGTTGTTGCTGTTGTTTTTTGCGTGTTGGTCGTGTAAATCTTGTTTGGTGTTTTGATTTCATTCGTATAGATTTTAAGTTTCCAAGCTGAAAATTTTCTTTTATTCAGCTATTCCTCTCTGTTCCTCCTCTCTCTCTCGTTGCGTTCCATTCTTTAGTTTCCTTCTAGTGTTTCTTTTGTTTTTACATTTGATTGTTTAACGCTGTGGGCGGCTTTTATGGGCGGGGCGGCTCTAAGGTATTGAGAATATAAGTTAAATCTTAAGCTCGATACATTGAGAATTAATTATTTAAGTTTTACTTACATCTACTGCAGCTCTTACATATTTATAATTTTATTATTTAGAGCATCAGAAATCTGCAAAAAAATAAATAATATTAATTCGCTTTATATAAACATATATTATATATAATATACAGACTGTACAAAGGGTTTCTGAAAGTTGTTTAATTGTTTGGCTTACATAGAAAATCATTTCTTTATTCCAAACCCCCATGGGAAGGTCTTAGGACTTTGTCATTACGCTCCACTCATAAAATACATACATACATACATATTATATTTCATTAAAAATGTTCCATAATTTTGGCACATGTTGAATGGCAAAGCTTAAAAACGTATTTATCAATTTCCATATGTACTTGTTTGACTAATTATGTTATCGATTCCAAAGTCCCAGTGATAGTATGTGATAACGGTAAGAGATAGCGAATTGTTTGTTACATGTGACAACAAATTGCAATTTCATGGAAATTACTGTAATTATAATTGGGAAATCCAACTCAGTCTTCTGATAAGGTTGCAAATATTGATTTAAAGCGCTCTACCTAAAGCTCAAAATGACGGTAATGGAAATCCTTTAATATAATGGAATTTAATGGAAATCCTTTCAAAGCTCTTTCAATTTCATTGTTCTCCATCGTGTTGAAGCATTGTTGTGGGATTATCAACATTTTTTTTCCAATATTCCCTTAATTCCTTAAGGTTTACAGAGATCGAAAGTTGAAATATTATATTGCAAACAATAATTTGGCATAAAGTTTAATAAGAAGCAGAGAGCAAAAAAGACAGTCAAAAAATTAGGCCACTTTAGAGAGAAATATGTTAACCTTTACTATAGTTAACCAGTTTCACACTCCTTTAGTTTTAAGTGGGCGTGGCTGCAGCTTATTTAAGCATTTTAACAGACATTCCACAATTTGCTGATATCAAAGTTCAATGGCCAATTTAATAATTTTGCTGTTGAATTTTGTATTTTTGCTTCGCTTTGGATAAAGTTGGATCCGTAGGGCGCCGCTTTTTTGCTGACTGCTGAAGTATTACTGCTCTAAACCCCAATTCCCCTTAAGATATAATGCTATCTGTAATCCCCTAGCACAAGGGATACTAGTATATAATTTTTATTAAGCAGGAAATTCACAAGTACAAATCGACAAATGCGACTATTGTATAATGCACATAAAGTCATTACATCTCTTTTATTTTAGCGCAAATAGCCACTTTTTATATACCCTCGAGAGTCATTACGGTTCTGACTCAGCTCCCATGCCAGGCGACACTGTGGCGCGCCCAAAAGAAAAGTTCCTCGGTTTCGACTTGTGGGCGGAATCATCTCAAAGAGAAAAGAAGAAAGCTCTGCATAATTTGAGGAACCTTGAACTCAATTTCTGGCACTCTCTGGTAACGCATTTGTTATGGTTTTTAAAAAATGACGGGTCATTAGTTGGGTAATAGCTTTCTATACTCGCAAAATATATAGTTTTATATATTATAAAGAACATTTACAGTCCTCTAAGGAAACTTGTTGGTTAAATGACCAAATCAAAAGAAGTCCATAAAACTGATGAGAATAAATTATAGAGGCAGGACTTATCGCTGTCGTTTAGCTATTTTAATAAAGTGGATAGTGAGAAACAAATTGAGTCAAACTAACGTGAATATATTAGAGAAGAGAATTTAGTTTTGCAAAGCTTTCAACTTGATCAACTTTGGTTCCATTTAGAAAGGATTGTGTTAATTTCGATGCGTCATTGTGCCTAGACACGCATAGGTTAAGAAGTTCTAATATGCTTCCGATTTATGGGGCAACTGTTGCACAACCCAAATCTATCCTTAGGTGTGGCTAACAACTTAAGGACGCAACAGTTCCGGGAATGGCAATATTGGCGATAGTGGGGACAAAAACTCTTCAAGAACTGTTTAATACTTGTAATGGGTTTTTTTCTAACACACTTGAAATAGGTCGATGCAGGCATCCTTATCTATTCGACCACTTAGGTAGTAGACATTTTATTTGAGTTGTAAATTATATAATTATAAGTGTTTGGCTTGCACCTCTAATTAATTATTGTTTGTATATACGAATCGTAGATTGACTATTGCGATAAGATGTGTAGACTTCGAATTTACAAACGGATCTAAATGAAAAGCCAGCAAAAAATTATAAAAACCAGTTCTAAATAAAGTTTTTCATCAAAAACATTTGTGTATTTTTCTACTTAAGCAAAAGATAAATCAAGATTAATCGGATTTTATTATTAAACATGTGTTTTACTGTAAGATCGTAGCAACTTATAACTACATTTATTTTTTTTTTATGTTTATGTACTATATACAAATACAAAATCGTATATAATGACTGAGTAGAGAACCACAAGACTGCCTTAAGTTCACTGATAAAATAAAACAAGTGATAAAAGACATGTATGTATATGGTATTTACTTATATCTACATACTAGAGAACTGAGATATAACTATAGTATGCAAGCTGTCGTATGTTTAACCTATTCATACACGCTTCCTATCGCTACTATTAGACGAGTGAGTTTTCTTTTTCATTGTTCTCCCTGATAATCATACATTTATCGTACATATGCTGGCTTAGGGTTTCAATTCGGTTTCATTTACTATATGTATGACATGTTCTTTTTATTTTTTAGAACATTGTTCTTGTTATGCATGAACACCATAAGTAGCGAAAAAACTGTATAAGTATTTGTGTATTTACATATTGTGAACCGGAAGTTTCGACCCGTGTTCGGTTACTTATACTCAGATTGCAGCTTCAACTTAGTCGACAAACACTTGTCGAAGTGCTATATAGCACGTCCTATGCTATTATTATAACTAACCTAGAATAATAAAGAAGAATAAAAGATAGACAAGTCACACTAAATGGACGGCCCTTATAGGATTTACGTTGGGCTCTAGAATGTTAGCATGAGATTCTTCCAAGTATTAAGTATTTATTAATGTTTCTAAGGCGAGTCTGAAGATCCCAAGCTACGAACTGTTAACTGCAAATTAAATTTAATGTTCTATTGTAAAAAGTTGGTATTTCCATTTATGCAGGCGGATATAATAGCCTTTGAAACATGTTATTGAAACGCAATCAGGTGAGTACATTCATGCACTGTGGGGATACAGTCCGAAAGGTCAAACTAAAGTAATTGTTCTCCTTAATTAATGCTTTTATTATCTTTCGATTTTTACCATATTATTTCGAAGATTAATCAAGATCCGGAAAGTGGAATAAGAGTACAAATATAATTGCCAAGAAATTTGAAACTGAGACAACAATAAACGTGAAGAATAATACACTGAATTGCATTTTTAATTTCGAAAAATAAAACCGAAAGAGAAAAGTTCGAAACAAGAGCTTCACGCAATTTTAAATCGGTTAAGCCCCAACAATAAACGTCTCTTTGTAGATGTAGATATGTATGTGTATATATATGTTTATATATGTGTATGTATGTAAGTCCTTTGCTTGAAAAATTAAAACGTGACACAAATTACGAGACTCCTCGGGGCCCTCTACACACACCTACACGTACTCACGCACACAAACACAAGCTCATTCCATTAACAGTTGCTTGGGAGACAAGTCGGGGCCACGGCCGCCAGTCCGCATTGCGTCTTTGCCCCAAGGGACCACGGGCAACGAAACGCCTACCGCATATGTCTATGCGACTCCCAATCGGTCTGCGTGTGTGTGTGTGTGCGTGAATATGAGTGTGTTAGTCTTTAGCCGCACCTCTTGGGGAACCTTTGTTAATAATTTTTGTACTCCCAGATTTAGCACGTCCGCCCATGTGTCAAGGAGCAGCCTAAGCAAGACATGACATCGCCCCAAATTAAACCCAGATTCATAACATTACAATATACAAATTGTATTTGGCTTTATATTTAACTTTACTTTGAAAGTTAGGACAACAAAGATACATATATACATATGTATATGTATATCTCATATATATTTTATTAAGATAATAAAAGAAAAGGATTCATAATGTCATATAATATAATATTAGAATAAGATCCCTTATATTATATACAATATTATAATAATATATTATATTACAATATATAATAATTTATTTTATTATGATATATTCGTAACATTTAGAACATATGTACATACTTCCATCTCCAGGTTTATTAAATCCCACACTGTTTTCCCCTGGATAGTATTTTCATTCGACCTACCCATCACTCCAATTAGCAGCTGTTGGGCTTATTTCAAGACCGATAAACAACAATATCACACGGCGCTAATAGGAGAGTGTAACACCAGCACACACACACGTACACTGACAACATACATAAATACAATTTTATATATAGTAGAACTCACCTAGAGTATTTAATGGTTCGCAGTTGGGTCTTTTGCCTTAGTCGTCTGCTCATCTGGACCCCGGCAGAAGAAGGTATCTGTGGGCAACATTCGATTTTGCTTCGGTTTAACATTTGCCGGTTTTAATTAATATATAATTTACTCTGCAGTTTTTTATGTTATTGTTTTATTTTGATAACAGTTTCAACAGTTCATTTCAAAGCTAATACACGTTTTGTTTTACACGCCTTTTCGTGATGTTTGCTTCGTAAAGAGAAATAGAAAACATTACAAAAAAAAAAAAAAGAACACGGTTGTTTTTGTTGTTGTCGCCACAGAAACGTATGCGAACAGGAGCAGCAACAAAACCAACAATAGGGGAAATAAACGTCAGGTGCAAGCAGCGACTCCTTTTGGCCCACCCTTTTTCGACCACTGTCGGCCAAAAGTGTAAATAAAGTAGCAGAAAAGATTGTTTGGTATGGAAGGAGAGAACACAAAAAACCACAGTGGAGTTCACTAAACAACACACACGCACGCGGAAGAGGAAGAGAATTAGGGAAAATCGAATGCGGACTAAAACGGGCAAAAAACACAGTTACTTTAACGAAAGAGAGACAACGCGCCACAGAGGAAGAGAGAGAGAGCCTGTTGTCTGGCACTGGGCAATAACAAAACCTTTGCCTTTCCCTTTTGCCTTTTTGTTTTTCACTTTTCACAGGATGCGGCTTTTTAACTTATACTCTGTATATTTATTCCTCCATTTGTATTATTTTAATTTGGTATTACGTTTTTACGATTTCGCACTCACACACGCATTAACTTTCTGGAGTTGTTGCTCTTTTTAATATTATTTTTGGAGCTATTTTTAGTGGCAACACTCGATACGTTGTCCAGGCGCGCCAAGTGACGGACTAGAACTAACTGTAGATTTAGTGCGATGCAAGGCAACAACAACAGCTCGCCAGCAAGCACCCGCACGTACTGTTATTCAAAGAACGACGACAGCAAAGCATGCGAACGAAACGAGACGAAACGAAACGAAACAAAACGGAAACAAGAAACCGCTGCGCGACACAGCAGCACTTGCTATCTACTCGTACTTACAGTGTGCGCCAACTGTTAACGTGCCTGTAAGAAAAAGTTTTAGTTAATAGAGAGTTTTACAGACACTTAACAGAGACTCTAAACGGGACTGTGTGTTTAACAGACAGTTGCTTGTTGTCTGGATATGCACAGTGGTATGTTTTGACGACTAATGTGGATAAAAGTTATTAATTTTATATGTGAACTGTAAACTGTTTATGTATTATGTAAATTTTTTGTAGGGCGCATTGATGAATATGTAAACGCTGACTTCGGGTAGTGGATAAACGGAGACGTAAGACAACATCCGCTTGATTGTGTGTACCATACATACATACATATGTACTTTGTCGCATATGAGTTATTTATTCTTCCTTATAGTTCTTTAGTTCTAGGTTGCACAAACTAAACGTTTGATCCGAACTATTCAAATTGAGTTCTTGATATCCTTTCTTTTTTTATAGGACGCACAATCATGACCGGAAACATTGTAAGAATCTTCTTACTGTACAAAAGTACAAGCTCAATACAATTTTTTTTTTACTTGAGACATTACCCTTTAGAAAACTGACCATAATCTTAAACAAGCGAATAAAGAACATAAAGTCGAATTTTCTTTCGTGTCTTTCGTCTGCATTATATATTTAACTAAATAATTGCCAGTACGAATTCATTAAAGTGGTTTTGAACGCATTTAATTCAATTGCTTATTTGTTAAAAGACTTGAACACTTTTCAAAAAAACTTAGATTAAACTTAATGTTAATAGTTTCTTGTCAGACCATGTAGATTCGAGGCAAGCATACATGCATACATACAGGGTATGTATGAACTTATGCATATTTAGTCAGAAACTTTGGCAAACTAAGGCGAGAGACTGTCATCCAGTTAATTCTTTGGAGTGGCCGTCAAGATGGCAGTACGGAACACATGAAACATGCATAACATAAATCTATGGATCGATAAACGATATCATAATGTAGCGGGTACCGTTGGTAACCAGAAGACCCTCATGGAAATGGGTTAGTCGACCAGGATGCATAAGCATCCAGCCCTTCTTCGTGTCTGTTACGGAGCAATTGTAGCGCAGGAAACGGCAACCGCCTCCCTCGTAGTCAATGCCAGCCCGGTTCATTGCGATATTGATCGTGTACGTGGAGGAGTCGTGGTGGGGGCGCAGTGAGGGCTGTTCATCGGGCCGATAGCGCACCATGAAGTTCATCAATGATTTTGGAGGCTGTTAGACAAGTAAGTTCAATCAATTAATAAGATATAGCATAAAGTTTCTATAATCTACAGTTCACTTACATTATGGTAATAGCCCGTGAAGACGCGCTCTTGCAGTGGCCGCACAAAGATTTGCAGGAACTTCAGGTAAAGCGAGTCTAGTCCCACCTGACGCATATGGATGTCACGTGTGGGTACCGCCTCGTATCCGCCCTCTAAACGATTATCGTCATTGCGACCATCGGACCATTTACCATATGCCTCCATAATGGCCACCAGATCATCACAGAACGCATCTGTCACAATGGGGAACCAGTAGACATCCGGACATGGCTGTGGAATCACTGTGGACGCATTCAGCTGTGCCGTGTAATTCTCATGTATGTACTTCGACATCCAATCGTCGCGGTTGCTCAACATGGTGTAGAAGTCGGGACGAGCTACTGTGCTGTTGAAGTTGTCCACGTTGACCAGGTGACCGAAATAGCGCTGATTGCTGATATACATGAAGACACCCTATAACAAATCCAGAAGAGAGTTGAATAACATTAAAAGTGTTCTTAAGTTATCGAATAATTCGAATACTTACCGCATTTCTTAGCGACTCGCACAGGGCCATATCGGGATCGAAATCTCTGTGATCGAACTTGATAAACTCAAAGGCGCTGTGCTTGATCAGATAAATGCTCGTCACATGTGGCACATTGAACATTCCTCTATAAAAGAGAGATAGCGAGAGAGAAAGTGTTAGGCAAATATTACGCACTATTCACTAGGTTGCTTACAACAATGTTGTGGAAATGGAAAGTAGTGAGTATATACTGTATACACAGGCAAACACATACACCCAAACACCCACCCACACACACACACACATACAGAGAGAGAGTCACACAGATATACACACTGGGCTGTGTGAGTGACGCGATTAAATTCAATCAAAGTCCCCAACAATCGGGTAATTTGAGGCAGTATGCAAAGAACATTCTGCGGCTACAAACGACACAGATCGAGAGATCGCATCGGGTGGAATATGATCGTTAATCCCAATCTCTGTACTCTAGTACTCTGTCTACTGTTATTCAGTGATCTCAGCCCTGGTGTTGCAGCCCAAAGTGGGTAAGCATCGATTCTAAGCTGACTTCTTCTATATATCCCTTGAATTCTTCTAGGAAGCACCGGAGGACGCAATGTTCTACGTCGCAATTACACGGGCAAGAAGCCTGTTGTCATTCAGCATAGATCCCAGGACGCTGTTAACTATTACGATCACGAGAATGTAAGTTCATAATATCAAATCTGGCAATAGCACTAATAGCGTCTTTTTTTCCCAGGGTGCCAAGATCATAAAGTCATCGCACTTCGAACTGGATTACACACTGGGTCGCAAGATCACCTTCTTCTGCATGGCACAAGGTGTGTGAACAGAAATATGAATCGAGGCATAGCAAGAATATAATTCTGATATTTATATTTGCAGGCAATCCACGTCCCACTATAACTTGGTTTAAAGATGGTGCCGAACTCTATCAACATCGCTTCTTTCAGGTATTATCGTAAATATATAAATAGATATTTTATGAGGCTACAACAAATCGCATTGCAGGTGCACGAATCGCATCCCGAACCAGATATTATTAAATCCAAAATGGAAATCGATCCCACAACACAAATGGATGCTGGTAATATAAATATCAATATACATTATGATACAATACATATTTCCTTTCTATTGCAATTCATTTATAGGATATTATGAGTGTCAAGCGGACAATGAATATGCGATCGATCGACGAGGCTTTCGTACGGACTATGCTATGGTTAACTTTTAGCATTTTATTAAATATTAATTTACCACTCTCAACAATATATTATAATAATAAAAAGATTTGAAAATCCTATTTTTATGTATTTCCTTTATATTTTGCATTTCAACTTTTTGCGCCTGAATTCTATTAAATGTTCTTCATTCTCGATCTTTCGTTTGAACTTCAGAGTACGCAGTGGATTTTTTTTTATTCCTCCCTGCACGTAAGCGGACAAATTGTCTCAATTAACTTATTTAAACAATTTTTTGCATTTATTTTATTAAAATGTGTGCCAGCAAAGGCGAATCAACAGTACCGAATTCAGATGCAAAACAGTTCAGTAATGCGCAATGTTGGATGTGTTGGATATGTACTATATCTATTGCACAGTGGAAAGCTGAGTGAAAGATTGTCAAGCTAAACTTGTTTCAGTTTCTTTAGATACATATCTAATATATTTCTTGATATTTGGGAATCTGTTAAAGAGATATTTCAATATAAAGAATTTAGTTCTGATTCTCACACCAATCTGGTTTCACTGTGCGAAAAGTGGCCCTTGAATATACCCACAAATTGAAATTGAAGCACACTGTGCGACCTACGGCACGCCAATTGTGGCAAATTAGATGGGGCAAAGCCACAGCCACAGCCAGAGGCAGAGGCAGAGCAAGAGCGACGAGTGACGACGAAGCTGTTGGTGATTTAGTCGCCTCGCAGACGAGAGTGGATTAGGATGCAAGTGAGATGCCTGCTGATTATGTGGCTGGGACTGAGCCTAGTCCTGCTGTTGCTGACCGTGCCGGTTAGCGAGGCACGGCGTGGCCGCGGACGTGGTCGCACCAAATCGCGTGTACAGATAGGACTGCCTATAACGGGCAAATATCGGGACCCAGAATCGGATCAGTACTATAACAACAACAATGTGAGTTGAGCCCACGCAATCAAAGTGTGAAATATGTGTTGATAATTCTATTCAAATAGGGGGCCAAGATCCTGCAGGCCTCGCACTTCGATCTCGAGTACGTGCTGGGCCACAAGATTGCATTTCTGTGTGTGGCCAAGGGTAATCCACGTCCACACATAACCTGGTATAAGGACGGTGCGGAAATCTACCAACACCTGTATATGCATGTGCATGAATGGCGCATTGGCGACGATCGAGTCAAGTCCAAAATCGAAATAGATCCGGCCACCCAAATGGATGCAGGCCTCTACGAGTGCACAGCCGACAATATGTACTCGATTGATAGGCGCAGTTTTAAGACCGATTTCTCGATTGCCTTCGATTAGAGGAGAGAGCCTCGATACCCCTTTGCCCCCGTAGACTTAAGCAGTAAATTATAATAAATAACAAACTGAGTGTCTGAGTTTCTTTGAGCTTACATGAGGTCCAGCTTGACAATGTCCACATAGTCGTGGGAGCGGGCATAGTAGCCACCATCGGAGAGTGCACCCCAGAAGTTGCTCCACAGCTCGTTGACTTTGGAGAACAGAGGCGCCACAAATTGTCTGCAAATAGAACTTTAATTAGAGTTTGTTTTTATACAATTAATGAGGGGCCACAAACTTGTTCAACTTAAGCAATTCACGTAGAACTTCCGGATCGTCGATGTGCGCATCTCCATCGACAACGAATAGGTAATCGCTGTGCTTCAGCTTAGCCTTGTCGCTGTGAAGTAGAAGTGGATGGTTATTGAAGTAGATTATATAGATTATCATATAGGGGTACTCACAGCGCCAACTGCCTGCCAGCTCGCTCGTCCAACTCATCAACGGACAGCACGTATTTGGCACTGGCATATTCCTTGCCATGCTTATCCACAAATTTATTAATGAGATCGTCGTGCAATGCAGCATTGCTGTAGATAAACAGATGCAGATGATCCTTTGGATAGTTTAGCTTTTGAATTTTGGCTAAACAAAAATCAAAGAAGGGTACAGCTTGTGGCACGATTATAGCCAGCGTAATAATAGGAAGATTTAGTTCCTAGAAAGATGTCAAGATATAAGTTCAGCTAAGCAGGAGAAGAGACAATCATTTTGCACTCACATCCAATTCCAGTTGATATTCTTGGCAGAAGGTACAGACACCGTTGAAAGTCTTGGCCAGATAATTGCCATAGGCATTCAAATCGACTTTACTTAGCCCATTGCCATGGATGATGGCGGGCGTTGTCATAAAGTCAATGTTACGCAGCTCTCCCTGATTCGAGTCGAGATCCACCTTTAGTTTGACATCGTTTTTAGCGCCATGTAAGCTCTGGAATAGCCTGGACTCAGAGTCCAACTTCATATCCAACTTGGTGCGTTTTGTTTCGTCCAGAAACACTTTGGTGAAGTACAACTGATCGTCTCCTTTGTCCTCGATGGGCTCCTCCAACAGTTCGTATACCTGTGGCGCGTAACCAATGAAGGCACCCGAGTTAAGATAACGCGAAGCTTTGCCCTCCACTTTGGGATACTTATTGGCCAGGCTCTTGTCGGGCCAGCAGAATTTCTCAGCAGAAAACAAAAGCTTGGCGCCCGATTCCTTAAACTTTTCCACTATTTCTTCGAGTGTGGTGGTAATAATGACATCGTAACTATAAAGGAAGATAATATTAGCTAGAGTTTATTGTAGATTAAGAATTCTCGTCTACCTGTCCGTAAACAGTATGATGGTATCCTGTGCATCCTTCAGCGGCTTGATTGCCTCGCGCAGTAAATTGATTTTGAAGCCACCACCAGCGGATTTCATGTCTCCACCCTTCCAGTCATCACCCATTCCCAGGGTTGTCACCTGAAGTTGCAATTTATTCAATTAGTATTTGCATATGCATAATTAAGCACAATATTTAAATGTAATTTAATAAATATCATACATCTTTGCCATGCAGAATATCTATAGTTATATCTCATCATATTGTATTTCAATTAATTTCATTGGGTTTCATTTGCTTGGTTACCATGTAGATTATAAATATAGCACATTCAAATCTCTCAGATCAAATGTCGAAGTTCACACGATTCTCAAAATCCAAACATAATTCGTAATGTGAGTCTTGAGAAATGCTTTAGGAAATATAGTCCGGGCTAACCGGCTTATCAGCAAGTTTTGCTTTCGTGTATTCACTACACACACACACACACACACACACACACAAACACACTCTCATACAGACATACACACTTTCACAGAGATCACTTTACATAAAGGAACCAGCTCAGCTTTTGATGATAAGCGAAATTCTCTTGGACACAAATGGAAAGTTAGAATAGTCGAGAACAAAGCTGTGCTAATTAGAACCCCTCCCCAGATCCCTTCTCTCTTGTTTTCCATGAGACCCATTGGAACGGGGACTACGTGATTAAAAATATGTACTACACAGTAGACATGGAAGCAATGCCCCAGGCCACATGTGTGCCCCACAATTCCAGCAATCAGACGCAACGTCATCTGGATGCCAACGCCGGATGCTTGAACGGACACACACACACAATGTTATAAAAGTGTGCCGCGATGAATGTTGTCAAGAGTTAAACATAGAGTACACACACACACACACACACACACATACATACACTCCTATATAGATAGGAGAGACTTCAGCGACATTTAATCAATTTCAAATGTATACAATATTCTTTTTATTGGGATTCTGTGGCAAATCATTAAAAAAGGGATGGGAAATGGGAAGCGAAAATTGTGCAATAGTTAAAACTTATATATAATATGTATAATCAAATACATATTCATTGGTATTATAACGGCAAAAGCTATTCGATATCATGACAGATTCGTTGCCAAATCTAGCCAAATATCAGTAACCTGTGAGATCGTTAAAATTAGAAATTCAAATTCTTGCTACACAAAAAAAAGAGATAAAAAGTAAACAACAAAAATCTGCGAACAACTTGCTAAAAGTAACAGTAACGTGGCCTCATTTTACCCGAAAGGTTCTTGACTTATTTATTATTATTAATATAATTATTAGATCATCTTTTTATAACTCACCTCAATATCATAGACATTGGCGGATCGCAGGTAACGACGATATCCATCAGTTGGTTCGGTGGCTACCGTGAATACTTTAACCTTATCTGCGGAATGAGAATGGAAAGTATTAATTATATTTAAAAACATTAATATTTGTAACCTTTATGCCGTTTTATTTGAAGAATCTGGCGGAACTAACTGATTTTATACCAAACTCTTGTTAGTATATATGTATGTATATTCTTTTAGTGTATAGAAAAGTATACTGTATATTATTTATGTGTATAGTAAAATATAATAGTTGGAACCAATTTGATTAAAGCGATACAACTTATATATCAAGATATTTAAGGGATGTCTTTGAATAAAGTTTACAAAAACATATAAATTGATAAAGAAGTATAAGTACACCATGTACATACATATACATATATATTTACAATATATATATGTATATTCACAAGTAATATATATTGATAACCTAGTTTCGATGTCAAGCATACACAGGACACGAGCTGTATTCACGACCTTATTCTTTCCCACACGAGAATTCTAATTAAAATATGCAGAGATAAAATCTCAGCAATAAATATGCATATGTGGTAGTAAAATTACTCTAGATGGTTGCGCGGCGATTCAAAGAACGACTAATTATGGGAAGGAGGTAAATGCAATGGAATGTAAACAAATACACAGTAAATAACACATGTGTATGTGTGTGTGCATATATTATATATGTTTGGATGCACAGAGATGCATAGGCGAGTGGGAGTCAATTTAATATTTCTAGTACATTTGCGCGCCTAATTCGGGAGATGAAGTCATTCAGTTCGAGAAATTCGAGACAAACCATTCAAATTCGATTGTACTGCAGCTGCATCGGATTCAACATCTTTCTTGGCTATGGTTCCTGGCAAACAAAACAATAACGGTGCCAAAAACAACAACAGGAGCATTGCTGGAGAACTCAAGAAGAGTTCTTTTAGTTTACGGCTCTGCATAGCGTCGGCTTCACTGTATGCACGTTTACACTTTTCGAACACACAATCAATTCTAGATTTGTTATTATTTTAGCATGTTTTGCCAACCGAGTTCAAAATTTTGGCGAGCTTGCCCACTGCACAACCGAACACAACAGCACAGTAATTATGAATGAATTGCACATCATGAACAGAATACAAGACGCACTCAGCAAGAACAGAGATAGTGTTGTAAAGTATACGAAAACCGTATATCGATAATAAATTGCATACATTAGTCATCTGTTTTAGATGATCTGGCAACGCTCGTAAGCTCATCAAACTCTTTATCGTCGATAAGTAAGCGGTCTTTTTAAATGTAATAAGTAAATTCATTATAATTGAGAAAATAAAACAAAAAAGAAAATTAATTTCTTCTACAGCGAAGCAAACAGCTGTTCATTTGTTATTGATGGCATCTCTAGTGGCAATTATCGATACACGAATGCAACTATTGGATCGTTAATTTTACATTACGAAAAAGTGTAATATTACACGATCCCCCCTGTTAGCGATAAAATGAATTGACAAACAAATTGGCGCACAACTTAAAATTTATTCAGCAAAATTTTATGAGTGCTGCATTACATATACGTAATTATTTGAGAGTGTGAGTATGTGTCAAATGGGTTGTTGAATAATTAATGATATATACAAATAACTGAGCGAAGTAGTTAACTCAATATTGATACATATGTTTATGTACACATATATTGATAGTAGTTAGTAATTTAAGTTAAATTTGTTTAGTTTGCTTTGCCTGCAGTTCTTTGTTGAGCCCGTTATCGCTATATTGTCACATTTAAAACAATCGTATCAAAAATAAATGACAAAATCAAAAAAGTGTAAAAGAAAATGTAACACAACTTAATTCGTTATTATCGTCGTAATTTATCGGAGGTGGTATCAGTTGCGATGCTGGAGGTAAGTTTCGACTTTGTGACCTGACTAGAGCATGCCAAATCCCTTTGAGTAGTTGATTGCCTTCATTAGACGCTCCTCCAGCTTACTCTTGCTGCTGTATTCCGGTAGCAGCAGCACATTGAAGCACGTGTGCGACGTGGGCAGACGATCGCTGTCTGGGCCGTGTCGTGTTATCAGTAGCCGCAAACACTTCAAGCCCCCGACAGGGACACGAGCGGATCCTGTGGTAAACTCAAGCAGTTTACGTTTGGACTCATGCGGCATGGCATGCACTATACTCCAGAAATCCTGCACTATTTGCGTCTCCTCCGTGTAGCCGCCCTCGTACTCCGTCGAGTGCTCCAGTTCTACAAAGTCGAATTCCTGCAAGATCAATTCAATCAATTTAGTCTTAGTTAAACAGCAAGCAAATCTTCGTGAAACTTACCCGACTGCCGCAAACCAACTTCTCAATCTCCTCTGGTCGGAATAGCAACTTCAGCGGCGACTCATCCGTGACCATTTCGAATCCCTTTCGGAAGGCCTTGAACTGCTGCTGAATGTTCACGTTCAGCAAAAAGTCGCTGTACAAATTCACAAAGAGTCGTTTATTATGCTGACCCACTAGCACCTCGCTACCATGTGGCACCAGCTCGTGCTCTACCAGCTCGCCAAAGACATTGCTATAGCTGATCTTGAACGTCTGCTCGAACACCTCCTCCATATCCTGTCCCTGATAGTCCAGCATCGCCTGCAGGCTCTTAAACAGCGTGGGACTCCAGTCCGCTAAATCATAAAATGTCCCTCGGTATCCCATTAGCTTGCGATACACCACCATGGGAAAGTTCACAGCCAGTATGACATTGTTATAGATGGCCAGACCTATAATTATTCCGATTAGCGTGAATTGCGCTCCATTCTCGAAGGGCGTAGGATTAAACCTGCAGGTAATATACGAACATAAGAAGATGAAATAAATATAAAATGAATTAAACTTACCACATATTATTGGTCTCTTCTTGCTGCACAAACATGCCAAAGGCTGGATTAAAGATTTCATCAACGATTAATTGAAAAAATTCTTTGGAAACACCGCCCTCATCGATGCCCTGTTCTCCAACAAACTCCACTACCAACTGCTTCTTCAGATCCTTGGGATTACTCATGGCCACCAATTCCAGCTGAAAAGATACGAATTAATATATTAATTTCATTAATCATTCTATCTTTTATATCTGTAGCCCAAATTACCCCAATGAGCGCATCGTTAATAAGTTGGTCGCGTCGAACAGTCAGTTTGAGGTCTGGACGGGCACCTTCTTGGCCATCCTGACCAAAGTTGTTGAGTATCGAGTAGAGGGACGAGTAACGCTCGCTGTACATACGCATACGACAGTCGTAGTAGAGTGCATCCACTTTGGTAGCGGGCGTCAATATAAACGCGTAGAGCATGAAGCAAAAGTAATTGTTGTGACTGGAGCCCAGTTCACTCTCCATGGCCAGTGTCTTGTAAGATAGGTAGTCCTGATGCATTTGAATGTGCTCGCTAAGTGCTTCGTTGTAGAACTCCTCAAGTGGCAGCATCGGATTTCGGCAATCAATATAAGACACTTGCAAGCATTTCTCCAACGGATCCTCAGCGAATTTTGGCATATGCGGCTGTCGCAACGAGCTGTACATGAACAGATCCTCCCCTTCCTCGCTAGACCCAGTGGCAACCTCGTTTTCGCCTTGCTCTGGCAACGGCAGACGACATGAAGGACGTTCCAACACGCTGGCCATAATGTTGGCATAGAAAAGAATCTAAATGTAAGAAGATTTAATATCTGTTCATCTCCAAAATATTCCTCATTCCTTACCTTTAGAACTTTGGTAACGCTGATAATATGCTCATTTTCTCGCACCGACTCCTCGTCCAGCAGCACTTGCAGCGTTATCTGTTGCTGACAAGCGGATAGCAGGGCCTGCAACTGATCTGGACAGTATTTAGCCCAAATCTTTGCGAGACGAGCTTGTGCCCGCACCGGCATGGAAGCAGCGGCATGGCAAAGCTTGGGCAGCACGCGATCAACATACTCCATGTCCGTGACACTATTGTTTCCGGTAGCTACAGATGGATTTAAAGATTAAAGTCAAGTAGGCCAGTTATGCCTGGAATATACTCACTGTTTGTTGCCATATCGAAGCAAATGACCAGACAGTGTAGCACCTGCTCCCATAAATCCTGCCTGTACAGCCGCATATAATGTATGCTTTCTGCCAGCTGAGCGACACTGTTCGTCAGTCTGTCCGATATAGTTTGACTGGGTGCACCAAAGAGCAATCGCTTAACCCGGCGCAGACCACAGAAATCCACTTTGGTTCCTTTTTCCAGGTAATCCTCAACTTCGGAGTCCTGCTGCCTGCACGAGGCCATTGGCTCGTCTTCGTCGTCTTCATCCTCTTGTTGTATCACGTCCTCTTCATCTCGTCGTTGATCTATTTCAGGCTCTGCAGGCTCATTCTCTCGCTGCGTGCTGTCCTCATCTTTGTCATGCTCGCCTTCTAGCTGGCGTAGCTGTTCCTTATTTAATTGTTCCTTGATCGTTGTCGTCGTTGTTGTTGTATCCTTTGTCGGCAGATGTTTAAACTCTTGGCCTGGTGGACAAACGAAACTCTTCGATAGTCGATCCACACTGGAGAACACTTCACCAACAGCCTGGTACAGCCTGTCGAAGCTGTCGGCAGCTACACACTGCTCATACAGTGCTTCCAGAGATTCTGCATCGAGGGACAATACTGGTGGTAATGTCGGAGTGCAGGTGCCCGAATCGCCAGTGGCTGCTAGTGCTGCTGGCACAACTGGCGCTACTGACACTGCCGGTGCCTCTGTTGTTGTTGGATTTAATTGTAGCATATCGATAAGCAACGATGGACGCTTCGTTGACTGCTGCGGTTGGGATTGCGTTTGGGATTCTGTTTGGAATTGACCTGTTTGTGGCTGCGTTTGAGATTGTGATTGAGTGCTAGTGGTTGTTGTGGTGCTGGCGGATGTAATGGTACTAGTGGAACTGCTGCTGCTGCTACTACTGCTGCTGTCATGCGGCGACAGCATATCCACATCTTGATGTGGGCTAAAAGAGAAGAAGGATAATAGTTTCAACTAGTACTGGGTATGAGGGCGCACTTACCTTGGTGCGTTTGTCGTCACTGCTTGTTTATCGCACAGCTGCGCATCTTGTGAGAAGAGTTGAAGTGCTCGGGCAGCAACCTCATTCGGCGTCATAGGCGCCACTTTGCCGCTGGAAGCACAGTTTGCATTCGTGCAATGCGAATTGCCGCAGCCTGACTGCAGTTGATGGAAGTAGCGTTGGATGAGGCTGCGTACAGCCGAGCGCTTCATCTCAGGAGTGGCACGACCACCTACAGTTGCACCTACCCCTCCCCCACCACCTCCGCCAGCAACAGCTGCTGCAGCTGCAGCCGTTGATGTTGATGCACTGCAATTAGTTCATTTATTTACAACAATTAAATTGAATTAATTTGATTGCGGTGCTCGCTTACCTTGAGCTGCCTGGCAATGGCAACGGCAACGATGACGTTGGCGTTTGCCGTGCCTTCTGTTGCTGCTGCTCCTGTTCCTCGCCGCCGCCGCTCATTGAGCGTTTGTTTTTCAGTCCTTTTGTTTTGTTGGGGGTTGTGTTTAGTGTGTCACTGAAATCGCAATAGACGATTCCTAAGAGCCGCACCAGGCGACAATAATTTGATTATTTTTGTGCGCACACTTCCTACGCAAAAATATGCACAAAAAAGGGTGTAAAAAATCGATGTCCCTTTTTTTCTTTTTTCTTTCTTTTGTTCACAACACTCTCAGGTTGTGATTTACGCTATCGCCGCGTCTCCTTTCCTTGCTCTATTGCGGTATTCACAATTTGTTCACTATTTGGTGACTACGCATTACAAAAATTTACTCATTTAAACATTTGACAAAAATTGTGTTAGACAAACGCAGCCAGGGCAAATCACAGAGTGCCTTCTTTAATATTGAAAATCATCAACAACAAGTGCTGCAAAACGTTGGCAAGAAATGACCAACAAATAAGTGCTGTAAAATATCGCGATTGAAATAAACAGCCGATTGCTAAATGACTTCCTGGGAATGTTTTAATTTATTATTTAAGAAGTTCTTAATTAAATTAAGCATAATTTATTACAACTTAAATAGCATCATGTTTATTATGCTTATGTATGCAGGTATTTTCCGCAGTGTGCAGTGACAATACAAACAGTGTTGCACAACCTATTTTTGTCCGTCAGCTGTGTCTCATTTTTCTACCTGCCTGACTGCCAAAGTAGAATAAAAATAACAAAGAAGAGAAGAGAAAAGGAGAAGAAAACAAACACAAAAGACTGAATAGTGCTGTAAAACATCACGATTAGATAAACGTTTGATTTCTGAATGGCTTACTTTCAATTTTATAATTTATTGTTTATTTAAGAAGTTATTAATTAAACTAGGAATAATTTACTACAACTTACTAACAACATAATATATGTTTATTATGATTTTGCATGCAGGTATTTTTCTCAGTGTTCAGTGATAATATAAACAGTGTTGCACAACTTCTTTTTGCCTCGTCCGACGATTTTTCTAATCAGCTGTGTCTTATTTTTCTGCCTACCTGACTGGTTGACTGCCAAAATAGAATAGAAACGACAAAGCGCAGAGAAGAGAACAAACATAGGAGATCGCGTACAACATGCGAGGGACAACCTAACAACAACAACAACTAGAAAGGTAAACAAACAAAGTTCATCCATCAAGAATGACGAGTGCGCCGACGGCGACAGAGAGTGGCAACTGCCAAGTGCAGCTGCAGTTATGCGTGCGTGGTAATGTGGCGTGGCAGGACCTGCCGTTGCATCTGCGCTCGGTGCTGCACAACAATCAGCGGGACTACGACAAGTTTGTCTTTAACTACAGCCTAAAGAATCAGCTTCGATTCCGAGGTAATCTCGCCTCGAAGGTGTTCCGTCAGGAGCAGCGCTACTACGAACTGCTAATCCAGAAGAATATCAACGGACTGGGCATATTCCCCTACCATCTGGCGGACATTGTGACCAAGGGCCTGCGTGTGACACCCTTCAACTATTACCTGGACGTGCTTAGCCAGCTACTCCGCAGCGACAAGAGCTATGACACTCTTCCCAATTTTACGGCTGCCGACTGTTTGCGGGTACTCGGCATTGGGCGTAACGAGTACTTGGCGCTGATAAGCGAACTGAAGACGCATATGCCGCGCAGTCTAATCTTTAGTGCCAAGCCCAACCCGCTGGACTTTCTGCCACGTTTGCCCGTGCGCGTACACATCGAGCCCTGGTGGCGTCTTGATATCGGATATGTGCTTGAGACGGATATACGTCTGGTATCGCCCCCGGAGCGCAGCCTGCTCGATGATCTCATCGATTTCGGTGCTCAGCCAGCGGGAAAATGTGACTACCAGGTGGTGCAGAGCCTCTACCGTAAAGGTCTCATCTATTTGGACGTGCCCATTAGTGGAGAGGATCGCATTTCTATTCCACCTTTACGTAACTTTGTCATGAATCGCGTCAGTGGCGATTACTTTGAAAATTTGCTGTACAAGATCTTTGTGAGCGCCGATGAGCATATGACCATCGCGGAGCTGGCCCAGATGCTGGAGCTAGAGCTGGATGGAGTAAAGCAGGCGGTAAGTTTCATTTGCCGCCTAGGATTTGCGCAGCGCAAGCAAACGGAGCACGAGATCAAGCAGCAACTGCATTCCAGCTGGGTGGGCTACAACGAACAGGCGCTTCCGCAGACGCCGCAGATAACGCCGCTTAATTACAATCTGCACGCCGGCAGCAGTTTCGATCTTGACCAACAGCAGCACCAGCTACAGCAGTCCAGTCCCAAGACCCCTAAAAAAGAGAAGGAGAAGGACAAGGACAGCAGCTCCATTGGGTATCTCTCCTCGGATGGCAACACCAGCGACTTTAGTTTCGCTAACATCGCCACACCAACTACAAATGCGGCCACAAACAACAGCGATGAACAGGAGCTTAGCTCCGAGTTGGAGGATATAAGTGAACGCACCACGACAACTAAGGCAGGCGCAGCAGCAACAGCAGGAGCTCCAACAGTTTCCTGCCCCTCCGGCTCCTCGAAGAGTGGCAAGCGCGTGGGCTTTCTCTTTGACTCGACGCTAACGGCTTTCCTGATGATGGGAAATCTATCGCCCGGCTTGAAGAATCATGCTGTCACAATGTTCGAGGTGGGCAAGCTTTGTGAGGAGAGTCTGGACAGTTTCTTAAGCGAGCTGGAGCAGGTCTCTCTGCTGGACGCCGAGGGCGAAGGCGATGTCTCGCGCTATTTTGCCCATGCGGTCATTCTGCGCTCCACCATCTGTTCATTGCGTCCTCTGCTCCCGGGAGGCCTCGATCTGCTGCGTCTCGAGTGCCTCGAAGGGCTCGATTGGCAGACCCGGGATCGAGTTCTCGCCAAGAAGTACAAGTTCATTATCTCTGCCACGCCCCTGACGGCCACACTGAGTCGCCCTTTCAGCATTCCATTCTTCGGACAGTTCACACGAAGTTCCGATGCGACGCCCATGTGGAGCAAGCTCTTCTACAACCATATCACGGGTAAGACTCATGCATGTTGACTCCTTAACTTCACTTCTCACTTATCCTCATCTCCCCATCAGGCTATGGACCGCCCAGTTTGCTTTTGTGTCGTGGAACAATACTCAAGTCGCTGCCACGCCTCCTGCTGGGCTACGGCAAGCTGCTGGTAAACATTCTGCACTCAGACTCATATGTGCTCAACACGGAGAACTTTCGCAACCTGAACGAGCAGCTGAAGAACGGCTGTGTCCTGCTCCAAGGATATGGTATACGTTCAGCTGGTGAACTGCATTACGAATCCTTTCCATTCCATACGCCTGATCCGCGACAGGCAAAGTGGGCCACACATCGTGCGGTCACCAAGCTGGTCGAGCACCTGGAGTTGAGCCAACAATGCGGATATATAACATTCCTGAACACGGGCGTGCCGGATCTCGGCTGCGAAGAGTACGATTTGTCGGTGAAGCTGAAGCTACCGCCACGAAAACGTTCCAACAAATCGAATGTGCCAAATACTGAGCAACAGTTAAAGAGTCCCGACGAGAACTATTTTGCCAGGACGCCAGAGCATGGACCGGCAAATGAATACACCTCGGCGGACTGTAGTCAAGTGTTGGCTAGTGAACTGGCCAAGTGTACTCGGGGTGAGTTGATCTCCCAGAGCTCCGTGGAGCTGCCCATTGACGAGAACTCAGAGCCCGAAACGGACGTGGAGTCCCCAACGGAGGAGTGGACACTGCTGGACGTTAACTTCGGTGTGCCACTCTTTGATGTGGACACCAATACAAGGATCTGCGAGAAGCTGGTGCATGAATTGTGCAGCGATGCGAATCTGGAGCAGCTTCCTGACCGTGCCCAGCGCACGCAGATGCTATTCCTCGATTTTGTACGTCAGTGCATGTACTTTGAGGACGATCCAGCGACGCCCACCCAGCTGCGCGAGCCACTGCAGCCAACCAGAGCTCTGCCCCATCCACGTATCAATTTGGCATTTGAAAATGGACGCGTCGGCTATTGGAACGGACGTTAAATTGAGATTCCACTCACAGCATTCCATACCTTCTCCATTCGCCTATGCTCTAACCCAGTAGAGCCTACAAGTATTTTGCCTTGTTTGCTATTCACGATACTTAACTTCTTTCCTTTGTATGGTAAACTAACCATATTTTTATATATTGTATATTTATAGAGAGACACCTTATCAGTGAGGCCAAAGCCCGTTCGTATTCTGTTTTTATTAGTTCTGTAAGTTCGGAGAGTGGCAAGACACGCAATCATAGGCAAACTATACACACATTCAGGCACTCTCCCCCAAATAAACCATACACAAGCTATGTATAACTGATTAAATGCAATTTTAAAACATCTGTGTGACTCCTTAATGTCCTGTAATTAGCTGGAACTAATGACATGAGGGCGTTGAAGACAAATAAATGGTCTCACATATCGATTATGTGATTATGTGTTCGGGATATAAGAGCCCAACTCGATAGGGCATTGGAGGACAGTAAGCCAATGACGTTGCGCCGAAGAGTGTGGAAGGGTTTCGAGCGAAGGTGCAAGGAATTCCTGCGCAGCACCTCACTACAAGGACTCAAGTACATCTGGGATTCCCAGTTGCCCACATGGGTGCAGTTCTATTTTGGCATCATTTTCATTGTCGTGGTCTGTGTGGCCACTAACCTGGCACTGAATGTGTTCAACAAATGGCAGAGCACGCCAGTTATAATCGGTTATAGCTCAACGATCACACCCATTCAGGACATACCCTTTCCGGCGATAACTGTGTGCAATATGAACAAGGCAAAGTACTCCAAGGTGATCAATTTTCAAGCGTGAGTTACCAACAAATGGAGAGTCTTTCAGTATACTCAATGTTATGCCATTTACAGTGGATCTCTGGAGTATGCCATGCTACAGAAGACTTGCTTTCAAGATCTTAACTTCACACAGTACAAGTCTATAAAGCCTAGATCCAAGAACGACACCTACCCCAATTTTATTGTGAACGTGTCACACAAGTGTGAGGAGATGATAGTCACCTGCATATTCGAGCAGATCAATCTACCCTGCACCGACATATTTCGAGAAATATTCGTTGACGAGGGCCTCTGCTGTGTCTTTAACTTTCTGCATCCATACTATTTGTACAAATATAGCGCACCATATATACGCGACTATACATCCTCAAAGGGCCTCACGGATATTCCTGTCGATTGGAATCCGATCAGCGGATATCCCAAACAACTTCCAGCAGGTTTTTATCCGCGTCGAGGAATCGGCATAGGCATCTCTAATGGTTTAAAAATAGTCCTGAACGGACATACAGATGACTATTATTGTTCGTCGACCAATGGACAAGGATTTAAGGTACCCTTTTTGGCCTTCGATCTAATTTACCTAATTACCTTTATGCATTGCTTTAGGTGCTGCTCTACAACTCAATCGATCAGCCGCGACTCAAAGAGTCTGGCCTGCCCGTTATGCTGGGCCACGAGACCAACTTTCGTATCATTCCGAGCAGTTTCGAGGCCCTTGCCAGCTTGCGTGGCATCGACCGGAAGAAACGCCAATGCATTTTCAGTGATGAGCAGGAGCTGCTCTTTTACAGATACTACACACGGCGTAATTGTGAGTCCGAATGCGATGCTCAGTACTTCCACAGGCTGTGCGACTGTATACCCTTCTACCTGCCGCTGATCTATCGCAATGCCACCGTCTGTCATGTCTACCACTTCGATTGCCTGAAGCGAGCCGAGCAGCAGATAGTGGACATTCAGAGCGCGGCCTGCAAGGAACAATGCCTGACCAGTTGCCACGATGTCGTCTACTTTCCCGACCCGTTCCCCATTCCCTTCAGCCAGCAGGGTCTGCGCGCTACCAATGAATATGAATATCTTAAGAGCTTTTCCCCCGAATACTTTCTCAATAATCTTGCCGTGGTTAACTTCTACCACAACGACAATTTCTTCCGAAGTAATGTGAAATCATCCTACACGGGTCGCACCGAGTACATGTGTAATTAACCAGTGCCTGGAGGTCCCTTAATCGCATTCCTAAAGCTATCTTCTTCTTCTAGCTCTAACTGGCGGCATCATGAGCTTGATGGTCGGCTTCAGCGTCGTATTCATTTCCGAATTGTTTTATTTCCTGTTTCTGCGCTCCTTTCTTCAGTACTTGCATTATCGGTTCCTAAATCGACGCAATCGGGTTAATCCATTCTGAATAACTTGTAATTTAACTAAACACAAAAATCAATATAAATAAATATTATTTACTACTTTGTTTGAAACACTACATAACCCTAAAAGTTAAACAAAATCAACATAATTTTTCGTATAATTTTATTTGAACAATTTCTAAAGAAGGCGTGGCAAAATATCTAAAATAAATTGCTTTTATAAGCAAAATAAACAAACGAAAAATTAGTTCTCATTACAAATGTCAACTGTGAGTAAACACAATGTGACCATAGTAATGCAGTTTCCGAGGTGCTAAGATCGGACCACTAACCACTAAGCATCGATACTTAGTGGTGCCACTAAGCTATGAACATGTTCGATTTCGATTCGATTTTCTCTCATGACCAGAAAGGTGGCAGCACTGGATTAAAAATATCGCGTCACTTGCCGTATCTGGTATCACTTAACACATTTTGCTTTCGTCTAAAAGGGGTATTTCCAAGAAAAATGCAGTCCCAGTCCATAAGGTAAATTAATCAATTATATTTTCATTTAATGTTTTAATAATAACACTTTTAAATCGTTTCAGCGTTTTCAAGAGCTTCAAGCCGCTTGGGGAAAACTTCGCAGACATTTACGTTGTTGTCCAACGCAAGACTTACAAGTGCCACAAGATAATCCTATGTAACGTTTCCCAATACTTTAAACGTTTGTTATTCACCGACTGCGAAGAAACTTCGAGTGGTGTTATAAATCTGCAAGATGTCATTTTGGAGTCAAGAATATTCGACATTATATACGATTTTATCTACAGTGGTGGTGACACACCAGTCCTAAGGAATGCTTCCATTCCGACACTTTTGGAAGTGCTCGATTGTGCAGATATGTTGTTCATGCCGTGCCTGACTGACGCATGCACTAGCGTTCTAATTGGACGTCAGAATTGGTCGGACGAGGATCTTTTAAAAGCGTTTGAGAAAGCTGTTACTCTCAAGAATTCCATTCTCTCTGATCACATAAAACAGGTAACTTTCGTATTATAATAAACCTGTACTTGTATAATTAATCTTTATATATCCTAGATTCTCAAAACTACCCTGAATTTGACAATTTTGAAGGAATTTTTGGAATTTTTTAAATCATTAGATATGCCTGAAAGCAAACGTTTCAAAATACTTGAAAAGTGGATTAAATGTCAGGAGTTTTATTCACCTGGGATGCAATATTCGTTGCCTGATATATCGCAACCAACACCGAATGCAGCCCAGGAAAACGGCGAGTCTCCAAATGTTTCGGAGTTGCTGGCTATGATCAACTACAAGGATATGAGTATTACGGAATTTAAGGATGGTCCGGGTAAATCTAATATCTTAAGTTTGCAATCAAAGTATAATATCCTTTGTGATTTAACTTATGATTATTGATACTGAGAGAGGGAACACTAAAGGTCTCTAAATAATAAACCTAATTTTGGTCAGCTGATCTTTCAATTGAAAAAGAGCTTAGTGGTGCGGATAATTTGCAAGTTAGATTTATTTGCAATTCTTGATTCATTGCTTGGGTATTGCCTGCCAGTCCCCGTCTCCGTGGGTGTGGGCATGGGCGTGGTCATGCCTGTGCCGGTGCGAGGCCAGCTGGGCCCGGGAGAGTACACTGCAGTCACAGGTAGTGCAATGGTAGTGGGTGTGCCGACGCGCGTAGGAGCAGGTCGGCGACTCGCAGGACTCGTTGCTGGAGATCTTGCGGAAGCCGGCAGAGCGCACGTAATCCAAACGCATGTGCAGCCGACGGTGGGCCACAACCTTGTTGGAGTCTGTGCAAACGTAGTCGCACTTGCGGCAATGGAAGTGTGACGACTTTTTGGGCACCGCCCCCACGGACAGTGTCTCCTCTGCAAATGGACAAAGGAGTCAGAATCAGAGGCAGCTGCAGACAAGCATAAGTACTCACCGGGTGTGGGCGTGGCATAGCAACAATCGAGCACGGCACAGCGCATGTTGGCCCGATACTGGCGAAAGTCGTCGCCCATCAGGGTGTCCATGCGCTCGTGCCGCGCCGTGTGCTGCACAAAACGAGTCTTGTCGCAGAAGCTGTAGTGACAGTCGCGTCGGTTGCAGTGGAAGTGCGACTGGTGGTTGCGATAGCCGCACCGCTCGAACCCGCAATCCTCATTGAATCGGAACTTTAGGTAGCCCGTGGGAATATCCTGATCCCGCGTGCGTGTCCGCTTTGCTCCCATGCTGGCTCCGCACTCGGTTGGAGCCACAAAGGCTGCAGATGGAGTCGTTGCTGTTGCAGTTGTTGCTGTTGCTGACGCCACTGCACCGGCTGCTGCTGCCGCGTTGATCAGCAACATCTTCTGCTGGGCGGCATTCTCCAGCAGCAGTCGCATGTCCAGCGAGTTGCCAGTTTGACTGGCTGCAGCCAGGAAAGTGGGCAGGAGTACCTGGCGCTGATACAGATCGATCAGTTGCTTGAACTGCAGCAGCTTGAGACCCGCTTCAGGCTCGCCACGTCCTGTCATAGCGCACGTCACGTCCTTCTGTTGGCTGCTGGCCCTCATGCTCAGATCTTCCGGCTGCTCTCCGCTGCAGTCACCAACAGACGTAGACTTGTCGAGAGCTGCGAACGAGCTTGCGTTCTCCGGATAGAACGTGCCCGCTGCACGAACAACTGTAACACAAATCGAACAATTTGAATTTAGAGAAGGGAATGGGGGGAGGCGAGGGTGTTGTCTTGCCACGCACCTGAAATCCTCTCAAGGGTCTTGCTGGTTGTTGCCGCCTGCAAGGTGCTGGGTGTGAAGAGAACTGGCTAAAAGAGACAGTCAACGTGAGGGGGGAGATTGGAAACAAAACTTAAAGGACTCTCTCTCTCAACTCACTTGGGCAGGTATGTGACTCTCGGGTGGTTCCGCTTTAGAAGCTATCTTTGGAGCAAGTACACCTGAGTCTCTCGATGTTTCTACAGTCCACGGACGACTTCTCTTTCTGGCCCGACTTGGCGTAAGATCAGTTGCGAACGGTCCATCCAACGGAGCAGCAGCTCCCCTTGCAAGGGTATGTGGAACTGTGGGATTATCCGCGTTATCAGTGGATGAAGTCAAAGCGACAACATTGGCCTGCTCACTCCTCTCCAACTTGAAGCTGGTGAATATGGCCTGCGGTGAGTGTTGAGCCTGCAATGTAGATGATTTTCATGAGAAATGAACACGGAGATCTCAGCTAGGGCTTTCAAATTCGCTGGCAATATGTTTATGTATTGTGCGCAGGTAAAGATTGTTTCAGAATTTGGCCAGAATTTGAAATACAAACCAAATTGCAAGCTTAACTTTAAAGCTAGAACTGCATGTGCAGAATAATTATCGGAGAATTAACATAGTATTTTTGTACATAAACATTTGGAAGAATAGAACCTTAGTTTAAGAAATGTATGTATAATTAAGAATGTATTCCAAAGGAAAAGCTCAGGAAGAGTAAGACCTGTGAATAAGGTTTCTATTAGAGCAAGAACAGAGGTTGCGGAAGTCGGATAGATTAAAAAAACTGATACCATCTATCGCAATTCTTCTGATTCTCGACTCCAGCATTGACGTAGGCGCCGCTTCACCATATTTCTTCGTCTACCCTGTACTTGACATTGTTGTTGTTGTTGTTGTTGCTGTCATAGTTTCGAACTTACGGCAACCAGTTTTTATTTCCGAAATTACTGTTAATGTTTGTCGCTGCCCCAAAATGTCACTATTTAAATTTTGTTCACGCATCAAAATCAATAATAATAATAATAATAAAAAAAGGCAGCAACAAAAGGAGAATAGGGTAAATAAAAACCAAATACAACAAAAAAAAGAGAAAACACAAAAGCAACAAATTTCGATTTAAAGTGAGGTTATGCCGACCTCAGAATACACTACACGAAATGGCTGTAACCCGAGCTTAGTTTAGTTTATCTTTATCTTATATGTAAGTGATGTTTTCCTCAGTGTAAACTGGATTATCTTGAGAAAGAATTCGTCAGTTCTTGTGGTATATGGCTTAGTAGGGCATATATCAGTCACACACCCGCCGGGGTAGAGATCATTTTAATAATTGCCCCAAAACATCGAAGACAATGAAACGTGTTTGGCTTTGCTTGATAAGTCGTTGCACACACACACAGACATACGGATAGCATTATACGTATAAGTACGCACACCTTATATGATTAAATACAATATATAGAAGTTTTTGTAGTTATGTCGTTCCTTTTTAATTGTCATATTCGATGGTCGAGGGCGGTCGCAGAGGGTTGCTACGAAAGTACTGAAAGCTAATACAAGGTTTTATACTTGGAGAATATTCCTTTAATTCCTTGAATTGGGCCGGACATCAAAGGTTATCAAATATATTTTAAATATACATACATATGTCAAATACTTTGTAATCAATATAATGTATTACAAATTCTAATATATTAATAATGTATATCCAATTGTTTTATTTATTTAGTTATATTATTTATTGTATAATCCTTTTTGTTTTTGTTTTCCTCTTCTTATTTATGAATGAGTTTACAAATCTCTTCCCTAACACTTTCCGACCGCCACCCCACCCCCTTTACTTGTTTTCTTCAACGACTTTAGTTTATTCGAAAAAGAAACAACAACAAAAAGCAGAGAATACCCCAAATGGCAATGGACAAAATATTTATTCAAATTGTTCGATTCACACAACGACAGAGACACACACACACATACGCACAGTGAGGTGCAATTGTGTGTACTTGGCCAAGAGAGCTGACGCGTGGGCATGTGTAATCGTAGACATACGCACACACACGCACACAAAGCCGACAAACTGGGCTCAAAAATGTAGAAATTATGAAAATGACAGTTAAAAGCACAAAACGTTCGGCACGCCGTCAGCGTGGTGAGTAGAGGGTGCAGTGCGGTGCGCCGAGATGAGGTGAGGTGAGTTGTGGGTGAGCTGTGGGTGGGGGAGGGGAGCGGGTGTTATTGCGGCAAGTGAAATAAATGCGGAAACACTCGTTGTCAATATTAATATGACGAATATGGCAAATACCAAATCCGAAAACTCAATTCAACACACGCCACATAAAATGCCACATTAGGAGCCCCTTTGACGCGTCTGTTATCCCCCCTCTACCATCCGCTCCTCTTTGCACTCTCCTTCATGGCCCTAACACACACACCCATAAGGCATGCGACAATGCGGCGCAAATAGGCGCAAGTTCCAAATTACAATGTATGCGTGAATATCACTGCGTGTGTGTCTGTGTGTGAGTAGGTGAGAGTGTCTGTTAATATGCAATACGAGGCGTCGTGGACTAGACGATCCAAAACGAGAACAATGTAAAGGGTCGATAATGAAGAACTATCGATAACTACAAATATTCGATAATAACCATAGAAATATACAGAAGCTGATGCATGGAAAGGGAAAATTAATTGTGTATACACTCCACTAGGCATATGTACTAAGTGCTGCATGAATGCATCAATAACAGCAAATGAATCATTCACTGTTAAAATGGGTCGAATTTTTGGTGAATTATTTTAAATGAACGAGAGTTAATATTGTATTTTCAACTGTATTCACTTCTGCTGTACAATGTTGTTGTAAAATGAGTACAGTGTACTGTCTAGTAGAAAATAAAGGACTCTTGTGTACCAATTATGTGTACAATTTATAACAATCGCAGCACGGATAGAATGACTGCGCAAAGGATCAATAAATAAGAAAAATATGAAGTGAAAGAACAAGAGTTTCGATCACAACAAACATACAAACATATTCATACAGTAATAGTAATATTTCAATAGTACCGTACAGTGGTACACTATCCCTCAAGCATGATGTACACATGTACCAATTGCGTGTACCACGATGACTGGCCAAATTCATACTGGATAAAGTTATCGATTCAATAAAAAAAGATTTGTGGTAAGAATTTCAATGTCAGACTCTACTTACGCTCTTGTAGACTTCCACAAAGCGATTCTTGGGCGGCCTGCCGCGCTTGCGATTGAAGAATCCATCAATGGAAGTGATCTGTGTGGGCAGCACTGACGCCTCACTGCCGTCCACTACATCCACAGCCGGCTGCTCCTGGCTGCTCTGCTGCTCCATGGCGCCAGCTGATGTCTGGCTGGGTGGAGAGGAGGTGGCACGTGCTGCAAGAGAGGCGGAAGGGGGTGTAAGGTAAAAGTGCAGAATTTTAATTGCAAAATGATACGTTGGGAATGCATTGAAAATTGGCAAATGGCAATTGAGAAGTGACCAAAAGCCAAAGCTGCTGGTGACTCACGCAGTCAGCGAAAACGAAGGGAAAGAAAAGAAAACAGAAAGAAAGAACAATAAGAATTTGAAGAGGTTAACAGACCCAGTTCTAAGTAAGGGGCCGGTTTAATTACGGCGCCAGCCAGCCAGGATTGCGTAATCCAACACCTTGGGTCACCCTGTTCAGCTCAGCTGTTTTAATATGCATGTGAAGTACACACACATACATACCTATGTACATACATACATACAATGAAAAGTAGGACTCCCGTGGAATTTCCACGTTAACTAAGGCGCCCTGTAGATCTAGTGTGGACTAATTGGATAACTCTTCCTGCGCCGAGTTGGGTTGGGCATCAAGATCAAGGCGATCTGCACTGTGAGAATATTTGCAGTGTTTCATATGCATTACACACACACTCACACACACACACAAAAAGAGATGCAGATACACTCATTAGGCTTGGCAATTGGAAATTGCTTTGCTGAATGCCGCAACAAAGGACAAGATAGAGAGAGATAACATTGACATTTTGAAGGGCTGACTCCGTTTATCTTTATCAGTAATGCGCATCACATACACACACACATACACGTATACACTCACTCCCACACACACATATGCAGCTTGATTTCACCTACCAATCATAGAACTGCTGATTGCTGCAATTGTTATGGCTTGAGCTACACACACACACACAATCACACGAAGACGACGACGGAGTAAGCACAGTGAGGTGAGCAGCAGCGGCGTAACGAGAACAGACGCGACTGTGCGCGACAAATAACGTTGAACGAATGCGGCGGCTTAGCCAGAAGTCGGAGTGCTAAGCCGAAGTCGTTGTTAAAGCCGAATTAGCAGCCAAAACCGAAGCTCTCTGATTGGCTACAAGTAAGTACCACGCGAGGATCGAAATGAGAACGATAGGTAAGGAAAACTTGTTACCATTGGTCGAACATTACGGTGTGTGTACTCGCTACAAGTAGAGAAAGAGAGAGTTTCGTTCAGCAGAGGCACAACCGGAGACACAAACCATCTAGCAATGAAAAGAACAGTTATTTCACATTTAAAAAATTTATTTTTTTTTGCATTTTATTCTTTTTTTAATCAACTTTTACACAGAGAAAAATGAAATTGCAGTTTTATGCATTTGTTTTCGTTTTTGTTGTTTTTTTTTCATATAGTATATTTCATATTTTGATTAATTAAAATTTGTTAAATTGCTAGAATTTGTTAAGCGCTACTAAAGTTTAAATTTGTCCTTCTTGTTGTTATTTTCACAAATATATATATTCATATATGTATATATATATATATTATTTATTTGCTTTGCATGTTTGTTTTGCATTTATGGGTAATATATATATATATGGAAATTATTGAACATATTTAGTCACATCATATACATGGTACATATAATTATGCATGTGAGTGTAGCTACGCGTTTTACAACAGAGTTTTTTCCGTATATATATTATAAGACATTCGCCCTATGCTAATAACATAATTTTGACGAGGTGAAATATGCTATATATCGTACATATATAGTAGATATATAGTATATATGGTAACATTCCTACTATTCCCAAACAAATAGAATTTCTCAAATGAATTTTACAACGTTATGTAAATCACATGGTGGGATAATCGCTTAATATTTTAAATCTTTAAATGTGTGTGTGTGTGCGTGTGTGGGGTGTAGGATATTTGGGTAGGGTATCAGCTCTAAATACATATTCAATAATGATAAAGTGTCGTCTTCTAATTGATTGATTAATTAATGAAGTTGATGTTTCGTTCAGTTTGATTCCCTGTAACACACATACACACACACACATACAAGCGCGTACAGTGGGTATTATTAGTATTTAGGGGGAGGGGAGGATTATGCAAACGTTCTACAGTTAAACCACACAGACACATACATACATATTCGTTTCATACACATCTACATATACACATACAAATATTCGTATATTATATATATTCATAAATAACTAATTAACCGTAGTTGTTGTTGTTTTTATCATTTCGTTATCGTTTATCATTATTGTTTACAAATACTTTGAGGAGCACTGGACGTGTCTAAGATTCAAGTTCTTCATCTTTATACAATCATCATCCATTGGAAAACAAGAAACCAAGGTAAACCATATCGAAAATATGCCGATATATATCGATATTTCACATCTACAATCTTAAAATTCTGATTCTTTTTTATATTGTATCTGTTTTTTTCTTTTTTCTCATTTGTGATTATTGCCATACTAATTTTGTAAGCCTGACAAATTATAGAGTACATCAAGTTCTACAGATTAAAATGTTTACGTTTATCTATTCAATACTTTTCGTTATTTGAAGGTCTGTGTGTGTGTGGGTGCGAACAAAAAAACGTAAACCTTTGAACTTTTATCGGTTTTTTTTCATTTGCTTTGTTTTTTGTTTTGTGTTGTTTTTATTAAATAGATCACATTCATGGTTCTATTTTCACTTGCTTGCATAGTTCTTATGTTCACATTGTTATTAATTTTACCTTGAATACATTTATGATGATTAATTTTCGTTTTCTGATTTATTTACACATGTTTTCTTGATGTAATGAAAATAATAAATCGAATGAAATGCAAATTCTTTAGCTGTTTCTATTCTGTACTCTATCATTAATACCTTTGTGTGAAACATAATAATATACTGGATCTGAATCATCGGGCGCGATCATCCCGATGAGGCGACAAATAGAGTTTCAATCGTAACATCTTTAGTTGAAGACATTTAGAGATCTCTTTCTTGGGGATTTGTTAAAAATTATAAATAAATTACAAGTATTCATTATGCATGTGTGTGTGTGTGTGTGCGAGTTTACATACAATAAGTGTACTCTAGCTTAAGTGTGTAAAATACTTTCGATTGAAATGTCTGCAGCTTTTAGAATTTTCGGTATTTTCTCGTTTTTAGTAGTTTTCTTGTTTTGTTTTGTTTTTTTTAATTTAAATTTAAATTTGTTCTTAATTTTGTGTTATGCTACGCTAGACAATATTTTAAAAATTATTAACACAGATGACTTTATAGATTCTCCAAAACAGTTGCCCGATTCATTGTTATCCAACATTTTGTCTCAAAATAAGTTCCATTAACCACTGTTCCACTGTACTTATTATCGATTAATCGATCGAATGTCTGCCAATTGTTGTTTGTTTTGTGTTGGGAATTACAGTTAAATACACACAACTACGCACATCGAATTCTCAATTATTTTTCGCTTTAGCATTAGGGTTACTCTGTTTTGCTTTAATATTAAAATCTTATAAGATAGAAACACATCAATTATTATAAATATTTCATATATACGGTCTATATATCTATTTAGAGACAGAGTTTGAAACTCTTTGATTGAAAGAAAGAGAAACAAAAATAATGTTAGAGACACAGACGTAGAAAATAGAGAGAAAATTAGGGGGAAACAGATTAGTTAGTTTTGTTTGTGTAGGGAGAGTTTTTGCATTTTATTTGATCTTCTTTTTGAGAAATATTTCGCAATGAAATTTGAATTATTGAAATTATTGGCTTTCTCCACTTCTAAGTATGTGTGTGTATGGTTTTTTGTTGGTTTTTAATATTCGTAATTATTATATAATATCACATCAACTTTGTTTTTTATTTTTGTTTTTTTAATATTTTGTTTGCATCTTCATCGTTCCGAACTGTTCTTCCATTCCTTATTGTTTGTTCTGCATATATATATATGAATATATAAATTTGTTTGCTCCAATATATATATATATCTATATATTATATAGAAATTTATAGCTTAATAAGATCTTCAAGAAAAACATGCATACATCTACTACTTGTATATGCGCGAGTTATCGTTTGTTGATTATTGATAACCGACTTTCGACTCTCGACATATGTTATGTATATAGAGATATATACACACACATATATTTCACATATTATACAGAACCTGTATCTTATTCGATTAATACTCTTTCTTTCCTCTTACTTCTTTCCTTTTCTCCTCTTCCGTTATTCTTTTTTTCTTCTTGTTTTTGTTTGTTTTCCTTTGTGGGTTTAAAAACGGATAACCGGCAACCGTTCACTGAGTGACATTTCTTTACAATATATTTTAAATATTTGTTTTTGTTGTTTTTCTTTTGTTTTGTTTTCAAAAAGTTCCTTTTTTATGCCAAAAGTCAGTCCAATAAGAGTTTTGAGTTGCCTGCAACTGCAGTTGATTTGTTTTCGTTTTGTTGTTCTTCTTTTCTTCTTGTTCTCTCTTTCCTCTAGGTCTGAAAATACCTAATTGTTGTTGGTGTAGCTTGTTGATTTGTTCTTTCTGCAGGAATTGTTTAATTGTGGTCCAAAGTTGCCTTTTCTTGTTGCGGTTGTTTCTTCTTCTTTTTTCTTGTTGTTTTGTGTAGTTTACGTTTAAGGGGGGAGGGGGTTGGAGTGATAGACGTTGACGTGAAAGCTCTCACAAGTTTCTTAGTTTTGTTCTTCTTCATTTTATCGGAGGGATTGCACGCTCCACGTCTCCGTCTACCACACTGTGCATGCCTCGTACGACGCTCTCAGCTCTACTCGGAGGAGTAAAGCTTGTTCTTGGTCAATGTGAAATCGGGACTGATCATAATCGTGTTGCTGCGGGTCAGGTTTCTGTGTGATAGAGATATGTCATTAGTTACAGTTCTATCTCTCTCTCCCTCTCTCACTTACTTGAGAAACTGGCGAAACAGTGAGGTCCAGCCACTCTTGTCCTGCTTCAACGTTAGATAAAGCTCAAAAATGGGCACAGTGTCCGGATCCACCTTGAACGAGGCAATACGTCTGCAAAAAGAATCGATTATTTTATTGATTACCAAGCAATACAACAACAACAAAAGCTTAAAGCTCTCTCTCTCCTAGCTGATCTATCTCTCTTAGTCTCTCATTTGCACTTACCTAACGTTGTTGGGCTCGCTCTCAAAGAGAATGAATATGGTGCAAGCTCTCTCCCCGCATGGCTCTCTCTCTGACATACGTATTATTTCGGCAGCGATGCGCTGCGTGAGATCGTTGGGCAGAGTCACCCCGGTGCAAGCGAGATGGCGACTCTTGGCGTCGCGCAGCATCTCCTGGAGTCGCTGCGAAAGCTCTTGCACAGCACTGGCACTGACATCGTCCAGATTATCGATAGCCCCAAAGCGTGCGCCCGCCGTCGACTGCAGTGGCGACGCTGGCAGCGCTGCTGGTGCCGGTGTTGCCACCTGCAGCACATTGGACATGTAGGCAGCAGAGCCGCCGACGTTGCCACCATTGAGCATATCAAAACTGGCGGCCATAGCTGCTGAGGGGGGCTTAGTAGCGGCTGCTGCTGCTGTTGCTCCTGCACCAGCAGTGGCTGTTGATGATGCGGTGGAGGAGGAGGAGAGGAGACGCGGTCGCGTCTGGTGGAGTGCCTGATGCTGACGCATGTGCAGTACTGATGCCGGATGTCCATCCACAACATCTACGTCCACGACATCCACGTCCACAATGTCCACGTCAGCCACGTTGGTTACTCCTGCTCCTGCTGGCGTAGCTGAAACTGTTGCTGGTGCAGTCAGCGGACTCGTCCAGTCTGCAAGGGGAGAAGAGCAAAAACGGGGAACAAGTTTAGTCACCAAACATCGACCGGCAGATGAAACAAAACCACAAAAAGAACAAGAAGACGAAAAGAAAAAGAAAATAAAATAAAACACAAACCGCACGCAAGAAAAAAAAAACAGCTGATGTCTGCGCTGCCACCGGCAAAAGAGTGGACTGCATTTACTCTCTGCCTCTGCTCACTCTCCTTCTTGCGCAAGCTCGAATTTACACTCACAACTGCTGCGCAGGCTCGGCAACACACTCAATGCTTCCAGAGTGCGCAAGGGGTGCGGATGGGGGGATATGAAATCACCTGGCAACAACAGCTGGAAAATCAGCCGTTCGCTGATGCCTCCTTTCCCTCCCCATCGCTCGGTCGACCAGTCATTAGGTAATGTGTACCCCTCTCTCCCCCTCATCTACTCTTTTCTTTTCGCTTCATGTAGCAGAGGCTTCAACGTTTCCAGCTGACGATTGCGCGTCCGTCCCATCCGCTTTGCTCTGCGTTACCTCGTCTACACCTACCCCCCCTCCTCTACAATGATTCGTTCGTTAGTCAGCAGTTTCTTTGGCGTTTGTCTTGCTCTGCAGTTTTTGTTTTTTTCTTTTCTCTCTTGTTGCCGCTTCTTGTCGCCCCCCTTCTCCAACTCCCCCCCTCCGTTTGCTTTTCATGTATTTTTGTTGTAGTTTGCTTTAGGCAGCACAGTTTTTATTTCTTTGCTGTTATTTTAATACTCATGTATACAAATATACGAAAGCTGAGCCGAGCCAAGTCAAGCTGCGTTGAGCGCAGCAGCCTCACAGTGGGACAAACAAATGTATTATAGTGAGCAGTTTGTTGAGCTCAAACTTGATATATATTTTTATCTGTATCTGTCTGTCTTTGTATTTACATTTTTACAAATTAAATAAGTATTATAGTCCTGCATGAATATATGTATTCATTTTTTAATACTTTTGAATATTCATACTTATTTTCTTTATTAATTTTTTTTTAAAAATATTCACTTATAATTGTTTAAAAGTACAACATTCACTGACATTAATTTAAAAATGTACTAAAGAAGTTGTACCCATTTTAACACTGAATAGTTCATTTGACGAATTCACGCAGTACAGTTATACATACAAATGTACATTTACATATTTGTATACACATGTTTATATTTATATAGAATATAGTTTTTACACAACATATGCGGTACACATGCTTCACATAAGCAGGCATTTTCGTGAATTCAATTATACATTTTCAACCACTGTCACTAATGTTTGTCTTGCAGCAGTTATGATGTACTAAAATACATGGGTGCATGTACTTAGTACATATGTATGTGTATGTGTGTGTATTCTTTGAACACATGTGGGCTTACCTGTCTGCTCGTCGTATGTAAACAAAAACAGTTAATTTCTTACTGTTGTCCCAATGCTTTGTAATATTTACCGATTAGCTACTTGGCTTGACCTGACGACGACGATGTCAAGTAATTACCGCTGAAACCCTTTCCCTTTGCCCTCACACCACAGTGCGCATAAAGCACACAGCATGGGCTGAATGGATATTTGCCTGTCTCTCTACCTGTCACCCCCTCTCTCTTTTTCTCCCTCACTCTGCCTCTTTAGCACCCGCGTAATTAAGAAATTAACGGCACATGTTTGTGGTTCTCCCTGTGCTCTCTCTCTTACTCTTCTCTCTCTCTGCTAGTGTGATACATATATGTGTGCCTACGTGTGTGTGGCTATTGAATTTTGTCAAGTGCGACATGAAAAGGGTTTGTGTAAAGTCAAAAGTGAAAAGGAAACAGACAAACCGCGCACACATTTAATTACACGCATACTTTGACACACACACACACACATATTCACTTTTGATTCTGATGAGCTTCGCGTACGGCAGCCACTCTCTCTGTCTCTTTCTCCCTCTCTCTGCCCTTTTTCTTTGCTTCTGTTCTTCTTGCCTTCTCCTCGCACATATCACGCGACATTTGCGACTGTCTGTTTTGTGCATTCAAAACCGGCAAGGCAACAATAACAACAGCCTAGCAACAGCATCAGCCATGCACATACACACACATGCATATGTAATATGCACATGCATGCATACATTCGTTTGCATGAATGTGTATGGTGGGAGGGAGGTGGTAAGCTTTGAGCAGTGCTTAGATTTCGTTAGGCGTATAAAGGCGGAGGAGGGCTTTGAGTTGAAATTACAAGCACTCGATTTGATTTGTACCTTGCAATTAATAATTTTTCCACACGAAGAATCCGCATTGAAAGCTAATTAGCAACATTAAATGCAACACTCGAGTTCACATAAATAGAAACACATCCCCATGTGAATACACAGACACAGAGGATACAGAGCAAACAGTCAGCACGTGCTTTAATTGAACACTGTAGAATGGACATGCGAAACTATCGAACCTATCGAATATCGATTTAAAATTGCAGAAAATCTTTTAACATCTGCACTTTCGATAGGAACCCGCCAGTTTGAAAATACTAAAACAGAATTTATGGAAAGAACTATATTTAAAATAAAATATTTAAAAGCTGTATATAACATAACAATTATAGTATTACTTTTATTATTATACATGATAATATCTTTTTAAATTAACCAAAACTATTTAAAAATATTACCAGTTTTGTGTCTTATTAAATTAAATAATATCTATTTTCTTTTGCAAATTTTTCACAATATTCTGTTCTTCTTGGAAATGCTTCTTGAATGTGAATTGAAAGGAAATCGAGTAATTTATTAAATACCAATTTTCGAGGGGTTTAGTTCTGAATAACCAAGTTTTACATGACTCTCTTAATATGTGAATATAACTACATGTGTACAAACATACATATGTATATGTACTATGTGCATGTGTCTGTCCTTCGATATAACATTGCATGCGCTCAGTCAGTCATGAAATTAAATTGACTGCAAATACACACATTACTGGAATGGAACGAGTGTGAGTGAGATATCTAGATACGATGGATGTACAGTGGGGTGCAGGCGCTAAGTACTGCATCCAGTCGGTAAGGTGTGCCTAGCAGCATGTTTTTGAATGCATACAATTTGTACGTATTGGTGTATGTAAGTCTGTGTGACGACATGTTGTTGCATGTCGACGTCGGCGTCGTCGTCAACATAAAACTCTCCTCTTGCTTCAACATCTTCTTCATCCCCGTCCCCGTCACTGCCAGAGAGCCATTGGGTAAATTTGAAGTTTCGGCCCCCAGATTGCCAACTGGTTCTACAGTCTTTTGTACGCTTGTGTGTCGTACGTGTCTGTGTCTAATTTGCACGTCTGTGTGCTTTGGCTAAGTTTAAAGTGACAGGGATTAACAGGATGTTGCATAATCCGACCGTCAGACATAACAGGATGTTTTTAAGGACGCAACGGACACAAGTTTCCCCACAACAAAAGAATGTGAGAAATACATAAGGCACGAGACCCGCACAACTCTATAGATGCCATTTCGTTTTTCTCTACATGGCCACCTCTTCTTTAAAATACCTTGATTTAATTACAGCTACCCTCGAGATTATGAATATAATCGTTTATTCAAATTTTTACAGTTTTTTATGTCTACAAAATTTTCTGAAAACATCAAATAAAATGTTTCCCAGTGCTACAAAATTAATTGAATCAAAAAATGGATCGTAAACTCAAAAACCAACAAAATACATACATATGTATGTATGGTAAACACGCTGATATCGTATAATAAAAAATGTTCAAAGCACATTAAAAATGTGTAGTGGAAATGTTTCGAAATGTTTTCAACATAAAAAAAGCCTATCGGTTATAATGAACGCAGGAATTGAAATGAAGAGTCAAAACTATTGCTACAATTGCAGTGATAATTACAAAGGTTCCAAACCTCAATCAAGTAACACTTGGATATAACTTGAAAACACTAATAATTTGAAAGCATTTCAAGATTTAAAAAGGTACTGATATTAGATTTTAATTAAACTGCAAATTTTTCAAATACTTTTAAGTTGGTATAAGGGAAGTTATTTATTTTTAGAATTCGAATACTGCTCGAATACTACTCTGACCAACACTTTATATTTTAAAACAAATCAAACAAAGTCGCAATTTACTTTAAAGTTGTGATATACTAAACAGTTTACTTATAATTTCTGTTATATTTTGTGGACAATTAACACTTTAGATAAAGAAAAGAAGGATACGGAACTCACCTTTTACTTTTGTTGTACCAATGACACCAAATTGTCCCTGAATGTGATTTTGTACTGAGAGCACTTCCATCTTCATAGCGAGGGACGGAGAGCGCAGTATGCGAATTGGAATTATCTCACTCCTTAATGCAATTCTCCAATTGGAATTCAAATCTTTTGATTGGGGCTTATTCGTTGCAATTCAATTATGATATTTGTGGATAGTCTGCATGGGTGTGTAGGTGTATGTGTTTTTTTATCATTTGTATGTATATATTTATGTGTATTAGAAATGCACTTTAATCACAAGAATTTGATTTGATTTTTGTGTGTATTTGTGTGTGGGCTTGTTGTGTGTGTTGTTTGTTTATTTGTTGATTAACTTTTTGTTTTATTTTATTATTTCATTGCATTAATTCACTTTGTACGGCACACAATTTCTGACTGTAGTAGGTTTTCCTCTCTCAGTTTGCTTTTCTTTTCCGTCTCGCTCCGTTTCTCTTTCTTTCTCTCTTTTTCTCTTAATGCTGTGCTCCTCTCGTTTAACAAATAATTGCAAAAAGGTATCAACAACTAAATTTGTTATTCTAGTTAAACATTTAAATTTTTAATACATTCTAAAAAAAGTCGAAACTGCCGCCCGTCTGTTGTCTCTTTCTCGCTCTCGCTTTTACGCACAGCACTTTTAAATTGATTTGTAGTTGTTGTTTTTGTTGCGCTGCTTCTTCTACTTCTTTTGCTTTTTGTTGTTGCTTTTGTTAATTTGTTATTCTTGTGTGCGGGCCCCAATTGCGGAATAGTGAATTTATTCAAGTTTTTCTATTCTGTTCTGTTCTCGTGCGTGCTGCTGCTCTGCTCTGATCTTCTGCTGCTGGCGTCGTTCTGTCCCGTGCGCGTCGGGGGAGGCTGATGTGCTGCGTGCGGCGGCCGCTGCTTGACTGAACGAAGCGACTCAACGACAAAGCTGACGAGCCCTCGGCTTCGTTCGAAATCAACTCAATTCAACTCAAGTTGCCTCGTTTGGACTCATTTAAAGTCTCTGTCGGCACAGCTGGCGTTCGATGCGCAGGTATTGGTGAGGCCAGCTGAGGGCAGCAGCTTTGTGGAGGATGATAGCGATGGCAACAACTACAACAACAACAGCGGAAAACAGCTAACGGGTAAAATGGCTACGGCTAAACTGGCTGGCGGCTGGCGGCGGCTGACGGTTGAGAGGAGGAGCTTGGGCGGCAACTTCTGAGACGGAGCAGTTTTCCAAAGCTACTGTCCGACCGGCGGTATGTGCGGCTGCTTTTATAGCAATTTTCCGACATGGGCAGAGGGCAGAGCAGCGCTGCCAGCGTCGCTGTCGACGCTATCGAGTGAGTGACTTTTCCCCTTGGCCGTGAATAGACGCAGACGCTTCTTGTGGCAGCTCCATCTCTCTTTCTCGCTCACTCTTTCTCTCGTGCTCGCTCTCTTTCTGCTTCTCTCTCTCTCTCTCTGTCTCACTCACTCACCCTCTCTCTGTGTTTGAATTGCAGCACTTGACTTGTGTGGCAAACATATGTTTCCCTGCCGCACCGTCAGCTGTTGGTTTGCACTCAAAGAGCGCACTAATCTGCGCTCTTTGAGTTAGCGACTCTGCTCTTTAAATTAAGAGACTCATTTAGACATGCAGCCACTCAAAGAGTAAATCGAGTGTAAATTAAATTGGTGTTTCTCTCTTCGCCGTCGCATTCGATTTGAGTGTAAATCTGCAGAAAGAGAACTCATTCCATTCTGTAATAATTTTCATTCCATCATTCGTTCAGGAATTGGATTCATTTATATGTATCTGCATAAGTCTTTCCTTGTCTGATCAGATTATGAATTCGTATAGATACGAGGTCCTTAGTTCTTGAGGTCAGTGTAGTTTTTAGCAAGGCTAACTTGAATAGTTTACTTAACAGTCTCTGCGGGAGGCTTGTCCCCAATTGAGGTTATGTTCGATATATATAAATCATGTATTTGATTAATAGCGCCGGTTCTGACTTTTATCCCACATTCGACGCCTGCCAGTGGCAGCGAGGGAGACAAAGTTGCGCACATGCAGAGGGGGCGCCTGTCCCTTCCCCCCATGCTAAACATGGTGCCTTCTTCCTTCAGCCCTATGCACAGTGGCAATTGTGTTGTGTAAACATTTTTTCAGCATTAACTGACATGTGTAAATCCTCATTCCCACATGCCCCAGCCCCCGCGTCTTACACACTGTGTAGTCCCGCCTCCTCCCTCTCTCACTGGGGGACAAAGAAAGGAAAATGCGGGAGACAAGTTCTTGCGGCACAACTTTGCCAGCACATAGAATAGGAGAGGAACGGGGATCGGTCGGGTGGAGGAGGCTGGAGGAGGATTATCATGACTGGCCAACGGCATCTGAGCCATTTTTTATACTTTTATTAAGATGAATTGTTTGCAACGGTGACAGTTCCTGGAGCCGAGGAACGTTTTAATCTGCTTCCTCCACCTCGATAAATAAACCTCCTACTAACAACACTCCCTAGACTCCCCCCCTCACTCACACCTCCACCCTTGTTTAAGCTAAATAATTATCGATAACACAGTGGAGCAAAGAATAGTGTAGAGTCTGAGAAGCAATCCGGAGCACGTTGTGACCACAGATGCCCTTTATAATGGAAAACCTGCAAGCGAATCCACTGAAAGCTTCTTTTCCAAGGTGTTGTTAAGGTGATGTCAAGGCACCTGAATCAAAAATGGCAAATTCTATTGCGCAACTTATCCCACATTCCACATCCCACATGGAGGTTACAACTGGCTAATCAAAAAGCGAAATGCGAAGCCAGCGAAGGATTCGAGTGAACGAGCCCAAAGAAATGGACCACTTAATGCCATCGAATGCGGCTGCTTTGTGAAGTACTCTCTCCGAGGGAGAAGGTCTCGTGCAACCCACACAACGTTCGCGACGGTTGAGAGGGTTTCCTTAGATTATGACTTGAATTTAGGATCGAAATAATGCAAGAATATCAAATGGAAGTATAATAAACATTTGGGTACCGCCTGCTACCTTATTAGGTTATACCTTAACCTACACTAAACTAACTACCCCTCTCTATTTCTTGCATCTATAGAGCATTCCTGGTTCGACTAACTGAAGTCGTCATAGTTATGCTTCTGCCTCGTATACATTATAATGCGCTGCACGTTTTCCCAATAAAACAACAACAACAACAGCAACACAAGTCGCAATCCTTTAAGTTTCGGTTACATCGCAATCATTGCGAAACGCCTCATCCAGTACCGACCCGCTGCCTTGCCCCTCTGCAGCTCGACTTCCCACCACATCGATTTTCATGTGATTTGTGTAGACGTGTTTGGTTTTTATTGATTTTCACTTGATTCTCTCCATATGCTTAAATATACTTAAGCCAGTACGTGCGCATTTCCATCTCCCACCTCCCTCCCCTATCCGGACGAATAGGGGGGAGAGGGGTGTGGTTGCTCTAATGTCAGGATCATGTGAGGTTATCAACATAATTTCCACTCGTGCCGCCAGCTCCAGCAGTAACCGCACCCAACCCTGAAATCCTCAGACCATTTCTTGCAAGGTTCTAGTTTATGAGGTAGTAAGTTTTCCCGTTACTCTTAACTTCTTGAAAATTGTTGAGAGAGAGGGAGAGAGATAGAGAGAGAGAGAGAGTAAGGGAAGAGCAAAGACCGCACGTCGAGTTGACGATGGGAGCGTGTGCGGTTTGATAAGACTGGCAAAACGGTTTAACGGGTAGCTTACTTTAAGCTCCTGACAGTCCAGAGGCAGCAGCATGGCTGGCATATATATTCCTGATCCGCATCAGTAAATTTACGACATACAAATACAAATTTTGCAGAGATTGCTCTAAAGTTTTCTGATACAAATAAATATTTATATATTCCTGATATATTGAAGATGTTGCAATCAATCTGAAGGGGAAAGGAGAAGCGACTGGGTATGGTTGGGAGGTCGAGGGCCTTTTCACTAATTCTGAACTGTTTTGCCAGTTGTTTTTGTTGTGAAAAGAGACTTTGACCAGCGCTAGTTGTGGGAACTGTGGCAATGTGGGTTACGCATGACGACAGTGGGCAGAACCCGCTAGAACTTAGTGGGTGCTTACCACTGAGAACCACAAGTCACAACTCAGCCGCATCACCAGGTGCTGTATATGGAGTACGCCTCCGATGCAGTTGTAGAACTACCTTGTCATTTGTTGCATTATTAAGAAACACTCAACTACAAAGAGGGCGTAGGTATTCTGTTTGTGTCTCGGTTTTGAAAGCTTTCGACCATTAAAAACGGTTAAAGATGGGTAGATTAATTGTGTGCAAATATATGAAAGAAATAGAGGGAGAAATAACAAAGTATAAATATACTGCTTACTTTAAATATATATATATATATATATATATATATATATATATATATATATATATATATATGTCTGTATGAACGCGTCGGTCTAAGCAACTATAAAAACTAGTGACATCGAATTTGGCATTAAGGTGCCTGCATACACGAGTAACGCATTAAAGAGGAAGAAAAAACACGGAAGAAAGCTATAGTCAAACTATAGCTATAGGTTGCAAAAGAATACCGTATGTAAGCCAGGTCTGCGTTAGATATCTTAGATATGTGAATGTATTTAAATTTGCGGTACCTTCTAGTGTCCAAAAAATTAAAATAAATTTGTAATTCAAGAGCGCGTGCAGTAAAATTCGACACCCTGATAAACATAAGCAGTCAACTTGCGGGGCAACGGCGCGGGGTGGAGGAGTAGGAAGTTTGAAGAGTTTCACTGATGTGCGCTTGTCGCTGGCAGGGAAAAGTACTTGAGGAATTACACACAATGCATGCATTATTCATGCTTACTTCAGAATTCGCGCTACAAAGTAAAAAATGTTGTAAGGACACTTCTGCCTAGCAGGCGAACACAGTCATACACCCTAACACCCTAAAACACACATACTCACACCCTCACACCATCACAGAGCCTGTCAAGTGGCGTGCTTGTGGCAGGGAAAACACGTCGGACGAAGTGTGACTGAAAGCCAGAGAAGTAGAATGAAGAAGGCAGGCGCAAACTGGTCCAGCAAAGCTGCTGATAGATTTTAGTTTTGGTTACTCTCCCTGTCCCAATGCTCCTCAGTTCCTTGGCCTGCTTCTTTCCGGCACATGCAAATTTCCACACAACAAATGTACGTAATCATGTCAAATGTCAGCGACGTGACGGGTGCAATCTGTTCCAGAACGAGCATCCTCCATAGAGAACTAAACAGTCGCACCATGAACACCATTTGAATTGGCTGCGTTTTAATTGATAGCCCAGAACTGGATTTTATCACTGGAAGATCCTAAAGTAATATTTATTATTATTTGTGTGTTCATGTTTCCTTAATTGATATAAAATCTGTTAATATATCTACTCCCACAACCACCAGACAATTTTACACTAACGAGAAATACTTATTACATTTATAGATTATTTTACTCAGATTGCAGAGTTGCGATGTAAAATATTAATGCTATTAATTTGATAGTTTTCTAGCCACCTTTTTTTCCTGCGAATCCCATCTATAAATTTAAATTCCTTTTTTCCATTGCACTTACTCAAGAAACTACAAATATCTTTTGCTGTTACTGAACATTTAATTCTAAATAAAACAACTTGAGTAGAAAAACTTGTGTGTGAAAAACTTAATATAGAATGCCATACACGGCTCTAATAGGCCTTCTCCTACTGTTGTCCAAACTAGGTATACGCCTAATGCTATTAGTGACCTCTCCAACCCGGCGTCGGTCTTAAAACGAGCTTGGAAAGTACGTGAAATTTCTAATGGAAATTCATTTTGTCATTTTCACAGCCATTAGACGGAGGGACAAAATGAATTTCCTCGCCGGGCCGTGTCACGTCAAGAAGTGGCCAAGCCATGCTTGGCTTTACTCCCCCCCCTCTCCATTCCACCCCGTCGCAAGCTGACCAAATGAAAGGCAGTCCCAGTGTGGGCGGGACAAGCAACAAAGCTTTAAACTTTTAAAAGTTTACAGCTTTTCACTTTTTCCTGCTACACTGCTCGTTCTTTTTCTTTTAATACTCTTCGAACAGGGCACATGCTCAATAAGGGTATACTAACTTTGTGTAAATGATGATAGCTTCTTCCTAGTTAGGAATATATTCTATATTCTAAGTCAGCATCAAAAGATAATGTGATTTCATTATATTTCTGCCTTCTATAACTAATTCTGTTCGTATGAACGCTTTGATCTGATGATTTATATAAGGTATATACTCTAAATTAGACATGATGGTTCTTTTAAGCATGTGTAAGTGCGAGAAAGAGAAAGAGAGAAAGATGAGATAATGTGATTTCATTATATCTCTGCTTTTCTATAACTTATGCTGTCCGTATGAACGCTTTGATCTGATGATTTATATAAGGTATATACTCTAAATTTCACTTGACAGTTCTTTTAAGCATGTGTAAGTGCGAGAAAGAGAAAGATTAGTGTTGGTTAACGTTCTTGTACAAATTCTTCAAACCCAGACGAAGGGTATCTTTCGAGTTGCGTCTGCAGTTATCTTTACTTGTTTGTATTCCCATTTTATTTTTCCTTTTCAATTTGTGCGAAGAAAAGCCCACAGACTACCTCCAAAAAGTCGCCACGGTGCGTTGTTAATGGTTTTCGTAAAACTTACGAAACAAACTACAGGCAGCACTCTGCTCCAGCTTCAATTCCCCGTCGCGTTCCCGGTCACTTCTCGGTACCAGTTTCTGCTTCAGGACGACGTCAAAGTCGTCAGTGACTTGAAAAATAGATAGGCTAAGGGTGGCAGGCAGGGGGGCTCTGGGCACAACTGGAGGCTGATGGGCAGGCAAACTGGAAAGGGGGTGGAGAATTCTAAGCTGTCAAGAGGTTGGCTTGTTAAGCATTTCGATTTGAAGCACTGTAACCAATGGAAATGAAACAAAGAAACGAATGGAAAGTGAAACAACTTAAACAATTTAATCAGCAACAATTTATGGTACATTCCATTGAAAGTGGCACGAAGGGGAAAAAATGGAAATAATGGAAAATAATAATTTAAACAACTTTGAAACTTAGTTTCGTTTCATTTACCTTAGATAAATAAGCAAACTCACCGAGCAGCCCTCGTGACTCAGCCCACTGTGCAGGCACAATGCAGCGTAATGTCACGTACTTTCACTTTTCTGCCTTCACCTCACCCCGCTTCCTGATCTCCCCATCACAGTCCAGCTCCATCACCAGCTTCGGCTCGTGCTGCGACGTCCTACGACAACGAACCTATTCAGATGCTTCATGCGTTGAATTCTATTAGCCAGAGAAAGGATTTGCCTGTGCCTAGGAGGAGAACTGCCAGGGGCGGCACAGTCCCTGCTGCTGTCATAAGCACTTTTGCAGCTTGGCCCTATCTGTGGCATTGCCTCCCGTCTCCCCCCCCCCCCACCATAAACCTGAGCAGGCCTGGTCCGACTTGGGGTTCGTGTACGGTTGCGGGTCCGGGTCTGTGTCCGGGCCTGAGGCCGTTACGTTTCGCCATTTACCCGGGGGTGTATTTTCATCATTTTCGTTTTCGTCGGCTTCGCTTGGTACTGTGCACATCCAATTGACATTTCAGCTTAAGTCATTGTATAAAGCACACACACACACACACACACAGACACACACACACACACACAAGTGACGGGCATTCACGTCGAGATCTAAGCAAAAACTTAAGGCTGTCAGCGTTGTATGTATGTTGCCAGTTGCCAGTGCCCAGTCCAGAGTCCTCCTTTTCTCCGAGCTTAGCTCGACGGTTCTCGAGCTGAGACAAAGCGCATGGAAGGAGGTGCAAAAGTAAAGTGCAAAAGCTGCAACGACAACAAAGGCGCATACAATTACAGCACTCTGTGCCCAGATGATGATGAGGCAAAGGCAACATCAGAAGGTAGCAGAGTGACAGGCAGTCAGCGAGGTCGACGGGGGGCAAATTGGTGGAGGGAGCTGGTATAGGGAGGAGGCCGTCATGTTTACATAAATATCATTTCGACTGATTCGAAGATGGGGACCCTCTCACGCGAAATGTGGGTTAATGCAGTGTGACAAGTGAGGGAGAAATAGATTTGCTTACATGGACCTAAGGTTCCACAAACACACACAGAGGGAGCGAGAGGGCAGTCAATAAAAACAGGAGAGCCGAGACTCCGAGGCACAATTGTCAAGGGGTTCAATTGGTGGTTGATTGCAACATAAAGGTGTCAGCTCCACAATGCATATGTGACGCACATGTAGGCTATATATACTTAGCGCGCACATCGCTGGTCGCCCATTATCAGCTTAGCTGTGAGTCGTGCAGGGTCTCCAATTGGCTTTGATTGTCCAGTTTCGCTTGCGATTCGCTCGGGTGCAGTTCGAGAGAGAATGAAGCTGATCAGTGTCCTGTTCCTTGTATCTGTTACCCTGGTACTGCTGCTGGGCATATCTGGATCTGCATTTGATCACGATGAAGAGGTAACTATGCTGCTGAATGAGTGTAAATGAATCAATGCGAATATTTCTGTAGGCCGCCGAGACCCTTAGGAAGTTTGACCTGAACACTTACGAGCTATTGAAACCCCTTTTCGATAAGATACGGCGACGGAACTTGGAGACCGATCGTGAGAAGAAAGAGCTGCAGCAGAAGATAATCGAGCTGGAGCTGAAAATATCGGAAGCTGCTGATGACGAAGAAGAGGTGAGACCTCAGAACGATCCCAATCCGGCCTACCTTAGGGACTTACGCAACCAGATCATCGATCTGCATGAGAACATCAATTTGTACAAGAAGATCATCGATCAGTTGCCCAACAATCTATCTGTGGCCATCAAGGGTGAAATTGATCAACTGGCAACGTTCAAAACAGAATCCCTGAAGAGGCAAATCGCATCCAAGACCGACATTATCAAGGAGCAGAGAAAGCAGATCTCCGGCCTTGAGGCGCAAGTTGAGTTAGACAAGTTAAAGCAATCGGAACTTAACGAACAACGTCTGGAACGGGAAATGGAAGTTAAGTATTTGACAGCCAAACTGAAGAAACTCGAGAACGGCAATGATCCTCAGAGCTGCCTGCCCTTCCAAGATACACCAGGCTTACACCAGCTAAGCGTCTCCTGCTCCTCCACGTTCGATGTCCTGTGCGATAGTACGGCAGCAGGACCTGGCTGGACAGTTGTGCAACAGAGAGTCGACGGCAGGGAGGACTTCTTCAGGGACTGGGCCACATATCGTGCAGGCTTTGGGTCTCTTGATGGCGACTTCTTTCTTGGTCTGGAGCGCATCTACCGTCTGACAATCACCCAACCACACGAGCTGCACATTCACATAGAATCATTCGATGGATCAGTGACATTCGCACACTATGATCTCTTCCAGTTAGCCGGCGAAGAAGATCAGTACAGGTTGACCCACCTGGGACACTTCTCAGGCAACGCCTCAGAGGATCGACTTAGCCTGAGCAAAGGCCAGAAGTTTAGCACATTTGACCGGGACAACGATCAGTGGGCGGGAGACAGCTGCGCTCTGAAGAACCACGCCGCATGGTGGTTCAACCACTGCACCTTCAGGTGAGTTAACCTCGATAGAAGACTCCTCGGAGACCAACTCCATATGATGTAACACTGTCTTTGCAGCAATCTCAACGGAAAGTACTTCGAGCGTGAGGTGGAGAGTGAGGAGTCAATTTTCTGGATGGGTATGACCTCGCTCAAGAAGGTGCGCATGCTGATACGTCCCCGGCCCGATCGGGAGTAGTATCAGTTATATATATAATAATATAATTTCAATCTTTATACAACATTAAACTAACTACTACAACTAGTTGTAGACAATGTGCGGGTCTATTTAAATTGAGGACCTTAAGGTTACTGTGCAATACACTTGGGAGGGGTAGCGGGTACGGCAGCCGGAACTGGCACCGGAGCTGGCGGTAACTGTTGCCGTTAACAACGAGCCAAATGGTGGCAATTTCTCAAATGGGAACCGCATAAACGAAATAATAAATACCAAATGATTTCATTATGAATGTCGGGCGGACATTTATGGCCGAGCAACCGTCTGCCCCGTCGAGGTCTCTCTCTGTGTGAGGGTGTCCGGGAGTCCGCCCTGTTTTTGGGTGACATTCCTTTCATTACGAGAAATTGCGATAAAGCTGAAGCGGAGCGGAGCAGCGAGATGAGGCGGAAATTTCTTAATTTCGTTTCATTTCATCAACAGCAGCGACAAGATTTACAACATACTGAGAGCACAATATAAAGTCTTTCTCCTTCTCTCTCTCTCTCTCTCTCTCTCGTTCACTTCGTTCCTATTGTTAGTTGCGAGGGGCGAGCGAAATAAATAAATAAAATAAAAACCTTAGAAGTTGAATGAATAAAAATACTCGAACGTACAAAAGGCAGCGGGCGTCAGACAATGCTATGTTCCCAAGTTCTTCTATGCCATTTCGCCTCCCCCTCTCCCCCCTGTCCACCACTCTATGCTGCTGTTGCCCCCACAGGGCAGAAGGCGTTGACAACGTTAATAGTTATGAGCGCACAGGGGAGTGCGGGCGTACGAGGGCACGGGGGGGGGGCCATCCAATTGGAACGCATATTTTTGCGAATGCAATAAAACGCACATGTGTTTCCAATCGACCCGCTTGTCTCGCCTCGTCCCTCTCCGTTCTCCCTCCATTCTGTCCCGTTCCTCGTCTTGTGCCCCATTCTCATAATTTCAGTGCGGTTGGCAAATAAATTTGATTTTGAGCGAATTTTCTGCAGATTGACTGCTTGACTGACAGCCTGACAGACAGCCCGACATTTGCTCTAGTTGGGGCTTGTGGGTATCCGCAGCGGGCCCGCTACTCCTCCCCCTTTCTTGCCCATCTTCTCTGCTTCCAATGCTTTCCCACGACTTGTAGCTGGCCTAGGGATCTCTCTTTCCCTCTCTCTCTCTCTCACTCTCTCTCTCTCTCTCTCTCTCTGTGCGCTTTTCTGCTGAGTTCTGCGATTTCCGCCGGGTAACTGTGCATTGACCTTCCTTCCATTGTGGAGGAAGGGAACCAGAGAGGAAATTGAAACCGTGCTCGGGCAATAATAACTCCAACAATGTTATTTTCGGAACACGGAGAAATCCGCAAGCGTTCGCTAAAAGGAATTTGATAAAAGCGAAAATGAATAATTTATATGGAATCTGTCTACGTCGACTGCGGCGTAATCAATTCCCCTGATTCTTTTGTCGAGTGCGCAAGTTCCCGACTGCACTGGGAACGGGAGACTTGGGACTTCCTTTACTAATTGACATATCTAGTGTGAGGACTATCGAGCATATATGGGGAATCTGGTACATGTAGACTACACTTGAGGGTGCTAGACTCTTATATGGTATACCAACTATTCAAATCTTCAACAATTGTGCAGAAATCATGTGAATGGTGATCAACAAAAAAGAACGTTCTAAGCTCAAAACTACGCTTACAATTCGATTTATGGAAAGGAGAAGGGGCGTGGCAATATTCTAATATGTGCGTGCAGTTATAAGTTATATTGTCACCAAATTTGGCAACACTAGCTCTTATTGTTTTTGAGTTATAGATGTTCATACAAACAATGATTAAGAATATATGCACGTTGAGGGGCTGTATATGCCTTGTTCTGTTTGTTTTAGATATATGCTGGAACAGACCCTTCTACCTTATGGCTTGTAGTCATAAATATCTAAAACATATCATGAACTTCCGTTCCTATCTATCCCTCCCAACTTAACCAGTTAAGATATAAAGAGTTACGAAAATGAAAAAGTTTACAGACATAAACACTTTGTACTACAATACTCAATGCCAGATGTTATACTTTATAAGCTTTTTAAGTTTCAAATTGTTGCTAGAGCTGGAAGATACCTTTAAGTATTGTAAGAAATTTTGGAAAATTATGGCAAAAGTTTTGATACAACATGAGAACGAGAAGACGACCCCAGTAAAAGGATAATTTACTGCTGTGGCGAGCAAGAAATCAGAAGAGGAAGCAGAAGCAGAGCAAACCAAAGGACAAACATGCCAAAGGCAAGGACAAAAGTCAAAGCGGACTCTCAGAGGTGTTGCCAATAGGAAAAGTTCAACATCAGCAAAAAACTGTGAAAAAACGTGAAAAGGAAAAGGAAGTGGGAGCTGGCTGGTGGGTGGTGGGAGAAGGAACCAAAAGGAGGCGTGGGGAGCCAAGAGCGTCGTTGAAGTTGGGGTTGATAAGCAACTACACATTTAGTGTTTATTTCACATTTATTGAGGACAGTTGGAGCCGTTCAGGGGGTGGCAGGAAGAATGAAATCAGCAAGAAATAAATGTCCTTGTCGCATCATACCCTCGCACAGCCTGTCACAGCACACACACACACACACACACACTCATACACACACAATGGACGAGTATAGATTGTTTCCAGGTCATTGGTTATCGCAGCCGCAGAAATACGAAAATGAAATTAAGTACAAAATGAACTAAGCCCAGAAATCATATGACGTTGATTATTATGGCGGCTTTCAGACACAAATATGTATACAATATGTACACACACACAAACACACACACAGACAAACACACAGAGAGACTTACTTCAATGATTGACTGAAAGAACCAGACAAAAGAAAGGGAAGGAGCAAAGGAATGTCGGTTGTCGCCCACATTAAAATGAAAGTCAAATGTTTTGGCCCTTTGCGACTGCTGTCTCAACTGATGCGTGCAGTTTTAATGGCCAACAACATTTCGCCAATTACCATTGAGGCACGTTTTAAACAGGCTATCGAATTTGTATCGATTCCTGGAACTCCTTTCAGTGAGTTAAACAAGTAAGCCAGCCAGAGAGATTTTGTGTAATTTGATTAAAATTTATGTAGCATATAAAGACAGTAAGTTCTGAAGATCCATCAGATACGGCAGAGTTGATTCTAGAAAGAAGAAGTATCTCTCTTAAGAAGTCAAGATATAAAACAAGTCTGTTATATTAGATATGTCTTTATCTATCTACTGCCAAAATGTTTCAATTATGAATCATTTTCAAGCCAATAATTTTAATTAATTCAATAATTTGTAAGCGTTGTTCGTCTGTATTGATTAAATTATAGACCAAACTGAAGATGTTTGATAGTGCTAGACAACACGAAACGTGTGTCAGCTGTTTAAACCAGTGTTGCCAAAAAGATAATTACTAAAAAATCACACTTTATATATCATCATCATATGATTTAGTACATACTGATGAAAAGCAGAACACTGCACAAAATATTTCACAGATGCACCCAGAGCTCTCAATTCCATGCTATACTTGTGCCTACATCGCATCTATACTCGTATATATACGTATATTTATATGTATGTGTTGCATAAGTACATATTCATACACTCGCACTCGTATTTATTTATTTTGCCATAGCATTTGAATAAAGTGTTTGCTCTTAATAAACCCATTTCGCTAAGCACTTTGTCAGACTGCAAAAGAGATGGAGAAGGGCGGCGTGGGCGGAGGGGGTAGGTGGCATCAAGAGAGGACTTCGTTTTGCAAATTCAGAGCTTCCGTTTGTGCTTAACGCCTCCGCCTCTAATACAATATAGTGGATAGGGCACAACCAACGGCACCGCCCAAAAAACAGGCAGCACAGTCCCCACGCATTTTACTGTTATTTCAGCATTAAAAGTTCATTGGAGCGGCAAAGGAAGTGAAAACAATTATCTGCAGGAAGGTGAAACATAAATCCTCGAATCCAAAAGTAAATTGCAAATTTCGTTTATTACTTTCTGTATCAACAGATTCCGAAACCCAAAACCCACCACCACCACCACTCACCCTCGGCACACACTACGCACCACTCACCTCTCACCACCCACAAGATTTGCGGTTAAATCGAATCGATATTTTATGTTATCGAATTTATTATGCAAACACACTCAGCACTAATGCCAATTGCCAGCGAGTTTTGCAAAAAATGACACACGCGTTTTTGGGATAATGTATAAGCCCAGGTACACACACTCACACACACGCATATATATATATTATGGATGTGTATACGACTGTCAGACAAGCATTCCACTGAGGAACTGTAGAGAGATGTCATTATATTTTACTCCTAGCAATTCCATTGACAGACCTAAGCCATTGACGAAGAGATGTTTTATACGTGGATCCAAATAAAACCAACTAGATTAAAGTCAACAAATTTAACTAGAAGTTATCGGAAGAACCCGAGTAAGTATATTTACTTGGAGTACAAATAGATAGACACAATGAGGCCGTAGAGTCCCAGTACCTCGGCAAAGATGAGGATTAGAATCATGCCGACAAAGACGTGTGGCTGCTGCGTTGTGGTACGCACTCCAGCATCGCCGACAATGCCGATGGCAAAGCCCGCTGCCAGACCGCACAGGCCGACAGAGAGTCCAGCTCCCATCTGGACGTAACTCTTCTGTATGCTGTATTCCGGGCCTATGGAGCCGGCAATGAGAACAGACACAACCAGGCCGTAGATGGCGATGATGCCAGCCATGACCACGGGTATGATGGACTTCATGATCAGCTCCGGCTTGCTGACGGCCATGCTGGATATGCCAATACCAGATAAAGCAGTGCCATACGCTGCTCCCATTGTTGTTAAGCCGATGGAAAAAACAGATGCAAGTCCTCCAAAGAAGTACGCATAGTGCGGAAAGTTGTCATCTTCCGCAGCATCCGACATGTCGGTGTTAAGCTTAAAGAAACAAACAAATTATTGTTTGATATATATTTCTTTATAGCCTCTGCAACTGACAAAGCAATGAAAACCTGCTTGGGGTATCAATATTTCTAGTTCAAAGGGACTCACAGCCAGAACTTCAGCTGAGAATGTGACGATGTTGCCATAAATGGGTGCACTCAATCGAGTGAAACTAATTTCATATGCAGTTTACAATGTTTTATGATAATTCTAATATTTATGCTTCAGCTGATATGCATATATACCCTCTGTCGATAATGAACACGCTTAAAAGCTTGCATCGATATACCCTGTACTAGATGGCTGAAGGTATTGCTGAAGAGGATATACTTTGTAAGTTGAGTAACATGTACGAGAATTTTTATATTATTAGAATTAAATTCTATAAAACTTAAGAGCTCAGGCATCTGTTGGAGATATATATTGTGGTGCTATTTATTTAGATGTATATTTTAGAATTGCACTGCTATCGATTGTCTAAATACTTATTAAATCTGCTTATATACAAATCTAGTGTAATCTAGTGAATATTAAAACTTTTCCCTTATGCCTTATGTATATAGTTTAATTAATCTTAGAATTATTTGATCTTTACTCATTACTTTTGATAAAAAACCTCTTCAGGTTATTATAAATTACGGCAATATAACAGTAAATGGGAAACTAGATATTGATATAGCTAAAAAAAAAGGATAAACTCACTTGCTTTTTAAACAGGGTATGTGCAGGTCGTTGCTTGTTGGCAAACACTTTGTTTACTTTCTTTTTGGTTGCTGCTAACGAGGTTTATCTTTATGTGCCGTTGAATTTTCAGACTACCCAACAAAAATGTGGAAATTTATGACACCGAACCCCAAAAGCGGGTAAAACCTTCATCGAGTAAACAAACCGCAAAGCGAATTCTGATTATTGAATATCGAAGCAAACCAAAGTTGCGGTTCAATTTTGCTCTCTTTTCTCTGCGTTGTTCGTTTTTTTCGCACTTCTTTCAATTATACAAATTGAAAAATATGAAACCAAAAAAAAAATGTCTTGGGTTGGGGCGTGAGCTTAAAATGTGCAGCAGATAGCGATGGCGACATACTCCTTAGAGGGTTGTGCAACAAGGGGCGGGGCAGTGCGGGTTCATTTGCTGGAAGGACTTCGAGAGCGACACAAACAGTGGAACAACAGGAAGAACTGCTCAATCCCTGCAGAGTTGTGGGCTACATGACATTTTTATTTGTGCTGGAGAAACAATTTGCATTTTGAATATTTTTTGCAAGGGAATACAGGGTGTTCTCTCAAGTTTTATTGCTGTGTATTGTTATGGTATGTGATTTCAAAGGAATGCTGTAGATTTATCATAGATCTAAGACCCCAGCCCAGTGTTCTTCGAAATAAATAAGTTACTCTGTTTCATTCTTTAATACATTATAGAGAAATCAGAGGACTTAGTCAATTACTTGGTGTACAAATAGATGGCCACAATGAGGCCATAGAGTCCCAGTACCTCGGCAAAGATCAGGATGAGAATCATGCCCACAAAGAGGCGTGGCTGCTGTGCCGTTCCACGTACCCCAGCATCGCCGACAATGCCAATGGCATAGCCCGCCGCCAATCCGGCCAGGCCGACAGAGAGTCCTGCTGCCAGATGAATGTAGCCCTTGCGAATGGAGTAGGTGGCGCTTAGTGAGCCAGCAATCAGTACAGACACCACCAGACCATAGATGGCTATGATGCCAGCCATGACCACGGGTATGATGGACTTCATGATCAGCTCCGGTCGCATCACACCCATGGCCGCAATTCCTGTGCCTGATTTTGCCGTTCCATATGCAGCGCCCAGTGATGAGAATATTATGGCCGAGGCAGCACCCATTCCTCCAAAGAACAGCGCATACGGCGGCCTCTCGTCCGCGTTGATGGCCTCCGCTTCAGCTCGTTGCATTTCGATGGCTTAAAGTGCAACAAATTCAGATAAAATTATTCAATTTCGTTTTTGAATTGATTTGACAATCTTTTGATGACAAATGATTTTCATTCGCTTGAGTTTCTGAATGAAATTTGCAAGCCAACATGATTTTACTCTACCTGGCACTCTAAGTCTGTCTAGTGTGCACACGTCACTGTGTATTCCAGCAAAGTTGAGCATACAAGTAGCTGAGAATACTATTGAATTATGTTTAAACCTTCAGTTCGATCAGATACTCAAAACTGAAGATAATTAACAAATAGTCATAACTTTTAGACGAAGAGACGAACAGAGAGATGGTCAGGCAGACTGACAGATAGACGGACATCGCTAGTTTGACTTACGTTTTAATGCTGATTAAGAATATATATCCTATATTTTTGCGGTAAGGTTATCTGCGAGATCCACTTGAGTGGTTTTAGATACATTACGTGATAGTACAAATTCAAATTCAAAGTCATTATGTATAAGAACAAAGTGTGTTCGACAACAGCTCTATGTTTGTGGCTTAGATCACCAATCTTTGGAGCAACCCTCGCTTGGTTGTCGCCGCATTTGTTGCCATAGACTTTAAGATTTATGTTGCGCTGGGACTTGGTTTAACACGACAACTTGTTCCTGTTCTTGGCAGCACAACAACAAAAGCAACAACTACAATATAATAGTTCTGTTTCAGGTCCTCGACAACGCTGTTGTTGTTGTTGTTGCAGCTGCTACTTCTGCTGCTGTTGTTGTTGTTAGTATTGTGCAACTATAAATCGTTTATGTATTTTGAGTGCGAGGATTTATCGCTGGAGATGGATATGAGAGAAAGGAATCGCATAAATACAAATAAATCAAAGGCAAAATAGAATTGACGGCATCGAGAGAGGAATACGAACGCACAGATATCTATTATATTATATGTATGAGTACACGTATGTGTGTGTATTGTTGTTACTACTGTTGTTGTTGTTGTTGCAACTAGGCAAACTGTGCGAAAATTGATGTCTTCGCTCATAAAAATAAAAATAAGGCATCAAAAGAATCGAGGCAGTTCTCGAGCTGAAGTTGAATGTGTTTTTGTCGAAAGCAACATTGTAAATTTTATGACTTTTTTATGCGTTGAAATCTATAAATTATGTAAACTGACACTGACAGCTGTCAAGCGAGGCCTTGCGAAACGAGGCCCTGTAAGCCGAGCCAAGGCGAGTTGAGGCGGCACGAGATGAGGCGCTTGCAAGTGACACATGTGTCAAATGGGCCCGATGGCGCGACCAAAGGCAACGCCTGAAAATTTGCCATGCCCGGAACACCCCCCCCCAGCACCCTGCGGCGCCCCACAGCACCCTGTAACACCCCAGGCAGCGTAAGCGATAAAGAGGGTACAACTGATGACTCGAGATGATTAAATGATTGCGAGCAGCAATAAAAAATTGATGCTTCAAATTATTGCTAATATACATACAAGGCATATAGAGTACCACATAGTATATACCATATAACTATACTATATATAAACGTACATAAACAGTCGCGATGTTTATCTTTCGTCAACTTTTATTGCACTTTACAGTGGATGCCTATTAAAAGTTGGCAGAAATAAAGACAAAAGTTTGCCTGAAATTGGCTGAGATGGTTGCCGTTCGCAGAATGAATATACCCGAAGAACCTTTTTATATCCTTTGTCCATCTGGTAGAAGGGTGTTATACGTTTTGGTATGTAACAGGCAGTAGCAGCCGTGGAAGTTCGTTCAAAGTATATATATATTCTTGTTCAGCAGCACGAGCCAAGTCGATTTAGCCATTTCTGTGCTACTATATTATATATCTCGGAGAAAAAAGGAGGTAGCACTACCACAATATGTCTGATTATTGCATTCCGCCACCCTTAATCGATAAAAATAGAATTGCTGGGGTAATTTAAATGCTAGATTTATATGATTTATATGATTTAATGATTTATACTTTGGCGACGAATAAATAGTTTAAATTATTTAGGAAACAACTTTAGTGGACAGCCAGGTGGGTAGCGGGTATACAACCGTCGAGCACACTTGACTGTAGCTTTCGCACTTGCTCGGTACTGCTGCCTGGCTTCAGCTTGGCTTGATTGAATTCCTCAGGGTCTTTGGCTTCAAGGTGCCTTGGTTAACCTTTCTGCTCTATAAACTGCCTCAGTGCGTTCCTGTCAAAGTGCAATAAATGCGGGTTGGGTACGGAACTGGGACCGGCTTGGATTGTACCAAGTGGCAACACTAAAATAACAAACGAAGGAAATTAACCAAAAATAAATTAACTGGAAAATGCGGCCAAAAGGGTTTTCATTTACGCTTTTCCTCTGTTTCCTTCGTCTTCTTCTTCTTGTTCTGCTGCTTGCTTCAGGGTGTCAACTGTCGTTGGAGTATGCGTGTGTCTGTGTGTCTCTGTGTCCTGTGTGTGTGTGTGTGACTCCCAAATGTGCTGGCAACATGCAATTTTTATTATTGACTCGCGTTGTCGTGTCAGCGCGCAGCTTTTCAGCATTTTCCGCTCGTCGAGTCGCGCAAATGCCATTACTGTCAATCAAGAGGAGGAAAATCCTGGAATGGAATCAAAAACATTAAAGCCCTGCTCGCGAGTATGTATATGTATATATGCCATAGTTGGACTCAAGTAGCTGCCCGACGGCCAGATACTCTGCAGAGCCTCAAAGTACAAACGATTCTCGGCTAGTCCAGACTTTCTAATTACCCAGGGCCAGTCGTATATCCCTGCTCTATATGTGCCTAGGGGAAGGGGTACTGCGTGGACTGCCTTGGCCACTCAGGTGACAGTAATTTCGCGCCATCGCCGAGACTAGCCAGGTGGGGGGGCGAGGAGAAGGAGTCTAGTTTGCGTGTCACGCATCCATTTCGCATTGTTTGGGGGCGGGGTGCAGAAGGGGGTGTGGAGAAATTGAAAATTGTTAGACCGAAGAATGATTGCCAACATGCATCGCATATATTGGCGTGTCAAATCTAACGATTTAGGTAGTACATCTAGTTTCTGGATCCCCTTTCTGGATCCCGCCACACGCTTGTTGATCTGACTCGCTCCCCTCCTCGCTGGTAGCGACAACTGGCCAGAGTTTAGATGCTTCTGCTGATATATCTTTTATTATGTAGTTTTGTGTCATCGTAAAACCGTCGGCTATTACTTGATTGTCCTGCATGAAATGCCATAAAGCCGCTGACAGCTCGAGCAGCTCGTGAAAGAACAAGAGGGAGAACAACTGAGCCTTAGGCCTGGGTCTGCCATTGTAAAATGATTTAGTCGCCTCCGTTAGGGCTTCTCGTTCATTTGTGGCCAAGTTGCCCAGGCCTACTTCCCCCTACACCCCACGTCTGCCCACTCCACAGCCATCTTTTAGTTCGTTTTTGACTTCGCCCTTCGCCTTCTATACTCATTTTTTATGGCTCCGCTTCTTTTTACGGTCTTTTACAGTTTAACGACGCATTACTGACACACAAACTGGGGGCTACGCAGAGAAATCTATTCATTTTCTGAATTTGTCTAGCGAAATACACAAAACGCACACAAAATACTCTTGCCCAACCGTAGTATTTCGTTTCGTTTTTATCGTATTTATTCTCTTATTGTCTATTAGGCCCGTCCGCAGTTGATATTTGCTTTGTGTGTTCTCTCTCTGTTTTTCCGGTTCGCTTTTAATTTTTGGGCGTAGCAATTTTCTCGCATTTTTATGATTTGCCATTTCATTCATTTCTCACTGCCTTTGTATACGCTCGCACATTTCGTATATAGTATAATATATATACTTCCCTATACATATATCGTACTCTTTAATTCCATCGCACTCGCGATATTCTGCTGACGCTTTCGTTATTTTCGACCCAGCAGTAATTTATACTGCCCGTATATTGGAACAATTTCGGCCTAATGGACGTCTTAAAAAAGCATTAGATTAATGAAACCGGATTTGTTGCTGTCCGTCCATGGGAGGTTGCTGGCTCCTGCTGTGGTTATGACGAGCTGTTTTGCTCGCCAAATTGAATGAAAATGGAAAAACGAAAGCAAAAATGGATATCAAGTTGTTTATCAACTCACATCTTTGTTGGCAAGGAGACTCAAGAAGTTGAGAGCTGGAGAAGGTTCTATAAACTGTAATGGTATACAGTATTTTAAGAAGTTGAGTAGTAGAGAAGGTTCTATTCACATGATGATATTGTGCATTATAAACAGTGTCTCACAGTCGACTTCCAGCTGAAGTTTTAGATAATAAACTATTGCTATCTGCGACACATACATAACCTAGCTACTTTATGAGCTTCAGGATTAGCGCCTTGGGTCAGCGCATTGTGCAGATGGCACAGGTGGAGGTGCACACGGACACACACATACAGAGGCTCTACGGGCCCGAGAAATGTCCTTATCGCCAGGCTTGTCAGCATAACTCGAACAGCGAAGCGTGAAGTTGTTGACATTGATTAGGGTGAACTCTGAACTCACCGCCGCCGCCGCCGCCGCCGCTCTCTGCGCACCTGGAGGTAGGCCAAGTCGTAGACCGAGAATGAAAGAAAGACAGACAGACATGGAGAAGAGAGTTATTGTTGCACATTTGTTTGGCGATAAGTCGAGCCTGAAGTAAAGCAGCCCCGCATGCCCATGAGCAACGACTTGCCTTCCGCACATTCCGCACTGTCCTCACTTGCTTTAAATACCCTGCAGCCTTTGTAAGTGACCCACAGAGAGTATACTAGCTTTGTGCAAATGAAAGTAAGGTATGTAGCGCATGGCAGATCCCATTAAATATCTATATTCCTGTTCAGCGAACTCCCTTTAGTAATCTGTGTCAGTATATATATAAAATATATGTCAGTATATATATAAAATATATATCAAATATACGAGTATAACCAAAGATACAACATTAGTTATTTTTCTCTTTGCTGTATATAATATGAATATATCATCTATTATGCAATCCTATCAGATTGTAAACACCATTTTTTATGTATCATACATAGTAAAAAGGGTATCTCATCGTCTACCTGACTCAGTGCAGAAGCTTTTCTTACTTGTTTTCGTTTTTCGTGATTCGGTTTTACATTTAATGCCGTGTCATGGTTACCGCCCGCACGGCTGACCGCCGGAACACATATTAGATAAATTAGCCGTAATTATACCCAGCGTAGGGTATTGACTCAATAAAGTCGCGTTGGTAACATATTCTTCTCAAGTGTGCAAAGCCGATTGACAGAATATGCATTGGGCCCAACAGCATCTCAACATATGTTAGATAGAATACTTAGATATCAGACGCTTTATTATCATTAACAATCCCAAGAAGAATATTAGACATACAAATAATGAATTAAAGGGTATTCTCAGACGCTTTATTATCATTAACAATCCCAAGAAGAATATTAGACAAACAAATAATGAATTAAAGGGTATTCTCTATTCGATGTCTGGTCAGTCTGTTTTTTCTGGTCGAGTTCGCTGACAAAAGTCTTTTAATTTTGTACCAAATGTTCAATTCATGTTGAGTTCTCGACCATAAGTTATGTGTCATGGCTCAGACGTGGACAGACTGGGACAGACCTGTTGTGGGGGATAGACGTCTTGGACGAGCTGGACAACCACATGAGGCGAACAATCAGCATAAAGTAGAAATAAAACCTCATATCATTGTCAGGCGGGTGGTTCAAGTGGAACAAATTAATTTCGTTCGTTTTAATTATTTTCTTCACCACACTGCCTTACACTCTTCTCCTTTCTTCTCCAAATCTTTCTTTATCTCCGTTAAGTTGTTATAATTTGAGTGCTATTAACTCGCATGCTGTTCGGATCAGTTTATTCTGGGATCATGGTTCATTATTTAAATGAATTCCCATTTACATGATGCTCTTCTTTCTGGTCTTGCCTCTTCTTCTTCCACTTGTGGCAAAGAGAAGCTGCAAATCATGCAGATCATCAAGAGAATCTAATGACTCCGCCTCAAAGCAATTTTCAACTATCATTGAAGATTTAATGTTTTCTTGCTGAAGTTTATTTAGTCCACGGCTGAAGACCTTGTCTTGCGTGGTAGTTAGGCGACAATTTTATGGGGTCCAGACACTCTTGAATTATTAATTTGTATTGCTATAACTAATTCCTGATTGCTTGATTGGCATTTAAAAGCTTACAGGATTGCAAATCGTACTGACTACATTAGCGAATTATAGGGGCAGTGGCAAAAGAGGAGAGAGGAGGAGAGAACGGGACGATAACGAAGGATTACACAAGTTTTTCACGCACTCTTTCCGGATGTATTCAACTGTTGACCCCATGACTTGTTGTTTGCGTGTGTGTGCCCACTTGAACTCTCTACGAAATTCACACCCAGCACACACACACACATACACTCTTAGAACCTTTGCAGAATATAACACAAGCGCACGCAATGTTTCCGCAGAGTCAAGAGCAGAAAAGGAAGAAAAGGAGGAGGAGGAGGAAAGGAGAACGAAGCCGGCCAAACCGTACTCCTGCTTGGAGTCTAAAGTGTCCAATCAAGTTTTTGAAATGAGACCTAAATAACATGTCATAATAAATAACCTTCAAGCGACCCAGCGAAATGGACACGACCACAGTCGGCCGGCCACAGTCAGTGACGGAGCGGATGCCGGGTTCGAGGGGCCGGAACTGGGGCTGAGGCACAAATGCACTGCACAAAAGACGAAAATCCGAAATTCTGTAATTACAACGTAAATCCAAAATGTCTCAACAGCATACACACATACACACACACACACATACACACATACATGTGCACAGGCAGAGTGAAGAAAACTTAATTCATATATCAAAAAGTTTGTCGGACCGAGCCAAGAGTAGCAATTTACGCGCAAGTAGCCAAGCACCAAGTCGGAGTAATATATTGTACACACTTTATAGGTCCCAGGTTTGTGCAGAAACCAGCGCCCCCAAGACGAGCGCCCAAATTGTGGGTGGGCCGGTCCTGGTCCTGGCCCTGGTCCGCTCGGTCAGCCTGCCATTCTCTGTCGTGTCGAATGAGAAACACAGCAATTATGCAATTTGATAATACTTCATTCTCGCGTAATAAATATTAATTATTTTTGCGAATGTGATTTCATGTTCTTTCGTGTAGTCCTCCCCAATCCCTATCTGCCTGCCATGCCCTTCTTCCTTCCTTCCTTGGCGCGTACCCACTGAGCGCTAGTTTAGGTTAGATTTATGGGACTCGCCTGCATGCGAATCAAATGAGACGTCTTGCTCGTATTTTCTCTTCATTCCTTCATTCTATGTTCCCTTGTTTCGGCATTTCTGTGTCTCTCTCTCTCTTTCTCTACATAGTTATGCATGTATAGCATGTGTATGTGTGTGATATAATGGGGGATTTGCCCAATATGTGTTCGTATTTCGGAGCTCGTTTGCTGAGGTTGAGCTGACATATCAGTTGGTCTATATTAGGAATAGTCCAGTTAGAGTTAAATACATGCAGTATGCATATGGCTTATAAACAGGTAACTACTTACTCAAGTTCTGTTATCTACTGGGAAGGTTAAGGTTATGATGAGACTGCTGTAGCTTGTTAGCTTAAGACATAATGAAGTTTTGTTGCGTTTCTTCTAGCAATGCACATTTTAAGGTTATGTTGAGTTTCTCGGCAACTTGGTAGATCTAGGAAATATATCCTAATAATGCAAAATTATCTAAACAAGCGGAGGCTATGCTCAGCTTGTTGGTAAGTCGCTAACTCTAGGAAAGGTACCTTGAATCGGGTGGTGTGCTATTGCTCTGTTGTATACAGAGACATCGTCGCACTTTTATAAAAATGCTTTTAAGTGCGGACACACCCAACTCCTTTCCTACTCCTCGTGCAGCCCTTTCCAAGTTCCAGTTATTGTCGTGTTTCGTACATTCTCTCGGTAACTTCCAGGCCGTTACCTTTTATACCGTTTACCCATCAGAAATCTCTCGTGCATAAGAAACATTTTAATTTTGAAAGGGACTGACTCCAATGGAAATTGCCATAATATCGTATCATACACACACAGACACCCACACTCGCACTCTCACATACATACATATACGTAAGGGTGAGTGCGCCTTTACATAAATAAAAATAACACAGCACGGCAAAGAAATGAAGAAAGTTAAATTGAATTGTGTTCGCTCAGGATATTTACTTGTATTTTCTCTCCCCCTTCCTTCTTCTCAACTCTGGTGGGGTACCCCTTCCGACCACCTACTCTCTAACTTCTCTGTTCTGTTTTTGTTTGCCTTTTGGCTTACCAAAAAAAAAAATCATGCTTTCTCTCCACTGTGTCCTCTGCACTTGAAGCACAAGCGAAGGCAACTTATAAGCAGGAGCTTTCTCTTGTCTCCTACTTCTTCATCTTCTTCGCTGCCTCGGTAGGTGTAACGGAACTGTCAAAGTTACTGAATTTCGAAATGTCCGCAAAGAGAACTCTGGTCCTAGACGGTAAACCCGTCTCCGAGCACTTTTAAGGGAGACGTGCATAACTCTTTATAAGATCATCGACTGTTTCCGAAGTTGACATCCAATTATAACTGCGCGGTACACTGGGCTCTGCCTCAGTTCATGTGGACAACATTGTCGAAAATGTGTATAAAATATGACCCGGAGCGAGGTTAATCTGCTACGCACCACATAATCCAAATGACCAACCTGTCGCCAGTAAATGGGCGGCTGTCACGTCATTGCTGGTCTGGTTTGGTCTGGAATATCGTTCTGTTTGTTTGCTTTTGCCCAGGCCCAAAGCATAAAACCCATGTCAGTGCGTCACCTAACAATGGCTCTACCAGGGCTCCTTTGCCAAATCAATTTCCATATAGTGGATATGTGTAGTCAACAACCAGACAGTGTCCAGTTAAAGCCCGAAAGTATCATGGAAATTGACTGAAACTAACTTCTTGACAATTTATGAAGTTGAATTTTACATTTCTTTCGAATGGATTGTTAAATGATGCGGTTTATGCGAGCTCCGAACCACTGTAAGTACATACAAGCATACACATCTATGGAACATACACAGACACCCTGACACTCGCGTATTTACATACTCACTCCATTTTTATACCCACCCCACTTGTTTATGAGTTGATGTTGATATTCGTCGTGGTTACATTAAGCCATACGTCGCCATATTACAACGCGTCACGTCAAGTCACGTCAGTCAGACATAATGTCGCGGCCATGTACTAACTGGCCGCACTGACGAACTGTCAACTTACTGTCAATATATCGTCGAGTTGGCAGCTCCCTTCCATGCCCATTTTGTTGTTGATTTTCGGTCGACGCGTCGTCGTTGTCAGCGTCGAGTGTGCATAAATTTATTCCTGTTTCTTTTGTTTGACTTTCGTACAACATTTTATGCGGTTATGCTTTTTCAACTCCCCCACCTCGAACCTCTATTCCTTTCCATAACCACATATTGTTTACCGTTTGTCATGTGTGTGCCGTAATGTTAGTTCTCGACACATTGAGACTCCGAATCGAAAGCTAATCTAATGAAGTATTATACAAAAAGATGTACATACATAGTACGTGTCTATGTACATTACATTCATTCATATCTAGCAGATATTGATCTGACTTGCCAGGCCACCAAGATCTAAAGATAGCCCTGACATTTTCAGAGAGAATCATCCTTTGAAAGCTATGAGGGGTGGAACATAGTTCTCTCATTTAAAAGAGATGTAAATATTAAAATTGATTAAGTATAGTTGCAACATATTGAGTAAACCAGCATCCAAAATCTTTAATATCAAACGTTCATTCCTTAAAGCTAACAAACCATATACATATACTATATTTTATTAATGATTTCGACATATGTAAATATAACCAAATATATTCGTTGCTGTACAAAATTATCATTTAAATATTTCTTTTGAATTATTCTGAATTTGAATGATAAATTATGCATAATTTGGTATACTTTTCTTGATAGCTTAACAAATTAGAATCTCCAGGACCAGATAGAAAATCTTCATAGTCCATATTTTCATAATCAATCATAGACAGCAGTTCCGCAACATCAGAGTTTGCAGCATCAGAACTCGAATACTCCATTCCAGGTGAATAAAAGGTTTGATTTTTAATCCACATTTCAATAATTTCGAAACGATCTCTCTCACTCACAAGTGGTCGACAAAACTTCAAATATTCCCTTAAGTTCATTGAATTCATTTTATTCACTGCTGGACACTTAAATTCTGTTCGACGATGCAAGAGGACCTTGGGAGTATAAAAATGTGTTTTAGTTATTTGTGCATGTTTTTCATATTGCCAAACTTACATCTTCAACTATTTTTTTCAGATGAAAACTGTTGAGAGTCAATGCTGTGTCAAACCCAGTAATCAGCTCATTCATGGTCCAAGGGTCACAGTCTCTTATAACGTGAGTGCATGACGCAGTCAAGCACGGCATGAACCACTTATCTGCGCATATAAGCAGTTCCAATAATACGGGAATCGGAGCATGCTTTAGGACTGTCTTGTCACCAGCACTGTAGATAAAATCGTATATAATATCGAATGTACTAGTCTGGACATCTTCTAAGTTTATAACCCCACTCGAAGTTTCCTTGCAGTCGGTGACTAACAGACGCTTGAAGAATTCCGACGCGCTGCTTAAAATTATTTTATGGCAGCTGTAGGTCTTGCCTTCGACAACAACGCGAATATCTGAGAAGTTTTCCGAGAGCGATTTAAAGTTCCTGAATAGGCTGAAAAAACAATAGTTCAAATTTACATTATTTATATCCGATGTAAATGCACAACTTACATTTTTTCCGACTCCATTTCTTGGAATTACCGAAAGCACAAGGTGTTATGTGTGTCAGCACTAGTGATGCTAAATCATTGAGCCACTATCGATATCATTGAGGTTTTTTTTCCAAGTATCGAGGTTATTCTTTCGATATTCCGATAATGCACAGAGTAGGAATTCTATATTAGCAACACCAACAGTTACTACTCGCATCGATCCTACACTCTCAAAGCTCTCTGAGTGAGCTACGCTTGCGTTAGTACACTCTCAAAGCTCTCTTGTTGGCAGGCAGCTGTGTTGTTATAATATCTTGTCACATTCTCTTCTTTGCTTTCTATCTCTCTAACTGTTCTTCCGTTAATTTTTGTTTTTGTTTATTTTCTTCACTTTGCTTCTGTGGCGTTATTTGTTGATGTTCCCTACCTTTGATGAGGCATATTATTTCTTTCAAAATGCTGGCATGCTCTGCAAATTCATGCAAATGTTCTTCGGACTATATTTCGGTTGCCGGTTGCATGAGAAGGTTTTCCAATGCAAACTGATGTTGTTTATACTGACTTTAGCTAAGTATTTGATTCCGTTAATCACAATCTATTAATTCATGGTATTGACAACAATAACGTAGATAAAAAGGAGTTGGATTACGACTGTTGCATCACAGAGAGGATATATTTAGAGTTTGAGTGCTGTAATGAACGCCTCAATGACAACAAGTTGTTAGCAGGAAGAACACTTTGCTCACCATCCGAATCGAAAGCTAATCTAATGAAGTATTATACAAAAAAGAGATGTAAATATTAAAATTGATTAAGTATAGTTGCAACATATTGAGTGAACCAGCATCCAAAATCCTTAATTTCAAACGTTCATTCCTTAAAACATACAAATCATATACATATATTATATTTTATTAATAATTTCGATATAAATATAACCAAATATATTCGTTGTTGTACTCAAATTATCATTTAAATATTTCACTTGAATTAATCTTAATATGGATGATAAATTTTGCATAATTTGGTATACTTTTCTTGATAGCTTAACAAATCAGAATCTCCAGGACCAGAGATAAAATCTTCATCGTTCATATTTTCATAGTCGATCATAGAGAGCAACTCTGCAACATCACGGTGTGAATCATCAGAACTCGAATACTCCTTTCCAGGTGAATAAAAGGTTTGATTTTTAATCCACATTTCAAGAATTTTGAAGCGAAATGTCTCCCTCACATGTGGTTTACAAAACTTCAAATATTCCTTTAAGTTCATTGAATTCATTTTATTCACTGCTGGACACTTAAATTCTAATCGACGATTACAGAGGACCTTGGGAGTATAAAAATGTGTTTTAGTTATTTGTACATGTTTTTCATATTACCAAAGTTACTTCTTCAACTCTTTTTTTCAGATCAAAACTGTTGAGAGTCAATGCTGTATCAAACGCAGTAATCAGCTCATCCGTGGTCCAAGAGTCACAGTCTCTCAAAACGACAGTGCATGACGCAGTCAAGCACGGCATTAACCACTTATCTGCGCATATTAGCAGTTCCAATAATACGGCAACCGGAGCATCCTTTAGGACTGTCTTGTCACCAGCACTGTAGATAAAATCGTATATAATGTCGAATGTACTGGACTGGACATCTTCTAAGTTTATAACTCCACTTCTAGTTTCTTTGCAGTCGGTGATTAAGAGATGCTTGAAGAATTCCGACGCGCTGCTCAAAATTATTTTATGGCAGCTGTAGGTCTTGCCTTCGACAACAACGCGAATATCTGAGAAGCTTTCCGAGAGCGATTTAAAGTTCCTGAATAGCCTAAAAAACAATGGTTCAAATTTATATTATTTAGATCCGATGTGGAAATTCTATATACATAAATGCACAACTTACATTATTTCCGACTCAATTTTTTGGAATTACAGAAAGCACAAAGTGTTATGTGTGTCAGTACTAGATATGGGCATGGACTGACATTTTTCGACAAGACCCAGCACGAGACGAAAATTAATTTTTTCAACACGTATGAACACGCACGCTCAAAAATAAAATTTAATAAAATTTAATAAAATATAAAATATATAAAATATAATAAAATAAAAGCCATAAAATTAAAAGTACAGTTTTCGGGATAGGGGCTGTTTTCAATATTTTCGGCTGACGCTGTTAAAATCCGGACAAGTCTATCCGGAAAAAGGCTAAATTGGCAACACATCGAGCCCCTATCGATTTTATTGAGGTTTTTTCCAACTATCAAGGTTATTCTGTCGATGTTTCGATAATGCACAGAGTAGGAATCCTATATTAGCAAAAACAACAGTTACTTCTCGCTTCGATCCTACCACTAAGCAATTAACAATACATTCTCGATCAGCAGAGTGGATCGCTTGTTTGCATGCACTTATCGATTTCGCAAACTGGTAGAGCTAGTGATACCATGCTTGGTTCAAAGCTTCAGTTAACCTCAGTAAACATTAGGCTTCAAATTAGCCTTGGAGTAAGTTATATTTCTTAAAATAATTTATAAAGTATTCTTTTAAAATTGTATTTAATATGTCATGCGGATATATTTTAGAATTGTTATAATATAACTTCGATACCAATTTATGATTTATTTGCTACTTAGGAAATTGGATTAACCCACAAGTTTGTAAGCCAAAAAGTATCTGCGTTAAGGAAGAGTTCCGTTCTGCGAAAGTGTGTAAGACAATATTGTAAGGAATAGAGTGCTAGGGACTGAAATTCAATACAGGACTTTTTAGATTACAAGCCTTGGGCTATGCCTAATTAGATTTCTTTCGTTACGGTTACGGGCATAATTAGAGCCGCAGGAGCTAGGCAGATTTCGGAACCCAAGGACTGTGGCGCACACACAGAATGCTCCAAGCTCCAAGCTCCAAGTTGTTGGCGGAAACAGCTCAAAAGTGCTCGATTTCAGTTAGGGTCGAATGGGAGTGGAAATCAAATTATTTTAATGATACACAAATTGATACTTTGAGACAAAATAACAAACCAAATGAAAATTCCTACCAGCATTTTCTCTGCTCTTCGTAGCTATGAGATCAGAAAGGGATGGAGTGAGCGCCATAAGACGGCAGAGAGAGAGAGAGAGAGAGAGTAGGAGAGGGAGTAAGAGAAGGAAGATTCCTTGAAAGCAACGTTGCCATGAAAATTAAGTGAAAATTGGATTCTATACATTTTGTTCTCTCTTTTTACGTTTTTCTTTGTCGTTTTGCTCATTTTCTTGCTGGGCAAATTGAGTTGAGGACGGGTCGAGTGGAGTGTTTAATACCTGAGTCGTGTGCAATTGCTATTATTATGCAAATTTTCCTTTTCATTGCATGCGTGTTTTCCTTTCTTTCCGTCAGTTTCTGCTGATGCTTCGCATATTGTTTTCCTTTCTCTGTTTATCCATTCAGCCAAAATTTAAATAAGATTCCAAAGGTTGCGATAATAATGAGAGACAATTGAAGTGTCAATACTATGAAATTATCTCTGACTACGCGATGTAAGAGACATTTAGCCTGGGAGGATTCCAGTTCATCGGGGTCACTGAAGTGGGTATACAGTTTTGAAGTCAGATTTGCAGTATTTTTTTTGGTAAACTTTTCGATTTTGTTTATATTTATATTTGTCTAGAAGTTCCGGATCGATGGAGCTGCCTTGATAGTTTATCACAGTTGGAGCACAAGGAGCTTTCAGGGCAAACAGACTGAGGAAACTCTTAAGATGATAATTTGAATAAAGTTACAAACTTTATAGACGCGTGCACATACACATATTAACCAATTTTGGACGGGACCCAAGTGTAGGCTGTCCATGGATACGTGCGCCCTGCCTTCGGCTCGAATTGCAAACAAACAGAAACAACAATAACACCACAATGGATGACTGCATGCATGGAAATCCTGGCCAAAGGCATTGGGCAAAGTAAACATGCGATGGGCAGGCAGGACAAAGAGAGGGTCGGGGAGGGTTCATGTTTATCAAAAGCCACAGGGCATTAATTACGCATACGTAACTTTGGACGAGTGTGGATTGCTCTGGGGTTGCTCTCGACTGGGGATTGCTTTCTGCTCGGTTAACTGGGCATCAGCCGCAGCAGGTAAATTGGAAGGAAGCAAAGACGCTGACTTTTTGAATGCCCAGGCTAAATTTTAATTAACCCCGGCAATCGATAAACAGATGCCTAAACGAACTCAGATGGGACCAAGGCGAACTAAAATGTATCAACGCATTATCAGTGTGTATGTATGTATGTATATTCGATATTCCTGTGAGAATGCAAACATATCTGATTTCAGTTTGGTGAGCTCCTCAATTGCGGGAAGGGTGCAGCAACATAAGGTCCATGAGTGTGTGTTTTGTGTGTGAAAGTTTTGTTGAAAGTCAAGCAGCGCCAGCGGAAGCGGAAGTCAATTTTTGCGTTGCAGAAATTGAAATGAAAATGAAAATGACAAGAAAATGAAGCCAGGCCACCAAAATGAGAAAAGTTTGGCGAGCATAAAAGAAAATGTTGCACAAAAACATACAACTTGCTACGTAAGATGTACTGCAAACGATATAGTATACATATGTATATAGACGTAGTATAGTTGAGCTTATGCCCGGCAGGAACGGAACAGGAAGTGGAGCCGGGGAGGGAGCAGAGCGCAAGGTCGCACTTCAAACTCAAATTGGGCTGCCTTTTTGTTTGACATTATTGAGGGATGTGGCTCGCAGTTGTTATTGCTGTTGTTGTTGTTGTTGTTGTTGTTTTTGCTATTGTCAGCCCTGACAGATAGCAAGAGATACAGGATATCGCATTATCAAAAGAAATAAAAGCACTTTTGTGCGGGCTGTGCAAACAAGGATGACAACAAAACCGAGGACAGGAACAGGACACAAGACACAGCGCGCTTTGATCTGCCGCCAGGAGCATCAAGAGGACATTGAACCAATCCAGGTCTTCCTGCACGTTGGCGAATTTACTCAATTACCCAAGTGTCCAGTCGAGCTTATCACAGTAGGAACAGCAGCAGCAGCACAGCAGAAGCAGAGGAAGCAGTGAAGGGAGCACCACGAGCACGATTGTTGCATATGCCAGGCATTTTATGGGAATCCTCCCTTATACCCGACAGGACCCTCGTGCCAGACTGGGGACCCTCTCGCTTTGTTGTTGCCCGCTTTGATTAAATGTCAAAACAATTGCGCGCTGCAGCATAATCAAAGCGCTGCTTGCGTAATTGCCCAATGAAGCGCAACTTGCACGAATCCAGGACAAAAAAAAAGATATAGAAAATAAATTTAAACAAGTATAGCAGCGCGCTCTACAATAAGCACGATAGTAAGATACCTTTTTGCCAGAGTTGGCGTCTCTAACTCGCTTAGCTGCAAAGTTCAATGCGTTCATACAAACAAGTGAAAGAAAAATAGAAAGAGGCTTAGTCTTTCTTAGTAGATTTGTATTTAAAAATACTCTTTTGGGCTGGCCATGCCTCTTTCTGTCTGTACAGTGTTGATATACCCATGTTCATCAATCAAGTATTAACACCATCCACGGGTAATCGACACGCTACAGCTAATGTTGGACGGCGTAGAATAGGATTCTGTCGACGACATACAAAGTATATTGTGTATATTGTTGGTACAGACTCAGATGACTAAGGTTCGTCGGTTATTTATCGATTACAAACCAGATTAAGGCGTGTGCATTTCATCGTTAACTAATGCACTTTAATTTAATTTATTACACAACTTTTATGAATCGAATATTTACTTTCTAAAGTAAACTTTTCAACGGAACATAAAGCGTTGTTCATCTGTTGTGCGTAACTTGGTAATCGACCTAAGTAATCAATTTCCGTATGGCTGGAGTTGTCTTAATAATATTTAAAAATTCAGAAGAACGAATCGGGAAATTAATCTTGCGAAAGAAATGCCGCGAGTTCTTTAAGTAATTACAACGAAGCACAAAAGCGGCAACTTTCCTATGCTTTCAATTTGGTTTTTTTTTTTTGATTTTCCACAGAGTCGGGGACTGCATGAAAAATTGTACGCTGGAAAAGTGCACAGAAAATAGTCAACAATGGAGGGAAAAATGGCCGAAAAAATTAATTCATAAATATTCAAATGAAAAACCTCACGCCGGTCCGAGGCGAACAAATCAGCGTCAGCGGACGAGCGAAGTCAAATCAAATTATGGATAATTTATACATACAATTTCCAGTGGACTTCGTTGCTGTTCCTGGTGCAGGATGGCCAGGACAAGGAAGAGGCTGTGCTGCGACTGCGACGGAAACTGGCCGACGTTAGCTTCACTTCTGCCGCTTGATTGAAAGTCATTTATCATCATAAATTAGAGCGGAGTGGGGTCAAACTTGGGGGCTAGGAGTTGCGAAATGTGGCACGAAATCAAGGAAAAGATTCATCATGCGCCTGTCGGGGGAGTGGCAATCAGCTGGCAAGCTACAGCCACGTCTACGTCTACGTCTATGCCATGTAATCCTGCTCAGATTGAAAATTAATGAGGTCATCACGTTGCACACACACACACACACAGAAACAGAAGCACGCACAGACAGGGGCACACAAAAATTCTTAGCTGTAAAATCGGCGACTACTAAAATTATCCAGCCTCGCATATTTCTTGTCTATTGTTTATTCTTTTCGCCAGGAAGCATGAAATGAGGACCACCCTAAGCCGCCTAGCACCCCAGCCCTGGCGGGTCAAACCAATGCTAATGAGCCGCCAGCGCGCTGGCAAAGTCCCCTGTTGTTGCTGCTCTATGTGGCGCCGTTGTTGGGAGGTGTGTTTATTGCAGCACACTTGTCTCGAGCAGCGCCTGGACCCCGGAACAGGCTTCCCTGCCCTGCACTCCCCTGCAAAATGAACTGCGTTGAAATACAAATTAAATGCGGACACACTTGGTATGTGGGCGAGGGTGGCTCGTTGGGCTGCTGGGTTGGCTTAGGCAGTTTGCTTCTACTTACATAAATCAAAATTCTGCACATTTAGGGCATTAGGCATTTTAATTTCATCAAATTTATTTACTTTTTTTCTTCGCATTTCGTTTTTACAGCCACAAAATGCAAATGCGATGATAAGGAATGGCGCTCATTTGGCCTGCAATTACTTCCCCACTTGCTTTATAAGGGAAAAATACCAAGTGACAAATCCGAACTTTTTGTCAGATTACGAATGGGAATCTTGTTGTCTCTCTTTGGTTTCTTTCTGGTCTTCCGTTTTAAAAAGTGTCTTTCATTTGGTACACTATCTTTACTGCTCTGCAAGTACGCTGACCAGACAATTCGAAATCTCTGATATTGCCATTTATTTGATTAATCTAGCAATAATTCAAATTCGGACGCAGTAAAAGCTTAACAAAATACCCGAAAAACTGTTAACCCTTTTCAACAAGAAAATACAATTTTGAAGCAGCCATTTACAATCAAGGTGTGTGTGTGTGTGTGTGCACCTGCGTGTGGGGGTGTATAGCTGATAATTTATTGCCTTTCTCTGGTAAGGTAATTATTATCTCTGGCCAACGTAACGCATACGTAATGAATGGACGGCTTAACGGTTTAAGGTTACGTGATATTTTTCGCGTTATTCCACTGACACTTCCCATTTCAATTTTTGTTTTCCATTTTCAGTTTTCATCTGTGCAATTATTTTGTCCAACAATTTATGGCTTTGACCTTTAAGTGTCGCACGAGAAACCATTTTCATAGCTGTCATTTCATTTTATTTCAGCACAAGAACTTAAAAAAAAGTATGAATAAACGAAAGTTTTCATGTGCTTTTAGTTTTGTTGAAAGCTTTAGATTTTTAATAGAAATATTGTATGAAAATATGAACTCTTTAGGGGTCCATTTCCATGTTAATTAAATCTTATCAGTATTTGTATAATCAACTTATAATGAGCAAAAGATGAAAATCGCGTATTGTTAATCAGTTTCACTTTTGATCTTACTAATTTTAAACTCACAGCATGCTAAGATAATTCTGTAATACCTTTCTTCCCATGTCAGTGAAGTGTCAATCATATATTCGTCACAAAATTTGCCTGGTTATGTTTGTTCACTAACTTAATTTAGATTTATAAATAAATCCCGGTAAAAATGGCCCTGCCGCGCGTATTCTTTGACATAAGCGCCGACGGCGTGAAACTGGGTCGCATCGTAATGGAACTCCGTTCCGATATAGTTCCCAAGACCGCAGAGAACTTTCGAGCCTTGTGCAATCACGAGAAGGGATATGGCTATAGGGGGTGTCCATTTCACAGAATTATACCGAATTTCATGTGCCAGGGAGGAGATTTTACTAACCAGAATGGAACTGGCGGTCGTTCCATCTATGGAAATAAGTTTCCGGACGAGAACTTTGAGCTGAAGCACACTGGCCTGGGCACCCTGTCGATGGCGAATGCGGGTCCCAATACAAATGGTTCGCAGTTCTTTATCTGCACTTCAAAAACTACTTGGCTCGACAATAAACACGTCGTCTTCGGTCATGTGGTCGAGGGCATCGATATCGTGCGAAAGATCGATTTAATGGGATCTAACAGCGGCGCCACAAGCAAGAAAATAATCATTGATGACTCCGGGGACGTTTGAAAGGAACATGATTATTTAGAAAATAAAGCAATGTATATTTGAAACAATAGATCGGTACCCTGCTTTGTTATTGGCATGATTTGTGCTCCATCCACATAGCGTCTTCGACTTCTACTACTGCATCCACCCACTTTTATTCCGGTCGCTCCACTTTGTCGGCGGTTTCAATGTTGAAACGTCCCAATAATAAGGTGGCTGCTTTGCCATTGCTATACTTGACGACGCGATTAAGAAACTTTCGGCATACGCGATCATCCTCCTCATCGTTGTCAACGACACGGGAGTCCCTATCGTCATCTTTGCTGACTAGGTTAGGATACATGCAAAAGGTGGCTAAGTTATCATAGCCGACTGCGGAGATTTTGTGGCTGGCCAAACGATTGGCAAAATCCACAGCGTCGCGTAGATTCAATCCCCGTAGATAGATTCCATAGATGAACGCAGCTGTGAAGCACTCCCCAGCGCCGTATGTGTCCACAACTCGCAGGTTCTTATAAGCTGGAACCTCTTCGTATACACCCTCGGTAGTTAGACAGCCAGCACCTTGTCGACCCCAGGAGCAGACAATGCAAGGCCTGCGTACTTTGATTTCGCGCGGCATATTTAGATCATTGTTCAGCTCCTGGCATGCCTCCTCCGGCGTCTTCCAGCCCAGTTGTTTTGCCAGATTGCCGGAGAAAAGCAGGTAGTCGCATAGCAAGAAGAGATTTCGGCTCTGCCTATACATATAGTTCGAACTGACTTTCATCGATATGCGCACACGGGGGTTATGTGTATTATTAAAATCACATATGTGGCGCATCATCAGAGTTGTCTCCTTGAAATCCCGCGCCTCGAAGTGCACCCAGCAGCAGCGGTTGAGGTCGATCTCCTGAAAGTCCTTAAGCGTAACATACGGAAAGTGGTTGTTGCAATGCAAAATGGAACGGCTGCCCCCCTTTTTAGCCTCTATGATCGTGGTAAAGGCAGGCAGCTCGTTTGTTCTGGGGCAGTAATCCAGCAGAACATTGTGCGACCGCAACTCCTTCATGAAGTCGAGCAACAGATTCGAGCGACTTAGCATTCCCAGAAATATTACTGGGGCGCCCAGCATACGGAGCACAAAACTTACGTTGCTCGCGTGGCCGCCGCGACGCCAATTCGCTTGAAGACAGGTCACGTCCGTGCCCTTCTCAGGCAATTCTTCACATATGTTAAACGTTTCTGCAGTTAGGGAACCCACACATACAACGTACGGGGTTATACTAATGGCGGGATATTGATTCATGGCCTAAAAGCTTTGTTATATTTTCGGCTATTATGTTTTTGAAACAATTTGGAAAGAATGTTTATCGAAACTGATTCCACATTCGACATTTTAAAACCTCCAGCCGTGCAAAGAGTTTTTCGTTTGTGACCAGATGCAAACACAGAAGATATCTTCGACATCAGAAAATGTACAGTGCCAGTCGGAAGATGTCCATTAAAATTTACTCTAGCCCTTGAAAAATCCAATTAATTCTCTTGTATTTGTAGTTGTCAACAACTGAAGTTTCAGAATAAACCCATCACATTCAAGTATAATTCGTCTTTAATCACCATGCAGCTTGTCATCGACTCAATTAGACGAATAATTATCACATTTTTCCATTTTTGACAAGGTTTCTGGTTGTAATAAGAAATTATAAACACATCTTTGATAGTGAAACCTTTTTCAAGTCAATTAATAGAAGTAATATTGGTAGAAAACATTTTCTACAGTTAACATTTAATGGAATTCAGAGAGGTATGTATAATGTATGTCTTGTATAAAAATGTTTGTAAAAATGTAAATTGTTTATAGATAGTTAAAAATTAAATGATTTTATTATAATTGAATTATACACACCTATACAATTAGCACAGCAACCTACCATAGGTAAAAGTGAACTTTTTATTTTTGAATTTATTGTGTTTCAAGTAGGCTCTGATACTATGCACTTTAGCAGTTTAGGGCTCCTCCTCTAAAACATTGCTTATTCCTGCTTTGGCTTTAGCGCTGAACGGATCTGAAAATATAGTATTTTTTATATGTTTAAACAACGAATTTGGTAAAAATAAAATGTGAATTTCCCGATAAAAATTAATTTTAAAATAATTTCCCTTTTTTACTTAAGAACTGGCGCTACTCCGAAAGTTGTGTAACCAAGCAAACATGTCGTTGCCTCGTGTCTATTTCGATATAAACGCCGGCGGAGTGAAACTGGGACGTATCGTGATGGAGCTCCGTTCCGATGTGGTGCCGAAGACTGCAGAAAACTTTCGCGCCCTGTGCACCGGTGAGAAGGGATATGGCTACAAAGGATCTCCCTTCCATCGTGTGATACCGAATTTCATGTGCCAAGGTGGCGATTTTACAAACCAGAATGGCACGGGCGGCCGTTCCATCTACGGCAACAAGTTCCCCGATGAGAACTTCGAGCTGAAGCATACTGGGCCAGGCATACTGTCGATGGCCAATGCAGGACCCAATACAAACGGATCGCAGTTCTTTATCTGTACCGAGAAGACCACATGGTTGGACAATAAGCACGTAGTATTCGGGCAGGTGGTCGAGGGCATGGATATCATACGTAAAGTGGAGTCTATGGGCACCAACACAGGATCGACCACCAAAAAGATCATAATCGAGGACTGTGGCAATTTGTGATCTGCTAAACGTTTTCATTGTTAACTGAGCATATATACGAATATCTGTATTCATCCGGAAGATATGTAAGCCATGAGTTTTAATAAAGATTCTGTAAAATAAAGCTAAGGTGTTCGTAAATTATTATTGTTATTATTATTCTTTGTTCACTTGTGGAACTACACAGACGTCAGTCCTATATAAATCTTTTAAGCAAAATCCAATCAAACACTCTTCGATTTGTTTTTAAATGTGTGTTTTTGGTTATGTTATCGTAACTTTGCATCGTTATTCAGTCAGTCAGTCAGCATTAACTTTCGATTTGAGTGCTTTCAAAATTTTAAAAACTCAGATTTTGTTTTGTTTTGATATGTAAGAATGGATACTGAAATTGGAAATAAGGTGAGCTGGGCCGTCGGCAAGAAAAAGGTGTTGTGTGTGGGGATGGCGTCACTCAGTTGTATAACGGAAGTGCGCAAGTTTCCAAGCAATTCAAATTACTCGACACGTGCACATAAAAGTCAATACGGTATGGGTGGCCGTATGCCCAACATTTGCGCGATCTTGTCAAATCTGGGAGTGAGCACGGAGCTGTTTGCAATGCTCAGTACCTCCTCGATTTGTAGCGTGATACTGAAAGAACTGAAAAGTAGGGGAATATCGATAGAGCATTGTCCCCGTTGCGATTTTAACCCGCCGTTCTCTATGGTCATATTGGCCAAATCGCCAAAGAGGAGCTGCACCAGAGTGGAATGCCTTGCCTCGTTCCCCTATGTCAATGTGAGTGATTTCCGGAAGATAGATCTAAATCAATATGGCTGGATACACTTTCTCAGACGTAAAGCGGATGACACCCTACAGATGATGCAAATCGTTGCAGCCCACAATGCCACGCATACGGATAAAGTCATAATATCGATGGAGCAGCTCCAGAGGGTGGACACCAATTATCCCTTGGTCGACTATTGTCACTATGTATTCTACTCCAGGCAATTGGCCTCTGAGAACGGCTGGACGACGCAAGAGGAGGCCTGCGCGAAAATTGATCAGCAGTTTACCATGCGCTCCGACAATAATCTTAACCGGCCCGTGGTCATCTTACAGTGGAATCTTCAAAGCGGCAGTGTTATTAACGAAAATGGCTCATTCTTCAGTGCCCACTTCAGGGCAGCCCCCAAAATTGTAGAGTCCTTCGGTGCGGAACAAGTATTTTTCGCCGCCTTTATTTATGCCATCTATTCAAGAAATCGGAGCCGGCAAGTCGCTCTCGACTTTGCCAATCATTTGGTCTATCAAAAGTGCACACAAAGGGGCTACGATCACTTGGTCGACATACTAACTGGACCCAATATGTAAGGATTTCTATTGGTTGCAGATATATAACATTGTTTTATACCTGCAAATATTTCAGATTTCCGGATAAATGCATTTGTGGAGACACTTGCGCTTGCCGATGCAAAAATTAGGGAGAGGTGCCTGAGGAAATACAAAATGCGAGGTTAGAACCAATGTAATTTGTAAGCCGCAATATATTAGTACAAAATCGTTAAAGGTATAAATCTAAAATAGAAAAGAAGCATCTCTGACTATGTAAATTAGAGTTAGTTATCCATCAAGGTCTAAACATCTATACCTATAATTTGGGCAACAATAAGATCAAGGGCTCTTAAGTTTTCTTTTCTTAATTTCAGCTTGTGTTGAAACAGCCAGTAAATGAAGATTTGTATGCGAAATTATTATGTCTCTATAAGGATTCCTTTATATACTTACCAAGAAATTTACATAGTTGTGTTATACATTTATTTATTATTATAAATATGACATTGAAATAACCAATAAAGAGACTCACAACAGGGTGTCTTTGAGTTTATCATGCTTTTACATAACACACACACACACACACAACACGACTCCCACAGGGTGACACAGGCTGTCTGTGAATACACACCCTCACACAGAGGCAGATACTCTCTCACATACAGGAAGAGTTGGCCGCCATTTATGTAAATTAAAAGTTATTTCGACTGTAAAAATTCAGTGGGAATTGTTTTTGGCAAGCGACCACGCTCGTTGTCACACACACACACACATACATACACACATCCAGACAGCAGCTTGAAAATTGGGAAAAACATTTGCGCCTTAACAACATTGGCTGCTAAGCGGATCTGAGGAATAGTTACAGCTCCGACTGTTATTGGCGCTTGTTTGTGCCACATTGTGGCACCACATGTGGCAAGTGGCAAGTGGAAATTCAAATGTGCTCGCCAAGACTTTGTCTACAGTTTGAGTTTCTTTACGAAATTGCGGTAACGATAAGTACCCCTAGTTACGATCTGACAAACTTATGAATATGGCCTCAAATAGTTATAATGGCCAAGAGAGTACAGCCAAAAAAGGCTGCAAATTAATTGCCTGGCCAAGTGCTTGGCTCCAAGAAGATCATCTTTATGCCATTAGAGGGAGGTAGTGCTTGTGAGAGAGAGAGATGCATATCTTCAACTGTCTTCTCTTTCTCTCTTGTTCTAATCAATGTAGAAGTTGAGTCAATTTTTATTCCAACTAGACAATTTGGCTTTTCAATTTCATGCAAGGCCGACTTGCATAGAAGAACTTTAATATATTCCTCTGGCATTTCGACTGCGTTGTCCGTCCACCTCCCCCCTCCCACTTCCCCTTCTCGGCGTTGGTGGGGGTGTTGCTGGGTCTGCGGGTTCTGAATGTGAAGTGCATAGATTATGCAGTCGGCTTCAGTTTATGATTGGCAAATCCAATATACGTCGTGCACTTTGGCATGCAGCCGGGCCGCAGATTGGCAGCGTTTCGGCAGAGGCAGTGACGCAGGCAGAGACGGAGGACAGGGAGCAGTGCAGCGACTGCAATTTCGACAGCGACAGCGCTGCCACTTTATGGCAGTTGCACGCATATTTCCACACTACCCAGTACCGCACACACACACACACACACACACACACAGCGTAGCGCAGTACAGAAACAAGATGGCGTAGATCCCATTTCCGGTTGATGGGCAACGGCGTGATTATCGGCAGGCGCGCTGGCAGCGCTCACAACGTAGGGCAAACCGCAGTAGAAAAAAGCACGTAGAGCATGCTAGACTAGCTGATACCCTGTAGCAGTACAATTGGAGACATTTAAGAGATATTCGACTGCCCAAACTGTTCACTAGAAAATTGTAGAGTGTAAATTTCAAAGAACTACAGGGTATGCGTGCGCACACCCTTTCCTACTTACAGTCACACACACTCACACCCGGCTGTGGCCCCAGAAAATTGCTGGCGCAGCAGTTCTCTGCGAATAAGCCAAAAATATGCGTTTTCAAGCCAGGCCAATATAAAAAGAAGAAGGAAAACTCGCCGACACACCAGTTGGCCCGCACACACATCTGGCAGGACAGGCCAGCACACAGTGGCGTGCAGGGACAAGAGAAGGGGGGGGGCAGGGAGGTCTGTTCTGCTACCAACTGCAGTTGCTGTCCTCGTCGTTGCCATTTTGCATTACTTTGCATAAGCAACGGGGGAACATCCCGCTGTGTGTGTGTGTGTGTGTGTGTGTGACTCTAGCGAGGCAGTTGCCGACACGTCGCGACATGTCGCCCGCTCTGTAGCTGAGCTCTGAGGTCGCCACTTCAACCATAAACTGCTCATCCATGCTCATTATGTGGAGTTGCTGCTTCCCGAGCCTCGCCTCCTGTGCTTATCTCCTCCTCCAGTTTCTGCAGTCTCCACACATTATTCTTATTTATCGCCACACAACAGCCCCGGGCTAGACTCCACGAGAGCCCATTATATCGGCCATAAACTGTTGCGTACTACAAAGGAATATTCCGGGAAAAGGCCACAGCCGCATTGGTAAATTTGCGCCTTAAAAAAACCATATCTGCCCCGGCTACAGTTTCAATCGATACAGCTCAAGCACACGTGTTTATATAGCATAATATATATCTGTATCTGATCAAGGAATTGTGATCCCTTGTCTTCTTAAGGTTTCGGCACTTATCAATCACGGCATATTGGATCAACAGAGGAGGCTAAATCAAAAGAGTTTGCCATGATTTTCTGATTATTACGCTCATTACATCATCAAAAGAATGCCATGAATGTAATAGGTAGGCAGAAAGGGAGGGGAAGAGTGTCATTCTCATGGATATATTCACGATGTTCCTGCCTCGCGCTATATGCGATGTTCAACGTGCTTTGTTTTGTTATTATTTTTGTGCTTCGCTGGGTTTTCACAGCTCGTCGGCCAAAGGCAAAGGGTGGATACAGGCGAGGAAGCAGATGTGCGGGAGGGGGAGGGGGTGGAATGTTGCAAAAGGAAAGAAAAGTCATTGTTTACCCTTTTACGCAGCGTTTTTCGATTTTGTCGCCAAGAACTCAGCCCCCTAAGTAAACCTATTCGATGTGCTGAAATCTTTTCCAGTCTTGGCGGCTGATAAACGGTAGAGGGAGCAGGGAGCTGAGCTGGGAATGGTGGGAGGGGGAATCTCACGCGAAATTCATTTGTTAACCCGGAAGGAGCGTCGTCTAATCCACTGGCGCTGCAGTCGCGACCCGCCAAGGATGCAGACCCAAAGTCTCCAGCGCGTGACAAGAGAAATGATTGATGAAGGTATTGGCGAAAAAGTTGCGCAAGGGGAAAAAACACAGAGAAAAGAAAGAAGAATGTAAAAAAAAGGCCAAGTCAAAGGAAAATCATTTAAAAGCATTAAAGCACAATTTCTCAGGACTTAAACATTTGAACACAACATCTTGTCTTGAAGGCGGAAAGACTTTGGTAATTGGAATATTTAGGTATATAAGTAATTTACTAATATAAAGGTGTATAATACAATAAAGGTTGAGCGACATTAAATGAAAATCAAAAGAATTTTTTTATAAACTTTAAACATCTTCAAGGTTTCGTGATCTTCTTTTATAATATATATAAAATAATATTTTATTATATTTATAACCTAATTCTCATATTTTTTCTTTGAGATCACTTCTTCTGAAGTACTAAGGATACTGAGTACTAAGGATGCGCTAATGAAGGTGCTCGCGGTGCTCACCTATGCTGAGTGGAATGAGGCGAGTGTCTTCGTACTAAGGGGAGCTGCATAAAGCACAAAACTATGCTACACTTAATTTCGCTACGTACTCTTTATGTTCTGTATCATTTAATGGCCGCATAAAGTCGTCCGTTTGCGTAGTTATTGTTTGTGGCTGAGGGATGTGTGCTGGGGGAGGAGGGGTTGAGGGTAATTTCTGTGTCTGTTCATGGCCATCTCCTTGAAAAGCCGTTAGCTCTCTGCGGATTCTATTCCAGTTGGTCTTTATAGTTGACCATTTAGTGCTTTTATGGCTAGTTACTCTCCTTTGATGGCATCAACATAATTTATGTATGAGCACGGAACAACAAGGCTCTTCTACAAAGTAGCTCTCAGCTCGTACTGCTGTATCTGTGACAGTGTATGTGTGTGTGTGTGCTTGAGTGTGTGCACATACACAAGGTAATGAAGCAATCGAAGGCAATTTGAGTACGCATCAATTAAGGAATTAGAGATGAACTATTGAGAATCGTCGAGCGTAGTAAAAAAAAATCTTCTCATGCTGTTAAGGAATATATAGATACACATATATGCATGATCCACTATGGGAACGGAGCTTTCTTCTCTGAACAAGAATGAGAGGGAGGAAAGACCTTGATACTATATCATAGGAATTAATAATCTTTGAAGTTGAGGGGCTCATAGAGATAGAAGCACCTTTAGGAGTTTAAATTATACAGCAAATTATAAAACAGGGTCGCAAACAATTGTTCTAAAAGTTACAAACATTTCTCATTTTCAACAAACTTTAAATACCCTGAAAAAATATTTTAACAGTTTTTATGCCTTTTTTTTGATTTTATGCCACGCTGAATAATCCTTAAATGCGCAATGATATTCTTACCTTTGCGCACAATGGAGTTCATCAAGTTATAAACAATCAAAAAAATTCGACAAAAAGGAATTTGAAAAGACTTTATAGTATTGAGGAATCATATATAAATTTGTTTTTCAAATTTTCCCATCTATTATAGAACAAGTCTGACGGAGTTTTCGTGCTGTAAGTTGAAGGTTTGTTATGTCAATTTTTTACCTCTTCATTGCAGCTTATTGACCACAGTGCGCTGCCCACTGTGGGGAGTGATGTCCATGCCACCGTTTTATATACCCGTTAAATTTGGGTATAGACCACATGCCGTGCCACGCCCACACTTTTGAACCTCTCTCGCACACACACACACACACATACACACTGGGAAAAACACAGAAATAACCATAACCATAAAAAAGGAACGACAACAAGGCAGCGCGACATTGTGTGGCCCCAAGAGATAGAGAGAGAGAGGGATGAAAGGGGGGAGGGAGAGCGAGACAACGATAGTTCCGGGTTCCATGACGGGCACTTTCGGCGGGTACTTGGCATAAATTAAAGCGCCGTTAAGCATAAGCTCGTCCAATTACCAAAGTATCTTCTGCCATTATATTTACGGATTTATTATAGTGTTGACTGTCGCCGCGCTGTGGCAGGGTAGCAGCCAGTCGGACCGGGCCGGACTGCGTTTTCGTCCTGCGTCGCGTCGCGTCTAAACTGCAATCGACTTTCGCGCGTGGTGCGACTCCACCTCCACCAGGTTGCCCACGCCCCTAACAGTGCAGCCAGTCCACCTGGCTGTCCATGCAGGCACATGCATGCATGTTCTTGTACTTTTATAGACCATTGTCATTTGTCATGTTAATTTAATGATTCCTGGCTTCGCCCCTTCCCCCTTCTCCCTTAATGGCGCATTTCCTCCTCCAGTGGACTAAAGGTTATGTCCCTGCGTGTGTGTGTGTGTGGGTAAGGTTACGTTGGATTTATACACACTAACAAAGTACTGCGAGAGTTGTCAACTCTTTTTGACGAACTTCCGCACCGGATCTGACTGTTGTGATAGTGAAGTTTTAAACAATTTTGTGGTTCGTAGAACTAAAATAGCATTTCGAAATTAATAAAATATTTACAGTCAAAACTGCCTTAACGGACACCTTTGTTAGATGGACACAGCAATGAGGTAGTCACCTTTATAAAGACCCTTATTTTGATGTATTATTTCTTACAATATTACTTCTCTTTGCCGTACACTCTTTTAATCGGACGCTGACAACATGTTTTGAACAATTTCGGTATTTAAAACTCTCTTGAACGGACGCTTATAGTTTAAAGGGACAGCGACAAGTAGAACTAGAGAAACATCGATGTGAAATCTATAAACATCGATGTTTTCATATGGAAAACATCGATGCTTATCCAGCTTGAGTGACAAGCATAAATTCCAAGCAAAAGCTCTCTTGATTAGACGCTTATAATGATGAGTGTCCGGTTAAGAGAGTTTTCTTTATTTATAATAATAATAATATATTAACAATAATAATATATATATAATAATATATATAGCTGGAATATACGATATACTATAACTATAGTATATCGTATATTCCAGCTATATATATTATTATATTTGTTGCTTATATAGAAGTTGTTCAAGTCTTGTGTATGATTATTACATATCATATATTTTTGCAATACAAACTACTTTTGCTTAAATCAATTCAAAGTCAGTAAGATATTAATTCTTGATAGAAATCCAATCAGAATCTTCTTCTTTAACAGCTCGTGCTAAGTAAACATGGCACTAACGATATCGTAATATCGCTTATATCTTATACAATGCGAAATCTAATTGAAAAGCAGATAGCAACTCACCATGTCTGGCATATCTAACCGACGCTCTGTTAATTGAAATTTAATCTAGGCAACACGCACAAAGCTCGCACAAAACACTCCACAAGTTGCGCCTCTGAATGCGAATGCGAATGTGAATCCGAACGAGAACGAGAACGAGAACGAGAAGGTGATTGTGGCATGGCTGTGGGAATGGGAATGGCTACGGGATGTGTTTATCGGCCAGTTGGCAGTTGGCGGCACAGATTAGAAACATTTGTGCGACTAAATGGCTGGCCGAGTATCCCATGGATACGGATGCGACGGCAGCGACAGCGGCGCAGCTTTCTTTCATAGTCTCTCCAATCATTTTCCCAGCCTCCTCTGGAGCTGCCCCTCTCTGTGCGCCCCTGTGCGTATCTCTGCCAGAGCTATCTGCTTTTCAATATCTAACTGACGCTGCACAACTCCAGGTTCGCCTGGACACAGTGGGTCAATTACTGCTGCCGAGCTGAGCTGAGCTTGGCTGTGGCAAGCTCCGTTGAGCTCCGTTGTTGTCGCCGCTTTAAATCAATCGCCTGGTCGTGCCATTAATTTATCAAAGTGTGCCTTCGCTTTCTACCTTCTGTCTGTGGTTCTCCAGCACCTTGTCGTGCTCGTTGTCGTGCTCGTTGTCGTGCCTGCATTTCCTCTAATTTATTTTAGTTGCGTTGCATGTGTTGCTTTTGTTGCTGGACTGCTCATTAATGCTGCGAGAGTAACTCGAGTAGCGATTGCACATACGCTGCGCTGCCTCATGCCCTTTGCCACCCCCCCCCACCACCCCCTTTCCGTCCTTGCCACACTTTGTCACACTAACCCAAATTGGCAGAAAATTTCAACTTGCACATAAATAACTGTCGTCAAGCAGAGCGAGAGAGAGAGTGTGTGGGGGAGGGAGAGAGCAGTCTTCCTGCTGTGGTAAAGATCGATGTGGCTGCTCCTGGTAATAATAGTATTCAATAAATATAAACAAATGTTGCCGGCTCCATAGAAGGTCTAACTGGCCTCATCAATCATCTGGGGCAACCTTAGGCAGGGCGCAGGCATTGCTGCCTGGCCAGGGTATCTGGCAGTCGAGTGGCTGCTGCAGTTCACATGCAGATTGCGCTAGTTATCCAAGGCGCTTGCTGGGTTTGATTTGTGGCCAATGACTGAGCATTACGAGCAGGCATGCCACACATTCGGGCCACTTGCGACAGCTTGGGGCAACTGGCCACTGCGACCATGTGGCAACTGGCAACTGGCAGCGGGCAACGTTGCAACGTTGCAATGCAATTTATTTCATTCATTTGAAATCATTCGAAAACTACAGACTCGTTCGTACTCGCAGATACCCCGGGCTCGTGTGCTTCCTTTCATTATTTATGGCATTTTGCTGCCGCTCCGCAGCATCGGCGTACTTAGTGTGCGATTGTTTATGCTGACCTCAGTTCCCCCTTGCCCCCTTTCCGCACCCCTCTCCCTTTTTCTATCTCTCTCTCTTCCTCTTACTCTGCTGCAGCTGAAATCATAATAATATTTTTGCAATGCCTCGTCCATTTGCCGTGTGGCAGTGTCGACTCCAACTGGAGACTGGATAACTCTGACTCGCTCCAGCTTCGGCTTCATCTCCAGCTCCAGCTCCAGCTCCAGCTCCACTCTCGGCTCCAGCTTCAGTTGCCGCTTCAGCTCTTTTCTCTTGTCATCGCATTATTATTCCGCTTCGACGTTTTCTGCTCTTTTTCTTTGCTACTTTACTATTATGTGTTTCTTTGATTTCGTTTCGCTACGACTCTTTGTGTGTGTGTGAGTTTTCCTCCTTTTCTTTTCCTTTGCGCTTGCCATAAATGGTTCATAAAATTTTATACGCTCGTCCATAAAGGAAACCGTTTGCTCCACTTTCCACATTGACAATAAGTTAAGAGATCTTCCAATCGAGCGACAATTTAGGCGATATTGAAAATCCCAAAGACAGGCCACCGTCATGAGGGTGAAGGGGGAGATGATGCATTTAATATGCTACGACCCCAGGGGTTATCTTAGTCACAAGTTGAACAGTTGAACAGATTGCAGTTCAATGGAAGTAACTCTTCAACCGATTATGAATCGCTTATCGAGCTGCCATTTTGTTATCGTATAAGGTTTGGCAGAGAAAACTTTGCAATTACAGATCCCTGGTAAGGCTTTTTTCGGGCCATTTTCTCTTGCAATTTTCCCACTTTCCTTGCAATTGTATTGTCAAAGTGCAGAGAGAGAGAGAGAGAAAAAAACGCAAATGCTTTCGAAATCGTTTAAATGCTAACTTCTCCGGCTGTGGCTCGTATCTTCCACGTTGCCAAAATCAAATTGAGGGGCTTATGCAACCAGCCCAGCAGAGACAACAGCAACAACAGCAACAACAACAATAACTGCAACTGCAAAACACCCCAAATGAAACAGAAAAAGCAAAAGCAACTTCGGCCAAATCGCAGTTGGAATCGGTGCTTACGTGACCAGACGAACGACTCAATCTGAGGCAGCATAAATAGTGAAAAAGACAAAAACCAAACGAAAAACGAACAACGAACAAGTGAAAAAGGCCTCAGCTCCTCAGAGTGTAACCTTTGCGAGATACCCAGCACCAAGTACAAAGCCAATGTGCAGCTGAAGTTGTTGTTGCCTTAGAGTTAATTGCTAGGTTTTGATTTGGAATTTATAGATGTGTGCACCTATTGAGACGTGCTCCATATCTGCACACTAATGGAATACTATTTACATATACATATATGATAATACGATGATATGATAATGGCAATCAACTACAATATCTCAATGAAAGAGCACGCTGGCAAAGCAAAGCTAACGCTTCATTTGTTATTCTAAAAGTTTGCGATGAATCGAAAAGAATGGAATAAGTTTCTTACGATACTCTGTACAAACAAACTCTATAAGAAAAAATAACAATATACTAAACATATACCATACCAATGTCAGAGTGTGCTGAACGAAACAAGCTTTATATGTTATTGTAACTGTATTTGAAGAGTCTCAAAGAATGCAATAGTTTCTAATAAGAAAGGTTGATGAACATATGGTAGATGAAATAACAATATGGTTAAACAAATAATAAATATAATATATAAAAAAACATTTTATAAATAAAATAGATATGTATATGATTATAATAATTATATTGTAATATATTATAAATATAATAATAACCATAACATATTTATATCTGAATAAAATAAATATGTTACAAAATATGTATTATAAATATAATAGATACATATGTATATGTATATAATAATCATATTGTAATATATTATAAATATAATAATAACCATAAATTATTTATATCTGAATAAAATATATATATTACAAAATATGTATTATACACACATGTGTATAACATCCCTTGCGGGGATCGAACCCACGACCTTTGGATTAGAAATCCAACGCGCTATCCTCTGCGCCAAAGGGACATGTATTGGCAGGCGTTGCCAATACTTTATACGAACATGTCAAGTGGAGTTACATACATATATAAAACATACATATATAGACAAAAGCTCGTTGTTACGCCTTTAGTTGACATTAAATAAATAAACAAATAGTTACAATACTTCAGACACACCCACTTACTGCTCACAATGGAGTACAGGGTATCAAAATTACCGGTGCATGTTGCAAGTCGTCACCAGTCGCAGTGCCCGCAAACGTTTCGCCTACAGCAGTTCGAATACGTATTCGCATACGTACTCGCACTAGTATTCGTATTTGTACTTGTGAGCGTGTATTCGTTGATTCGTTTATTCGTATCGTTGTATCTTATTATCAACTCGCGCCACTCGGCCCGAGTTCGCTGGCCGTTCATGAACTACAAACGCCGCTGGCAGCGTTTTCGCTTTGCATTCGACTGCAATTGGCAGACCAGGGAGGCTGAGAGGCAGCGGTGGAGAGGTGGAGAGCATAGGTGGTGCGGGGGGCTGTCCTCGATGCGGTTGTTGGCTCTTTTGGGCTTTGCAGTATCTGACGGATGCATAAGCGATACGCACTGCGACCAAAAACGTGCATGCAGTACAATGCTCAATTCAGAGATAGTTTGATTTGGAAGCGATACAAATGGAACGACTAAAGAAAGCTACAATGGGGAGCACTTGATCTAGAACTTGCTTAAGATAGCTTGATTCCATTTTGGTGATATATAAAAAGATATTTCAATGAAATCTATGGACTATAGTGCGCCGATCTCAACTGTTTAGATGGGTTGCTATTCTAATTGATAAATCTTTGTTGCAATATCTTCAAAAGTCATACGAATTCTGATACAAAAACCCCCCTTTCGATATATCGTATTGTGCCTGTTATATCAATATATTATTGAGATCAAATGTTGATGATATTTTCACATTTAAATTAATACTAAAGTGAGTTGTAGCTCGCTGCTCTGCCTTAAACTTTAGGCAATAATTCAAAAGAGTATACAATGCGCCGTCTATTTATTTATCGGTTATCGGGTAATCGAAAACATAATTAGACTGACATCTGTGTAGATTAGTACCATTACTAAGCTGAGAACAGTTACTGGTACCACTGTATGCTATCTAATGTATGGTATTTTTAATATAAAAACCAGAATTTATTCACCTAGAGAGAAGGCCCCTCACTATCAGAGATATCTTACTTAAGCTCCACTCTAAAGGGCTAAAATAAAGTCGAGATACCTTGTGGTACTTGGAACTTTGTTATGTCGATGATTGAAGATGATGAAGCAAGCTCTGAATTTGGAGTGATTGACAAATATTCCAAAGGCGATGCTCAGCTTAATTTATGCACTCTTCACACCCTTTCAGAATGTCTAACCTTGTCTGTCGCTGCCATGGGCCACACTTCAGTTGGATACTTGAGTAACGAAGCAGACGAAGAAAAGGCAGGCAAAAGTAAACGAAACTGTAGAAACGAGACCTTTGTTGGTTCAGTTCCGAGATCGGAGGTGTATGTAAAGCCCCCACTGTGGCAGAGCCAACACCTTAATAACGATGCAATCTTCACCCACGCCGAGTGGGCTGTGTACTTCTATTGGTCACTCACTTGGATTGATTTACATTACTCAAAGATTACAAAGATATATTAAAATGGAATTTAGTTTAGGTCATGTCGTAGAGGCCTTGCTGCAGTATAAGCTGGCGCAGTCTCTTGCAGCCGGAATACTCTACATCGAGCAGGGCATCCTCGAGGATTTGCTCCACGATGCTCGGGTCGAGATGGCGCTGCTCCAAGCGCAGCTCTTGCTCCAAGCAGTCGGAGAGCTCCGCGCGGTCGAACAGGCGATAGTTCACGATGGTCGTGTCGACGGGCAGCTGCTGCAGCAACTCAAACTGTTCCCAGTAGTATTCAGTCTCTAGATTGAAAACGTATATTACGATCACAGTCTGATTAACCGCTGCACTGAGCTGCCCCTGCTCCCCGCGCATTCCTTCCCGCTCTATCAGCAGCTTGTTGTAGATGGGCACAATGCCGTAGTCGCAAGTGGACAGATTGTCCACGATCAGCAAGTTCTGACCACAGTCGGAGAGCTGATCCATAAAATTGCGTATTATGTGAAACTTCTTGACTCCATCGGGGACATAGGTGCTCCACGAGTAGCTATGCACATTCTCTGGCCAAGGAAACTGTTGTCGCAGTGCCATTACGGTCAGGGACTTGCCCACGCCTGGTGCGCCGAGCAGGGCCACCGACTTGAACTTCCTTTGGCTGCTGACGACGCGCTCGAGACGCGCCAGGGCCAGTTCCTGGTTCAGCACCTGCCTGCCAATCTGGCGGAACATGCGCAACGTGTCCAACTGCTGGCTGCAATAGAAGCCTCGTGTCGAGCCACTGTTGGCATTAGTTGTGCTTGTGCCTCCCCACTTGCCATCCATTCGCAGTACGCCTAGGCTGCCCACCCACAGGGCCTGCAGCTGGCTCAAGGCGTTGTCCATCACATTCAGCTCCATGCTGTGGAGCCACACCACCACCACTGCCGTCGCGACTATCGTCATTATCATCAGACCCTGCATAATGTGTGCCTGTTGTGCGCTCTGCAGATGTTCCCGGTACGATCGGCAGCTCGTACACTGCAGGATGCCCCGTTTCCGGGGATCCTCTTCATTGCCAAAGAAGCCCGGATGCAGTGTGTTTGCAAGAGGATCACCCGGCTGCTGAAATACGTTCGGAAAGGCGCCATCTCGACGCATCTTTAGTTCTTGTTGCTAAATTTGGTTGTCTTTCTGCCACTTTATCAATTTATTCAGGGAGTGCCAAGAGGCTGCAAATGTACTTGATATGTGTAAATGATGCGTTCTATTTTCGTGTTCCCTTTTCAAAATTTCTACGTGAAATGTGTAAAATTTATGAAGTTCAGTTAAGCTAAAATTGAATTTAAAATAAAAATTATATTGAAATTAAATACGATTTGTCTACATGGTTCTTTTTGTGGGGAAAATGACAGGGAATGCGGGGCATGAAACAGAAAAGTAAATAAATATAATATATTAATTATTAAATAAACCTGAAACTTTTTATAACATTATTAAAACTATATAATACATTTATAGTATATTAATATGTATATGTAAAATTATGTGTTGGAACAGTCGGTGTAGACTCATATCATAAACTAAAATGGAATAAAGTCTTTTTCGTTGCTTGTCTCGAGTCTTCTAAGCGTTACTTTGCGGGCATTAAAAGCGCTTACTCATCGTTATCAGATGGTGGCCATCAGCTGATTTTCCAGAGCGAGAGAGCAGTTAGTTGAAGAAGCGGAAGGAGGGGGACTGTGCGGTAGATAGACATTGCCATTAGGCCAGCAATTAAGCTTAGACTCGGCAACTGGGCCACTCTTCGAAAGCAGCCGAGAGATCTGGCGATCGTGATTACTAAACAACTGAGCTGAACAACTGAACAATCAGCCAGGCAAAGAGACGGAAAGAAACCAAAGAGACGACCGGTCTGGCCACACTCAGACGAAGACGCAGAAGACGAGACAAACATAGGGTTGTTGTAGCAGGGATGGGGAGGGGAGTAGAGGGGGAGTGACGCGGAAATATGAGTCGTTTCTGTGCTTGGCAACAAACTTGGCGCAAAGACAACAAAACACTTCAATTCGCCGTCTTGTAATAGACAAAATTGAGGAAACCTTAAGCCGAGGAAATGAAACAATACATAGAGAAGTCGCACTGTGAATACCCTCACCGAGGGCAATACTCGAGACGGAAGTGTAGGATAAGAGTGTGCAGAGTGCATATAAAGGCAGCTCTGTCAGCTGGCCAAGCGTACAAACAGATAGACAGATAGTAGATGGGGAGACTGACAGATCGGCAGACAGACAGACAGATAGACAGACAGACAGACAGACAGAGCGACAAAGCGACAGACCGGCAGACAGGTAGAGCGAGAGACAGACTGACACTTGTTTGAGCGCAGAGACCCGTAACGGTTTTCGAGAAAAAAATCAAGTTGGGCGACTTGCAAAAGTGTCTTTCATAAATCAGTCACCGGTCTGGCTAACAGCGTCAGCTGTCAGCCGGAGATCATTTTGGTCGCTCGCTTGGGCTCAGCTCAGCTCGGCTCGGCGCGGCTCGGGTTCGGTAATTATGTCTCTACACTCATACCTGTCTACGACGATATGTGTGTCATTATGATCCAAAACAGACAACAGCAATAAACGAACACGGAGACACGGAGTCGGAGCTGCAGACTGTAGACTCAAGAGCAGCGTAGACTCGCTAGACTTGCCGGCTTTAGGGTAAAAGTTTGTTGGCCCTCAGCTGCCGTTTTGGCCATTTTTGATTTGACTGCGACTACGACTGCGACTGCGACTACTAACTGCGGCTGAGTCAGCGTTTTTAATTGTTGCCAAAAGCGGAAAAGTTTTGCAAGGGAAAGCAGTCAATGAAAAAGTCATTCGGTTGGTTCAATCAACCGAACGCACTTGAAACCTTTCCGCTTTCACCTAGAAGACCAACAACTGCACTCTACGTCTACAGGGTATTGTTCTAACGACTTCTGTATGATTCGGCTCTGGTCAATTGCAATTTATTGACAACACATCGAACGTGTAGCTGCAAGATACTGATACAGGCCAGTCGACTGTGACCGCACAGTGGCTCGTTTCCATAAAAACAGATACCAAATTATATTCTCAGTAACATGTCATGAATATATACTCAGTTGCAGGCACAGTATCCAATTGTGTCCACTGTGCAGTGCTGCTGTCAGCTGCAGCTTCAATTGAATCGCGTTTAATTAGTTTGTGCCTAATTTATGCTTCAAGCGACATCAACACCAACAGTAACAGGCAGAGAAGACACTGTGAATACCCTAGGCGTCCTATGCCAGAGGCTTATATTGTGTGAGAGATATCTTAGCTGTGTGTAAACTATACAAACTTAATACACAATACTCTCACTACATACTCTTTATTCTCTTCCTTTTTGAATGCCTTCACTCAAGTCAGGGTATCTTCGCCTTGTCGCCAAGCAGAGCCGTTGGTAACGGGTAGGCACTGAGGCCCATCATAAGTTGCGCCCTCTACGAAGACGCCACAATTAATTTAATTAACGAATGTACTTCGAACGCCTTCCAATTGACGCTGTGTCATTTGTTAAATTCTTTAAAGAATAACATACAACAGACTAGACTAGGAAACTAACCCGAGAAAGGCGAACAAGAGTAGAGAGAGAGAGAGAGAAGGAGAGGGGCAAATGTGGGCGTCATGTTTGTGCTTTACTTATTTTGATGGCATTGCGGGGCTTCTTGGTAAAATCTACTGAATGCGTTTCTATGATTAACTTTCATTTGATGAAATATTTTCATTTCGGCTTTGCTCTCCATCTCCCACAATCCATGCCATCTGCTCTCTTCCCATTCTGCCCAATCTATACGGCTTCCCAGTTAGCCTCACCCTCACCCTCACCCTCCCCCTTGTCACAAAACGCAATTGCCTTTTGTGTTACCCCTCACCCTCCAGTCGGACGATGTTGCTGACCGACTTGGGGTCATGGGGGCTGTTTGAATTTTTCCACTTTCCCGTTTTTCTTTACATTCATTTCGTGTTGTGTTATATCGTCCGCCGGCAAGACTTTTAATATTTATGATTAGTATTACAATAAGGCTTACGGATTTTATCCGAGCTTACCCGCAACCTATTGAGATTTAAAGGGACATCTTCAATGAGATATAATCTTCTTACAGAGTTGTAATTCGATCTTTGATAAACCTTGAATGGACTCATTTTCTGCAAAGATGCTGCCTACAGCATTGTGAATTCTGTATTATCCGCGATATCAGAAACTCCACAAACAGAAGGTCCAGAAAGAGAGCTCTACATAAACATGTTACTCGATTCGCTTTGATTCTACAGTCCTGTTGTAGCTTAAGGATTACTTCCTCTCTTGATTCGCATGACTCATCTCTCATTCGCTGCCCAGTTCCACTCGAACTCCTAGGCAACCAGGTGTATTCTTCTTATCGAGATGCAGTTGGAAGTAAAAACAAAATCAGCAGCCACAACAAACTTGCCAGCTAGTTTGTCTAGCTAGAGGGGGAAGAAGAAGCCGAAGAAGAGGGCCAGCACTGTACAAGGAGCAGTCGTATTTTGCGCAACGATATCGCCACAGTTTTGATCTTTAAGCTCTTTCTTTACCCTAGCAGAGGGTATATTAGTAACAAAAATACAGCTGACCCTATAAGGTATATATTTTCTTTATCGGAAAGAAAGGTAGAGCTGTCTGACCCTGTGGAGTTTTTCATATATATTATATATCTCTAATGATATTGAAATTCAGGTGAAAAAGTATTACTTTAATGAAGTGTTATAGACATATCTAGGAAGAATAAATTAAAAATGAACATTTCAATGTTCCCAGTAATAATATAATAATTCCGACAATGAGAACTCCTTCAACCTTTTATGAAACCCGAAAAGCTCAAACTGAATGGTTATTATCTATATCCATCTATATATATATTCCATCTATAAATGGAATAAACACAATCAATTATTAACGGCATAAGACTTAGTGTAAGGGTAAAGTATCTTCGGCTTGCCGTAGGTAACATTTCTTTCTGGTTTTATTATTCCTATTATTATCGTATCGCTTTATAGTGAAAAGTGCAAAAACAAGCTTGGAGCTGAGCTGAACTCAGCTAAACCGATTCGAACTGGCCCAACCAGTTGGTTGGGCTCTCCTCTCCTTTCCCCGCCTGTCTCTTTATCTCCCTCGATGCTCGTTTCGGGCCGAAGCGAAGCCGCTGGAACTACTGGAGTTACACCTACTCCCGCTGGCGAGTCGTGGACTTGGATTAAAGCCACAGTTTGTGTCTCTGCGGGGTGTGCTCTATGTTGTTTACGTTTAGCGTTGATTCCTTCATTCCACGCTCGTTTGTTTTGATTTTTCAAAAAGGTTGGCTAGTACAAAATGTAAAAAACTGGATGCCCTTGTTTGTTTGTACACGGTTCGGTCTTTAAATGTTTGGTCTTTGTTTCCCCTCTCTGCCACTCACTCTCTCCTGCTACCTCTCTCTCCCTCTGTCTCTCTCGCTCTCTCTGTACCTCGCTGCCTACTTCGGCTAGGGTTCGGCTTTATTTTTTCAAGTTGCCATTGTTGTTGCTGTTCTTTGCGCCACAAAAGCAAAACAATTTTTTTCCATTCTTTCTATTCACTCTTCTATTTTTCTGTGTCCATTGTACTCGCCTGGGATTTGGGATGGGGTTCAGGTTCAGTTTGGGCTTTTGCGTTGGCTTTGCATTCGGGTTTGGGTTCGGGTTCTGGTTTGGGTTCTAGGCAACCGGTGAAGGGGAGGGTGACGGAAGGGGAACGGGATCTCTGCATCTCGTAATAAGTTTGAGTGCCGCTTGTCCATCAACTAGTTACCCATTTGCTAGGGTATTTGCTTCTCTGCATTCTCCTTTATCTCTCTCTTTCTTTCTCTTCCTCTTTTTCTCTCTCTCTCTCTCTCTCTCTCTCTGCCCTTTGCTAATTAAGATTCATGATGGGTTAATTTGTGGACGCTGCTTGGGCAGTGCCGGGTGGACTAGTCAGTTCTTGGACGCTGGATTGCAAAGGCAAATCTACTCATCCAGTTGATGAAACATTTGAGGGATTACTGAAGGCAATAGAAAAGCATGAGAAGGAATTCAGCTAACTAAGAGAAGCAGTTGGAAAGAGGAGTAGAGAATCTGTCGGAACTGGTTCAAGTGTTCTATTTACTAATGTAGATACTATATACATATCTAGCACATATCTCGATATGTTTTATCTCCCGCCTTCGTACTTAACGAGTGTCAACAATGAGACTAAAATTTGTTATTATCTAATTGTCTGTTGTTGTTCCTGCTTATGCGGACCACGCAGCTCCCTCTAACATTTGCCTCCTGGGACTTTTGGGGACTGGCTCCCGTTGCTGTTGTTCGTTGTTATTGTTGCTGTTGTTACTGCTGTTATTGTTGTTGTTGTTGCTGTCCCGGCTCGCCCCAATGACTAACCGCCACCGCGGGAGCTGCAAACAGAAATAATAAACACCAACAAGTGTCGTAAAAACAAATTAACGGCGCACAAGCAAACACTTGTACCTCTCCCCCATGCCTGCCCTCTACCCACGCTCCCTCTACTGCCCCCGCCCCTTCGATCCGTGCTTTCCCTAAGTTTTAAATGGGCAAACATTATTTTAATTTATTGCATTGCAAGGCAGCACAAGAGCGCACCCACCCCCAGACTAATCCTCCACATAATAACAAGAGCTGAAGCGGAATCTGCCCTGAGACCCTCCCCCTTCCCCACCATCTCTTGCCAGTGCCGTCCGTTCCCACATTCGCAGCTGCAGCTCAAGTGTTCATTTCCCTCTATTCCCTCTGGAAGCGGATCATGATCTTCCCAGCACAAGTCGCGAGGGGGAGAGTCGTGGGAAGGGGAAGCTGGAGATTGCTTTGCCAGCTTAGCTGTACTACAGTGATAAACTCTATCGATAGCTATCGATAACTATAGCACATGAATTTAGAGAACATCATGATATTCCGTGAGTTTCGATTGCAAGATCGACTGTGTGACATCGATAGTTATCGATAGCTATAGCACATTAAATGACTAAACAACATAATGGAGAGAGATGATGAGGGGGAGGGGCACTGTTCTCCCAGCTTAGCAGTACTACAGTGTTTAGCTCTATCAATAGTTATCGATAACTATAGCACATTATATTAATGAACATCATGATATTCCCAGAGTTTCGATTGTCAATATAAGTCGTGACGGGGGACTCCACAGTGTTTAAATCTATCGATAGTTATCGATAACAGTGGCACATGAAATTAATAAACAAATGGAGACTATTTCGCCAGCTGAATATCAATGTAAATTCTCTCAAAAATCTTATTGGCACGTCCCACAAGATGTAAAGATTTGGTACGAGGGCCGGAATTTGTCTTTCGTTCCCATGAACACGCTTTGAACGTGCCTCGAATTCGAGTACGATGGGCCTGTCACGCCTTGAAAATTAGTGTGAATATTGAAAACACTTTCGACACTCCTCAGAGTGTCTCTTTCTAGGGTATCTCTGCTTCGCTCAGCTCCCTTTGACTGTCGTCCACATTAATTTTATCGCCATTGCCTTTCACAATTCTATATGCCATTTAATTATAGATTTCTGCTCGGACTGTCGTTTCTGGTCAACTTAATTGCGGCCATTTCACACATGAACCTAATTATTTTCGAAAGAAAAAAACATAAATTTCCACGGCATTTCATTTGCATATAAAGAGCTGTGCTCTAATGGCGCGCATTAGCATAATTTTGTGGGATCTGCTCGGGACAGGGGGCAATGGGGCATGGAACAACGACTTGCGGCCAAATAGATACACGCAGTTCCATTTGGGGCACCCTAATCACACTGGCTGCCAGCCACAGCTACCTGTGGCACACCTCGACCTGCTGGCGATGCGCCCCTCATAATTATAATTGCGTAATTATCGGGGAGCTCTAAAACATCGATAACTATAGTTAATTACCGCTTTCAGATACGAGTTAGTTCTACCACGGGCTGATTAAAATGATATCATATGATGTGCTAAAATAATTTAATAATGCAATAAAATTAAAGATAACTTGAAATAATTTCACAGGCTAGAACATGCAGGGAGTATGAAATAAGATATGATATTATTAACAAGTTAAAAAGGCTAACAAAATTATATTAAATATATTTGTTTTACAGCGAGTTATAATATTAAAATTGGTTTATTTGTAGTATTAGTGAGCGCGTGCAACGTTTCTAAGGGAATACTTCCGATTACATTTAGTATATATTGTACATACTTATTGTTAATTAGTACCAAAGCTCCCATCTCCGTCTATCACTGTTCCATATTTCCGTTTGTTGCTACTTGACCTTTAGTTTTAAATTTTTATTAAAATTGACACACAATCTTCATATTGCTGTACGCTGGAAATAAGTCGCAACGATCCGGATCGGACTGATAACTCTTTTAGGTTTATTTGAATAATTCCCCTATTGAACTGGGAGGTTCTCAACTTGCATATATTTGAAATTTGATAACCTGCCTTGACGAAAACTGTATGATTAAGAACATATGTACGTACATGTATGTATAAGTGTGTTCAGTACCTTCTAGACAGATTTCGTTTATGTTGTCTTCCGATTGAGAGTTCAGTTTGTGATTTAGCACAGTGCTTTGTGGATTAAAATTTTCATTGCTCCGAATAATAAAATAAAACCTTTGCGAAGTAATCAAAATGATGTTCGGCCTTGGCCGTTCTATTCACGTGGTGTTGATCCTTCTACTTGGATATTTGGTTCATGCTGAAGACTCGGTGCGTAATTGAACATTACAGAAAACGTGACGTTAATCGATGCTCTATCTACTTATACATATGTACTAATAGATATTCTTAAAAAGTTTATATAAATATCTGTAAAGTGATTCTTTCCCTCATTCGATTGTATCGTATGTGTTTAGTAGAGGCATATCCAAGTTCTATAATTTCAAAATTTCTTAAAAATTGCAATAAGAACATTATATACTTATGTATGTATACATATTGAAAATGGTGACCTCAAATAATTTTACAGTCTATTTTAATTGAAGCAGGCAAAAATGTATTCTTATCAGTATTGGTATTGTTTTGTATTACTTTTAACAGCGCTGCTCCAATAAATTGGACGACCAATGTGGCGTGTATTGCTACAAACTCTGTAAACCTGTACTTTTAGATACAGTTGAGTTAAGACAGGAAATAGAGGAGTACAAGGAAAAATATCATAATGTTGGTGAAAAGATGAAGACCATGCAGCTAAATGCAACTCGACAAGAAAACGTAATTAACTACCAGACAGACCAGATAGCTAAACTTAACCTTAAACTAGACAAGTACGAAGAAACTAACAGACATAAAGACAGTGAAATAAACCTGCTGATAGAAATAAATACAAAGTACAAAATCGAAAACGATGAGAAGGACAATAAAATAAAACATTTGGAATCAATAGTAGAGGAAATTAATAAAAAGAAAGAAGCAGAACAAGGGCAAAAAGATAGTAGAATTAAAGAATTAGAATTTGAAGTAAAAGGAATAATTGACAAATACAAAATAGAAAACGAAGAGAAGGACATTACAATTAAATCGCTAAAATCAAATATTGAGGAGATTAATAAAAAAAGCAAAGTTGAATTCAATGACAGAGCTAGACAAATTACAAAATTACAATCTGAACTGAAAGACAGAAATAACCTACTAGAATCCTCTCAAAATACAATAACTTTACTGACAAACCAGTCCGAGATTTCTGCAAGGGAAGTAAATGAGAAGAGCAGTAAAATTGCCTTACTCAGGTCAGATTTAGAATCAAGGGACGCGTTGATTTCCGTGTACAGGAAGAAAGAGGGAAAATGTCCAGTCGAGAATTGTTTGGCGTTCGCAAACTCTAATGATTTGTATACAATCAAAATTCCTGGAGTGGCACCGTTTGTGGCACCTTGCGATAGTAGCATTGCAGGGCCAGGATGGATGGTGATGCAGCGTCGCATAGACGGAAGTGTTGATTTCAATAGGACTTGGGAGGACTATAAACAAGGTTTCGGCGACGTTAGAGGGGACTTTTGGTTAGGGCTTGAAAGACTTCACAAGCTGACAACAAGTCGACATTATGAACTGTATGTTCAAGTAACCAACATGACAGATCACGTTCTAATTGCAAAATACGATAAATTTGAAATTGGCAGCGAGGCAGAACAGTATAAGCTTAAGTCCATTGGAGAATACACTGGAACAGCAGGGAATTTTTTACGTGAGCACGAGGGAATGGGATTTACAACGCTGGATCGAGACAATGATGTGCATGAAAGTTTTAACTTTGCAGTAATTTTTGGTGGTGGTGCTTGGTGGCATATATATGGAGAAACCAGGTGTGTAAAAAATTGTACATTTATTTTAAGAATATTTTGAAAGATTTGCTTTGTTCTTTGAAATATAGCGATTTGAATGGAGTTTTCGGTGATAGTGTTGAAGAAAATAATGCGATATGGTGGGGTCAAAGACTGAAGTCTGCCCAAATGCTTATCCGACCTTGGGTTAATCCCCTAAGATGAAGAAAAACTCGAAATCCAATATTTGCAAATTATTCAAATCAAATTGTAATCGTAAAGTAGATCAAAGAGTTTGTAATAAAATATAAATGTTTAGCACCTTAAATAAATTTTAAATAAATACTTGATGAATGTTAAATAAATACTTGATAAATGTTAAAAGTTATGATACTTTTATATATGCGAGTGTGCTATAGAGTTGAGAACTTTTATACAGCGTAAACATATATCTATTGTATTTTTAAGAAAAAATATTTATTTATTTATCAATATTTATGTTGTCCCCTTCAAAGTAATCCCCCTCAGATACAATACACTTATGCCAACGGTTTTTTCAATGCTCAAAGCACTTCTCTTAAGCACATTTCGGTATAGCCTTGAGCTCATCCAGCGATGCAGTCTTCATTTTCTCAATCTTTGCAAATATTTTTTTTCGGTCTTGGCTCACCTGAGCTCTTCCATTGGGACGATTGGGCTTTGGCTTCGATATCATAACCATATACCCATGATTCGTCACCAGTTATGACCCTTTTGAGTAATTCTGGATCATCGTTGACGTCATTCAACAGCTCTTGAGCGATGCTCATACGACGGTTCTTCTGGTCAAAATTTAGCAAAAAATCGCCGAGCACGCAATACACTTATAACCTTTACGCCTCTCACAACCAAATAATAAATGCTATACAATTAAAACATGGTAAAGATGTTCGGGAAGAGTGTACCAACATAACAAAACAAAAAAATCAATATCATATAATAAAACAATCAAATAATGCGATAAAAGATAAGCGGAACTTGAAATAATTCGACAGGCCGGAATATGCTGGGACCATGATAAAAGATATAATATTATTAAGAAGCTAATAAGGCTAATAAAACTATACTAAATATGTCTGTTCTTTGTTATATTTTACAGCGAGTTGTAATATTAAAATTGGTTTATTTGTAGAATAAGTGAGAGCGTGCAACATTTCTAAGCGGATGCTTTCGATGCCATGTTGTATATACATACTTATTGCTAATCAGTATCAAAGCTCCCATCTCCGTCTATGAGTGTTCCATATTTTTGGCACACATTCTTCTCATTGCTGCACGCTGGAAATAAGTCGCAACGATCCGGATCGGACTGATAACTCTTATAGGTTTATTTGAATATTTCCCCTATTGAACTGGGAGGCTCTTAACTTGCATATATTTGAAATTTGATAACCTGCCTTGACGAAAACTGTGTGATTAAGAACATATGTCTGCATATGTGTAAGTGTGTTTTGTACCTTCTAGACAGATTTCGTTTATGTTCTCTTCCGATTGAGAGTTCAGTTTGTGATTTAGCACAGTGCTTTGTGGATTAAAATTTTCATTGCTCCGAATAATAAAATAAAACCTTTGCGAAGTAATCAAAATGATGTTCGGCCTTGGCCGTTGTATTCACGTGGTGTTGATCCTTCTACTTGGATATTTTGTTCATGCTGAGGAGTCGGTGCGTAGTTGAACATTACAGAATACGTGACGTTAATCGATGTTCTATCTACTTATACATATGAACCAAAATATGAAGAATATGTGTTCTTAAACAGTTTATATGAATATCTGTAAAATGTTCCAAGTTCCATAATGTATTAAAAATTTCAATAAGAACATTATATATGTATGTATTCATATTGAAAGTAGTGACTTCAAAGAATTTCGCAGTCTTGTTTAATTGAAGCAAGCAAAAATGTATTCTTATCAGTATTGGTATTGTTTTATTTTTCTTTTAACAGCGCTGTTCAAATGAATTGGACGACCAATGTGGCGTGTATTGCTACAAACTCTGTAAACCTGTACTTTTAAATACAGTTGAGTGTAGACAGCACATAGAGGAGTACAAGGAAAAATATCATGATGTTGGTGAAAAGATGAAGACCATGCAGCAAAATGCAACTCGACAAGAAAACGTAATTAACTACCAGACAGACCAGATAGCTAAGCTTACCCTTGAACTAGACAAGTACGAAGAAACTAACAGAAATAAAGACAGTAAAAACATCTTGATAGAAATAAATGACAAATACAAATTAAAAATCAAAAAGAAGAAGATTAAAATAAAACATTTGGAATCAACAATAGAAGAAACTATTAAAAAGAATCAAGCTGAACAAGTGCAAAAAGATAGTAGAATTAAAGAATTAGAATCTGAAGTTAAAGGAATAAATGACAAATACAAAATCGAAAATGAAAAGAAGGACATCAGAATTAAATTACTAGAATCTAATATTGAAGAGATTAATAAAAAAAGCAAAGTTGAATACAATGACAGAGATAGACAAATTACAAAACTACAATCTGAACTGAAAGACAGAAATAACCTACTAGAATCCTCTCAAAATACAATAACTTTACTGACAAACCAGTCCGAGATTTCTTCAAGGGAAGTAAATGAGATGAGCAGTGAAATTACGTCACTCAGGTCAGATTTAGAATCAAGGGACGCGCTGATTTCAGAGTACAGGAAGAAAGAGGGAAAATGTCCAGTCGAGAATTGTTTGGCGTTCGCAAACTCTAATGATTTGTATACAATCAAAATTCCTGGAGTGGCACCGTTTGTGGCACCTTGCGATAGTAGCATTGCAGGGCCGGGATGGATGGTGATGCAGCGTCGCATAGACGGAAGTGTTGATTTCAATAGGACTTGGGAGGACTATAAACAAGGTTTCGGCGACGTTAGAGGGGAGTTTTGGTTGGGGCTTGAAAGACTTCACAAGCTGACAACAAGTCGACGTTATGAACTGTATGTTCAAATAACCAACATGACTGATCATGTTCTATATGCAAAGTACGATCAATTTGAAATTGGCAGCGAGGCAGAACAGTATAAGCTTAATTCCATTGGAAATCACTATTGGACAGCAAGGGATCATTTACGTTACAACGTGGGAGCGGCATTTACAACGATAGATCGGGACAATGATGACGAAAAAGATTTTAACTCTGCTGTACGTTTTGGTGGTGCTTGGTGGCATAAAGATCCGATATTCAGGTGTGTACAAAAATTTTAATTTATTTTAAGAAAATATCTCCAAAGCTTTGCTTTTTTCTTATAGTGATTTGAATGCAGTTTTCGGTGATAGTGTTGAACAAAATCATGCGCTATGGTGGGGTCAAAGACTGAAGTCTGCCCAAATGCTTATCCGACCTTGGGTTAATCCCCTAAGATGAAGAAAAACTCGAAATCCAATATTTGCAAATTATTCAAATCAAATTGTAATCGTAAAGTAGATCAAAGAGTTTGTAATAAAATATAAATGTTTAGCATCTTAAATAAATGTTAAATAAAGACTTGATAAATGTTAAAAGTTATGATAGGGAGTGTATGGGAGTGTGCTCTAGAGGCATATATATATGTATCTACCTGTGTATATTTTCTCAATTAGGTTTACGCAGGTCCCCGGCGCTATATATATACATATATATGTATACAAACACAAGTTTGCTGTACTACATATGCCCATATTCTATTTGACCTGTAGACCCCGGCCATTAAGCATGTGCACTTGATACTGATAGGCCCCTACCCTGCGCACTCTGGGAGTCGAGACTGGCCTGATCAGGCGTTGCAGCTGTACCATCTGGCCGCCTTATGCGTCATGCAAGTGTCTGCCAGCGACCCGATCCGATCCGATCCGCTCGGACGGAGACGCAGATCGAGACCAGGAGCTTGGTACGGGTCTGATGCCGATCTGCGCTGCATATGTTTTCACTTAGAGCATAATCAGTGCACGCAACGCTCCCTCGCTCCCCCTCGATGGGGTCTGTCTGCCCCGATGCGCTATTAACGATGCATTTCGACTTAAATTTAGTGGCAAAACATTGTTCGACGCATTAAGTAATTACGATTATGGTGTGTGCCTGCCTCGCCCTCGGATGGATGTGAACATGTATTCGATTCATTGGCAGCAACTTGTTTCGACTCTCGCTCCCCAGTGCAGCAAGTGCATGCAGAGGGAACTCAGCTAGTTGGGGCCATGTGGAGCGGGTGCTGCACTCTGAGAACTCTAGAATTTCATAAATGGAATCTCTGGCAAGTAGTCTACATGTATGTACATATATGGGCATCTTGGTATTATATATGAGCTTGTATAGTCGTGTACTTTAATCAGATTCCTGTCGTGGCTTTTGGGGCAGGCTAAAGGGGACACCCATTCATTAGGGCCCACCATTTATCAAGTGTGAGGCATGGAAGGACGGCCCTTTGTTTTTAGCAGGGCTGCTAGGGCTACCAGGGGCAGGACTAACTGCCTAACTGCCAGTTATGGTCAGTCGCTAGTTGACCGCCGCGTGCCCGAGCAATCCATCAACTTCATGAGGAGCGAATCGCGCAAGTGTGCGTGTAATTTCTGTGAGGCCGCACACTTATCGTTGCCCGAGAGTGGTGTGGGATGGGAGGGGAAGGTGGGCATACACCACCTACACATATAGGACTGCAGTCACCCCCCCCCCCTGAACCACTGTAAATGCTGTACATAAGTCCATCCATCCATCAGCCACGTCCATCAACTCGTTCATTCAAACATTCATTCATACTCCACACTCCCTTTTCCATAAGATTCTTTCGTTTTTTCGCTTCTTCTCCTTCTCCCACTGCCTTTGTTTGTTGTTGCTTTCATGGGTACTTCGTCAACATCAACATCACAATCATAACAGTCGAGTTCATAACTAGAGCGAGTCTGCAAAATCTTTCAACTGCTTGTCATGTTCTCTCGAAGCGTTAAAGATGCGATTCACATTCGCAATGGATTTACTTTTGCCAAACAGTTGCAAAATTATTCAGTTCCTCCGTTTTGTAATGGGTTTTAAAGTCGTTTTGGGGAAACGGCTCTATAACTATTGTAGTTGTTGGGATGACCCACCAAAAATCCCTTTGGCTTTCCGTTTGCGTTGTCAGCTTAGGCCCCCACATCGCAGATCCCACACATCGCATTTGATGTCGAGCTGCTGCCTTGCATGTCTAAGCCTGTCACAACCAGGACACGCATCCTTCACTCCAATACTCCCCAGCCTCCTCCTCCTTCCTGGCGTTGTATTTTTCGAGTTTCGAATTTGTATCTTTTATTTGAGAGTCTGCACGTTAATATTTGGATTGCGTGTGTATCTGTATTTGTATTTGTTTTCTGGCTCTGCTTCCTGTGGACGGAGCCGGGCCTGGTGTGGGAGGATTGGCAACTGGGTTGCCAAAATAAATCCGCTATAAGCCCCTTGCACAAAAATGTTTTTCCTATTTTGCATAAAAAGTTGCGCTTATCCCTTTCGTATTCGCATATTTAAATTCGTTTCTCTGATATTCGATTTTTATACCCAGTATAGAAGCAGCACAGAGTTGCTATGATAGATGGCTTGCATAGGTGTTCTAAACGAGTCGCCCAACTCCACATTCTTTGTATATGTTTACTACACTTCTCTCTGTGCTACAGGGTATCTCCTAGTTGGGCACTTCCTGCAGTCAACTGACGCTAATCATTCAATAGGTTTCGTGCCACACGTGTCTGCTTATTTTATGCTTCAAGCTCGCCTCGTGTGACTGCGTGTGAAAACTCACAAGTGGCAAGTAAATTGGGGCCTCAAAACCCGCGAAAATCGGAAGACGGGAGAAGAACCCTCCATCCCATTGGAAGACAACTGAAGATCCTTCCTTTATCTTTGCCTGAGCAATTGTCTGCAAAGACGCTTCTGATTGAGTTGCCAGACGGTATGAATGAATATATATATATATATCTCCATAGGAGGGGGAACTTGCGCCCGAGTTGTAGCTGCAGCTCGAAGGACATGAAGTCTGTGTGCAGGCAATGCAAAGGTCAGTCCAAGGACAAGGAAAGATGCCAGCGAAATGCACAAAAATTTGAAGGAAAAGGAAGGAAAAATGAAAATGTTTCTCTTATTAAAATCGATATTTAGTGAGCAAAGACTAGACCAGCGAGGGGTAGGGAGGGGGAGGCGTGGTCGGGTCGGGGTATTTGCATTAAATTATGCGACGAGCTGCGGAAATGTTTGCCATCAAATAGGGGAAAGAGGAAGCAGGGGCAGAGGGCAGAGAGCACAGAGGGAGAGGCAGCAGGGAGAGCAAACAGCAAGGGCGGTGGCGGAAAACGTGGAGGGGGGGGAAGCATCGTAGCATCGTTAAGTGCGGCGGAAACAATTTCACTCTTCAGCACAAGGAAAGCCATAAAAGGAAATAAAACGAAAGCAGCGTGCGTCGACAGCGACGCCGGCTGAGGCAGCGACTGCGACGGCGACGCTGACGTTGCTTTTTAAACGAAGCGGGCGGCAGCAAACAAATTGTAACTGAAATCCTTCAAACATCTGTGAATAACTTGGCTGCTATTCACGCGCCCCCCTGCATTCTCCCCTAGCACACACACCACCCCTCGCCCCTCACACTTTCTCTCTCTCTCTCTCTCTACATCACTGCCATTCACACACATACTCCCACACACACAGAGCCTCGTACTTGTATTTGTAATTGTTTCCTCTTTGTTTTATGAGTTTTGCATGTATCGTAGCAAGTGTCACCCTGCCCCCACCCCACACACCCTGCATCCCTGCCTTGCACCTGCTGCCCCTCTGCTGCCGCTGCTACTGCTGGCATCTTTTGTGGAGTGCATTTTAATCGCCGTCATTAAGGCGGCAGCGCGTGCGAAATATTCTTTCATTTAAGCCTTCTTCGTATCGTAGCCAGCTTCTTTTCAGCCCTCAAAGTGCAGGCCGGCGCTGGCGGCGCAGCCCTGCAGCGCGCAACAACAACAACAACAACGACGCACACACATTTCCTTTAACATGCTTTCCCCTCAAACTCTCCTAAGAAGTTCTTGGTTACTTCATAGGTTTGTCTTTATAGCGAGTGCCTAAAAGAACCTTTGATATCATCATCAAGGAAACTATCTCGGCAGGGCGTGGCTCGAGCAGGGGGCGGCTCAAAAAAGAATCATTAGACACAGCTGGACGCCAACTGAGCCCGAGTAATAACTTTCCACTGCGGTCACGATGGGCAGTGTGATGCTGGGAAGGGGAGGGCCGGGGGCGGGGCCTTGGCGTCCTTGGCCACCCATTAAATATTTATAAAATGTGTTGTAAGTAGGAAATTGTGTTCGTTCGCTTTTCAATGGTCCACAAAGTCATTCAACTTGAGCCCAGTCAAAGCAACTGTCCCCTCATCATGTCTCATGTCCTGCTCAGTCACTCTCACCATCTCCCCCTCTCTCTCTGTGCGTCTCAGGAGCTCTTTTATTTATTTATTTATTTTATGCCTGTGCCTCGTTTTGCGCCGCTTTGTACGGCATTTTCGAAAAGCGCAAAACTTATTTTAATTTTAATAGAAATTAATGAGGTAATCTTCTTTTGGCGTTTGCTTTTGCCTCGTTTTGCCTCGCTCCCTGCCCCTGCCCTTGGCAAACATCCTGATTCGGGGCTGGCAAATGGATTTTAATTTTGTGCCGCCCGCAAAATGAAAAACTTTTCCAAACCAAAAGTTGTGGTGCTTTGTTCAGATTTATAATTGTTTCCAGCTGAACAGGGGCGTGGTCTTAGAGAGGTGGCACTGTGGCGGGGTTGAGCTGCCAACAGCTGTAAGTCACATATTGAAAATATCCATTCGTAATATTAACCAGAGAGAATGGTTCGACAGGCCGAAGGCTTTATACCCTTGCAGGTTGATATCTTCTTCGATCGCTCCTAATCTAGTTATATACATATAATGATGCAGAATAGATCTATATTGTATTTATTCATTCGCAGCTATAATAACTGGACTTTTGTAACTGATTGTTCCTATGAGAGCCATACGATAAAGTTGTCCGCCTTTAATATTTGTATATCGGTCCGATCTAGACCAGCATAAACAGTAACTTCTTATTACTGCTTATGCTGGTCTAGATCTAGATATGTGCCAAGGTTCATCAAGCTAGCATTTAAACTGAGAGAATAGGTTGCGTTGCATAAGACAGAGAGACAGACGGACAAACAGACAAACAGACAGATAGACGGACAGATGGACAGATGGACAGACAGACAGACGGACAGACGGACAGAGAGGCTAGTAGGACTTCTCAGTTGAAGCTGATTCAGAATAAATATACTCGTACTTAAATTGATCGGAGATGTTTCTTTAGGAGCATTACAAACTCCTGGCCAAAATGAATATACCCTCTAGAAGGGTATAAAAATCATCTGCGTAGCTTGACTTGAAGTTGGAAAGTTAGAAAGGAAGGCAGGAAAAGTGGAAGAGAGAGGTTGTAATGAGTCTAGTCATCCACGAAATTTCATTCTTTATTTCGACTAAATTTGTTAAATTTTTACTACAAATTTCCAAGTTAAGATGACTACTTCGGGCAGTACCAGACGGATGACTGGTAAAGACTCGGACGTTTTGGCCTTTCCACAGTTTAATCCAGACTACATTGATTTAGAGGCAAATAGAATAAAATCCGGAAGACCTAAGGCATGTTCCAACCATACGATCTTTGAAGGAAGGTTTCTTGACATTATTTTTTATTCTGTTTGCATCGCTCTAGAAGCTTTACTGCTTATAGTCATAGGAATTTTTTTGCTTATGGAGTAATTTCAACAACCTTATTAATAATAGAATAAAGTCTGATCTGAACTAAAATACATACCTATGCTATATAATTATAACAACTGTATAATCCAGTTGACTGTGAGTCACAGATAAATGAACAGATAAGGTACAAAGAAGAAGTACATTGAAGACATTTTTCTTGCTACGATAATTACTGCTGGTAAACATAATAATTTATTTGAACAACGTTAGGCAAGGAAAATTGTTATGTGATTTTAGCTTAAAATTAAGAAATATGCTATTACAAAAGCAAAAGATGCTAAATTCGGCATGAAATAAGATGCCAGTATAAGAAACATAGATAAGATTCTTAGGAAGTGGTGAGCCACGCCCAACTTTAATCGTCAATATATTAATATATATTAAGCTGCGTAGAATATTAACCTATGCTATAAATTACAACTTACTCCGACTATAAACAGAAGTAATTCGAGTCACAGTTTTACATAGTTCTAATCTACGCTGCCTGCGATCTGCTGGTTATGAATTTGTTGTTGGGAATTGTAAGTGTAGCAGTGTGTTTGCAAAGGGAAGGGTATCTGATAGTCAAGCCTGTGCAACTATTGCTTTCGTTACTTATTTCCTTTGCTCGAGTATTGACCGAACGCGTAATTTATGCAAATATTCCAATTTGCTGAGCTGAAACACTTTCAGAGCGAGCAGCGCTGCCAAAATAATTGTGTCGATTTATATGAGCGCAGTCAAGGGAAGAGGGAAGGGGATGGGGAAGTGTGTGAGGGTGCGCCTGCTGCTGCAGCTGCTCATTACCCTTTCTGACAGTCGCCATCCTGCGCTGGCTGCTCTCCTGCTGCCCATCTGCGACTGCTGCTGCTCCTGGCGTCTTCCATCAAGTGGGTATTTTTCGTACACGAATAAACTTTATGGCGCCATTGTCGCAAAGTGTCGCCTTCATCCTCGCCGGCGACATGGTCGTCGCCTTTGGTCCTGCTCCAAGATGACATAATAAACTTGGATATTAGAAATTCGAGTGAATTTGCAGATAGAGAGAAGGAGAGGGGAGAAAGAGAAAGGAAGAACTTTCGCCGGTGCCCAGTGGGCAGTGGAAGCTGCGAGGCTTCATTATGTGTATTCTCCCTTATTAACATAATGAAACAATGAAATGGGAAGCAGAGGCTCTTCTCCTCTCACTTCCCCTCCCCTCCCCTCTCTCTCCCGGCGCGATGCTCCAGTTGGTCATCAGGGAGTCAGTCAGGGAGGCCAAGCGGCAAGTTGGAAAAGCTGTCAAATGAACGCGATATCTTTGCGCATTATGCTAATAAATTTACAACAACAACAACAATAAGAGAAGTGAAGAGAGAGAGAGAGAAACACCAACTCACGGCATGGACAATGGACGCAGATTGAGGAATCATGAAGCAAAACGCACCTGTCCCCGATACTCGATATGTTGGGGAAGGGAGAGGGGGCTCTCTCTATCTCTCCCTCTTGGAACTAAGTAGTTCCCCGACTAGGCTGAGATTGCTGTGCCAGGAACTCTCGCGAATCCCTGGCTAATTGCAAGGCAGCTGCGTGTCCTCCCAACTGTCGCCTTCTATTGGGAGTGAGCCTGGGCGGGGCCAGGATATTTGGCAGCACGTGCGAGCTTCCTCTTCATTATCATCGATATGTAACGGAACGCCTGGACAGTTCGTCACAGGATTTGATTTGTGCCTTCCCCGGGCCGCCTTCGGCTTATGCGCTCTCTGATTAGAAGTCTCCGAGGGAGCCGGAGAAGGTCGCAGCAGCGCGAAATATTTATTTTATTTACGACATTTCAGTTCGGTTCGTTTCGGCTTACAGGCCTCGGCGACATGACGGAATCCACTTTCAATCGAGACCCGACAAACTGGGACTTCCTTCCACAGTTGGACGCAATCAGAGCTTAATGCGCGACCACCGGAGCGGAAGCAAATTTTGATTGCGAGGCAACTGTAAATTTCTTTGGGCTCAAACTAATAAGCAACTGAACTGGGGATACTTGTGCCAAGGTCTGCCAAGCTGCGATAGAGCTGGGAACTTATGTTATAATACTCACAATCTTATAATACTTGCCATAATTCTTGAGGAAAATCGCAGTTAGGTTCAACCGATTAGGAACTTAGCTCTTCAAAGAGTTGTTAAACCATCGAAGGTCCATTCTAAGTGATACCAGTTTGCAGAGCCTTATATATGCTGCTAACCTTCACGAAGGACATCCTGAGACCTTCTTTTTAGCAACTGACATTCGTTTATTTGCAAAGAATCTATAAATATATCATACATTGGCAATTGTGACCACTGAATCTTAATTTCTTACATTTCAAAGTATTGTATTAAGTGAAGTACTATATCATCTACTGCTATTCATGGAAACAATCCTTCAAAAATAAAGATTTCTCTATCAAAACTAAATTGAACTATTTCTACTAGTATCATATAAAGATTTTTCTATCAAAACTAAATTGAACAATTCATACAAGTCTCATGCCGTAAACTGACTTGTTTTCAGTCCTTTAATTTCATTTGCAAACTCATAAATAGTAAGATTATAATAATACCTTATATAGATCGATAATTAGCGTGTAGCAATATTATGAATATCTTAAGTTCTTCCACTCTGTGGGGGGCACAACTTTCGTAGGTCTTCAGCTCCATCTGCTGCTGCTCCCTCTCCTACTCCTCCTACTCCTTCGCACTTTCTTTTGCTCGACGCTTAGTTGAAGTTTCTGCTGCTGTTGTTTACTGACTGCTGCCACGCCCCCATGTAAAATTGTCAAGGGGCGGCTGCGGCTGAGGCAGGTGTAAGTCTGGGCGCATTTTGCCGCCAAATGCTTTTCGCTTAATGAGTTTTCTACTTGCGGTTTCGAGGAAAATTTGCGCAAAAATGCGCCACTTTAGTAACAACATCAAGTGGAGGAAACGCGCCGAGGCTTTTACCTTCTGAAGCTGAGCTGTTTCAAACTGCTAGGCGGAGGAGGGCGTGGACGTGGGGCGGGGCGGGGCTGGCTTTGCTGTGTTCGTTGTAAATGTTTTAGTGGTTACTGCGTTTAAGTCATTAGAGAAAATTCCTACCTAAAGTGCGGCATAAAAGGAGTGCGATGAGTGGGTAGTGGGAAGGAAGGAAGGGCTGCAGATGAGGGGGGGGTTGATAGGGGTGTCTATGCGAGGGCAGGTCTTAGGATTTGGCATCATTTACAGAGTGCGAGGGCGGATGAAGAATGATGAGTCGGGGGAACAAGAAGCCACAAAGGTGGCAGCACCAAGACTGGAAAATTTCTATAGGCGATGCCTTGAAGACCCGCCAGCAGATGTTATTTTGAGGTTGAGCAGTTATAGCACCCGCAATACCCTGTAATAACATTTAATGACTTGCGAGCAGACGAGCTAGAGTGAATTTCAATTGCAAATATTTGAAAAGTGTTCACAGTTCTGTGACGCACATTGTTCCTACAGGGTATACAGGGTGTACAGGGTAGGGATTGCATAAATAGCTTATCCAACAAGAAACTGCATAGAAACCTAATTCGACTCAAATTCGCCTTGTCGCCGCACTCCCTTAAGAACAAAATTCTAAGTTGTTAATTAGCAGCAGCTGATACCACTCAAAACGAGAGAGAGCTGGCACAAGAAATAGAAAGAGAGAGAAAGAGAGGGTGGCAAACATAGACTGGCAGAGGGGAGAGAAAAAAAGAGAGTGCGCACTACTCTTGAGCACAATTGAATGCGCTCTGTGCTTCAGGTTCTCTTAAATAATTCGCACTCAATCGCTCTTAAAAGTGTTTTAGCTCAACTAAAAGAGGGAGAGAGAGACTATTTTCCCTCAGAGTGAGTGCGAGTGGGTGAGTGGGAAAGGGGGAAACGAGTCTTTCGGGTTTTACAATCCGCCATGATTCCACTTAGCCAGGCTCAGTGATCTTTCTGGATTTCGGGTTTCCTTATTTCACTAACATGTTAAGGAACCACTACCAGGTTCGATTCTTGGCTAGTACACACACACATATGCATACATACATATGCACACTGTTATACATCATATCTATATAGCACTCTGTATCGGAACCTCAACTAGACAGCGTGTCGTGAGTCTTTATTTTTCTCATTTGCCGTATTTTTCGCCTTTATGTCATTTTTGCCAGACGACTTAAAATACTTAGTTACATATATAAATAGCTAGTAGTATTTAGCACATGTTTATTAACAAATCAAGCAAATATAAGAAAATGGAGACCCGTTAATAAGACGTGCGTCTGGCACATATTACTCGTATTTATAATACCAGTGAATTTAACACGTTAATTTGTTTAATTTTTATTAAGATTTATTAATTTAATTATTATAAATACAAATAAATATAAAGTATATAGATAAATATAGATGTACTTAAATTTTCTTGCATTTAATCGTTTGTTCTTTTTCACATGTTTCCCTTCAATTTCCACAGACCTCAGACGATTCTCTTCGTAAACCCTTTGAAATGCCCAAAATGCCGCTCCTTTTCCGACGCTTCCTTTACATAGTTACTTTATTTGGTCGTGTGGTGGGGCGGGGGGCGACTTAGAAGTGGAAGGGGGCGTGGCGTTTCAAAGAGTTCGCCGTCATAGAGGCCGGCTGCGGCCCCGTGTTGTCTTTGGTCTTGTGTTCGCAGAGTCAACTCTTATCGCCTTAGTCGTACAGATGGCACACACACACACCCAGACACAGACACACATATGTGTGTGTTCACACTCGCGAGTCGCGACGCTGTTGTTGCATTGTGCCCATTGTAGTCAGCCGAGTACGCGGCGAGAGCGAGAGAGAGAGAGAGAGAGAGAGCGAGTACTTTGCGGCTGATAAGCTGCGCGCGCACATTCAAATATTTACAATGGGCATTTGTACTAATTGCACTGCACATATTTAGTTAGTCTGTGAGTGTGAGCCCACTGTGTGTGTGAGCCCACTGTGTGAATGTGTGTATGTGAGTGTGTAAAAGTGGAACAACACAGACAAGGCGGATGACCGATTGCAATTGCTGAAATACGTTACAAACCCCCTCCCTCTCCACCTCCCAGTCAATTGGCAATTGGCCCACGACGAGTGCGAAACGCGAACCGAGATAAGAATTAATCTCGCTCAATGAAATAGACTAGACTTTGTGTGAGACTGAATGAAGGCACAGATTGAACTTTTATGAATTGGTATAGGTTGAAATAATCATTTTATAAGGACTTTAACCGATCTAACTCATCTTAAACTTATCTTACTGATGCACCTTGTATGAAATATTCAGAATTATGCAAATATAACTATAGTAAACGCAGATTGAACGATTTTATATTGCTCCTTATCATAATTAACATTTTATTTGGACTCAGATCGATCTAATTGATCTTAAAGTGATCTTACTTATGTAAGACTTACAATTCCAAGCGTAGGATAAAAGGTTTTTAATAAGTTTAGGCATATATGATATCTTTATAGGGACTGACGATCTAACTGATCTTAATTAATACTCAGAATAAACATTCGTAGCTTTTGTTTACAATATCGATCAATATAAGAATATACATTAAATACGATTTTGTATAGAGACACACGCCGATCTTTAATCGATCTCATGCAGATCTCACTACATCATTTGCAATCAAGACTTACAATCGACTCACTTTGCCTGATTATTTTAAGCTGAAGTACTCTATAAGACAATTTCGACTTGTGTAATTACGAGTATTATATTTATATGTGATTATCGCGTAATATGCAATCAAACCAGTTTTGTCTCGATATTCCAGTCTTACGAAATATTTGTATGCATTTCTACATGTACATATATGTATGTAAATATTTGTTCTATTTATTCTCCTATTTTCTGTATGGATTCTCTATATAAAGTGCCTTATCTTCGCTGTTCATTATTTACAATGTTTGCCGTAAAGCTTTCTTTATCAATTTCTCTCGTACACGAACAACACTTTGCATTGTCTTGGGGCTCTCTGGCAATCGGTTGTGGTTCTTCGGCTTTGCTTGCACGCTTCTTCACTGTTCCCCCGTCGTGCTCTTATCAAGAGTGTAATTAACGTGTTCTATTTTTAGATGTCGTCTTGTAGTTTCAGACTACAGACCTCTATCAATTGTATCATCAATTGACTTTTCAGTTTGCTTCTCTGTAGTTGTTGTTGTTGTTGTGTCTCTTCTTGTTACGGTCGTCGTCGTCGTCGTCGTCGTCTTCGTGTAGAGAACTAGTGGAAAATCAACAGAAGCTGTCCGAGGTTCCAGCTACCTCTCTCGCTCTCTATCTCTCTCTCTCTCTCTTTCTCTCGACTGCGACTGCGACTGGGGGCAGCATCTGTTGTTGATTGTTGTTATTTTTGCTGTTGATTTAATAAATTAAAACCCGTAAATTAACTGTGAAGGCAAAACGACGCGCGACAAATCAAATAAGTAAATAAATGGCAAGCAGCAAGCAAAGACAGAGACAGTGAGAGTGAGAGAGGGAGATAGAAAGAGATTCGCCAATTGATGCGACTTGTTCGTCAATTGGACAATTCCGAAATCATTGTACGCTTTGAACTCTATTTTTGGAAGCGCCTATGGGGTCAGTTCCATGTGGTTCCAACTGGTCGCAGCTGATTAGAAAGAAGAAGGAACCAGAAAGCAGTCACGAGTACTCGCTGCCTCGGGCAGAGGCCCTCACAAGAGAATGCTCCATGGGGCGATCGAAATGAGCCTAGGAAGGTCCTTTCACTGCGAGACTGTCAGAAAAAGAAGCCAAGCAGTTGCTGTGCTTCCCACAGTTAGAGGGGAGGGGAGGCAGTGGAGGGAGGCTAAGAGGAAGCAGCAGTCAGATGTTAAAAGCCGAAAATTAGCACACGTGTGCGGGGTACTCGGACGAGTCAATGATAAACCCACTAAGCCGAAAGTTACGACCCCTGGGCACATCAATATCCCTCCCAACCACCTTCTCCCTCTCTGCATGTGTGTGTTTGCTTAGCTTTTGCCCCGGGCTGGGGCCGCACGCCGCACAGCTGGCAGCCCCGGCAGTCCGATGACGACTTATCAGAGGGTCCCATCTGTGGTAATGATGGCAGGGTGCTCTGATAACTGTTAGCTACGTTCTAGGTATCTGGCCGCACAGACACGTGTGCACCGTGCGAGGGTGGATGGGGGCTGGACTATGTGATTGCCCCACATGGCGTGGCGTTCTGCATGTTTGTACAATATCAGTCCTGATAAGACCTTTGGTAAACTGGAGCCCATCGTGCAGTCAATCGTCGGCTTTGGCTGGCAAGTCATTAACCCTTCTGGCCTGCTAATGCAGAGTGATTGATTTATCGGGTTCCAACTTCAATGCAGGGCAGACAACTCACTATCTCGTTACTGCCAAGTCAGATTGATCATTGCAGGAGGCGCTTTCGATCACCTGGAGAGGATGAGAACAACCTCATGTAGAGCTTGGATTGTTTCATAGTCTGACTGAGTTCCTAGCTCTATTCCACGCCATCCACGGCGCTTGAGGACATGTGTTGCCAGGCGCCAACAAGGATGTAAGCGTATCTCCTCCGTTGTCATGGTGCCACCCGTGCCAGGCACCCCAAACTTGTGTACCGCCTGGGGGCAGGCAGCAATGTGAAGTGCCGCACTTCAATTCCAATTCGGCCGAAGCCAATTTCAAATCGCAGCGAGGCTCGGGGATCCGCTCCACTTGGCTCCACTTTTTGTTTTGAAGACATTCCCCTTCCCCTCTGGCCAGCTGCTCCCGCTGTTTGTCGTCGCCAGTTTCTGTTTCTGTTTTTGTCAGTTTGCCTTATCCACTTGCGACACGGACAGCTGCAGCGTCCCTGGGTCGCCTTAGGCCAGTGCAGTAGTTGCTCTTGTTGTTGCTCCTTCACATATCCTGCGCAGAAATTGAAAAACTACTAGAGCAAACTTCAAGTGAGACGTGCTGTGAGTCCTCTGTCCTCTTCTCTGCTGGACAGTCTGATTGAAATTCCATGCACAACATGTTCTGAAGCTCAGGCCCAAACGCTCTAGGCACAATTCAGCGCTGGCACGGTGGCAACTCTGCCGCGTAGCAACTCTGGACTAGGCAGCGCTCGCATTACAACTAATTACAAGGCGCACGGCGAGATGCGTATCGAAGCACTTGGTTCGCTACGCCTTTCGGCCAGGCCATATGCCAAATCGAACTCTTAATTATCCCCGACATATTCTACATGGGCTGCGGAAAAGGCAGCAAAAGAACAGGGGAGGAAGGGCGGCTGCAAATGAACGAACTAACAAATATTTACAGGATGCACTCACAGTTGATCGTCCTGTGGCCACAAGGAAATGCTTCATAGCAGCATATGGTCCTGGCCCGGGTGAAATGTGAGCCGCCCTCCCTCCCAGTGGCTGCATCTCTCTCTTTCTGGTCAGCTGTGCCGAGTTCGCAGCCTGCATTGTCCTTCCCAAACCACAGCTGGACCGCGACTAGCATCCAGGGGGGTGGATGGGAAGATTACAATAATCGATTCAACTTGTAATCAATACAACGAGAAAATTGTGGGCATTAAAATGTGTTCCCTGAATATAATGACCCCTCCAAAAGTAAACTCATGGTGTCCTGTACGCTTCGCGTTTACTTGCATAAATTAATTACAACCAGGCTGTAGTAACTTTTACTCTCCTACCCTAAATACATACTCATATATTTTTGATAATCTGCCACAGTTGAGCATGTGTGCCAAGTTTCAGAACGATAGCTTCAAAACTAAGCGACTTATTTGCGTTGTAATTCAATTAATTTCTTTTTTCTTTCTTTTCTCACAGTTAAGATTTTACTTTTAATTTTAAATTATTAATTATAACTATTAATTGTTTTTTCGACTGAACTTAGTCTGACTATAAACTAATTAAATAAATAAAAAATAAATTAATTAATTCAAGTAACATACAAACTGATTCTATAGTTTATATCTTAACTAACCTTATCAAAATTGAGCATAAATCAGAGGTGTGTTACCAACTTGTGGCCACAATTAATATACCCTATACAAGGTTTGCATATCCAGATATCAGGCCTTCAAATAACAAAGTTTCCTCTGGCAACTTGAGAAACACCTAAGCCGATTATGTTTGATGGAAATCCGAACAATTTCAAAAGAATGAAGCAAGCAAAAGTCAACCGTGAATAAGGGAACTAAGAACTTTTTGATTATCCTCAGGGATTGCAGCATTCCATTTATCATCTTCGTAAGCTTAACGAGTCTTAAAAAATAATAATAAATATTTTAAAAAGTATCGGGCAACTTTACGGTCTGTTCTATGTCAGGCACTGGAAATTCTTTGCCTTCTCCTTTGGAATGGGTGAACTGGAAACTTTGGCGGCAATAAAGTCTAGCCAGAAATGACTTAATAACGTAATAAAGCAATCCGGCTAAAAGAGACTGCTCAATCAGTTTATATTGTACTGAAGCAATCGCTGTGCACTAAACCGATTCCGTAATTAGACCCGTCAGTTGGTACAATTTACATGCGCCAAGAAGTCAACGGAAATTGAAGGCAATAACGATGACAATTGACTTGTCAAAATGTTTCGAGTGCGAGAGCGTAGAAGTTCCCGGGAAAACCCAAGACGAACCAATCCACACCCATTCAAGGGTTGCAGCTCTTCGGGGTTCGAGGCTTCTTCTTTGTTGCCGCCTTTCTTTGCCAATTTCTCGGTTCTTCCTTTGCGGTTGTCGAAGCGTAGAATTTACTCAAATCGATTCGCTCTACGCTGGAAGGAACATTACCCTAGCTGGGGACAATACTGTAGCAATTGAAGTGTCCACTTGAAGGTGTGTGAGGTCTAGGAAACATCAGGCATGACTAGCGGTTTTCAGCTTATTCTTGCATTGCCAGTAGTCATGACTCTAGAATATAGAATAATGGATAGCAGTAATCGCTCTATCCAGGATTTAATGATAGCCCAAGTTGACAAACAGCAACGAGTGCAACGGAAACTATTTTCAATTGTCTGCACATGGCAAGAAACCCTTTCGAGAATGAAAGAGCGTTACTTTGATAGGCCATCTTTGGTCAGCTTTCTTTAGTGCCCTTCCTGGCGTTATGATGAACCTACCCTGTATCAGCAGTGCGGATAATGGGAAATCGATGTTAAATCGTAATCGATTAACACTCGCGACGCATTTGGCATGTGCAAACAAACCCCTTCTGGCTGCCCTCAGATACTTTCCCAGAGAGCGATCTATAAATCATTGTCGGTCTGTCGGGGCAGCTGAACTAGTCACGTGGCAGTTTTCAGCTGGGATGCAGCAAGGAAACAGCTGAAAATATCAGAATGACTCATTTGCAATCCTTTCAGTCGAGCGCATTCCACGGAGTTTCCTCCGAAAAGGCAGCAGTTCCTGCTGCGGCACTTGTGCTAAAAATATTTCAATATTGAATGAGAAACAGCTGAAATCCATTGATTGCTGGCTCGAGAGGCAGAGGGAGAGGGAGAGACAGGCCGCAATCCGTCGAAGCGTTACCGGAAACGAGCCTCATATGCCCCGGGAGGAAGTGCCGCCTGTGCTCTATGAATGGGACGAGGCACAGACTCAGGTACTCGAAACGGGACTCTCAGCATGCAAATGATCCGAGAGTCGTCGCAATTGAGTCGTGTGGCGCATGCCCGCCCGGGCCCAGGATGTGTAGGGCTCTCTGCCAGCTGTCGATCCTCAGTCCGTCTGTCCGCCCGTCTGTCTGTCTGCGTGACTACTGCCATTGTTTGGTTCCACGCACGATTGATCCCTGTAGATGGCAAGGCCACATTTGTGTGTCGACTCGTGAACTCGTATCATCGCTTCGCTTTGTTTCCCTGCTAGCTTTTCGGGCCCTCCAGTGAATTTGTGCAATATTTTGCAACAATGGGACAACCACACATACACAGACAGACACAGACACAGAAATTGTCAATTTGTCAGTTGCGTGTGAAACTCAGAAACAGTTACGAGACTATCTTCCATCCATCCTAGCGGAAAATTGTTTATTTATGGCACTCGCAATGCAATTTCACGTTTAATTGTCCGCGTCCGTGAGCCCAAGTGGTTTTGCATGTACGGCCGTAGGTCTCTGTGGCGTATTCCTCCCTGCGCCCTGTGAAGAAGCTGAAAGGCCGTAAGTGGATTCTGGTGTGGAGCTCAAATCGATACGACTGAATTTGCAGAGCTGAGGGAATGCATTGATAAATTGTTATTGATATACAGATTATTGTTTTACTGTTATATAAATATATATATAATATGAAAATATATATCAATTGATATTATTGATTCATTTTTGCATTACTGTTATATTAATATATTATATATAAAATGAAAATATATATCTATTGATATATTAATATAAATCAATAAACAAAATATATCAAGAGAACTAATAGTAAATATCAAAATATTATGTATGTAAAATATATCGTCCATAGATGTATTGCTAGTACTATCTATATATCGTTTATAAATTTATATTAATAAATATCGTCAAGGTAGTAATAATATATCGTTTATATATGCATTTATTTAGTATATTAGCATATTGATAAGATATTTTATTGATAGGTTGATGAAAATATAAAAAAGATATTTATATATATTGACATTATACAATTATATTCATTAATTGGCATATTAATTAATTTCTCTATTCATATATTAATACAATCCTATTTTCATTAATTGATATATTGATTAATTGTTAATTAATTAACTTAATGATATATAGAAACAGCTATCAACTTTAAAGAGTAAAAACTGAAAGCATTTCATTTGTCAGGAGTCTTTAAAGTGCAACTGCCATTTGGCCCCTGGGAAAGTTTCCCTAGTTTGCCTTTCCTGCACTTGGGTCACATCCCTCGCAACGCGTCTTCAGGTTGCTGCAACTTCAACGCATTTGCCCCTCCCTCGTGGCAGTTGCGCGTTGCATTGTCTTCTGTCAGCATTGATTAAACTTTCTGTCTGCGCTTGTCTTGACTTTTCCCTCTCCCCCTCCCTCTCCCCCTCCCTCTACCACTCTCTTTTGGCTCACTCTTATTCTGTCTTTGTCAGTTGCCCCTCAGTTGCATGCGTGAAATTTCGCCCATGTTGCACAAATTGATGTTGCATGCCGCTGACTTGTGTTGTTGCCACCGTCGAGTTGCCCCTGCTACGCTGGTGGCATGTTAGCGAAAAGTCATGCGATTTCCTCAGACGTGCGCAATTAAGGTGGGCGGATGAAAGACAGGCGTGGGGCGTGGCAGACAGCGTGACCGGGGTTGAGACTGGCAGCAGGGTCCCCTGACGCGGAGGGTACGAGCGACCCTACTTGTTTTCCGTTGCACGGCAAAGTATTCCACCGCGGGCGCACACTATTAACCCAATTAATGGCTCAAGTTTAGCAGCTCCGATTAAAATCAGCTGAAACATGTTGACTACAAAGCGTTACGACAGCAGCTACGCAATTCTACAAGACACCCTCTTGCCACCTTTCTGCGCTACCTTTACTAGAAAAACTCTTTGTTGTCGAATTAAACTGTTGCCAGTTTAGATATCATTGGGAAAGTTAAGCAACTCTGATTGTACAAATAGAATATTATCTAAATACGAAATTTGAATATGATATCGTATATAGGAAGTATGGGATACATACTATATATATATATATTTAGTACCCTTGTCATATAATTCACTTCTGTTTCAAGGTTTCCACACTTCTAAACTCATGACAAAACCGAACGTGTTGATCCACTCAGAAAAAAAAACTAGGAAAACGAATTTATAGAAATAGAATATTATCTAAATACGAAATTTGAATATGATATCGTATATAGGAAGTATGGGATACATACTATATATATATATATATATATATTTAGTACTCTTGTCATATAATTCACTTTTATTTCAAGGTTTCCACACTTCTAAACTCATGACAAAACCGAACGCGTTGATCTACTCCGAAAAGAAAACTAGGAAAACGAATTTACCGTTGGGTACGTTTGAAAATAACGCGAATTTATGCAGAAATTTGTAAAAAGAAAGAGGGCTAAATGTGTAAACAACGCACGCAGGATACAGGGTGCCACATGTGATGGATGCCAGGTGGGTTGGAGGCGGCGTGTATCACGATTGCGGCAATCAACAAATGGAGCGGCAACCTCATTAGTCAAAAGAAGGGAAAAAAGTGTTGGGATTGTCGCCCTACCGTTTCTTTCCCTATTCCCTCCCTCTCTCTATCTCTCTCTCTCTTTCTGTGATGTTCGCACTCTTTCTTCTAATCCCCCCGCCCCCCTACTCTTCAGGCACCGTTGTCCATCGCTTGTGCGAGGATGTGCGGCATATGTGGCCACATTAGTCGTCAGTGGGTCGCCGGGTGGGTGAGCTTGTCACACACACGCACACACACACATGCAGACACACACATGTGCGTGTGCGCGAAATGGTTTCGTTGGGGTAAACGCAGCGGAAATTGTAAATTTTTTACTCGCATGCGAAAAAATAAATCATATGCGTGAAATGTTTGGATTGGCCCCGCGCACCAACTGGGGAAGGCGGCAAACAGGATAACAACATCAGGTGCACAGTGGAGCAAATGCAGAATGGACAAAGATAAAGATTGAGATATCTATTTTGTGCCTTCGTTCCACTGTGCCACGCTATGCCATGAACAGAAAACAAACCCGAGTTCGCTTAGCAACCTGCAGAAAGGAGGAAAGAAAGTTGAATGTAGGGAAAAATCTCGTAACACAGTCACAGACACAATTACGATTTGCTGCTTCTGCCATAACTTGCCACAGTGAAAGAGCAGGAGCGAAGGGGTGGGCGGCGGGGGAATTGCGTCTCCTGAAGGACATGTGGCACTTGGCTTGGATCGTGCAACGCGCTGAAAAATATTTACATATTCACAAATGCAAACAATCCACGACGCTGAGCGCTGAGCTTCTGTGAAAGAGGAGGAAGAGGAGGAAAAGGTGGAGAATGAGGTTGAAGGCAACCTGCAGGAGCCCAGCGACGCACACCCGTACAAGGGACGCAGGACGACGGGTAAGGGGCACAGGACGCGGGATGAAGACGACGAAAATAAAAACGTCATGTTGTTTGAGCCTCCGCCGCATGATGAAGAAAGATGCGAACGATAAATTGCTGTGTCGTTGATGGCATGAATATAGCGAGAGGGCAGGAAAGGGGAAGGTTGGGGAGGGGAGGGGGAATTGGGTGTGGCTGGTGTATAGAGGCAACGTTTCCACTTGCCACTTTGTAAAATGCGCGCACAGACGAAATGACAAAAAATTTGCAATGCTGCTGTGAAATCCATAAGCAGCAAGTGTTTCCTGTGGGAATACGCGAGGGAAGTGAACCAAGGAGGGGACAGGTGGTGAGGAGGGGGTGAGGTGAGGGGGTTGTGGTAGATTGAGAGTGAGTGGTGGAGCTGGGGCTGTGGCACAGGCATGGGATGAGCAGGATGAGCCGCTGTTGTGGTTTTGCCCGCTTCGTTGCTTGCTTGTCAGCTGCTATCATCCCACACACACACTTTCTCACAATCACACTCACCTTCTCACACACACACACACACTTTCACACACACCTCAGCGCTTTGCATAAAATAATTTCGTGTCGCAAGCGCGCATTGTTGGCATTTTCGGGCAGCCCGCACTGCCAGCGCTGCTTATAAGAAATTCTATTTCTGTGATTGTCATACACACAGAAACACCTCCACCTCCAACACCTCCCTCCCTCCCTTCCCCTTCACTTCAGCCGTCCTGCGCCTACATAAGTATATAAATTATGTGCGAAAAGTTTTTTGTGAGCCACGACACAGGTGCGCCACAAGTCGCTCCCGGGGGGGGACTGTCCAGGCGGCGGCAAAAAGGGAGGGAGTGGGAGAGTGGGAATAGGCTGTGGTTAGGGCAAAGCAAGTGACATTTTTAATTATGTCGCATTTGAAGTGGCATTGGGGATACCTTCTCGCGCCAAAGTTTATTTATTTAAATGCATTTTCCCTGACTGACTCCCCCTACTCCTCTCTTCCCCTCTCTCCTTCTCTTTCTGTGTTATGTGGCACATCAGCTGTTGTCGCATTTCAATTTATTGCCTGTCCCAACCTGATGGCAATTTAAATAATGTCCTGTCGCCCCCTGAACCGGATGCCTCCTTCATTTCCAATTGTCATGTTTGTCGCAGCTGCGATGCAAAAATTTATTTATTTCCGCATCTGCGGCAACTTTCCCAACAGACCCGGGCATTAACTGTATTAAGTGTCCCGTTCTACAGTGTGTCAACAATGCTCTCTCTCTCTCTTTCTATCTTTCTCTTACTTTCTCGCAGGAAGTTCTTGTTACCCTTTAAGTGTACCTTGCCTCTTTCAGTTTTCAGTTTCATATTTTAACATTGCAGATTGCTAAATATAAAAGGGTATAATAGAGAAGTAGCAGACTCCACCAAGTCTATATATATTGTATATTCGTTATAAGAATCACTATCATAGTTGTTGAGGCCATGTCTATCCGTTCGTTTGAATATCGATATATATATGAATATATAATAGAGACTAGAGACACCAAATTTGGCATAAAGGCTTCTGAATATTATACGCAGATAAAGTTTAATTGAAAAAAGTGGTGCCACGCCTATCGCCCCTTCAAATCAATAATAAAGTATTTCAATTTTAAGTTATAAAGATATAATTTACTTACTATGCATAAAGTTAGCTGACTATAGTAATTTTCTTTTCTTCAAATTTCAAACCGATGAGACAATAAACACAGAAATAATTCAAGTCAGCATAGTCCCAACATTGCCTGCCCCTGCTGGTATGCTATAGTTTTTGCGGACCTGCTTCTACTTATCTATGTGTGTTACAGTAAGAAAGACATAGAAGATAAAAGACTTTCCCTTTAAATATTCTAAGTTTATTTTTTAAGCTTACTCCTTACTTACATCTAATTGTTTACTATAACTTAATGATATATTTTATATGACATACTTTAACATAATTTGATCATATTTATCGCCTCCATTAGCACAAATTGTTGGCACCAATTTGCTTAGTAATTTTCTTCAATTTTGGAAATTGTCAAAAACAATTGCAAACTGAAAATCAAAAGGAAAATGCGGAAATGTAAAAAAGTTGAACAACTCGTTGGGGCTTCCAATGTATCCCGAAAATACAGTTGGTCGCAAACTACGGATACGACTTGTCGGAATGCTCCAAATAGTCGGCAATTGTCCTGTTTGGGCATAGTTGTTTCCCCGTTCTTCCCCGTTCTTCCCCCGTTCTTCTCCTTCTTCCCCTTTTTTGTTAGTTTGTTTTTTGGTTTTTGTTTTTCTCTCTGCGTTTTTGGGTTCAACTTTTCAACTCGGTGAAACCTGACACTTGAAATGGAGCCAGGGCCCAATGCCAAAACAGGCAATTGCTTGGGGGGCCACACACACACACACAGACACACACACAGACACAGACGCACAGCCAAAGAATTCTCAACTTTAATTATCAAAAAATTGTTTTCATGTGCGACTTACTACAAAGTGTGGGCTGTGCCAAGTTGCTCAATGTTTTGCCATAGTCGTTGCTGCTGTTGTTGGTGTTGTGACTGTTGTTTTTACAGTTATTGTTGTTGTAGTTTTAGTTTAGTTTTAGTTTTAGTGCCAGGCAACAGCAACAGCAGCAACAGCAACAAAGTTGGCACAAAGTAATAAGTGCACGCCAAGGGAATTTAAATTAAGTTACAAACTTTGCATATTAAGCGCCTTACACACACACTCACACACACACGCCCTGACCCGCCCACCACACCCCACTACCTAAGCAACTCACTTACAACACAAACACACACACAAACAACAACAGCAACAGCAACACAATCACAAGTGCTCCCAATGAAGTTGCCAATAGTCGCAGCAAACCTTCCATGGCCAAGCCACACAACCGCACAGTGGTCCACTCTGCAGGGTCCAACACACACGTGTAGTGGTGCCCAACAACAATAGCAATAAGTAATAATGCAAGCAAACGGACAGTGGCTCGACTTATGCATACCCTGTACACATAACGTACATAAAGCAAACTCATTCTCCCTCTTGTTTGTCAATCTCAACCTCGATCGACCAGTTTGCCCCACTGTGTACGGTATACAGGGTGCACAGGGTATTTCTATGCGCCACAGAATGCATTGCTTGGGTCAGGGCAGAGCGGGAGTGGGGGCTTGTGGTTGTGGTCGGGGTTGGGGTAGGTGCTACGACTAATTCGGCAAACGAGGTCTTACATGATTTTCATATTAATGTCCAGGCGAGTAGGCGAGTGCAGACTGACGACTGTGGCCCAATTCAAAGTGGGGCACTCGAGCAACCAACCTGCCCCTGGTTTGTCATAAAAAATAATGTCGCTGCCCACTGTGGGGATGAGATTTTAAGTATTTGCGCCCCACTGTGGTCGAGATGGAATGTACTTGTTTAATATCAAGTTCTTTTTCGAGATTCTGACTCGCATTTTTATGGATATTTTCGGGGGCGGGGGAAGGTAGAGGGAGAGAGATTCACACCGGCAGAAGGTGCCAGTGGCAGTGCCTGTGCGTGTTTCATCTAACCCTCCGCTGGGTATTCGTGAGGCAGTCTCTCCACAATTTTATGATGTGCAAATGGCAAATTAAAACCGACAGGCCATCAACCGTTCTGACCAAGCCCTGTCCTGCCCTCTCCTGCCCCGCCCTGCGTCTGCTCTGACATGATATTGAAATAAAATAATAAAATATTACAAGTTCTATACGATACGATATGATACGATATGCACGTAAGCGTTCGCCACGCTTCGCTTGGGCTCTGCCGGCAAATCAAGAACGGAAGCAGGTCGTAAATGACAACAACTTTGTGAATGCTTTTGGCACTATCTTCAGCTCGAGTTGCGCAGCTTCTTCTCTACCTCCCCCCCTCCCAATCGCTCTCTCTCTCTGTAGGCCTGCAAGGGGCGGGCCTGGACCCTTCCTGTGTGACTTTTGATATCGTTTTCTGGTCGTCGAGTGTAGGAGGCATTAAACCGCACGCGTCTCGTTTTATTATTGCTGCAGAAACAGTTCGAATCTGATGATGTCCTTGCTGCTGCTACTGTGTAGGTGAGGCAGGACCTGGAAACATCCCTTCCCACGACGACGACGACGACGACAGCAACGACGACGTCGATGACAACAAAATAATCAAGTGCAATCAACTGTTAACAATTTATGACATTTATTACATTTTTAATGCCGACTTCAGAACCCTCATACTCTCTCTCTCTCTCTCTCTCTCTCTAATTTCCCAGAATATCTCACATTCTCTCCTTGTCGATATTCCCCTTCCAGTTGCAGTTGAGCTTTGCTTTTCAGTGCCTCTGTATCTGTATCTGTGTATCATTTTTATACATCTAAACTTCATTGTTATTATTCGTTTATGTGATACCCATTTCTAACACAGTAAGCTACACTTAACAGCCTTTCAGCATTGCTACAAGCATGAAACTAACTCAGAGCCATGCCATGTGTTCTTATTAATAGACAACTTTATATATAAGTAACATTGGAACAATTGTTGAATACTGAAAAAAGATTTATTGCTCAACAAAATATTATTACCATATTTCGAAATGATGTTGGTAAATATTTGATATTTATTAAGCACAGCATAATATTTGACAATTTCCCTTTAATTTCATATCAAAATGGGAACCTTCCTCTTGCAGAACAGCTTAAGAATGTGAAATATTAAACATTGAATGATATTGAATAAAACTTAAAACGTCACAAATGCTTTAAGTAATGCTACTCACAGTGCATACCCTGTAAAATATTACATTGTACATAAAAGTATTTATTTAATGTGCCAAACAGTGAGTATTGTAAGTTATCTGGCACTACACCTACACACACACACACACATACCTCATCCAATAGGTGTTTAATTGCTGTGCGAGGGGGACAGACAGTGTGTGTAGGAGTGTGTGTGTGTGTGTGTATGTGTGTCTGTAGCGAGGGCAATTACTGGCATGTGCCGCGAATGACTGAAAGGGCGCAATTTGAATATTAAATAAGTTGGTAAAGACCGTTGGCAAAATTATAGAGAGCAGAGTGGGAAAGTGGAAAATGTAAAATGGAGAATGGGAAATGTGAAACGGAAAATGGCGAAGAAAAAGTCCAGAGCTAAGCGATTGCAATATTCGTTGCATTTTTTAATTGTAGACCCTGCGGGCTCTCCTCGACTCGCCTCCATTCGAATGGGAACGCGCACAGACGGTAGCCGATGGGGCGGTAGGCGTGGCAATTTAAGCATCAATAATTGAAAAACTTGCACCAAATTTGCTGCGTAACTGGAAACTAATTGCCAATTAAAAGTTAAATGAGCAGCATCTAAAATTTATAAGCCAAGCGGCTAGCCCAATAAAATCCAAAAGTGCACTGCGAGAAATTACGCAGACAGTTTGCCATTGCGGCGTCAAAAGGGGTTCATGTTGCTTTACACTGTGTGCTGTACTACACTTTCTTTTCTCGCAGTGTGGCCCCATCTGAACATATTGCCAACAATTTGAATATTTGAATATTTTCGTAACATAAATCCAATTGCAAATTTCTTGTTTTGCTCGACTTCGTCCGCATTGTTTCGATGACTTATCCCTCCCCACCCCCCTCCCGACCACTTTCCACCTCTCAACACTTGCCCCTTGCCACGCCCATTTGCCCCCTCGTTGAACACAATATTCTAATGCTCGTTCTAAGCGAGTAAATTATCGCTTTGCACAAGCGAAAATTGATGAAAGCTGCCAAGGAAGCACATGCCTTGGTTCTCAGCGGAAAGTGGGAAAATGTGAAAGTGGAAAGTGGGAAAATGTGAAAAGCAGCCGAGTTGAAAGGAGTCTGAATTTCGCATATCATTAACGCGCTCCCCCTCTCTCTCTCTCTCTCTTGCTCTCTCTATTAAAAATTCAAAAGTGTTTCGTATTCAAATTGTCCTTCGAACTGAAGCAGGCAGAGAAGTGTTTGGGGAGGGGGGGAGGTAAGGTATATCAGCCACAAAATAACTATATATCATCCAGCACGCGCCCATATATAAGGACTTTACACAAAAAAAGTTTGACTATAAAAAAGTTTGGCGAGCTTTGCCATAACCAGTGAAGGAGTCGCGCCTGAGAGACTCTCTGCCCCATGAGATTTAGGAGTAACGTTAACCAGATGGCAGGCCCGGGAAAAGATTAGGTATAACAGCATTTTGTAGTTAAAAAAAAACTCAGCTTGGTATTGAAGCAACGAACTCGACCACTTAATCCCAGATTGAGAGCGCCTTTGACTCCTCCGACAATAATATAATATCTCGAACTTTAGTGTCTATTTTAGTTCCATGCACACGTCTCGGTGCACACTCATCAAAGCGGGCAACAGAAAGAAAGCAAAGAAAGGGAAGAAAGGGCAGCGAAGGCAGGGCAAGGGCAGGCAGGGGAAAACTGTTTCAGGCTCAGCGTGTGCGTTTCAAAAGGGAATCCGAGCAAAGTTCTTTGCAAACGTGTTTGAAAATAGAGCGGACCTTGCAAACAATGCCGCACTCTGTGTAGGGGGCAGGGAAGGGGGGATAGGGAACATAATAGGAATAGAGGAGTCTCTGCCTGGCAGAAAGGACACTGTGCGCACTTTTGTGCGTTTTGCATGAGTGCCAAGCTGAATCGGCAATGGAGAGTGGCGAAGGGAGAAGGGGGAAGGCAGAATGGAGACGAGTTCCTGACTTGAATGCGAACTATGGCAACTACGTGCACCTCGCCCAGCTGAAACAATGCGAGCAAACAATGCCGAGAGCCGACAAAACCCCGGGCAAATAGCCACATACATGCACACCCACACACACACATAAACACACACACACATGCACAGTGGTAAATACTTTGCATGCAGTACAAGTTTATTTGAGAGTAAACAGCAGCAAAGCGAAGCCAACCACACGTTCGCCTCTGTGCTCCGTTCTCGACTTGATTTCAATTTTGATGGAGCAGGAGTCAGTCGAGTGCGGAGTGCTCTGGCATACCTGCGAGTATTACTTAATTCACACTGTTTATTCACAGTTCGCTCAATCGGCAGAGCCTTATCTGGCTTCGCTTATCGGGCTGCGTATCGAGAGCAGTACCCGATACCGATCCTAATGGCCCGGCCGCATTATCAGCGAATCATGCCCCCGGGAGTGTTTGCCTCTTTTTCCGTTTTGTTTTTTGTCAATACACACGCATTTCTATTAGCCGACTATCAGGAGTTGTCGTAACCATTACCCAACTCGAGCAACCCCTCGACCCGCCTCCGCATCTCGTCCGCATCTCATTTGGCCAAAAGCTTTCCATTTGCTTTGGCAGTATTTCTTCTCCTCTGCTCTTCCTCTTTCAGCCTTGCCCCACCTACCGTCCGTGGCATGCAGGGAAGCACATGTGATTCCCTCCGTCCACATTACATAAGTATTTTTCGCTCTGTTTGCAAAATACGCACATTTTTACTCAATTGACATTTCAGCTAAAAGTCTTTCGGCTCATTCACCGACAGCGGAAACGGTGGGCGGGACTCCGAGACCGTAACAGACCCTTACAGTCCCAGAAACAGACCCAGGCCCGGACAGAGCTGAGCAGTCCCTGCTCTATCCCATTTGCCGCACACAAAGGTAGCGCTGCCTCTATCTGCACTGCAAGCCATGCCATGCCATGTCCTAAGGTCCCATTTTCCTTCTTCCTGCCTCCCCCCCCCAGCCCGGCACCCTCTCTCGGCACTCTGTTAATGGTGTGTGCGCTATAAAGCTGGCTAATGCCCGTAGAACCCTTTTGCAGCTTTCCCTTTCAGCCTGACTTCGTTCCTGCCCTCTCCCATAATTGCCGTCCTTCGTTTCGGGCATGCGAAAAAAGTAAGTATAGAAATACCCCGACCCCTTTTCAGGCAATGCCTTTTTGTCAAAGGCAACAAAGGTCCTCAAAGGCTGCGGAGCAAAAGGAAAATATAATTGAATGGAAAAAGTAACAGCAACATTTTGTTTCATTTATATTTAGCCCTTCGACACAAGCCTGGATGGATTGACGGTTGACTGACACACACTCTTACTCTCCTACTCGGCCTCCTGCAGCAGTCCCACGTCCGAAAGGTACCCCGGCGAGTCATGCTGTCATGCCCTACGTCGATAATTGTGAGTTTTCATCAGGATATCGACAATCGAAACAGTTAATTGTGGCCACTCTGTGGGCAAACAAAGAACGTCCGACTGTGGCAGTGGGCGTCACCGGGCCGTACCCAAAAACAGAGTGCAAAAGAAATATGGGAACATGAAACGAGAGGTTCCTTGATGAATATAGTCATTAGAACATTAGACACAGAACTTCTAATAAGATTGAAGACCACAAACACAATTCTGGCTCGATGAATCGAAGAAGCTTTTGAGATACGCCTGGGAAGTTCTTGAACTCCGTTCACTGCCCAATTTGAAAAAGTATAACCTACTAAGTCGCACTTCTTGTATTATGTTTGCTAACCGGATTTCAGGCAATTAAAGATTTTCGCATTTCCTTGTTTCCATCTCAACGTAAACCTATTATAAAGATTTGGGCATCGGGGAGAAACTCAATTAGGGGAAAGTTTCAGCAGCTTCCAGGAAAAATAGCCAAAGGAACAAAGGGGCAAAGGGATCAACAGAGTAAGGGGGAGGGGATGAGGGGTAGAGGGAACAGAGCAACGCAACAGTTAAATGGGTCATTTGGTCTATTTATCATTTTTGACTGGGCCCAGGGCAAGGGTGAAGCTCGACTGGGCCTGCTTTCCTTGGCTGGTTGACTGGTTGGAGCAGCAGTTGGTCATTCAATTTGTGCGCTGTAAATGGCAGCAATCAATCAAAATGCGAAATACTCTTAGTGAGCTCCGGCAAAGGGCTGCCTGCCCCTGGGTATAAACCCTTTTTCGGAACTACTACAATCAAAACACGTGAAATTGGGTAATCGTTTGTGCGACTGAATTGAACGGCCCAAGAGTCAATTCGCTGCTCCTCCTTTTTCCTTTGCTTCTTTGCCGAACCTTATCCGTATCGGATCGATACTTGTAAGACAAATGGTACGATTTCCTCGCAGCTGCCCATCCCAGTGCCACGCCCCAAGCCATAATAATACACATTTTGTACGCAAACAAATAAATTTGCCTATACACGCATCCTTCACATCGATTCGCCCATGTAATTCAATCTCAAATTGAAACTTAAACCTGGCGAAAACATTCTCATTTGCCGCAAATCGAATTGGATTGAAATCGACTTTTCCAGTTTCCCTTAAATGCATTATTTGGATTTCGAAATGCCCACTGGCGAAAAGAAACAAAAACTAAAGGTTACTGAAGGTTTTATGTATTATATTCTTCTAATGCAACATTTGCGTAATAGTATCCAGTTTTGTTTCTAAGAATTCCAATTTGTGAAGACACTTTTCATACGATTCTTTGTTTTCGTGTGATAATGAATGCAAATGGAAATTGGGTTTAGTTTATTTAGTATTTTGCAAATCAATACGAGGATATATTAATAAATCCTTTAAATAACAATAGTGAAACCAATAGCTGCTAAGGAATATCATCCGACTACTTTCTACTCTAATAAGACTTGCAATAAGCAACCTGAATGCCAAGTTTCATATCAAAAGCCTTGAAACAAACCTCAATGAATAGGTTTGCAATACCCTGCCTCGTCAATCGATATAGGGTATCTTTCGCCGTGCTTGCTGTATGCTTGCCTGGCAACAGTAGCACTGAGAGAGAGAGTAGGGTGCGGCACACCTGTGCCAGGTAGCGCGGGACAGCCCTGAGCACTGAGGGACCTATGTCACTTGGGCCTGCCATTGACCCTGCTGCATTGTTCGATCGGTGCATTGTCGGGACCAAGGCTCGGCTTCCATGGGGATTATTATTATTGTTACTGGTGCCTGCATCGTTCTGTACGCCAGCTCTGAGTTTCCCACGCTATGAGAAGCGCGCCAAACCTGCAGCCGTCACCTGTGCACCTCATGGGCCCTGCTACCCTCGAGGTTCTTAGTACGATTTTCCGTTTCACCGTCGCCTTTTTTTGTGCACTTATGGCACCCGTCAGACCCGAGCAGATCCCAAGAAATGCAGCAGAATGTAGTTTCTAGTTCCCAGGCACTGGAATTGGCGCGCGCCCTAATCCCGCAGGACTCTGCCACCGATTGTGTTGTTCTTATTTATGGTCAGATGGCAATCTCACATATGTACCTGGCCGAGCATGTGCCTAGCAAGTGTCGAGTTCGCCAGCTATAATAAGTCTTAGAGCGATTCGTAGAGCATCCAATTGTAGAATCCTAACAGACTATCTGTACCATCCCGGAGTCTTGTAGAGTAAAGTGAGATGCTAAATACTTTAGGCTGAGGCACCTTCTCCTTCCTCCTTTGTGTAAAGTCTTGGCCGGTGCTGAATCAGCTGGGCACCCATGGCTGGGCAACTGTAGCCTATGCCAACTGGCCGTGGTAAGTATATCATACATGCAACATTAAGCCCGCCAGAAGCCCCACACACACACAGAGAGACACACGCAGACAAACTGGGAAGTCAACACGTAAGCAAAATCGCAATCTGTGCGAAAGGATTGCCCTGAGTTCCTCCTGTGTGTGCGTATGCTGACCTCAGTATATTTTGTGAATGTCCGAGTGAAATCCGGGCATTTATCATGATTCGAATGAATTATTGAAGTATATTTCGCTGGCATTCCCCAATGGGCCATCCTGAGCTGAACCACCCTTCGGCTACGGCTGCTGCTGCCCGTTCCCTGTCCTCTGTGCCCGTTGCCGGTAAGGTCACTTGGTCATTGTTCGGTCACAGGATTTCGGTTTTGGCCTATGATTTGTTGTTTGTGCTCCAACTTGGCACACAGAACTTTGCAAAGGGATTCAGATTCCGATTCCGATTCCGATTCAGCATCCGGGACTCGGTGTTCCGTTAATTTATTAGTTACCGTTAAGAAAGTTTTCAAATTATTACTTACTGTTGCAAATAGATCGCATAGGTTGCAAGTTGGGCCAAGAAAATTATACGCTTATTTCTTAGATGAACTGAGAAAGGGGGAAGGGGGAGAGGAGTCTACTTGCAATTACTTGAGTAATTGGCCAAGTAATTGCGTTGCAGGCTTAAAGAATTTGCAATAATTTGTAGTACACTTAACTGTTGTAACATGTGCTGTGAATGCAACAGATATAACAAGATTATATCGGGTTAGTGGGTAGTGCAGAAAAGAAGTTCCCTTTACTACAGATAGGAGAAGGCTGTATCGGGTTAGTTTAGTAAGGTAGTGCAGTTAAAAAGGTAACCCTTTACCACAGAGATGAGTAATCTGTATTGATTTAGTTATGGGATGAAGTAATGAAGGGTAGTATAAAGTAGTGCAGCTTAAAAGGTAACCCTAAAAGAAACTTGTTTTGATCTAGTTTCGGGTTAATTTCTGGGTAAGGAATATTTAAACAAGTAAAGCTAGGAAAGTAACCTTTTGCAACAAATATATTGGGTTAGTTTCTGGCCAAAGTGAAAAAGAAGTAGTGCATTAAAAAGGGTCCTCATGTATAGCCAAAGCTATTTGCATTATTCAGTTCTTGCTTCCCTCTGCGTGCGGCTAACGAGCCAAACTGTCCGAGAGGCAAACACATTTGCATGTCACGCATTCATTCGATTGTACATTCGATTTGCCCCTCTCGAAAATGAACCTGACGTGGTCGGTAGCAGGGGTGGGTACACCCTGTAAATTACTTAATCTGCATGCAAAGGCAATTACCAGTCAGCAGGATATTAAGCGTTAATCGCTTTAAACAATAACGGGGCAAACAGTTGGACAATTTGGAGGCACGAAACGGGCATTTACTGTATTTAACTAAGTTTTTTTGGGGTGTACTTAAGGGGGTGGGCGAAGGGAAATCGAAGACAAGAAACGATTTTAGGCAATCAGTCAACAGAGGCGCCCGCAGCTCTCACTCCCCAAGACGTGTCCAATTTTACTAATTAGAGCAAATATTTGTGTACTTGATAACTTTGCCGTGGCAGCACGAGGCGCGGGCGAAGGCGGCAACTGAGGAACCTCTCTCATTACAATCACGCACACTGAAGGTTACGCCTCCCTCTCTTTCTATCACTCTCTCTCTTTTTGTGGCCCTGCTGGAATTTAATTACGGCGCCCAGGTCGAGGAGACAAAAATCAGTCAACCCAAGGGAAATCGCCCCAACCCACATCGGAAACGCTTTCATGTGTCCCACAAGTTTCCAGGAAGTTGCTACCCCCCCCTCCTTTCCATTCCAACATCTTTCAGCAGTCTTTTGTGGCGGTCTCTGTACTTATACTTATGTAATTAAAGATTTGATTATGTTTCGAGCATTTTACGACGCCTATAGTCAAGTTTTAATAACCCCAAACCGCAGTTCTTATTAAGCTTTTCAATTGAGTTGTTGCAGCCCATACCCTGTAATCGGATTGCGAATATAAGGGTAGCTGGCAATGAATTAAGTCAGTGAATTTGTCCAACAACTTGCTCAGATATTGCATTACTCATTATCAAAAGATTAGATGGACTAATAAACTGTGATTCGAAATGAAATCCGATTCTTTGCAGGGTATCTCCTTCTTATGAGCTGATCCGTATCCCCTCATTTATTACACGGTTTTAATGTTTCCGTATAATTGCGGCATCATTAAAAACACGATGCAGCTTTTATGTAGCCAAGGAGTCTGGCTTATCCTTAATATCCTCGTAGGAGCTAATTAAAGATGCAGTAAAACACATCTTGATTGTACTCCTTTGTATCAAGTAAATCATGTTTATAACCATGACGAGGGTTTATTTATTTTGACCACAATTAAAGTAATATATCTAATATCTTTTATGGAAATAAACAGTCGAAACTAAAGGAGAGAAGAGTATAATATATTCGTCATGCCGAACATTTCATTTGTGTTCCATTATTCAAAACTATTTGCCAACTTATAAATCAATTTATCTCTTTCAAGAGTGATGTGTCAAGAGACTCGCTATACATAGTATATACACACATAACATGCCTATATCTCTGGCTATACCCCATTACAATCAGATACACGAGCAAGTGTGGATATGTCTGTCCGTATTTAGAGACACGTGCGCTGCCCACGCCCTTGGCGAAATCCAACCTAAGATTTCTACGCCAATCTTGTTAATAAAAAAAACATCGGACAACAACAAAATTATAATAAATTAGTTGGAAAATATCTAAAATGACGAAAGTTTAATTCCATTTGTCATTGAGTCAAGGAATCCACGTTTTTTACAATGTTTTATCTATTTTTCTTGTGTGACGCCGCTGTCAAGTCACCCAATTAGCAGATTTTCTATAGAACCCTGACATTCATTAAGTAATTACGTCTTTTTACGAGTTGCTATAAACTTTTACGCGTGGTTAACGCGTGAATACTACGTTTCTCTCAGTAGTTCAAGTTGGGAACTATTTTGCTTTTTCAGCAAAACTAAATATTCAATTACGCTTGTAGCCCCGAAACGAATCAAAACAAGGCATCTAGGACCAAGAAACATGCAGTAGATTTGTAAGATTAGAGTTCCTCCCAAACAAGGCATCTAGGACAAAGAGACATGCAGTAGATTTGTAAGATTAGAGTTCGACCCCAACATAAATTGTGTAGGTGCAAAGATTATTAAGAAACTCTATACTCGCATTTTATGCGCGAAGTTTATTTGCAATGTTTTGCGTATCCGACACCCTTTGTAAACTTTCCATTCCAAGCCATAAAATGATATCAAATAAACTCTAACTCCATCGACTTAAGCTGCTGTCTGTGTTATTCTGCCAGAAAGTTGAAAGCAAATAATTTTGTGGCTTGAAAAGGGTCCCATTTGTCATGACCGTGGTGAGGGTATATTAAGTTTGGCTAGAAGTTTGCCACTCATGGAAAGAGGTCGTTCCGACTAAAGCATCACATGAAGAGTATTTCTTCTTCGGCATGTCAAGGAATACATTCCTTTCTTATTTTTAGATTGGGTCGTCTCTTACAGGGCTTTCAGAATAAGTTAAAATTAGTTCAAGGTACAGCTATATTTCAACCTGGCACCTGCTGGCCATAAAAAATAGTTTGCGGTTTGAGAGCCGTAGAAAACTGTGTTACGTTTTGAATTTTCCATCAGTTTGTGACGCGGCGTAATCAGCGCGAATGAGTCACCAGGGAAAACCGCATAATTGCTGCGGTATCCGCTGAATTGTCGGCAATTAATGTGTTCAATTAAAGGATCCCCATGCCGTGCCAGGCCGACGCAGACTAGTTTTATGGCCTGCGCTTCATATTCAGTTGCCGTCTCTGTCGCTTTCCCGCAGCGTGCGGCCATATTAATTGCCCTTTCATTGCAGGCGAATTAATAAATTCGAGCGAAATAAATACGCATTATAATTGGGCGAGGGCAAAGTCGACCGTATATGAGAAACGACTTCGAATATATTTCCCAACACTGAATTGTATCAGGTGCTGCTCACTTGCGTCGTATATACTTGTACATACATCGGTGAACTGATATAAAGAAAGCTACAGTAGCACCTTCGTAACATATGTTTGCTATACAGAAAGCTTCTACACAAATTTGATATCTGTAGCTTGTATGGAAGCTAAGATATACATATGTGGTCATACAGACATATTTCTTGTACACTTACAATGGTCGAAGAGTAAACCACAAACTGCTTGAGACTTGCCAAGTGTTTTTCTCAGCTTGGAGCTTTATTGTACTTATGCACAGTAGTTCAGATATTAAATATGAATTTACATGTATATACAATTGAATATTTAAGTTGGTTTTATAACATACATTTACAGTGTGTATAAATAATACTAATCACAAGAGCTCAGCTTAAACTTAATTGTCCAGAAATAACATACAGCGAGTTGTCCAAACTTCCGGCGACAATGGGGCTAATGATGAGTAGTCCAGTAAGTGCTGTGAAAACTCAGGAAAAACGCTTCGAAACGTTGGTTAAGAGTTCGCTCTGATTGTAAATTAAATGCTGGGAAACTTGAGGGACAAATTTAAAATTCATTATGAATTACGGTGTGAGAGTTGGCTAACTTATTAACTTGTGGAACTTTAATAGACCCCGAGAATCACCTGTCACTGTCAGCCAAACAAACAAGTCGTGCATATTAACATACTATATATATGTACATATATATATATATATATCTGTTCTCAGAATCTGTCAACTGAAAATAATTTCTTACCTCATCTCGAAAATGCTGATCTCGCGTGCCAGAACCCGAGGCACACGAGTGGACAACTTGTTCAGAATTGATGTGAAATGAAATTTATATTTAAATATGATGTGTGGGGTATGTACAGGTCTAACAAATGTTCTATACTAAGCGGGAACATGGTGTATTCCCAATTTAAATAAAATAAATACAATTATCTTTGACAGTGCTAGAGACCGTATGGTATTCCCCCAAAGCGACATGCTCCTTGACATTGACAAACTTGACTAGAAAGACAGAAAGTCTCCTGATTTTTGAAACTAATTTCAGACTAACTTAGGCCACTGCCATCGTACAATCTCACTCTACATCAAAATGATTCGCATTCGCATCGACCAAGTTGAGAAACTTAATGTCTGCCCTATCGAGTGCCTGTCCACCCTGTACTCTTCCGAGTCTGTTGGGAGAAATGGAAATGGTATTGCTCGTTGTGGCAAGAAGCACTTTTAACACTTTGTACGAATGGAAAAGTTTCACAGAGTTTCGAATTTGTTTACAATGCCGAATTTGTTGTTGGCATGTTTACAGCGCCAAATGGGCAAACACAGGAATCCACAAAAACACATTTCGAAAGTAAGAGCAGAAAAAGTGAAAAACGAATGGCAAGAAAAACAAAATGCACAACTGAATTCAGTATACAGTACATACAGATGTAGATATGTAGATAGATACTTATGTCCATTTGTATTGCTCCCAAGATATATAGAAATTCGAAATATTCTTTGAGTACACGACCACTTTCGGGTGTCACTTGAACATGTTATACCCGCCATGTTTACTGTGCCTTTCTTCGGCATAGAACTTTTCCATAAAGGCTGCAAATTGTCAAAAGAGACAGCGATGCGGAGAGTTCTTCAATTTGATAACAAGATGCAGGCAAAAACCCTTTCAAAATTGTGTTTATAGAAGAACTAGAAAATCTAAATTCAAACTTGTTTTCTTTTTACAAATAGAGAATCTATAATTGAAGAATAGTTTACTTCATCTTCAAGCACAGGTCGTAAAACCCCCAAGTTGGTAGGGTGCACCGGCATAAATATGTGTACATAAGTGTACTTACATATATGTATGCATGTGTTTGTAGGTGTGTATCAGTGGAATAACTTGAAGGTCAACGCAAAGAACAGCTGAATGTGTGTGGATGCACATGCACATGTACCACAGCATCCACAACATCAACATCCACAGCTCGAGCGTCGACTGCAGATGCAGCGTCGGCTTCGGCTGCGACTGCGGCGACTGCCGTCATATTCTTTCTGTTTGTTTATTTCGTTGTTGTCAATTTAGTCGTATTTTTTGTCACCAAAGGCGACATGCATTAAAATTGATAGCGTACGACGTGGAGGCGGAATGGGGGCGGGCAGATGGAGAGGGGAATGCGGACAGCGGGAGAAGATGAAATGAAACTGACAGCATAAGCGGCAGGCGGAGAGAACGGGACATCTTTAGAAGCTTTCATTTGTTCTGCATGCATACACATGTGTACACACAGCAGACACACACACACATGCATGCATACATTTATGAACACACAATGTACACTTGTTTGTGTGTTTTGCAGTTTGCTTTTTGCCGCCTGCTTTGGCGCTTGTTGTTCTGTTCCTTGTTCGCATTTGGGTGCCAAAATGTCTGGCACAGCACAATCCAACTGTGTGTCATATGTGTGTGTGGGTGTGTGAGTGTGAGCTTTTAAGTGAGTGTCGCTCTGTCTCCTTGCTGTCTCTCTCTCTTTCTCTCTCCCTAGCTCATGTCTGCAGAACATAACGAAGAAAAACAAAAATTACCGGAGTGAAACAGCAGAAAAGGCACAGATAAGAAAACATCGAAGATTGTATAAAGCGTAATTGAAGAACAATCCATATATGAGGGGTGTCCAAGCCTATTGCCAACATATTGTTGTTTTCACTTTGATTTATGTCATTTCAAAATTAAGAGAGAATTGTTCTCTCAGACTACAGTGTTTGACAAGATCTAAAAACAGGCAAACTGGCCTACGTGATTGGCCGATGTTCATGCACAGTGTACAATCTAATCGATATGCATTTGTCCTTGAACTCTGAAAATCTTTATTTAATTTTGTATTTTTTCCTTTCTTATGAATGAAGTATTTCAGCAGCCACAGATTTCAATCAGCTAATATTTATACATATGTATGCACTCTATAATCCAATGAATTCCTCAATGAAATTATCGGTTCTAGAATCTTTAGCGCTGGCCATTCACCTGACATATAACGCCCACGGTGAGGCGCCACCTGCCAGCTGCCTTTGTGTGCCAAAAATATATTTTTGCAAAAATAAACAGAAATCATAGGATTATCTGGAGGGGGTTCATTCAACAAATAAATATTGCAGTCTTCGTTAAATTAATAAATATAAATGCAGAAAAGCTGATATTTCCAATTATGTAATCAAGAAAATATTTACTTTGGGTTTGTAAATAATAATTTAATATTATAAAAAAATTTTAATAGTATCAATCAATGAAAGTTTCTTATAATTAGCAAGAGTATATACACTTCGGCATGCCCTTGCAAGATACCCTTTCTTACTTGTCTTTCTAGTATTTATTTATTTATTACCACTATAAATTTTTGCTAGATCTTTTTCAATAAACAATTGGGAAATGGCGTCGGGAAGTACAAACTGATTGGAAAATGTTTGTTTTCGTGTGTCGAGTGTGAAAATCGATCGGCAAATTTCAATTGGCATATCCGAAGGTATTATAAATTCTGATCTTGGTATTTACAATAATTTATACTCAATCAGATATTGTGTTTCGTGCCGCAACCCGAAAAGAAATGGTTTGTATTCTTTGCACTTTGCCGAACTTCAATCGACCTTGGTCTTTGTACCACGTTTGTTTTTAGATCTTAATTAATTTTCAGTCACGATTGATCGATATTCGGATCAACAATCGATCGACAGTCTCAATTTGCATATCATTTTGTTATTTATCTAATTTCAGCTTTTCAATTTACTGCCACACTCGAGATTTATTTCTCAATGCGAGTGTAATAAATTTCCCTTTGAAAGTCTTCAGATTTACGACTGTAGATCGAAAGATAGACGAAGATGTCGAAACAAGAAATGTAATTAGTTCCCCCGCAGACCTAAATCTGAACTCAATCTGCTTTTAGGTGATGCATTTACACATCGTTTGCAGACTTTATTCAAAGATTATATATGGTACAAGTATATCGTATATGGTTAAGTGGATTAGAAGAGGTTCATGCATTCAGTTGATCGTTGATTGTCAATCCTTTCTCTCGTCTAGTATGGTCCCTGGCTCAGTCGACGTCTGTTGACGTGCACCAGACGCTCATCGTCGCGACGAACGCTTTGAAGACCCTCCTCCTGAACACGGTTCTCGCGATCCTCATCCTCATCCTGTTCCCGCTCCTGCTGACCCACACGACGTCCTCCGGTCTGCACTTGACGCTCACGATTGCGACGCAGCATCTCGACAATCTCCTCGTCGCTGAGCTCACCTAAACGATTGTCCCGACGAATGAATTGCACAATGTCCTGCTCTGTCACGGGGTCGACATCGCCCACCCGGCGACCCTCTCCAATGCGACCGTAGCGACGAGGCACAACGTTCTCTTCCTGTTGGCCGCCAACACGACGTGTAACTACGTTCTCGCCTAGTCGACGTCGGTTGATGTACACGAGGCGTTCGTCATCGCGACGCAGACTTGGCAGGCTGTCGCTCAGTCGTTGAACATCGTCATTGCGCTCTTGCACTCGCTCTCGCTGCTGCTGGTCCTCTCGCACTCGCTCTCGCTGCTGCTGCTCCTCTCGTACTCGCTCTCGCTGCTGCGGGTCCTCTCGCACTCGCTCTCGCTGCTGCTGCTCTACACGAACTCTCTCTCGCTGCTGCTGCTCCACACGAACTCTCTCTCGCTGCTGCTCCTCCTGAACCCGCTCTCTCTCCTGCTGCTCTTGCACTCGCTCTCGCTGCTGCTCTTGCACTCGCTGTGATTCGATGAACTGTTCCCGGCGATTGTAGGCGAGTTGCCCCTCGTCCACTCGACGTCCCTCTCCAATGGAAACAACACGACGAGGAATTATGTCAGCGCGAGATTGATCCAGACGGCGTCTGTTGATGTACACAAGACGATCATCGTCGCGACGCACAGTGGGCAGATCATCTTGTTCACGTTCTTGCTCCTGCTGACCCACACGACGTTGCTCGGCCTGTTGTTGACGCTGACGACGCAGAATCTCAACTATTTGCTCATCACTGAGCTCACCCAGGCGATTGTCCAGACGAATGAATCGCAGAATGTCCTGCTCTGTCACTGGGTCCACATCACCCACGCGGCGACCTTCTCCAATGCGACCAAAGCGACGGGGCACAACGTTCTCTTCCTGTCGGCGTCTATCGATGTACTCCCGCTGCTCATCATCGCGGTCTACTCCACCGAAAATGTCACGTCGTTCCTCCTGGTCCTGGCCATAGATGCCTTGACGGCGTGTCTGCTGCCTTTCCTGCTCCTGACCCTCGCGACGCTCCTGAATCTGCTGCTGGCGACGTCGTCCGACATGCAGAAGGCGACTACTGTCCTGGCTCACCGTGGGCAGTTCGACAATGTTGCGACTGATGGGAACTCGGTTGTAACGAAGGTCCTGTTCGTACTGCACTCGATCGTTGTCATCCTGCAGCTGCTCCTGCTGTTGCTCGCCCCGGTAGGCACGTTGCCTGTTCAGAATCTCCAGTTTGCGTAGCTGCAGCTCCCGTATGGGAGTGAACAGTTCGAAGAGACCTCGACTGCCCCCAACAAGCTGATAGGGAATGCCGTTCTCCGATTGAGGAATGCGTCCTGCGCCAACTGCGCCCAGCGCACAGATCAAGAGGATCAGAAGTTTTCCCATCTTGGTGAGCTTACAAGATGAACAGAACAGAACAGAAGACGACTGCGATTTGATCTGGGAACACACGGGGCTTATATACCCAATTCGGCATCGGGATCAATCGAAAACACTTTTATCAGTTGCAAGCAATGTCCGCATATATTGTCTATAAAGGTCTTAGACCGACCCCACAGTTCAGCAGATTGCAGATTCGACTGCTTATCGGTGAGGCTGAAAAGCTTCCTCGTTTGGGTCATTCCCCCTCGAACTAAAGTTGAGTGATTGTAGGTATCTCAAGCCACAGAACATTCTTAGTTAAAGATAAAGTTCTGATATAAAACTGTCTATATATGTATACCAGATATAATTCCCGATTTGGCAGCAATTTACATATCTGAGAGACTTGCTCATTAAAGTTTCCATTAATTTAATGACCCGTAATTATCTCAGGCAGCAAGGTAAGTGCCTTGATTCCAATTATCCATACTTACATAACGCTCTTAGCACTGCTCGATTACGTAATGCTCCATAAATAAATGCGTTACACAACTCCTGCCAACAGTGCCTGCCAGCAGAGCTCGTCCAGGGAGTGGAAGAGTAAAACTGAACCGTAAAATTAGGCAAAGTACATTGCACAAATAGAGAAGGAAGAACCTTAACAACATTAGAACACAACTTGCTATTTAGTACTTGCTGGATTTATGTGCAAAACGCAGCTGCTCGTTTTGATTTATGGCCACAAATATTGACTTTGCGTATTTAAATATACGAAGAAGCTTTTTCATTAAAATCATAGAAATAGAAACTAAATAAATATTGCTTATGACAATAAGCCGATGTGCCTCGTACTTTGTTTACTTGTTGTTGGCCAAGGTTATAAATCAAATTGTCAAAATAAAAACAAGTAACGAAAGTTACAGTCGAGCGTGCCAGACAGTACGGTACCCTTCATGCAGTTTTAAATAACTCTTAAAGACTAAGATTTGCCATAATCAATTATATAAACTGCAGACATATTTTAATTGTGCTTTAAATTATTTCTATATTCAGCATTGTATGCTTAACTAGAGTAATAATAGTTTAATCAGTAATCAATCGTATTAAAAGGGTGCTGGGCGTGTCACCATCAATTTGATATATACTTAATCTGTGTATAGTTTATAGAGATCTCTATGCTTTATATATATATATATGTAAGATAAACGTGTTCATACAGACAAACTTTTTAACGAACTCAACTGTACATGTAACAATTTCATGCATTTTCACAAAGACAATATACCCTTTCTTGCCGTATTCAATAGTCGGAGAGTAATAAAAGTGAGCCACAGAACAGATGACGAACAGATACCCAGCATGTACTCGTAGTTAAAGATGCTGGCATACTATTCATAGTTAATACACCCCGTGTAGACTGGGTATCGTAAAAGTATTTATTGGTGATTTGCGCTTATCGCACATGCGAATCAGCGAATCGCGCTGAGTTCTTAAACAAATATTGAATAGTGCCAAATAAACGAATTGGCTCCATCGGGCTCCTCCCAACAGATTGTCTCCAATCCGCGCCCTCTCGCATGCCCATCAGCTCGAGATTTCCTCCCTGAAACGACAACAAAACTGGCAGACAAATTGATTTTTGGTACCCCAAGTTTATTTATTTAAAATTCTTATTTTTCCTCAACTCGCGTTGGCCGCGCTCTGACGTCAACGGACGGACGCGAGTTCGCGCGCACTCTTAGTGCCCCCATTGGGGCGCGTGCCATGGGCTCGTGCGGCAAAGGGGGCAGCGTGTGACCCGCCCCAAAGGCAGAGATCGTTAGCATATAGTATGGCTAGTACAGGGTACTCAACTGATCGACCCTCGCGTTGGTCACTTCGTCAATTCGTTCGTTTTGCTTGCTTTGTTGACCTTGAAAGAAAATCGAAAATTTGCCTTGAATTGGCATAAATAAGAAATTTTACAGAAACCAACGAAAATAATCAAGTAAAGGCTAAGTAAACAGCAGGCGTATTCATGCAAAGGCATTTATTATTATTATTTTTATTATTATATCAATTTTAGTAATGACAATGACATTGTGTTAATGCAGATGTGCATTCCAACAGATGCAGATCACTAGAGTCTGTAGCTTTCAAAGGAACAACCGAAATCTAACAAATTAAATCAAAACTGTATAATATTTTATTCAAGAGAGAAAGCAAAAATCTATTTACACTTATGCTCATCAATATATATTCATATAATTATCAATACAATCAAATTTAAATTCCCAAACTCATTTTATCTCTGTTCTGATTACTGACTCATCAGGCAGTGCTAAAATTGTGTTATTTTGCCCATTGTGCAGCATCTTTACTCGCCTAGCAACAAAGGAAGAAGACTGCCTCCGACAACACTTCGATCCCGACCAGTGCAACTGACGTGCATGTGGACGAGGCAAATGTAAACAACAAATTGTATCTGAATGATACACAAAATCCTATTTTGCAATTACAAGAGTATGAGCTGGTGTGTGTGTGTTTGTGGATGTATATCATATTGGAAATTCGCTTAGCTGCAAAGTGAAACCATGATGGACACCGCGTGGGGTCAGCCAACATATTCAGATACACGACGCTGACAGCCCCCGCAGTGGGGAACGTCAGGTAATTATAATTTTGGCAAGGGCCCAGATACATTTATTATTACTTTGGATTTTCCCTAAACCACAAGTACCCCGTTGTGTTTGAAACTTTTGTTAGCTGCACAGATACAAAGATGAAGAGAATACGCTGAAAATTCGAAAGAAACCCCCCGTCAAGCGGGAAATTTGAAATATATTTTGATAACTCCAGGGGAAGGAGAGAAGAAGTAAACAAACTTGATTATTTATTTTCATAAGGACAGCTCTTCAATATAACTCCCCATAGGAAAAGGAATAATGATTGAATAAACTCTATGGTTGTTCTCTCTCCATAAAAATAAAGTATAAAACATTGATGGGAATAAAACAAATAAACTTGTAATCCAATAGAGTTCACATCATAAGCATGCACCCCTTAGCCACGTATAGGGTATTTTGCCAGCACCTCGGGCACTTCAGTAGATCTGGAAAATCTACAGCGAAATTTCCCACTCGACCCACTTAATGGGCAATCGGTCGTGCGACGTCAGTCGCATTGCCCATTAGATCATTTTATTTCGCTTTATTTTTTTGTTGTTTTTGTGCTTTAATAACAGATTTCCGTCAAAACAAACAGCGGCCAAAACGTGTTAAGGCAGGAGAGAGAGACAGATAGAGAGAGAGGCAGAGAGTGGGAAAAAGATTTAGCGAAACAACAAGAAAAGTGCGTCAGCAATGCAAATTTTGTTTTTCTGTTTCTGTTTTTCGATGCTCTACGCCTCTTTCTTCTACTTTCGTCTACACCTCTCCTCTCATCCCATATACTTTGTGCTTTTATTTAGCTATCTTTCTTTGTCTTCTCCTATTTTGAGGTGATTGTTTATTTCTCATGCGACTGCAGAGGATCTTAACCTTTCGCACAGACGTCTCGATGTTGTCGCTATGCGATCGCAGAGAATGAAGTCATATGGTAAATGTATCTTTTACTGTATTATCTGATTAAATATAGTATCACCATCCACGTAAACTAAGCTCTCTTTTTAATTATATTATGTCTGATTATCGCTTCTATTTGATTTAGCTAGTCTGAGTGCCTAATTAAATCAATGAATGATTCATTCCTCCGTCTCTGGCGAACTGAGTTCATTGCCAATGTCACGTAGTCCCAAAGAATCGAATGATGAATGATTGTTTGACAGCTTAACTGCTTCGAACGACTATTGATAGTGTATATACTGTTAGCTTTCCCATATGTATATACTATAGATATAGATAAAGAGGCCGATTGAATTTTAAACAGTTTTTTACTTAAAACGAGAGCAACAGTCGCGCAAAACGCGACAGTGGGATACCCTTCGACCTATGTTCCCGTGTAGTTTAATTTGTTAAATTCATACACATATGCATATGCACATGCTTTGAAATTAATCCCGACAGATGGCGCTCGCGCTTTGCGCTCGCCCGCCTCCCTTGTTAGCTGACAGAAGCACTTGGTTTTATGCTCATACTTTCTTAAATAACTTCTGTGTTTATTGTTCGATTGGATTGTAATTTGGGGACTACGTAGATATTTCATTTAGCTTAGTATATGTTAAAGTCAGAAAGTTGTATCTTATATACAGCGCTTACAAATTAAGTTCAAAAATTAAATTATTGATTTGTGGGGGCGGTGGGCGTGGCACCTAACATTTGAAATAAACTTCATCTGCTTATAGTACACAGGAGTCTTCCTGCCAAGTTTGGTAACTCTAGCTTTTATAATAGCTGAGATCTGTGCGTTCACACAGACAGACGGACAGACGGACAGACGGACAGACAGACAGACATGGCTCAATCGACTCGGCTTGTGATCCTGAGCAAGAATATATATACTTTATGGGGTCTCCCACGCCTCCTTATGCCTGTTACATACATTTGCACAAAGTTAGTATACCCTTTTTTGACCATTTTCAATGGTCGAAGGGTATAAATATATGAAACAAACTTTTGACGGATTTGTTTATACAGAAATAAGTATCTCCTTCATAACGTATACGAGTTGTGGCCTGTAAAAAGTTGCTCTCTCCGCTTGGCAACACTATTTGCTGTGCACAGTGAAGCAGTCACTCGATGAGTACTTCGAGAACTTTGTACTGCTGCTGTCACTATTACTGACGTCAACAACAACATTATCAAACTATTTAATCGTAATCAAATCGCAGTGGCCCTGTGATAAGGGACTGCAAAATAGCCAGCAATAAGTGGACCTAGAACAAGCGATGAGTATGGAGAATAGAGTGCATGCTGTATAAAACTGTTATTATGCAATCCACATCTATTTGCATTGTTCCATTTTCAGCTGTACAGGCAGCATTCACTCTGAACTCCGCATTTGTTGTGCTATTTTATGCCCCACTGTGGCTGGCGAGAAAGTTTCCATTGTTCGTCGGCTTGAGTTTTTTATTTCGGATGCTAAGCGGCAACGCTGACGCAGACTGCGACTGCGACTGCGACAGCGACAGCGACTGCGACGGCAAAGCGCTGATCGGTGTTTCATCGCGTCTGCTGCTGCCACTGCCGCTTGGCAACAGCGAACGTCACCGATCAGTTGTGGCTGCTTTTCGTTGACGCCAAGAAGGAAATGAATGTCAATTACTCACGCACAAATACATATGCACGTATTACGTATGCATCTGTATCGCCTGTGTCTGTGTATACATATGTATTAGATACACACACACACACACAGATACACACACATGTATGTATGCGCATAAATTGGCTCTTGTCGACAGCCAAAGGCAGTTGGCAACCGGCGTTCCCCACTCGGCGCTCGATGCTCGCGGTCGATTGCAGCAATCACACTTCACATTGGCATATCGGTCGAATGAAAGAACGAGTATAGCAGCATATAGACGAGGCATTTGCATAGGCGCCACAAAGATTCGTTAACCTTTTCGACTGTCTGCTTCATACGCCAGATACAGATACAGAAATAAAGTGATGCAGATAGAGATACAGAAAGAGAAAGAGAAAGAGAGAGACATATAGAAACAGATACAGATAGAGAAAAAGATACAGATACAGATCACAGATATCAGATAACAGATAACAGATGACAGATAATAGATGACAGATGACAGATAATAGATGACAGATAATAGATGACAAATAACAGATAAAAGATAATAGATTACCTACATATAACATGTAAAATAAAAACATAAATGTAAATAGATAGCCAGTAACCAATAACCGATTACAGAAAATCGATAACATATTACCGATAGTCGATAATAACATATACTTAATAAGAAATAAACAATAACAGATTAACGATAGCCAATAAATACAAATACAGAAAGAAGTAATCAGTTTAAATCAAATTTATTCATACAACATACATATCTCATCTAAATCTCATTATCTTCCAAGATCGTCAATTTGGTTCTATGCGGACTATTGTATTGTTAATGCTATTGACATAGGCACAATCTGTAAACATGTAACCTACAAGCAATGCCTTCATTTCTCGTATACAATTGAAATGCAAAAACAAGCAGAGTCTCCTAGGATGTACTATATGTGATTATACTACGAATGATGATCTTTCAATTTGTTTACTTACAACAGCCCAAAATGCTGACGCAAAAGACGACGCGTTGCCGCGAAAAACAACAAGATATCTGGTATATACACATACAGATACTAATGTATATATACATATATTCGCACGATTCAAAATACGCGTCAGCGGCCCTGTCACATATTCAGCGTTAATTAGATCGGCATATATTATACATTTATGTGTGTAAATACTTCTATATGTAGATCTCGTTGATCACAGATGGCCTGCTGTCCTAATTGCATCGATCAATATGATTAAAGATATGCAAACAATGAAATAAAACTTATTAATAAACAGCGAACAATCTTATCAAATTATGCAGGTAAATAAATGATAAATAATAATGATGGATTGCTTACAAATAAATAAAGGTTTGGGTGGGTAAACAAGAAGCCAAAGGGCACTCAAAAAATCGATGATCTCAGTAGGTTTAATGGGAAGAGGTTCAGCTGTAGGTTACAAATTGGCTTGAATTAAACATGCTTGTGCAGTACATCGTTCCTCCAATAATTATAATTATTCACGCTGTCGTCGGTTCCTGCCCCTACCTTGGGAGAGGGTCAACTGCCTTTGAGAGCGCCGCCGTTGACTCGGATTGGCATAAGCGAGCACGTGAGCTCGTGTCTGTCTGCCCTGTTAGCTTGCGTCACAGTTTATCCATCACCTTTATGCGTCTGACGACACCGAAGGAACAGTGACGCCAGCAGAGGGTCTAACCTCCCCCACACTACCTTACCTGCTGACGCCTAACTGGACCCTACGACATACACAAAGTCCCAACGCCGTCTCGCCGTCTCGTGCGTGTCCGTGTTCGTGTCCGTGTCCATGTCATGTGGGCAACGTGTCTGTCGTCATATTTGCGGTTGGCATTTACCATACACCATCGGGGGGTGTACGTGACTCTCGCTACGTGTCACAGTCAAAGGTTGCGTATTTGCTTAACAGTAAATTCGTTTTTAATATGCATTCAATTCTGGAATTCGCTTACAAATTTCACCTAAGCCATTTCATCAGCCTTTGCGCAGGTGTGCAGTAAATTTTCAGCTGCAGATATTCCTCGATTCTTGTAGGAGAGTAGAAAACCTATAGAACCTAGCGCAGTTTCAGTTTGCACGGCACAATTCAATTAAAAAGGAACTTCCTCTTGGCAACTAAATTGAAATTCCATAAAACTCGTAGGCCCTTTGCCGATTTGAACGCCGATTCTTTATCTATTTTATGCGCTCGACAGATGAGGCAGTTCCACCAAATTGTCGAGCTCTTCGATCCATAAACTTAATGCTCAAACAGCATTTCTGAGTGCTCAAATCCGATGGCAATGGCCCGGCAAACAGCGCAGATGCATCAAGTGTAAAGCGCACAAAATTGCCACCATAAAATTGTTTAACTCTGAATCCAAAAACTTTCGCCCATATGCACACACACACACGCACACATACGCACACATATACAGAGAGTCTGATAGACTGGCATATACCGAAACGCGTGCTGATAGGAGATGCCAGATAGTTGAAGTCATAAAATGGGAAATTATGATCATGAAGGCGGGCAGCAAAGTTACGCCCAAATCACACCTGTGATTGCCCGGCAGATACCCTGTAAGTGCTGCTGACTATGCAATAAACTGTTAGTAAGTTAAGCATACTCGCTTGATATTCGATTGATCAAGAATATATATCTCTATATATCCAGTAAAGTGTGTAAGTCAGTAAAAACTTTCAGGTCTCCAGGTCACACACTACAAACGGGTGCGCCACCGCAAAAGATACAGCTACAGCTATAGATACAGATACATTTGCAGATACAGATACAAATACAACTCTGCAGCTGCAGATGCGAGTCGAGGCTAGGCGAGGCGAGTTGGCTCGTAAAAAGCGCTCGCGTCTGGCGTTTAAATTTATGACTAGTCGAGGCGAGAGTGGCGCTGATAGATGATAAAGCCCGCCACCACTTATGTGCGTACTCTTTCACACACACACGCACACACACAGGCACACACACATATACATATACATATACATCTACATCTGCCTGCCCTGTATAAGTATTTCACGGGTTATAGTCGCAGTCGTTAAGCCAAAGCATCCCAAAGTTGCAAAGTGGCACGAGTCGAGCCTCTGTAAGGGGGGTGGAAGAAGGTAAGGGGGGGGGGGGTAACGGTATTGGTATTGGGCAATCGATGTGCCACATAACCTACATCCGGTGCAATGGGGCGTGTAATGCAAAGCTGCAGCAGCCTCTGTTCACTCTGCCACCTTCGGCTAGACTGAGCCTCCTCCCTCTGCACACTCTCTACTCTCCCTCATTTCTCACTTGAGGTGACAAAAGGGCGGGGACGGGGCAAGGGGGAAGGGGTGCGTCACAAGTTCATTTATGGCTTTGTAATATGCAAAGTGTCGCAGTTCAGTTTCAATTCCAATTCCAAATGCAGTTTCAGTTTCACTCTGAATCTAAGTTACACTGGCATATTAACATTTTCGACTAGACACACTCAGTTGTGTGTCTGTGTGTGAGTGTGTCGCATGGTTGGCTGCATGAAACGCACTACAGAGTGACAATGGGCCATGCTGCTGCTGGTGGCCAGGGAACCGTATCCGTATCCAAAGTTGCCACAATAGCGCCCAGTTTGGTGAAAAGTTGAGCGCATTTTCCAACCCGAAACAGACAAAAGGCCAGAGAAAAAGGCCAACATACAAACAAGCACACACCCACACGCACTCACACACACACTCTCATGAGTAGCTTGTGTACATAATTTGCTCCATTGTTTCATATGCATCTCTCTCGTGCCATGCAGAACAGTTGCCCGTCGAGAGGAAGCGCCAGACAATGCCCACAGTTGCCAGCAATTAGTTTGGAACAGCAGCGTTACATTGGCGAAAGTTTCCATTTAAGATCGAAATTCAACAGAAAAGTTTATAGATAAGTGACCCACATGTGATTTATCCACTGCAGAACTCTAATCTCTGATGGCTCTCTTCTTAACCCAACTCTCCATGAACTCTTTCCCTTTGCTGTGCCCGAAAAACCTTCAGGCTTTATGCCTCATTAACAAAAGTTTATTGTGATTGGTACAGCAAACTCTTCTTACAAGTTTATCTGTCTCTCTCTCACACTCTCTCTCTTACTCAGTTCTGCCTGGTCACTTGATTAGCCACCACACACAATTGCACAATCGAATCTGTTGCTGATCACAGATGCATAATATAAAGTTTACGATTAGTTTTAATGGGTCTCCATTTCAGTGCCATATCTCCCAATTTACGAATAGCCCATAAAAAGCCTCTCTAGCACCCCAGCCTCTGGCTGAACCTTTCTCACTCTCCCACCTCCCCCACTGGTTACATAAGTGCTGAGCTCTCTCGCTGCTGATTAAACCGCAACATCAAACATGACAGAGAGACAGACAGGTAGACAAAGAAGGGGAGAGAGAGAGTAAGAGAGAGACAGGCGTAATATGACACGTCTGCGAGAGAGAGAGAGAGAGAGAGCGAAGAATGAGGGAGAAGCCCCACAAAGACGCCCGCAGTAGCAGCCCAGTGACGTCTTTAACTGTCTCCACGCAGGTGGTAAATGTGCTAGGGCAGCAGGCAAAGACGCAGGGAGCAGGCAGTGTCAGAGGGGGAAGTGGGGCAGGGGGCAGGGCCATAACACCGCATGATACAGGCAATTAAACAATTGTAAACCAATTGATACACACGCTCATTAATTAAATTAAATGATGGAGAAACAAACTAAGCACTGAGAGAAACGCAACCACAGCGACGCAGAGCCGCATCTGGAGAACGTGAGCGAGACAGCAAGAGAGGTGTGGTGTGGGGAGCGGGGAGCTGAAAGTGGGGCCCCACCACAAGAACAATCAATCATGCCAATTAGTTATAATGGCCCCTCGCACAGTAGCAGTCCAGATGCATCTCAGTCTCTCTGGCGGGCGAGGAAGCTGCGCGCAGAACTGCAGCAGTTACGGCCAGAACCGGCTGGGAAAGTCAGTGCAGTGCAAGAAAAAGTATAGCAAGAGTATGGTATGGTAAGCTAGTAGACTACTGCAAGTAGTTAACTCCACTTTAGAGCTTCTCCTGACTTTTGTTTTGCGCAGTGTGCACTCTCAACCTCAACTAGCTCTGGCCAAGACCAAGGCTGAGACAAGTCAGGCACTGAGGCTGGGGCTGGGGCTGGGGCTGGTAATGAGCACAGCGCCGTTGGCTGGTCATTAACTTTAACGCCTTGGCCCCCAACCAGGCTGCAAATCTGGCATCAGATGCAGCCTCTTCTCCCCTCTTCCCTCTCCCCTATCGCCTGCTTGTGTTTGAGCCTTTTATGTTTGCCATAAAATTTGCTCAAATAGTCCAGCAGCGAACTGAATGCTGCAGCTGATGACATGTAATCAGCTCCACCTCTCTCTCTCTTCCTCTCTCTCCCTCCTTCTGCTTGTCGTTCTGCCCCACCCCCTGGGCCACAACAATCAAGACACTCAACGGGGCACATTAAGCGTCGGCAATTAAATGCAATTCGTAATTCAGACCCCATTTAGACCCACTGAGTGCACTCGGCGTGAGTCACGGCACGACATACAGGAAGACGTTCACCTCTTGGCACCCGAATCTGCTACAGCATCCAAGACCCAATCTGCATCTGCATCAGCATCGGCATCGGCATCAGCATCAGTCCCAGCATCTTCTGCATCTCGCTGTGTGTAGCCGAATGGAGGCTAAGCCAGAAATGGGCAAGGTGCCAAACAAGATTGTCGCAAGTGCTGATAATACCGAAAATATACAAATTAATACCCCATAATAAATTATAGTACATGCTATATGGAATGGTCTACTTAATGGTATACTAAGAAAAGACTGACTAAAGAGGGTGTGATCTATATATTCCTGAATGGCATCAACAGTCTATAAAATTTCGTTCAACTAAGTGAGAATGAATTGAAAGGAATCACTTAGGTCTCTCTATGCCGTACCCACATTTAATTGAGCTCTGTTAGCAACCCTGTGACTCCAGCAACCTCTTATTCTTCTGCTTGACTTTGTTTTTATATTTACAGAATTATTTAAGAATTAAAAGTATACAATTAATATGAATCAAATACAATTTACTGTATTTGTAAAGGTGCAGCAATGCTCGTCTAGATTACAACCTCCTTCATGGTGTTTTTCAAGTCGTAAAAGGTGTGTCACACCGATCTAATCCAAGTTAATTATTTTTTTCATAGAGTCTTAGTTAACCTCAATGAACGATAAGCGATCAAAAACGAAGAAGAAAGTTCAATGAGTTTTAAAAGAAAACAGCAACTGGTTGCTAGAAGTGCATTTGATAATGATGTTCTATGGGGATCGACAACCTCTTATCGAGCACTACTCAGTAGGTTGACTAAATTTCATCGTTCTATCATCGTTATCAACGTCTCGGTTTTTTTGGCAAAGAGTGCTTGGCAAATGCGTGCATTGAACTCTGAGTCCCAGAGTGAATACTCTTTATTCAGTACTTAGTACTCAGTGTGCGGTATGCAGTGTGCGGTGTTCTGAGTGCTTTATTCAGTATTAAGTATTGCCAAATTGGGTGCAATGTACCCGATGATTTGACGGTAGAGTCATGATAACTTATACTGCCGATCGTGGCACGCTAAGTAAATAGCACGAGGCAGAGAGTTTGGGCATTTTCACGGCCTTGATTCGGTGAGTTCAAACGGGTTTGATTCAATATTTCGACAGCTGGACGGATCTTAATTGGAATTTAATAACTTGACAACACGAGTTTGAGCCAGATGCAATTGCCGAGGTAGCTGAACCCGCCTATTTAAACATGGACCCATGATCAATTTGCTGATCTAATCAGATCTAGCAGTTCATAGGACCCTTTCAATTCGACACCTTTTATTTAAATGTTCAATATATAAGAATTTAGTATAGTACATTTACTTTACATATTTTATGAGTCTTTAATGCTAATTGTTCAGGATCAAATCAATTCATATGCGCTATTCTCATCAGGTTTTCTTTACAGGGTAGTCTTGTGCATCAATCATAATAATTGCAAGGTATATTGACGGAAATAACAGCATGACAGAAGACATTTAACTGTTAGAAATGTTTATTTCGGATGACTACCTTAAATATGTTACATTCTTTACAGGGTATTCGTGTCAGTTCACCTTACAGGGTATGCTCACATTCAGCAACTCTAACAGAGGCTTTCCAGCCTCTTTTCCGCCAATTTCCCAGCCTGGTAGCCTGCTAAGTAATCACTTTGATCGTTTGCTGACTCGTTTCTTTACCGTACAGTGCCATCGCCCCCGCCCCCTTGCCCGCCCCTTTCTATTCTCTTATTTTTAGTGGGTTTATTCACCGTTGTTGTTGTTGTCGTTGTTGTTGTCGTTAGTCTATTGTCGATTGTCGACCGACGATATGTTGCCAAGCGAAACTTTCCTATATTTTGTTGTTATTATTGTTGTTTTGTTGTTTCTGTTTTGTTGTTGTTATTGTATTATTATTTCTCCTATTATTACTTTGCTTTTCTTGTGTGTGTGTTTTTGTTGTTGTTGTTGTTGCTGCCATCGCCTCAGCTGACGCGACGTTGAGCTCGCGCTGGCTCGGCCCGCTCGGCGACTTGTAGCTGCTGTCGCCGCCTCTGCCTCCCTCATTGTCTTCCCTCTGCCACCCCCTCTGTCTTGCCTCTGCCACTGCCACTGCCTTTGCTGTTGCCTCGTAATCAACGCTAACGATCGCTTGCCATTGCCAGAGTGCGCTACGCCTGCTAGGCGGGCGTGGCATATCGACAGCTCTGTCATGTTTGACCAGCAACAAAGCTGAACTCTAAATCAACTTAGATAAATCAATTACTGATTTCGATGACTCCACAGTTACATATATACTTTACATATATAACAATTTTACGACAGAAAAGTTAGTCAATATTACGAATAGAACTTCTGCTAAATCAACTCTTAAGCACTTCATACCAACAACTTGTACAATATCTTCTGATATAATTGGTTTTTTTTTGTATACGTAACCTACTAATTTACTTATTGTTATTTTGTGTTAGTTTTATTCTAGTTTAAGTTAAATTAAGACTGTTTTTGTCGTCTATGCTTCATTTAAGTTTATATTTGATTGTTTAATGTATAAGTATTTCACATTTATTTATGTTAATGTCATTCATTTCTTGACTCTTATTTACCTTCTATTGTGTACTTATATTATATCATATATTACTATTATATTGTTATAATATATAATTTATTTGTAGACCGATCATCGTTTTAAGTAAAGTATTCCAAATTCGTTAAAGCCGCATGCAAACTTGGCGATCATCGTCGCTTTTCCCTGTTTCGCTTTAACAAAGTTGTGCAGCTTTTCGTTGTTTGCAGCGTTGTCATTGTCGTTGTTGCCGTGTGGCTGTTGCTGCTGTTGTTGTTGTTGTTGGCCAACTACAAGCAACAGCTGATGTCTGTCGGCAGATAATGATGAATAACTGCGCTGGTTTGTGGCGCGGGGGAGGGCGACAGAGCAGCGCAGTAGCAGTAGCAAATAGGCGAAATCCAAAAGTAACTTGAACCGAGCCCAGAGCTAAGTGCAGCCAACTCGGCTAACTGGACCAGCGAGCAGCAACAAGGCCTGGTCGCCACTGTGCACAGTTCCACTGTCCACTGTCCACTGTCCACTGTCCACGTGTCCGTTGGCGATTCCGAATCCGAATCCGTATCTGAAGCGCCTAGTTGCATTTGACACCCAACCCATATTTCACGACTGAGTAGAGCTGCGGGAGGCGGAGTGAGGGCGATAATTTGGTCACGAAACGAGTTTATCGAGCCAGTTTGAGAGGAGGGACAGTGAAAGATGTACCAAATCGAACATTAATCGATGAGTCATTTAACAAACCCAAAAGTGTTTTTCGAGCTTTATCAGGCAGGAGATCAGTCTTTGTTTGCCGTGCCCTCGATTCAAATGCCTCTGAGGGAACCTTCTTTAGTTGTTGTCGCATTATACTCTGTCTCCACATACGTATTAACTTTTATCTATTTGATATGTACAATATATGGGCCAGAGTACTATAATTTAGTTTGGCCATGTATATGATGTATTAAACTGGTTAACTACACAAGAATATAGAGAGTATAATGTGTCGACTTACTTACAAGAAATACCAAACAAAGCAAATTTAAACATTGACTGTATTGAAGTCTTGAATATATGTATATAATATATGTACACGACCTGTAAATTATTAACCATAATTCTAAATGGGAAAGTAATACTAAGAAGACAAACTTTTAAGTCTCCCAAAGTGAGAATTCCCATAGTCTTCTCTAAGCAAAGTTTAGTCAAATCATTCAAAATCTTTACTTACTTTAATTATTGAACATCCCGAAATCTCTCCCCAAAATACCATAAAAGTTTCCACATGCTCCCTTCCACTCCAGTTTCCATTCCATTTCGGTTTTGTTATTGTTTTCTTTTGAGATTTGCATTGGGACCAGCAAACCGATTAACTACGAAACGTGATGAAATCAAGCAATTTAATTAGTTCATCACGTGGCACGGATTGCCAGATGGCAAGAAAGTGGGTAATAGATAATGACAAGGGGTAACTGACAGCACAACCTTCGCAGAGTCTGCCTCTAAGAAGTTCAATTGTTATTATAATTATTTATAGAAAGTTCCAGATTAAGTTCGCAGTGTTCGCTTATCAATCGAGTTCCGAAACCCGCACAGATTAGTCACGTTTCGCTTTTATATATTCCGATTGGGCCTTGGCAACCATCGCTTGTGCTCCTCCACAGATGAGTCAACGCAACAGTGTTTTGCCCATGTTTCCTCAGCGAGGCAACTGCATAAATTAGATCGAAGTAAGCAGAAGTAAGAGTGCGCTGGGTAAATACCTAAAGTAACCATACATGGATGGGTCAACTGTGGCCTTCGTTAGTAATGTTGGGGAAAGTGTGCACGACTGGCGAATACCCTGTACCTCACTTGCTTATTTATCTACCTAGATCTACAGCAAGATATTCATTCCCTTGCCAGCTGCGTACACCTCTCCCTGCCTTGCTTACAGGGTATCGAACGTCGCGTGACGACCGACAATCTTTGCTTGGCAAGCTAACGAATTGTTTAAGGTCGGACTTGCACTCGTAACTGTGAAACTGTTGCCAGGCCCGCTCTGGGTACCTCTAAGCGCACTACCGCTAGGGCAGCTACGGTACGAGGCGGCACCGAACGGGGCGGGGCTGCACTGTTGCCAGCTTGTCTGCGGCAACCAATCGATTTTGCTGTGTTCTCCATGCACGACGCGAGCTAACTAGCCGAGCAAACTGTCTGTCTGTCCGACCGTCTCTCCGTCCGTCTCTCAATCTGTCTGTCCGTCTGTTTGTCTGTCAGTTGGCCACTTAGAACTAGAGACGGTGACTAACAGTACTTTGTTACCAACCGACTGTTGTTGTACTGCCTCTAAATGTAGGTAATTATCTGTTGAGCCTTCAACATTCGTCGCTCGCGTGCTGTTGCCACCTCAGCCCCCCCCTCCCTCCTCTCTGTTCCCGCTCGATTGGCCGTTAGCCGCTCCAAGCTTCAAGCCAGGCAACCGGTCGATGAGTAATCATCAATCATGCGATATCATTAAATGTGCTTCGTCTTGCAATCGCGAGGAGAGCGCGGGTACACACGATCTAAATCGCATTTGATCTGCCAGCACTGTGCAGTGAGCGTGCAGAGAACGACTAGCAGATACCCTTTGCCGTTTGAAGTTAACAAAGAAACAATATAAACGTATTGCAAGAGCTTTAAAGATACCTACATTACGTATACGCACTGCTGTCTGCCTTTACTATCTTCTTCTTCTCCCAACCACAATCAATATGTAGTTTCACCAGTGACAGTTCTATCGCCATCTGCCAAGTACAAAACCGTACATATTCTGTAAGCACCATTCCACCATTTACCGTTGCCCCTGTTGTCTCTCTGCCCCCCTCAGCCATACCCCAAACACAGCTCAACCCAACGCAAGCCCAACTACAAGCGAACCCAAGCCGCATCGACCTGATATAACACAAAATCACACGCTGCCGTCAGTTTGTCTGGCGCGATTTTTGCTTAGTAGCTACCTCCGCCGCTACCTCCTCTGCTGGTACCTCTACGCTACCTTTGCTGCTGTCGCTGCTGGCCGTGTAATTGCAGGCAAAAAATATAAATAAAAAGGTGGCACAAATGTCGTTCCCTGTCCCTACTACACACACTCGCACACACACACACACCCGTAATTGCACCCTCCTCCCTCACCTGCCCTGCCCTCCCCCACGCCACCCTCTTTGCCAACTTGCGAGAGCTCGAGCTCTTGGCACCGACGGCACCTAATGCAATGAGCTGCTGTTGTTGCCACTGTTGCTGCTGTTGTTGCTGTTGTTGCTGCTGTTGTTGCTGCTGTTGTTGCTGCTGTTGCTGCTTACGTAAGCGCCAAAGGCGGTAAAATGAAATGAAATTGTTGTAATGGGCGATTTTCATTGCGGCATTACACGCCAAAAACGCTTGCATAGTCACTCGAGCTAGAGATGGCCAATTGTCAAGTAGTTACAGGGTATCGATAACTGATAGTAAACTTAGGAATAAGGTACTTTAAGTGTATAGTTGAAAATCAAACTAACTGAGGCTGTTCTGATTGTGACACTGCTAGACATGGCCAACTATAAAGTGAATCAAGTTATCGATAACTGATAACGAACTGACGATCAAAGAACCGAAAAGAGATGACGACTAATCGCGCTAAGTATGGCCTCCAACGTACGTCAAAGGTATCTTTCATCAATTACCAATATATATCGATATATAACAGTACCAGACTGTTCTCATTGTGGTTTGCTTTCAAATTATCGAAATCATATAGTGATGTGGATGCTAGCAAGTATCCAAAGTTATCGACAACCACTTTAATTCCCTATCGTGACACGCCCGACGACTGCTTCACGCTACCATCTCGAAGACGCGGCACGTCACGCGGCATTCGCATGAATGTATTGTGCACACTCGTTTGCCCATTTTGGATCCCATCTGCCCCTCCCTCGCCCTTGCCCCACCACGCACTCCCGTAGGCCTCACCCTGTCCGCGTGTTATGTGTGTATTTGTTCTATAATTACAGCCTATTTGCGCTCTATTCTCGGTACACATGAAATTTTAATGGACCTCTGGCCTGGCCGAAGCCCCGAGGCCCTGAACCAAACTGAACCGTACCAGAAACCAAAACAGGCCTCACTGGACACTTCCAGCGAAATGCTCAACTAGTCGGGTGGTCTCGCTGCTCTTGGCTTTGGGATCTCCGATCTGCGATTTGGTCATTGGGATCAGGCATTATGCGTTTGACACAAAGCTCAAAGCGCCCGAAACTCGGGTCGGGTCTGACACTTACATGGCCATTTTATATGAAGATTCATAGCGGGTTTCTACTATATATATGTACATCTTCTCTCTGCTTTTTGACGTTTTTTTTGCTGTTGTTTTTTCTCGTTTTCCGCAACGCTTTCTTCGTACTTTCCATTCAAGATCTTCATGTGTGGTCGCCTAATGGGCTAATGGGCTTCGTAGCGGGGCGGGCCGGGTCGGGTCGATGCAGTTTACTATCCATTGCGGTCTTGCGACGACATGAGCCGCAACTAATGGGCAAAAGAACAAACTGAGCAAGAACCGCAAGGTCTGCGTCGAAGAGGAAGAGAACAACCTCGATAGCACTTCTGTGTGTGGTCGAGCTTCAAGCTCCAATTTTAGATTCCAAAACGGTTTTCTTACTCTTTGTAGACTTGATTTATTCCTGTAAAAAATAAATTCCTTTTAATAGCATTACAATTGATCTTATAAGTTATATATATTCTTGGTCAGTATATCCTAAATATATATATATAAAGTAACATACATACAAGTCTATTATTATTCTTATAAATCACATTACTATAATTATTATCTAGGGTAGCACTTCTTTGGCATATTTTCTTTAGCAAGAACTTTGATTCGACAAAAAGTTTTACTTTAATGTATGCGCAAAATATGACCAGGTATTTGTATATGTTAAGTTATGGTAGAAGTACCTGTGCTTTGTATTCATATTCACAATCTTATTCACGTTCTCGCTCGCAATCGCATTCGTGTTTTTCGCTTCTTATTTTGCCATAACAATCGCATTTTATTCAGCAATTAGCTCAGGTAGTCGCAAGGTAGCGAGGCTTTGTGCACATTTTGATCGTAGTTAAGATTGTATCCAGGTATTAACCGCAGTTAATACGAGTGGGTAAGTATGTCGTGACATGGCCAATGCGGAAAATAATATCTAACTAATTATTTAACCTGTATTGTTATTTTTTTCCCCCTCATTTGCCTTTGTTTCCCCAATAGGTTTCGTTTAACAACTGATCGGCCATAATTCTCGGTAACTCTACACTAGAGTCGAACTTTATCTAGATCATATACTAGGTTCATACCAGAGAGACCTTTGTACTGCCCTTTTTTGAATTAATTTAAGTATCATTCGTTGCAAATACATTGAGATCTTTAAGATCTTAAATTATGATATAGTTATCTGATTTAAAACTCCCTTTTATAACTCTCCATATAAATTTTTTTATAGTATCATCATTTTTAGTGGTACATATTTAGAATTGGTTCATTAAATTGTGACAACGTTCAATTGTTGCTTTCTTTACTCGTTTATAGTTTGAACCTATACATGTACATATATTCTACAGTATTAAACGGTCCCCTCCAACCTGTTCCTCCTCCCCCGCCCCCCATGTATTGGCTTCTATTCAAATACAAAATTGCCCTGATGAACGAGCTAAAATGTTGTTGGCATGCGGCATAGAGAATCGATTGGGGTACCGAGAATGTGAAATAACAAGAAGAACAACAGGCGAATAGGGGCGTAAGTGCAATAGAGAGAGGTAATAGAAAATACATGAACTGATGCAATTCGAAATGAAAGTTGCCAAATCGAGTGCATAACGTGCGTCAGGTCGGAAAACTAGAAAATGTGCGAAAGAAAAGGTAAAACCGAAATAATTTCCTCTTTTTTATATAAATCTTTGATTCATTCACTTTTTACAGAGTATCTTCTTGGCGCTCTCTACTAATTTCGATGCCAATGCTACTAAGAAGTATATGAATGTATGTGTAAGATTGTCTTTTCTATAGAAACTATATTATAGATTAATCTGATTTTGATGTATACTAAACAGAAAGTGTATGTTATGAAATGAATGATTATAATAAAATACAAATAATAATACACGTAATAATACCATACATACATAAGCCATATATAACATACACATGTTTACATATACATTACATAATTTCATTATACATAAATATACAAGACAATTTTCCACTATATCTACATCTCCATCCATGTTCATATTTTTGTGTCCATTGGTGTATCTGCAATGTCAGCTGACAAACACGAGTGCCCCCAGCCAAAAGATCAAAAGATATCGCTGCAGTCAGGCGCATCCCAAACGCCTTCTACACTTATTTTCTGCCTCCCTTTCCATTTCTATCCTTTTCAAATGCTTTCCCCATCTCAGTCTCCTTGTTGCTTTGACGTATGTTTATTATTTATATTTTGGTTGCTTTCTTTCGAGTTCTTTCCTTCCTCGAAATATTTTGAGGAAACTGAAAATAAATATTAAATTTGATTTTTAAATATCGTATAAATCAAGTTTAACACTTACTATATGGCAGAAGGGGGATTTGAATATCTGTATGTCAACAACCTCAACTAAATTTCCACTTGAAGCGTGAATCCGCCCATGGTGCGTATCTAGCAGGAACGAAGCGCTTTCTAAATTGACCGATAGCTAAATAGAATTGACCTACACAACACACGCGCACACGCTGTATCTGCTGTTAGACATACAAACACACACACACATACTAGTATGTACATATGTTTTTATAAGGTGCAATTGAAAATTTCTCGCTTTATGAGTTTCGTTGACTTCGCAACAATTGCAAATTTCACATGCTTTTGCACACGCTCTCTGCCTCTGTCTCTCTCACGTCCACGATCTCCACTTGTGTGCGTGCCCAAGTGTATGTGTTTGTGTGTGGGTTAATTTAGTACGCACACACTGCCGCGCGTATGCAAATTGCAGTGGGGCAGGTCGCAAATAGCGAAACGGCAACGACTTTTTTGCTCAATTGTTCAAGAGCGCGACTCTAGCTGGAAACGGCTAAGTAGAGTCAAACTAGCTATAGCTACAGCTAAATGGCTACCGGTCGTTGCGCTAAACAAGCCGACTGGGAGTGTGTGTGTATGTACTGTGTGTATGTATACCGTGTATGTATGTATGTTCTGTGTACATGGATGCATGTGTATTTACATATATATGTTCATACGTATGTGTATGCATGCATATATGTATTATGTATTTATATATGGCTAATAAAAGGAAAACTACAAAAATAATTTTGTACCCACAGTACATAAACACTGCATGCATAAACATGTACATACAATGCATATGCATAACTATCAATGTATGTACATATGCATGTACATATGTGTGTGCACATCTATTTATACTGTCATACATTGTTACCCCTGCCCCATGCCGACAGCTTCTCCCACTATTTGTGCATCTACAAAATGCACTATTTATTGTTTGTCGTAAACAAATGCGCTTTTTATATGTTGTAGTTGTTGTTGTTGTTCTTTTCGCTGTTGTTTTCAGCGCTGCCCTGTTTGTGCTCATGCATATACATACATACATACACACCAATATAGTATGTACATATATGTGAATAAATACATATGTATGTATACCCCACACTACCTCAACCCGTTTATTTGTTTGGCGTTCTCTCGCGCTCTCTCTCTGTCTCCCTCGTAGCTAACTGAGCGCCGCTCTCGCCGGCGATCGCAGCTGAGCGCCCAGCTGACGCTGAGTAGTTCGCTCTCCATACTTTATACATATTTACACTCAAATTCTCTTTGACTTGCGCCCCCTCTCTTTGCAAGTTTTTCTCTTCGATCGATGCACTCAAACACTCTTTGCATAGTTCTCTTAACAATACAAAACTGACTCAACTTCATCAGTTTACCCTTTACTTAAAGAGTTCTCCTCTCTTTCACACACTTTGAGTGTCAGCTGATTTGGTCGCCCCTCTGCCACTGCGCTCAGCTGGCGAAAGATCACTCGACCTAACGAAACGTGATTTGACTCGCCTGCTTCGCCTTTGCCTCGTCTATACCCTGTTCCACTCACACACACGGGTATTTATAGCTTGCATGCATGTGTGCTGGTACTGGCTGCAGCTGTTTGGGGTAAAGAGTATCTGTTTGTCGACTAAAATGCTTCCCAGTGTTATTTGTGTTTTATGTGCCATAATATAATTTTTGTTGTTGTTTATTCGCTCATTGCCTGCCGCTCCTTTGTTCGTCCGATCGCTACTTCTGCTCCTGCCCCTGCCCCACTCTTACCATCTACTTGGAGCAAACTTTGCCTTCATCTTCGGCCATTGTCTTTGTCTTTGTCTTCGTTGTGGTCGTTCTTGCTCACTCTTCTTCTTCAGCTTCGCATGGGGCTCTGCTGTAGCGAATGATTTGAGTTTTGTCTTGATTGCGCTGCCGACGTCGCAGTCACTGCGGTTGTTTGTTTGTACCTTCTGTAGATTCACAAACAGACACACAATTTGTATACTTATGTTCTTGATTCTTTGGGTTTTGTTTTTTGATACCTTTTTACACAAGTTTCTTTTCACATTTAGTAACTTCATAAATGTAAACAAACAAACATTGTTGCCACCTTTTGAAAACTACCAGAAAACTTTGCCAATAAGCACAGCGCAGTCCACTTATCGATGGCACTATCGATAACAAAGGCGTTAACCAAGAGTATTGATTGCGTGCAAATAACTGTGCAAACAAAGTAAAATATTTCTAAAGCAATTAGTTTTTAAATATATACAATATATTCTATATACACTACAACTAACGAAATATGTCTCGCGACCCCGGTAGCAATCACCTTCTTCTTATTGGCACTTTTACGATAGTTTTATTTTTTGCAGCTTCAGACAGTTGGGAAATAAATGCCTCGAGGAGGAGTCGAGTCGTAAAATAAATCTTCAATTGCCACTTGACGCCCGTAGCAGAAACTTCTGGGGCTGGAAGCTCCTTGGTCTGCTGCAATTTTCGGCGCAACGATCTTGTTTTGTTTTCTGTTTTACGACTCTCGAGTGCTGCCAGCGGCATTTTAAATTATGATTATGGCTCTGAAGTGTACCCCAAGTGGAGTCTGGTCGAGGAGATCGTATCGGATCGGGTCACATGGAAATGCGCCTTCAAGTGGTCGAGAGCAATAAAATGTGCTCCGATCTTCCGATTTGCGTTTTGCTCTCTAATCTAAATGGGCTGCATTTTCGTAATTAACGCCATCAAATAATTTGCCCCATTCAGAGAGACGAGTGAACGATCGTAAACTATTAAATGAATGGCGTCGTTTGTTGGGGCTTTTGGGATTCGAATCGATTCTACCCTACATGAAAATTGCCTCATTTGCAAATGACGCAGACTGTAATTGCACAATGGATCGAGAGTGGGACGAAAGGAGGCCACACTTGGGTAATTTCTGGGGCACTACTTATCGGAGAACCCTAACTCAACTTTGTAAAGCACTTTGCAATCGAGAGTGCCTTTGATTTATGGTCATATTTTGTCTAGTGAGAATGAGTCAACTGCACCTGTAATGGGGCTTTCGGATAAACCCAGTAGACTTGCATAGATTTTCCTAGGAACACCTCCCCTTCCCACACCCCCTCGGGTGTAAATTTGGATTAGAAAAAACAAATCAGGGCCCGGCTTATCTCAATGTGCGTCAACGTAACCCGCCTTCGACCCTCGGCGGCGGCTGCGTTGCTTCGGAACGGAGATACGTTTAGGTTCCGGAAGCTCCTCAGTCTCTCTTCGCCTCCGACTCGTCTAGTCTCAGCTAAGTTTTCGTTTCAGTCGTTCCAGCGGGCTCAGCCAGTCATGCACGCGATAGACACGGGAATATGGAGCGCGCGTCCTCAGTCGAATATTCCCGTAGTGCCGCCTATTGAGCCGTGCTTTAACTTTACGCCAGATCAGATGCAGGTGGGTCTGGAGGATCCAAACATTGCGCAGCTGATCGCGAACAAGACTGCACTTGGAGAGTTCTTCTATGGGATTGAGGTGACGGCACACACAAAGCGGAAGACAACCTGCTTGGACTTCAATCAGTTCCTTCCCATGATGCCCCTGTTCATCAGCGTTGTGTGGATATCAGTCTACTCGGAGGTACTTGCGAACTCGACCACCTCATCCCTGGATGAAGTAGCCAACGTTAGGTTCTCGTCGCTGCTGAAGTCGCGCATACCCGCTATGCCTCACCTTGCGCTCTATCGGTTAAGCAGGCAGCATCTGGACGCCTTCTTTGACCTGAACCTCAGCAATGTTTTGGTCATTCGAGGCGATAAGTTGCATGATGAACAAGCCTATCGCTATGCCTACCAGGCTGTCGAACATGCCCGACGTCGGCGTGGTGGTGGGTATCCATGGAAGTGTATCTGAGCATCATTTATTTATTTGTCCTCCATCTGTTTATAGATAAAATATCCATTGCTGTCGCTGGTTACCCTGAAGGCTATACAAACCTCAATAACGGCACCCAAGACTTGAACGAGGTTATGCAGTTCCTCAAGAAGAAGGTACTTTAAGTTAACACTTCATTTCAAGCCAACTCGACTGTTAGATATCCTATAGGCTATGCACATATGGAGCAATCTCTAAAGAACTTGCTTCTTGCTAAAAAATTGAAATTTTGAGAGGTTTCCTCGAGAATCCATTCTAATAATTGTCTGATTGTGATTCTCTTATAATTCAGGATAGGTTAATATCATCGGTATGGCTTCTATTTCAACATACCCTTTTTTCATTCAGTAGAGAGTTAAGTCATCGGCTACCGATTCGATTCTTATCAGGCAATGTATTAAAGCTATCATAATAATGACCCTCTTATCTCCCCAGCTCGCTGAACATTAAAATCGTAGCGACAGCTATAGTAAAACTATTGGCACCATCACTATTAGACTGAAAATTATTCATCAACACAAACTCATTATTATTATTATTGATTCTTTTCAGATTGATGTTGGTGCGAACTTTATTTTGACACAGATTTGTTTCTCTGCCGAGAAGATTCTTACATTCCTCAGAAATACACGTAAGGCAGGCATTGAGGCACCAATTGTACTGGGTATTACGGTGCCGCATAGCTATGAAAAGTACTTAGCTAATGAGAGGATTTCAAGAGTTCGGTTGCCTGAGAAGTTTCGCTGCGAGTTGGATAAGATTAAGCACGATGACGCAAAGACGGAGGCGTTCTTTGTCCAGTTGGTGGTGGACATCATTCAGAAGGTTCTTAGCGCCAACCTGGGAGTGTATGGGGTGCAGTTCTATACGATGAATCAATTCCCGCCCGTTATCAAAGCACTTTGCGAGCTCCGTCGACTGGGCATCCTGAAAAAGCCGACACCGGCCCCTTGTGATGCAGCCTAGCCCAAGTCCCTATACATTCCACGGTTCAAAATTACTTGTTTCCAAATCTTTAGTGGAGTAACTATAGTTTTTTATATATTGATATTATATAAATATAAATATATATTATATAAATATAAAAACATTGAAATTAAATAAAAAAACGGATTTCCTTGTATTATCAATGTCACACAATCACAACACATCAATGGTCTGTACCCAGTTCGATAAAATGTGAAAGCTAACTATGTGTGAGAAATTCATCTCGGCAGCAAAAATACTGAGAATGAAGTTATCGATGTTTTCACAGCTGATAGCTATCGCATGTTTACTGTGCCAAAAATAAGTAGGCAACACTGATCAAAACAAGCGCCAATAAGGCAATTTTCGCAGTAAGACTCGCATTCAAATAAATAATTTTGGCATGGAAGATCAGGATGCATTGGAGAATCAGGATGCATTGGAAGATCAGGATGCATTGGAGGATCAGGATGCATTGGAAGATCAGGATGTCATTTCTCCCGACGTCTACATGAGATTTCTTCAGGAGCATGAGGAGATTATGCGCGATGAGGTTATTATGTTGGGCTTCAAGGCGGCCATCGAGGCGAACTCAGAACTGTTCCAAGGCGCCACAGTGCTGGAGCTGGGCTGCGGCAGTGGCATCTTATCGATGTGGGCAGCCCAGCAGGGCGCGGCCAATGTGATAGCCGTGGACGCAAGTCCCCTTAGCCAGATTGCACGACAACTGGTCAGGGAGAACCGATTGGAGAATGTGATAAAGGTGCTGCAGTGCCCAGTAGAGCAGCTGGAACTGCTACTGCCTGAGCTCGCAGTGGATATCATTATCTCCAAGTGGATGGGGTGAGTAGGTGGCAATGTTGTGGGATTACATTAACAGGACTTCCACTTACAGGGCCTGCCTTATGTTCAACTCTGTGCTGGAGGATGTGCTCTACGCCCGTGATAGGTGGCTCAAGCCAGGCGGCAGTATCTTCCCGTGCAGCGCCAATCTATACATGGTCGTGGCCGAGCAGCCCCGCAATCCTTTTGATGAGAAACCCACGGATGTACGATTCTGGAGACGCTACAATGGTCTCAATCTGTCGCGTGCCTGGCGGCTTATCCAGCAGCGGCCACAGATCACTTCCGTTAGCTCCGTTCAGGTGCTCAGCCTGCGCCAGCTGCTGCGAAGCTTTGATATGCACACCTTGCGCCATGATCAGTTGACCTTCACTGCACCCTTTGCCCTGCGCACACGGCGGCAGGCTCTGGCCAAGTGGTTCGTCCTCTATTTCGACTTCCGTTTTCCTGGAAAGCAGCTGCCCACCATCTCGAGCAGCCCCAGTGCAGTGCCCACACAATGGAAGCAGACACTCTTCCACATCGATGCCCATCTGCCCCTTGTCCATGGCGACCTGCTCTGCGGCCACTTCCATGTGATGCGCTCTGCTCGTCACCTCGACTTCCACATCGAATGGAGCCTGCACAATGAGCTGGTAAACATCGCCTGGCATCGGCAAAACTATCGCATGCAGAGCGAGGGAATTAGGCGGGATCTATAGTAGATAACGCTATAGCTCTGAGAATCTATTGAATTCAATCGTTGGTGTTAATATTATGTATTATTTTAATACATATTATACATTCTTAATAATCAGCTCTTAATTTTTGAGTGACAATCTGAATTGCCTTAGAATCCAGAAGTTTTCTTGAGTTGCACGATATATTTTATAATATAAATTACTATCAATTATATTTTGAGACAAACTGTAATCATTCATGTGTAAAAATGGGTATGAAGAAATGTAAATTGCTTTAGAACATGAGTGAATTATACATATATATATACATATATAATACTTTGCAACGGGACGACGTGGATTAGAATATTAAAGTCTCCTGATTTCATTAATGTCTCTACATAGTGACAACAACAAAAGATGAGTAACGTATGCAGTTCTATTAAAAGGGTTCCTTGTTGCCGTCATATGCGAAGTTCTCTAGCATTAACCCCTTGTTGGTTGGGTCAACTGAATGGGGAGAAGGACACCTCCACATTCAGTGTACCCAAGACTCAGTGGTTCCATTGCAAGGTTGACAAATGATGCGGCTGTCAACGGAAGCAGCTGCAGCCGGCGGAGTCTGCTGCTGACTGAGTTGACGAGTCGAGAGTCCTTTGCGTGCAACCAAATCCTTTTTGGCTTATGCAGAGTGAAGTGTTTGATGTCTTCGATTTGTCTGCGGAGGAGGAGTAGGAGGAGGAGGTGGAGGGAAGAGTCGAAGAGTGGGCGTGACAGCAGCCACTTTCTGCGTCATCATCGTCATTAATGTCAATCAATGTCAGGCAGGCTTCAAATCTTAATGCGTAGATATGTATTTTTTCCGTTTAAATAATAGAATTGTTGCGTCATGGCACCTTTGCCTGGGCAGGAGAAGGTGCAGGGGCAGCAGGGTGGCCGCAAGGGTTGCCCCTGAGAAGGGAAGACGCATTGAAAGCCTTTTGACAAAAACAACATTTGACATTTGTAACTTGCGGTTGATCGGCCACGGAGAAAGGATGAACAGCGCCAGCTCCCGATGCCCCCCGACCCCTGCCACTCCCTCTCGCCCTGCTCTGCCTTTCTTTATTTTCGCAACTCTCTAAGGGTTGCCTCAAACACACACACACACACAGTCGCACACTTGAAAGGTTTGCCAGCATCACGCTTCGAATCCTGCTCGTTATTTTTGCAGCTGTTGTTATCGCCGCACTGAGCTTGAAAAATGATGTGCGAATTTTTGTGTGTTTTCTTTCTGCGACAACAACAGTAGCAATAAGAACAACAAAAGGAGCAACAATAACAAATACTATGTAGTATATGCCGCGTCGCACTTTATACAATTATTTATCGGCAATTAAGCTAAACAAATGACGCCGTTAGAGCGAGAGCAGCCTGCCCATTACGCATACGCAGCGTTGCCTCCACTGGCATTACCACCGAACATCTTTCTCAGTTTCTCTCCGTGATTTGTTGCACATCCACTTCATGTAATTAATTCCCTCGTTTCAATATTAACGACCTAACGACTTATTTTATGTTATATTTTTTTATATGATAAACATTATTTTTACATATAATAAAATGTGATATATTTGTGAAGATTACAATTTTAATGATTCTACAACTTTTACATTAAAATGACAATTTAAAACTGTTTCAACATATGTGATAAAATCATGAAACTACAATATAAAAGAGCAAACAAATTAATTTATTTATTATTATTTTATATTTATATTATAATAAATATAAAATGCAATATTCATTATAAAATCATTCCTATATTCTTTAATTTTTAAATGAGTTATTTGGCAGATAGTAATAAGCGTAGATGGTTTCTTCTTCCATTTCTGATCGGGATCACATCTGTTATTTGCAATCCCTGGTTTTCATCTGGTGTGTCGCACTTTGCACTCGACTTCTTCACGGCTGTAACTATTTTAGTAACTGTTAATTGGCGAGGTTATTAGACAAGGCTTCTTAATGGGTGTGGCGCATAGATTAATTTACAAATCAATGCGAAGTGCTCAACCAGTTGCAGGCTTTATTGATGGCACGATTTCTTGCTCTGAAAGGGGGGCTCGTTGCCGGTTTATATTATACCATTTGGCCGATAAGAAAGTTGAGTCATTCGTTAAGGAAATTCGATATATTTAATAGAACATCATAGAGTAATAAAACAACAAAGTTATCACTCGAAGTCGACTTGAAATTGTTCTACTTTTACATTTTAACTTGTTGCCTGTGGGAATAAAATATATGAATATAGTTTTACAACAGCCCTAGCTATAGGGACGGAAATACTTACCATACATATCTATACTTATGCATGATATGCCCATCCCCTTACACATTCCCTGCTTTCGGGGAGTTTTCGTGCCTAGAGTTGACGGCTTTTACGAGCTGACATTAATAAAAATATTTTGTTATTTGTGATAATTTCAGTGATATAAAATTGTTTATGATTATTAGTGTTCGCTTATGGAACAACCCCAGACACGCAGACAATGCAGACCAAGGATGAGTAGGAGAAGAAACCTGCTACGCTCTGCAGACGGAGGCGACATTGAGAAAGTGGGCACTAAATCAGCAGCGGAGCCTCCTCCTCCTTTTCCTTCTCTTTCTTTCTTTCTCTTTCTCCTCGTCTTCAGCGCCTAATTACAAATGTGATGCAGCTGCAGGCGGCATTCGACGATGCCTTCAGCGGACCTTGAAATATATTTCCGAGCGCATTAAAATTTGTTCGTCTGCGGCACATGTGGCGCTGCTGCTGCCCTTAGGATCGTCCCTGCCATTAGCTCGAGACATGTCTGTGTGTGTGTACTGTGTGGGATCGGAAATGCGCTGCATGAAACCTGTTCTGATTTAACTTTGTTAGAAGGCCATTCTAAAATTAAACAGCGTTTCTATGGGGTAGAAGGAAGGAAGAGTGAACGGGAGAGAGAGCGAGGGGACTGTGAGATCGTGTGGTATTGATGCCTAATAGGGAACAAATAAACATGAGCATAAAAATACATACGGTAAATAGAGGCAGATTGTCGCAAGTTATTTTCCTAGTTCCTATTTCCAACTTTGTTTACAAATCTCTTTTGATTTTTTGCGGCCTGGGGGATCAGCTGCAAATAAATGAAAGCGTTGCCAGACATCAGACTATGAATAAATATGGGTATGGATATCGGTATTTGCATATTTATTAATTTAATACCATATATAGTATTTTATTAGGTACTTCTATTAATACCTATAGTTTTCCATACATTCCTTCCTATTGGCACTTCTTATTTACCTATAGCAATACATTTTAAGATGACCTGCTTTGTTCACAGGTATCATTGATCCCTTTAATATCATCCTCACTTGATTGAAGACCTGTCCGGTGATAGATGTTCGGGTCAAAATTGAACATCAGGCAGAGCAGAGCCCCTTATTAGTGGGCGTCACCGATAAAAACGGATCTAATTTTTACCATAGTCTTCCAAATAGCAGCGCCGACATATTAAATTACAAGTGTGGTTGCTACGCATAAATCCGCGCCGCTGGGAGGAAATGGAAAATCTTTGATGAAGTGCGGCAACTCAGCATGTGCTCCTACTCTTGGTCAGGCTTAACGCATTGCACCCGCTCCCTCAGGCACAAGGTGAGAGGGTGAACGCATGAGATACTTTCCGTTCTGTTGCGATGCCGTAATGTATGAGGTACTTTTCTCTGTCTAAATTAAAAAATTCCATAGAGAGAAAATTGTAATTCTACAGGATGAAAAGAGAGCCAAGAGAGCCGTCAAGACGATGAGGGAGAGGGAGAGAGGGAACAAAAATGTAATAAAGACATGAGTTCTGAAATTATTAAGATGATTATGAAAAACGCGAGACGAAACGCGACGAGTCGCATGGAATCTTGCCGAGAAAAGACTCCTCAGTCGGAGAAGAAAAATAAGTTGTTGCTAGGGATACTCCCTAGGAGAACCCTAAAAGCTCATGAGGGAGCAATTTGCTCTTTTAAAAGTCTTAAGACATGAGAACATGTATGTACTTTAGGGGCAACTGCTCCCGGATTTATGTTTTCTAAGCCCCGCAGCAAAGGTACGTTCTTTCACATGTAAATGGGTATCAAGTGAAAAAAGCAGGAGAAAACAAATCCGACCCTGCTGTGCACTTTGAAGGATATAAAGGTACAATTAATTGTCCCATTCTACTAGAATTATAGCGTTTAAATTTTGTATTTGCTAGTCTTGGAAATAAGCAAACAAATTTGGGAAATTTATTGAAAAAGACTTTGATATGTTATCTATTACCATCAAATTAGTTACATCTTTATAAATTGTATATAATAAATTGGAAAAGAAGTACCTCAATGAAATTTGCCTCTACTATTTAAAAATGTAACCATGGTAAATCTTTAAAAAACCATGAAAGTTACAACAGTTTCTGGGCTAAACTTTAAGGCCTACTGAGCTTGAATGATTCAGTTGAATAAGTGGAATAGCCGCGATGAGTAGATTCGTATATCGTATAGAGGCGCAGTACGCGCTGCGTGGAATTTTCCATAAGCTGCACCACTAAATTGGGGGTTGTTATCGCATCAACTCTCGCACTCGGGGGTGCATTCACCATTCACCATATACCATATAGCATTCTCGATTCACCACTTTGCCAGATGCCGGGAGAAAAAGCGAAATTATTTTACCTATTGCGAAGGGCGAATTTTATCGCTTGTTGCTAAGCGCGCATGTTGCAAAGGACGCACAGGACAAAGGACAAAGGACTCGGTAACTGGGTGAGTGGGCTGCCTCTGCCTCTGCTGCTGCTGCTGCTGGCTTCTGCTCTCCCACTGACTCACTGACTGAGTGAACGAATGAGTGGATGACTGAATGACAGCCGTCGTAGCACTCTTTGGGGTGGTTGCATGGAACGCAACTCGCATCATTAAAATAGCTGAAAAATCTGTTTAAACCAAGTGGATGTGACGGAGCCGGCTGCATGATGAAGGCCGCGCATGACGTCGATGTCGACAGCGACGACGACGACGACGACGACGATAGCGATGATGATGGCTGGATCGGATACTTGTGCAAGCAACCCCCGGAGAACGTGTGGTTACGGCGGCTTCTGTTGCTGCACCTTTTTCGGGTTTCTTTTATTGTTTTCAGCTTGCAAATCTCTTTCTGTATTTGCGTCATCATCCTGGCAACATCCCTTGGAGTTGAACGTGCCTGGCACGCATTACTCTCACTTCCTCGACCCACTCCTGCTCTCCTCCTCCCCTCCTCTCACCTAGTCGGCAATCTCGTATGAGTAACTGACATAATTAGGTCTTAACTGGAAGTCACGCGCGGCGCATTCGTAATCCGAGGACGCTCGATGACGATATGACGACGAAACTCTCTCTCCCTCTCTCTCTCTCGATTCTTGAATTCAAGGTCAGCATATCGGGGTGGTATAGACACAATTAACCACTCAGCTGGACCCGCACCAATACCAGCAGATGTTTTGTACATTCCTCAGACCTGAAGAAAGCAAGTAAGTTTTAGTTTATTTCATAATTATATCTAGTACTTACAGTACATTTGAGATATAGACTAAGTGATCAATGGGTAAGCACCTTCTCAGTGAGAACTATATAACAATTGTAGATTTTACTGGGCAAACTTGACTGGAAAAGGAGCTATAGGCGCAGAGGAGCTTACAATTGATCTAGAAGAGTACAGCTTCCTACTAACAAGGATTAAAATATATAGTATATGTTTTTGTGTATGTATTCAATGTACTATAAAGACCGTCACCTCTACAACAAACAGTTTGCTATCATTACTTAATTTTATAATTAAGTAAATGTAAATTCAATAATTAAATTAAAAATTTAATATTTTAATTATATTTAATCTGGTATATCTGGTATATCCGGGAAACCGCATTCAAATAAAATATAGACTTTCTTTGCTGGATTTATCACCTTACGAAATTCCGTTTTTTTATTGAAGATTGTGCATTTGAGAGTTGTTAAACAGTTTTCGAGCAGGTAATCTTAGAAGAGAAAGATCATCTTTTGTTTTGGGAAAACCTTTTGTGGTCTTCTTTGACAAATTACAAAGGTCGTTCTAGGCACTTCTTCCTGGTATTTCATACCTTATAATAGGGGTTATTATGTGTAGACAAAAGAAATTTGTATTGCCGACTAGTTCTGAGGTTTTCTCAGCCGGGAGAGTCATATTAATATGCGAGGAAATTCAAGATGCAGTGAATGCATTCAAAATGCTCCCACTCCTAAGGGTTCCTCCTTGGGATGCCACACGCAGAGGCGTGCGCTGCAAATAAAAACGTAATTACTTAAATTACAAAAACAACATTTCGGTGATTACATATTTTAAATTTACACATGGCGCCAAGGCTGGCAGAGCAGTCAAGGCGTATTCGTTTCCCAAGTTTTCCTCGTCATATCGCTGCTGCCTGTGCCGGATGTGCTGGAGTAGGGGACGTTGAAGGGGAAAGGGGTGCTGCGGCAGCCTTAGGCACACAAGAAAAGCAAGTCAGCAGGCGCTCTGCACACACACACACACACGCACATGAGTGCTTGGCTGTGTGTGTGTTTGTGTGTTGCTCTATGTAATTTAATTATGGGCCCGGCCTGGACAGCGAACTGTGCGGCGGCAGCGACGCGTGCGGCGGCGGGTGGCAAATTGCCAAAAATTGTACGCATATCCTGCTGTTTAAAAGTCCCACAACACACACACTAACACACATACACGTGCATATGTGTTTGTGTTTTTTCCTGCCTTTTCTGCCCCTTTTACCACTTCGTATTGTGTTGTTGTTGTTGCTGTTGGCATTTTGTTCGCCTTATTTTGACTCAAGCTGTGCACATTTTCGGTTTGATTATCGAACACAATATTTTTTCCGCTTTCGTCGCTTCCTTCGTGTGTTTTTTTCCTTCTCTTCCATCGCCATTACTTCTTGTCGACCCATAATTGACGATTGCGCCATGAGTTGCCACAATTTGCGCTCCTTCCATTTCTCCCCCGCTCGCTCCACCTCTGCCCCAGCCTATGCGCCGGCCTGGCTTGTCATTTAGGTTTTGTTTTTTAATGAAATTCTGCGTCGGGCAAACACATTAAACAGATTTAAAAATTTAAATATTGCTGCTGCGCGGCGGAGAAGAATTAATTTCCAATACGGAAATTGCGAACTGTAATGGAAAACCTTCCAAAAAATGGCGGCTGCACAAATTTAATTACAATATTTATGTAATTCTGAACTGTGTGTATGTGCAGCTGAGGCAATCCCCATGGCCAGCGTTGCCAGACCGTTGGGCGTGATGTTCAACGCTATACTATAGACCAGTACAGATAATTCTAATTAACGTTAATCAGGAATAAACCGATACAAATCTAACAAAACCCAAGGAGCGAACTTGAAGGGGACAACCCCTTGAAATTTGATTAGCGTTTCTTATGGACATCGTATGCATAAGTTTCGAGTTGAATATAAAATCAAATTGAAACCAATATCGGGTTTGGTGGTTTCTGCGGCTTGCGTTAACAATAGATCATGAGCCGAAAATGGAAAATACATACATTAATAATAATAATAAAAGTCGTAAAAGAGCAGTAACCGTTAAGTCCATGAAAACCCGTTAAGCGCACGAGCAACACCCACACAAACACACACACACATATGCATATGTAGATGGAAGCATGAAGAAAATAACAAGAAATATTGGTAGTACAATGGTTGAGCCCAAAAATGGTATTACAAAGCCACACAAGACACACACACACACACACAAACGCACACACTGATACTATATTGAAGACTTTTTTATGGGCTCTTGCCCAGTTGCTTCATTGGGTTCGTTCGTGCGTTTCCCAATTCTATTGATTTGTGACGCTGCCTAATCACAGGAGAAGAAAAAATTGTAAAAAGAAACGCCACAAAGAGAAGGTGCATGAAATTATGGAAGCGACAGCGCCGATTTACTATATGTACATATGTATGTATGTACTTTCATACCTTTGACAATGGACAGTGCGGGGAATGGGGCAATTGCAGTCCCAAAATAAAATCAAAACGTCAAATGTCAAACAACCTTCGGCTTTGTACCTCCCCCGACTTCATAATTCTTTTCGTACGTTAATCTAGACGAAACTAGTGTTTGCTTTCCCTTCGATTATAATTGAATAATTATAATTATAAATGTTATTTTTTCTCTCGGTTCTGATTCTTTTATTAATTGCTAATCGGAAAATGGACTTAAGCGATAAAGAACTGTGAGGGACTGCAAGTTTGTATAGATTTAGGGGATTATTTTTGAATTTTGAAATTATTTATTATATCAGTTTGAGATACAGCATGAAAATGAATTATTGAACTGGTATCGGTATTATAACGATCTCAATTTAAATCATCGACAATGTTTTTCTAAATATGTTTATATTTACTATATGTATTCATGTCTGTATACATAGATATATGTACACATTTTTCTACATTATGGCTATTTTTATGCCTTTCTGTGTGATTCTCGCTTTGTTTATTCTTCTTTTTTCTCTTCTTTCTGCCTTTCTTATGGTTTTACGGACTGTATGCATTTTGAGTTTTGTTTTTAGATCTTTTTTTGGTGAGCTGTTGTTGTATTTGTTGTTGTTGTTGTGTTTTAGGGCCACTTAGAGGCGAACAGAGCGCTGTTGTCGACCAACAGACACACCATTGGGACGGGGACGGACGAGCGGGACGGAGGGACGGACGGACCGAGTGGATGACTGACTGATTGCATGACGAACTAACGAAACTAACGAATCAACCGACCGAGCGACGGCGCAAACACATGAGTACAAACAACAACAACAAACACCAACAACAACAAAGGCGACCTCTTAAAAGGCTGGCAACGTTGAAGAAACACACAATAATGGGCTCGAGACGAAGGCGAAGGCGATGCAGAAGACGAGGACCGGGCCTAAGTTTACTTTGCCTTTTTCACTTTTGATATTTTGACATTTTCATTTGACAGCTGATTGAAGGGCCGCAGCTCCATTGGCAGCGACGTCGGCTGCGGCAGCGACAGCGACAGCGACGTGTGGTTCGATTTCGATCGATGTGTGGAACGACGGCATGGAATAAGATGGAAGGGGAATGGGAAAGCGAAACGGCAGCGGTACCAACACGTTACTCTGTTGCTAGGTCCGTTGTGGGGGCAGAGCGACGGTGTCAAGTGCCGCACAGTGGGGTGAGGTAATGGAAATACAAATTGAATACGGAATACAATTCAATTAATATCTTATTATTCCATATTAAATATGAAATATACAATTAATCAAGTTTGCCAATTTATTTGAACTGACATTAAATTAAAAATAAATAATTTAAGTATTCAAATTTGCTATTTGCTCCACTGTGCCGTGGCCGTGTCAAGCGCTGCCCATATGAATGTGTGACATGTTTGTCGAAAATGTTCAAAGTTGTTTGCCTGCCTGCTGTTGTTGTTGTTGTTCGACTATTGTTGTTGCTGTTGGAGGTGTGGCAGAGCGAAGGGAGGGGGGTGTCGCTGCAGGCGAACTGCGCCTAATGGCGTCGCCAGCGTTTACTTTTAGCGTCAAGTGTCGCATGTGTTGTTGTTGTTGTTGTTATTGTTGCCTTGTTGTCGTATTTCGTTCTCTTTTTCGCCGTGTTTGTCTAACTGCACTTGACAGTTGCTGAGCATTAGCCTTATTCAATTTGCCACACCCTCAACCTTAGCACCCTGCCCCGCCCCCCACTCTTGTATGTGGTCCAGTTCGAACTCGAATTCGATCTTTGGTCTTAATTGCAAGTTGGGAACTTCGTTAGTTAGCGCGACAAACTTCACTCTTAAGGCAACTGCTTTACCATCCTTGTTAAATCTGAAGTTTAGGTTTGGTTTATAGCGGAATTTATGGCAAGCACAGATTCTGTGCTCTTTCAACTAGGAGAAGAGATTATGATTTCTACTGCCAATGGCAATGTTTGCCGTTTTCGGAGATTTTACAAGCCATTCTGGCACTCCTTATATAGTGCATATAATATATAATTGTAATCCCAGCGGAAAAACACCAGAAAGCAAGAGCTCCACTGCAGCAAATGCTCTGAAATGGTTTGGAAACAGTCGGAGGGAGAGAGAAGGGCAGAGGTAGAGTGTGTGAGAGAGAGAGGGAGGGAGGGAGACGGCTTTTGTAGATGAACTAAAGAACAAATTACATTGCCATTTCCACATCTGTGTCCTTCGTCCTGTTTTGTGCCATTCTTGAGTGCTTGAAAGCAGCAGAGCCAGAGTAGAAGAATGGTGAAGGGGGGAGGGGAGGGGTCTCTGGAGAGGGGTTTGGGGTAGCTGGACGAGTGTTTGGAGTGGCGTTCAAAACGAATTTGCCACAGCACTTGAGCGCTTAACAAGCTGCCGGGCTGCAGGACGACGGCGGCACTAAGGATATGCCAGCGCTGGCCATGCAATATTCAGGAACACCAAGGAGAGGAGCAGCAGGAGCAGGAGCAGGAGGAAGAGGAGGGGGGCAGGAGAAGCACTGAGGCAACAGCGATAATAATGACGGCGAAAACAATTGCAACAACGGTAAACAAGGATTCGCTCGACACGCTCGACACTTGAAAGCGTAGCGGCAGCAGGAGAATGAGGTGCCGCAGAGGACGGGGATGGGGTGAGGAAGGGGGAGGAGGTGTGCACTGCACGCAGAGTTCACTGTAGCAGCACGCAATCGCGCAATGGGAGGCTGCGCGCATTGTTGTTGTGCAATAAGCATTAACAGGGTGCAGGGTGCTTACAGGGTGCTGGGAGGGTGCTTGGAGGGTGCAGGGTGCAGGGTATGCCAGGCAGGGTTCTCCCTATTCATTGCGAAAGTTGTTTTTGTTTATCTGTCAACATGCAACGGCGGCTGCACAAACAATTCGCCACCAGTCGAGTTACCATGGGACAAGACAGGCATATAGACGGTTTACATAGGACCCTCCCTACACACGTATATACGAGTACGGCCTGGGCACCGATGAGGGGTTTAATTGGATTCCGCAGACGCGACAGAAGCGGAATGTGCCTGAAGATGTTGATGTTGCAATTGTTGCAAAATGCAAGCTATGCCAGCAATTCTACGGAAAGTTACCGACGTAAATTGATGTTCCTATATAAAGATAAGGGAAGTATTCTATACATTTGTGACAGAGGTCCTATTTTCGATGATGGAACAAGCACTATAAATACATATGTAGTACTAGATATCATATATAAAGTATTGTGTACAATATTATTATTATTATAATATAACATCCCAGCTCATCCTGCGAAATATTCACTGTATGTTCAATTCAGAATGAAGACGAATCTAACAAAAAAGAAATCATTGAAATCGGTTCATCCGTTCTTGAGTTATAAATGGTGTAACTTACACAACTTTGTTTTCTATATTAACGATTATTTGTATTATATCCAGTAGTGAGTTAACAGCGCCCACTGTGCTGCGTCATCATCCGTCATGCGGCTGTTGTGCTAACCAAACGTCATCTTCATACTATCCCTAGTCCGCCTCCTTTTCATCTCCGTCTCCTGCCTTCGTTGCTGCCGTCATCATTCCATCCCCGTATTCATATCAATTCCCATTTCCATTCTATGTTTCTTTCGTGTTTCTTCATTCCTTGCGCCAGAGCAATGATCATTATGCTGATGAACACGATGATGATGATGATAACGATGATGATGATGATGAGGAAATTGGGAAGGAGAATGATGAGAATGACGGCAACGTCAGCAGCGCGTGTGAGAAATCATCTTTTTAATTTTCACATTCAAATGTTGCTTTTGTTGTTCATATTTCGCTTTTTTTCACGCGAGAGTGAGCGAAAGAACAGGAAAGAAAGAGAAAGAGAGAGAGAGAGAAAGAAAGAAAGAGAGAAAGAGGCCCCCCCCCTCTCTGGGAGGCGGAAGGCTAGCACAGCTGGTCAAAATTGAAGCCGCTTTGTACGCCTGGAGCGTTAAATGCTGACGTGCGAGGGAGAAGGTCGAAGGGGGCAGGCAAACTCATGAGTTTTGTTTTTGTGCGGTTTATTACACGCAAATAAATTAATTTTATGTTTGTTTCCATTTCCAGAAGCACCCCTCACCATAAACATCACCAACAGCTCCACCCCCTTCTCTCTATCTGCCCAACGCGGTCACATTTGTTTCCATTTGTGTTGTATTTTTACTGTGCAATTTTGCCTACTCTCCCCTCGTCCATGCCATGTGCACTGAGAGAAATTTGTAGTCTAGTTTGTCAGTTTTACTTTGCAATATGTTGTGCCTTACCTTATTAATCGATAGGTATTTTATATAAAATATTATTATATTATTATATAAAATAATTAAAATTATGTTTTTCTTTTAAAACCTGTTGTCTTTTAAATAACTTCAACAAGATCTGACCTATTTGAGTTGTATTAAAGTTACACTACATTAGAAAGCTTTCATTAATAACAAATTGTCGAAATCAAAGAGTTTCAATACATTTTTTTTAATTGGCATATAAATAGTTGTTGAGGAGCTCTGCCAAAAATTGAAAAGGAAATTTTCAACTTGATTTTTTTCAAAATATTCCTAATTTTAGTTCAATCCCAATTATTTCATACTGTTATATATATACTAATTATAAGTATGCCTTAATAGTTTGATTAGTATCGTTTCTTTCAGTGTACTCTCTCGTCCCTTTCTCCCCCTCCTTCACCCGTTTGCACTCGCTAGCTTTGGCTTCTTGTGTTGTTTCTGTTTGATTGTCCGCAGCTCTTTATTAATTTGATCATTTTATGATTGTTGTTGCGTTTTGTTGTTGTAATTAACCTTTTGTCTTTGCTCATTTGTTCGCTTTGCTCTATTTGCCTGTCCAGTGGCACTTTCTCTTTCCCCTCCCCACCCCCGTTGCTGCCGGCAGTCGATTGTCGCTGCCAGGCAAAAGGTCGCAACGAGGGTTTCATTGTAGCCTCATTTGGACCCTCAAAAAGGCTCGAACCCTTACCCTGTTACCTCACCTTGTTGTTGCTTGTTGTTGACTTCCATTTTTGTGGCAAGGCTGAACAGAGTCAAGAAGAAGAAGAGGCTGAGAACGGTTTTTAGTGGGCAATTATGCCATTGACATTTGATGAGGGCCTTTCCTTTGCCTAGCAGGTACCTGCTGTGCACCGTATCATATCACAACCTTAGTCACCTCCACATTATCATCATAGACTAGATTTTCAAGGGTAAAAGATATACAGAACATTCGAGAAAACATCTGTGTATTACTTCTTTGGGGTCCTAAGAACAGAATACTAAAAGAAAACTCAGGAAATGCGCATCCAATTAAATATAATATTAATATTTCATAATATAAATGTAGAGTTCATTTTGAATACGTTTCGAATTAAGAATCTCTTTAGTTATGCGCTTTAGTTCCAGTTGGACGGATTAACATTGTAACCGATTTCAGAGTATCCGGATATTTCCAGTAGATTGAACTGTGCTCTGTCGTCTTCTCCTGACTGTACGGTCCATTCAAGTAGCTGAGAATTGGAAAAATCTTTACTTTAACTATTTAACAAGGTCTTATTATATGGGGAACTTACGTTTGACTGCAGTCCTGGAACCACCAGCCACCTTGTCGCGTAGCTGCGCACGCATCGTTTACCCGATCGGATGTGGAGAACTTTGTGTATATCAGTGGTGTGAGATGATCCTCCGTTACGTTACCAGAGAAGCTGCCCAAGCTGAGCAACTTGAAGTGATCCCTCTCGCTGGCGACAGCAAACTGATCATATTTTGCGAACTCAATGATGCCCTCAAAGTTTTCCATTTTGATGTAGAGTTCATGACGTTGATCCATTGTTAGACGATGGATCTTTTGGAGGCCCAGGAAAAACTCACCATCGCGGGAGCCGAAGCCTTCACTGTATGCAGTCCAACTCCTGTTAAAATTCTCAGATCCATTGAAGCGTCGCTGGATTATGGTCCATCCAGGTCCTGCTGTCGCATTGTCGCACAGTACCTCGAAAGCTGCCAGACCTGGTGCCATTATCTTGAGAACTCCGGTAGCGTTTCCATAGGAGATGCAACTGTTGGGAAGTTTATCCTCATTTGATTCCTCAACAATCGTTGGATTTGCCTTCTTGGATTGTTCTGTCACCTGAGCTTGAAGTTCCTTGATCTTATCCTCCTTGGCTGTGATTTCTTTCTTTGATTCCTCAACAAGCTTCTCGTTCGTCAGGGATTTATTTGTCAACGTTTCCAAGTTGCTTTTATGTGATTCAATCGATAGTTTAAGCTCAGAGACTTGATTCTTCAGCTCCGTTATTATGTCGGCATTGGCCTTATCTGACTTTGTGGCGTTCGCTTTGCAGAGATCCAAGAGTTCGATGTTCTGGACACCTTCATTGACGAGTAGTTTCAGTGGTGTCATATTCTTTTGAAGTTCCTTTACTTCCCGATCCAGCTCATTCAATTTTTCGTTATCGCACTGCACGATTTCAGTTCCATTCGAAGGTAGCTCCTCTGTCGGAGAAGCCGCACCAAGGGCCAGACATGTGCAAACTAGAAGAGCCCACTTCAGATCCATTTCGACGCAGTCTGTATTCGTTTCGTATTGAGTTCTAACCTAGATTCCGCAGCCTTATATAGTGAGACCCAAGCGCAGTCTGACATTGAGAATTGTGGACTAATAAGTGCGTTCATTGTGTCTGCAATTTAGGTCTATTTAGGTCGGTTAGAATTTAAGAAATGTGTATTAATATAATTTCTCAACAATGTCTCCTAAAACTTCCCCAGTACTATTGTGGCTTGTCACGATGTCTCCGTGAGGTTATTTATATTATACTAGATCACAATGAGATTATATGAAATTCCGCTGTATATAATGAAATATTTTTGGCCCACCAGATGATTCACTCTACTTACTATAATGGGAGAGTCTTTAGTGAACCTTTATCAGTTCGTAAAAAGTAATTGTGTTATGAGTTTCTTTTATATCATTGAAGAAATCCAAATTTCTAAACGCATTTTAATTCTCATAGAAATTTGTATTAAGATTTTCCTACTGGCGTCAATTGAGCATTAAAACACCGAGACGGAACGAAAGCAAACCGAACAGAACCGAACGGATGCGAAGGCGAAGTAAACGCTGCGAGAAACTCATTAAAATTTTACGAACTTTGGGCACAGTTTTTCATATTTTATGACTTTTGCGAACGTCTTTTTATCCGCGAGTCGAGCACTTTGTCTAATTTCATAGCGAAAACGACTTTCAAGGACCTTTAAAAGAAATTCCGAATTTCGATCACGTTACGTTTTTTAATTGTTCCCCTGCGGCGTGGCTCATTTAAAAGGCACCTCCCCCCTTGCGCCTGCCTTACATCTTTGCTCCCTCTGATTCCGATTGCTATTCCCATTCCCTTTCCCACTCTCCTCCCCAATTGTAATTGAGACCATCGAGTGCGTTGCAGGAATTCTGCTGCTCGTATTTAAAACAGGCACAAATTACTCGAAACTTTTATTGACTTTTTTTTGGACAGATATTTCTTTTTATTCCTCTTTGTATCCCCCCATTCTGCATCCGAAGAAGTTTTACGAGGACACCCAACGCGCTTGTCAGCGATTCGGAAATTAGCCTTGGGCAATTGAAATGCTGTAAAAATATAAAAATAACACGAGGAAGGCGGACATGCCCAGTGCGCCCAACTTCAATTCCCTCATATACCATCCCCATCCCCATTCCCATAAGGTCTTTGGCCTCCGGTTAGTCCTTGAAGCTCGCTTAGGATGCAATTATTCTTATGCGAATTGCCTATTAACTGACAAATAGTCCCATTTCAGCCAGATGAGTCACTTTTAACGCTGACATAAGCTTATTAGCGATACATGGCCTGTAAAAACAACGATTTACGACAACACTGAGAGAAATTTTCAAGCAGATTGTGCTTTGCCAAGAGTTCTTGAAGTTTTCATTTTATTTTCTTTTGGTTCTCCGAGAATGTTTTTAATTTATTATGATCTTAATAATTGTTATATGAAATTAGTCATTTTTTTCTCTCAGTGCACATTCTATATCGTTAATTTTACCATACACATTAACTTCTGCCATTTTTTTAACGACTACAAATCTGTTTCCAGCCACAGCTTTGGCATTTTTGCAATTATTTTCAATTAGTTAAGTGAAACTGTCGCATTTATTAGACTTTTCTTTTATAGGCAGAACAAAGAGAATATTATTTTAAGTAGATGAAATAATAATGAAATATTTATTGAGTAAATGATTGTCTTAACTAGAAACATGAAAATTAAATTAAGGTGCAGAACCTTCTTCGTTTTGTATTGCTAACTCTAATACAATAACACCTAGATATACTTTATTCAGACAAAATACGAGTGCTGTCAACAAATTTCTGTATATCATATAACCAATTTCTATAGTATACCGTTAGGTATTCACAATGTCTGGTAAGCATAAATATAACTGAAAATGCTCTAATTATCTGCGCAAGTGGCAGCAGCTGCTCTACGGAATCTGTGCACTGAAAGAGGAGCCTGGCCTGATAATAGGGTAAGTGGGGGAGGGGGGCTTATGAAAATTATGCCTTATGCACGTGACCTGGTGATGTGGCAACGCTATCAGGCTCTGTCCTCGCTCAATTCACGTGCGAATTTATTAGATTTTCATCGGAATAAACAATGCGTCCAAAGGCAATTAAATGCTTAATTTATTAATAAACAGAAGCTTGGTAACCAGCAGCAGCAGCAGCAGCTGTCAGTGCTACACAGTGGGAGACAGAGAGAGAGAGAGAGAGAGGGTGAGAGGATAGTAGTTGTGTAGGAAGTGGGGCAAAAGTTGCGCAACAAATTCGATTTTCATCGCAGTCTCTGAATTTTCGTCAATTTTCGCACAGAGGCCAAATGAGTTTTCCTGTGCCTGTGCGAAATATGCTACGTGAGAGGGCGTTGAATGAACGGGAGAGGGGAGGGACAGGGGCTGAAATGCGAGGCGAGTCCTCTGGGAAAATTAACACTCTTTGATTAGCCTGCGCCTTCTGCTGACGGCCTGCCTTGTTATGTACACGCCCTAATGGCAGTCAATCAATGGACACTTGAGCCTGGCGTCAAGTCCGCACACCCGACACGCACGCGGATGTCCTTTGCCAGTGCCCCGCCCCTGCCCTCGCCTCCGTGTCAGTTCTGCCCCGCCCACTACTGCTGCTGCTGCTGCTGTCAGGCAGAAAGTTACGCAATTTTTGCTTATTATTTTCATAATCAATATTCAATTTGGGCAAAACACTTGGCAGCCATCAGAGCGGTGAAACGAGCTTCAAAGGATACTCTGGCACAGTGGTGTGTGAGCAGTAGAAAGTGATGCCCAGCACAGTGGAAGAGTAACTTATGCAAATACAAGGCAGCAAGCTTCTCTTCTTTTACAGATTTGGGCAATATTCACTTTAAGCCTTGACACAGTTTAATCGATTTGCAACCACTGTGCAACGCAAATTTCCCTAGTGGCAACACCGACGAGTGTTCGTGGCAGCGCAGCATCAGGCTTATAATTAAACATGGAAAACGTGGAAAATGTGGCAAACGTGAGACCAAACAACATCAACAACAACAGTAACTCAACGACTTGTGCACTGAGTAGAGAAGGAGATGGGGAACAGGAAGTGTTCAAAACAATCAAGAGAGAAAGGTTAGCTACGATAGGTCGATGTCTTTTGCCCTTACAGCTTATATAATTAGTCTTCATCGGTTATTCCTTTGCTTATTATGTATATTCAACAAGACCTGTAAAGATGTGAATATGAATATACATATGTAATATATTGAGCCTTGTCAAAGGCTTGAATAACATAATTTTATAATAATATTAATATTAATATATAAATTTACATTCCTATTGTTAGATTATAGAATATATTTGTTTGTTATAGAGCATAGTAAAAGTAAGACTGCGTAAATTTAATTGCGATATCTCCAAACCCAATATAAATCTGTTTATAGTTGCTAACAGGGCTATATACAATATTATAGTGGTCAGATTTGGATAAAACTTTGACAGAGTATACCAGGCATAGTTAGTTATAGTTTGTGATTTGTGAACCAACAAATAAAGGCTGAAATCTGTGACAGATATACGACATATAGAGATATGAAGTATCAGTGACAGATATACGATATATCTGTAGAAATATGAAGTACATACAAATATCCTAACTATCTGTCAAAAATGAATATACCCGCAGTAAGGGTATTAAAAGTTGTTTTGCATTCGATTATTCCACTGACAGCGCCAACAAAACATTGACGACAGGCATCATATTTCAGAGAGGAATACTCCGACTCCCTTCCTCTCCTTTCCCCTGTGTCCTTCCGCATCATCTATGGCAACTGTATAGCGAGTGATCATTTCATTAGCTGCATTTTCAGCCCCAGGCATATTTTAGCAAATTTGCGTAATATTTTGCTCATTTACACTTCGTTGCCAAGTCAACTTCAATAACAGGCAGGAGGGAAGGGGCGTGTCCTATGACCGGGCGGACTGAAAGCATAATTGAGCATCGCTAGGCATAGAAAGCGTAAGGAAAACCGCTCCCAGTGGAGCATTTGCCCAGTGAATTCTCTGATTGGAGTCGAGTAAATGATGTGCGTAGCTCTGCCTCTCTCTCTTTGGTACCCCCTTGGTACCCGCAGTGGCACAGTTAGTTGGCCAGTTAGTGGCCTCCAGCTGGCAACTATCGATACGGATGCAGGCATAAGAATGCACGCACAAGGCTACCCTTTCATTAGCATTAATAAACAGTTTCTATGCAATTCCATATGCACAAACTCTCTCTCGCTCCCTCTCCCCCTCTCTCTTTCACTCTTACTATGGGACTAGACCTGACCAAAGTGGTCATAAAAACCTTTGAAATTTTTATGAACCAACTAGCAAATCTCTGCTTGAAATTGAGTTTACATATAGCAGGATTGTGTCTGCGACTAGCAGATACCCTGTAGTTTCAGCAGATTCTATTTGAAGTAAAAACTTTAATTTGTTCTAGTGCAATTTGTTATTCAGTCTCGGGACAACTTAACAAATCATGGAACTGTTAACAACATCCATCTCCAGGGGAAAACAAAAATGAAACGAAAACAATCGTTTAAATCTTCGTCTCTTAAAAAGTGTCTTGTGTTTGTCTTCGATAAATTTCGGGCTAAACTCAACACCCAACACAAAGTGTAATTAATATTTCCGAGCAGAGCATTTATCAAAAACAAAAACTACCCGACCATTTTTCGAAAGTTGGCCCCAAGAAAACAATTAATGGCACACTCCGATGGCCCCCGCCGACACTCCTCCTCCCGCTGCCATCGTTGTAGCCCGACTTGAAGTTGAACAACTCGCTGGCTTCGGAGTCCAATAATGTTAAGGGCCAGTTAATAGACAAAAGACAGACACAGTAGCCACATGTATATGTGGACTGCCCCCACTCCTCCCCACCCCCCTCCTTCTCTCTGTGAACTGTCCAAGTCTACTATCCAAGTCGTATGTTTCCGTTGTTGAGTGTATCCACGGCTTATGTAAAGCCTCGCAAAGGGCTGCAACTGATAGTTAGTTGGGTTACACAGTGGGGGAACAAGATGGTGGTGTAGATTGAGGGGAGTACTGCGGGGAGGGGAAGAGAGGTGTGAACGACAGCATAGGCGACGGTCTGTCGAACCCGTTGAAGCCAACTGTGATTAGTGTGGCAATCATAAATTGACCCAAAGCGGGTGGAGGCGATTTCGGTTGTTGTTGTGTCTGTGGTTGCTTTGCTATTAGGTTGCCTTTCCGAGTGATTTACGAGTACGAAACATATCCAAGGGTGCCCCAACACACTTCTTTCTACGTAGCTGCTTAATCAGAAGAACTAGTTCCACATCACAGCTTGAACCACGAATTTGTACTCGTTAAGTAAAAGAACTGAGAAAGAAGCCTAGAAACTAATCGACTTCTCTGACTGTGCCAAGGTACTAGTCTTATAGAGAAGTAGAGTAAACTGTGCAGGATCACAAGAACTACTAACTATTAGAACGAATAAGACATTAACTACATAAATATAATTTATATAATTATTCAAATGAACTAGTTCACTAGAAGCAACACTCTTGAAGCTAGTGAAGCTGGAGCCACGAATGAACCAACAGAGCCTACAGATAGTCAAAACTACAACCACAACAACGAAAGACACAACTAAACAAAGGCTCAATGAAGAATGAAGGGAGGGAGAAGGGACATAGAGAGGGAGAGACAGTGACGGAGGGACCCGAAGAAAGACAACAAATCAGTTTTATTATTGTCAGTTGGTCATTTGTCTACCTCTGTGTCTGCTTTATATTCCGTTCAGTCAGTCCCCATCGTCCGACTCCGTCCACCTCTTTACCCACTGTGCTAATGTGCGACTGTATACACACACACACACACACACATACATGCAGACGTAGTTTGTGTGTGTGTGTGGTACGTGGTTTTCATATATCTTTAATGGCATATTCATCAGTCACTCGTGATAAAATCGCTGTTCACTGTTCACTCAAACACACACAGAAACACACACAGACACACACACACATACACACTCGGGCTGGGCAAGGCGCAGTCATTTAGTTAAGTGGCAGTTGATTGGAACCAGTCGCAGTCATCATTATAATCATCGTAATCGCAATCATCGTCGCCATCATTATTGTCGCGTTGATTATGACGGCGTTGTTTTCTCCAAACAGATGTAGTTCCATCCTCGACAATCTCTAAGGTGCCTCTCTCTGTCTGTTTTTCCTCTCCCTCCACCATTCCCTACCCCCTCTCTCTCTCTTTCTGTCATTAATGAGTTACAGATATTACACTTTTATAGCCGCCAGACACGGTTATCCACTCTCCATTCTAATCGTGTCTTGCTGTCTACTGTCTACTCCTCCTCCTCCTCTCACTTCTCTCACTCCTCACTCTCCTCCTCCTTTCTTTTCAAGCTACTGTTTGGTTAATGATGACTTGTGCGTTCTCTGTGCTCTGTTATTTTCCAATATTCTCGGCTTTGTTTGCCATCGATTTTGTGGCTACCGTTTGAAGCGGTTTCCTCCTCTTCTCTTTCGTCTGTCTTTCGCCTTTCAGCTCTTTCGCCGAGCTTGGTTCCCCGAATGTACTTTAATTGCTGGCACACTGCCAGAGCACAAGATCTAGTAGCGACAGATCCCCAGTTGCACAGACCGAATTCGACTCCAATCTCTTACTCTTCAATCAATCAATCGTTGAGTGGATCCAGCTCTGTTCCAATTACAATCTTGTCTTATCTTGTCTTGTCAGGCCTGAGCTTGTCAGGCCGATCAACACGATGTGTTCGCTTGTCTTCAATCTCAATTCGATATGCAACTCATGATAAAAAGAGTTAAAGGAAAGATCTTTAGATCAAAGGAGAACTGATTCATTTCTGTGCTGTGAACACAGGAATGGCGACCTATTCTGAGGTCCTTTTGTCCTTTGTAATGCGCCATTTGACAGCTGTCAATTGGATCGCTGCCAAAGGGTTCTTCGGACGCTGGCAGAGACCATAAATCAAGGCTGATTAGTTCATTCTTTGGCCGTGCGACGTGTCGACAAGTCCAAAGGGCGACACAAAAGTTAATAATATGCCTAAGGAGCCGCAGGGATGGTGAACTGGAACCAGTTCTCCAACATGTGTGAACTGTACCCAAGACGGAGAACGGAGAGGATAGAGAGGACAAAGGCCGAGGAAGGCAGTGCGCATATTAAAACCGGAAATAGTTGAACCAAGTGCCTGGCAACCGACTGACGCACTGACACACATTTCACCAACAAAGGACTCGCAACAACAACAACAAAGAAGAAGAACAAGGAGTAGGAGAAGAAGAGGCAGAAGGGGAACAACAACAAAGAGTGTAAGAAAGAAAAAACAACGAATCAAGGCGAATAAAAAGCTCAAATAAAATGCTTTGTCCAGGGCCTAACTAACCACCCTTAATAGCAGAAGGACATGCAGGACTAGCAGGACGTGCCCGGGGCTACGTTGACGTTGACGGCTGCTGCATACCATACATACACTTACAGTCACACATACGCACACTCGCTCACATTCACACACACTCACACACACAAAGGAGACCGCATAAAATAGAGATCATAATAATGCGACAACTTGAAACCAAGGATACACGCCAGGATACCTGCCAGCAAAGCTCTCGCTCTTCCTCTCTTACTCATTCTCTCTCTCTCTCTTTTTCACTCTCTGTTTCTCTCTCTTGCTGTCTCTCCAGCTCAGATTGCATCATAAATTCTAAGGATATGAACCCAAAAGCGAGCCAAAGCGGTAGAACGACAAAAGCAGAATAAACAAGAACGAAAAGTTACCCACAATATGCCGAAGCTTCTATACCCTTACAGTTCCAATGGTCTCTACCAATTGTTCCAACTACAGTTAATATATATATATATTTAATAATCTAAATGTGGTGTTGGAGAACTCTAGTTGTTGATAGTTTGGAAATATTAAATATTGGAAATTTGGACAGATTATTCATATTGCATCTTCAGCATTTAGTGGCCAGCTATATGTTTTGGTTGTCAGATTTTTATAAAATTAAAGCATTGCTAATATAATATGTGAGATAAGTTTTCAATATTGAAATATAGTGAAAATTGACATCAGCTTTACTATAAATATCTGACTTTGATAAGAGTTTGATGGCATTATGGGCACATACAAAATATTAAAATTTAGCAAGAATCTAACATCAGCATTATGAAATATAGGTCAGATTAGGAGTAAACTGCGAAACCTGTTCAAATTACATATTGGAGCTATTTAAGAACATGTTCATGGTGTCAAAGCTGTCTCCTTCTGTGCGTTGCAAACTTTTAGCCAGCATGAATGTACCCTATGCAGAGTATAATAATAAAAATTAACTTATTTGCATATTTCAGTGAGCGGGCGAAAGGATATGCCACTGGACACTCACACTCTCATAAATACTCACACACACACACACACACAGAGACTGGGACATGGACATTCATGTAGCTGAAATTAAATAAAAACCAAACGCGCTCACGCCAGTCAAGCCCGGAGGAGAGCCATGCCCAGGCCTGGCCAGGATGTGCGCAAGGATGTGCGTGCAGTGGCGGCTTAACCAAGCGTATGAACATTGCGAAATCCTCGCACGCAATTTTGTTCGCCCTTTTTTCGCTGCAAAGTAAGTGGAACCCTTTGCGCAGCGGACGAGCAACACGAACAGTGGGATGCCCTACAGAGTATGCAACATTTTTATCAGTTTAGGAAAAAATAATATATTTTTAAAATGTCATAGCGCTATAGAGGAGCTTATCTTGTTAATGGGAAATATAAATGAAGCAGTTACTGTTTAATGTTCGAATAGCAAAGACTATAAAAAACTTACTGAATTGATATCATGCAAATACTATAGGTTTCTGATTGCAGTCTGTGGGTTTGTCATTGGAACCATCTATGTGTATTCTATGGTATACAATATTTATCATTAATTTCATTTAAGTAACCTTATTCTTTCGTTGAGCTTTACTTGGTAAAGAAACTCTTTTAAAATGTAATTATAATAATTAATATAACAATATTATCATAATGATAATAGAAAAAACAATACAAATAATAGTAAAAGTAATAAATTTAATGATAAAAATTAAAATAATAATAGGTTAATATAATAATAACATTAAGAAATAATATCAGAAATATAATATACAAAATAATAAATAATAATTATAGTAATTATAGAAGAGGTTATTCTATATTCGCATTCATATATGTCAAGCACTTATATATCAGTTATAGTATCTATACTTAACTGCTTGCCTGTAAAATCAATATGCCCGAGCCGCGTAGGGTGTAAAGCGTCCGAAAGAGAGTGTGAGAGAGAGAGAGCAGGGAAAAAAATCGTCAGTGTGGTGGCGTGATTAAGTGATGGACGTGTATGGACACATGCAGCGTTATATTTAGCATACAAACCCCGAGCACACACACACACACAAATACATACAAATATACATATGTAATGTATGTAAATGGCAGTGTGCGTGTCTGTGTGTGTGTGTGTGCTGTTGATGTGTGTGTGCGTTGACGAGTCCTTGCGCTTTTAATCATAAATAACAAAGGACACATGGCGCGTAGATGTGCCTCGCAAAGCATTTAGCTTGCCACGCTCGAGGGTCACTCTCTGTGTCTGCGTGTGTGTTTGTGTGTGTGTGTGTGCCTGTTGATAATACTCCAACCAACTAGTGACCAGCCCCTTTCTATACCCCCCCTCTATCCCTCCCCTGCGTTGTTGCCATGCGCTTTTCATTTCCGCCTCATGGACGCCAAACATGCCACTCGCTGCGATTCATAGGCTGACCTGGCCCCAGGACATCAACGGAGAAGGAGAAGGTGCAGGGCATGGGGAGGCAAATGGGCAATGGGGGGAAAGTCCTGGCCAAGCTAAACAACTGCGCAGTTGTTGCCTCCCCCCCTTGACGACTCCACTGAGCTGTGTGTGCGGAATTTTTGATATTAATAGCTTTGGACAGTTTTATAAACGCCTTTCGGGGTTAACATGTTCAAGTGGTATTCATATTTTCCACTGACCGACCTGTCACTTTCGTGTGTGTCAGTCTCCACTGCCTCCACGGCCTGCACACCCTTCACTGCACTTAGTTTAGATTCACGAACTCTCGCGTGGAGCTGCAACTGGAGGAAAGACTTGCTAGAACTTAAAGAGATTGCATGACCGGTAGGCAGAGAGGGGGGGGAGGAGAAGAGATAGCAATGGACAGACTGGGTACATCCTGCAGCCCCCAGTGGCATGAATATCTCAACGTATGCTGCCACTCCACGGACAGGAACTGTACCCGGCGAGCGCTTGATTGAATTACGACTTGCCCAGGGAACAGGAAGGGGGAAGTGGGATGTGGGAAAGGGGATTACAATGGCAACAAACCAATGTTGGTACAGGCGATAAAATCGAACGCTGCGTTACGGTAGTCCCAAGGACACCGTCTTAGGGGTGGTTCCAACTCGAGGGGTTGCAATACCGGAGAATGTGAAAAGACATCGCGCAGTTTCCCGAATTGCGTCTCAGACGCCTTCTCCAAGTGGTGTCTCTCGCTCTCTCTGCCATTTGCTTGTTTTGGGTGGGAAAAGTGCAAGCTTTACGGACTAACGGTACAGTCGTTTACAGCCGCAGCAACCACCCCACTGCTGCTGCTGTTGCTGCTGCCCCTCTCGAGCTGCGCAGCATAAATTACGCATTTTCATTTTTATGTTTCCCTGCGACGCAGTTCGCGTTCGGCGCGTTCGCAGTTGCTGCCTATGATTTATGTGCTGCGATGACACACAGGACCGTCCTGGTACAGTTGCAGTCCTTGCCAGGCCCCACTTCCCCATACCCACCCCCTCCTTCGTCTCTGCCTCGTCAGGCTGTGCCTGCTGCAGTAAAAATTACACGCAAATTGCACGCAACACGCGAGGCCCGCACAAAGTTCGCATGGAAATGACGGCCAAAATGCCACTCATGCATGCGCGATAGTTCCTGTCAGCGTCGGAGCCCTGCGTACAGCCCTGCACCCTCCCCGCCTGCCCCTCCTCCAGCACTCTCTCTTTAAGTCCCTAGCTCCCTATCAGCATTAAGTCATGCGTCATACCCGACGGGCGACACATGCGTGTGTGGCTGCGGTTCTTACTCCTTCTTCTTCTTTCTTCTCCTTCACTTGCTCCGCCTTGCCGGGGACACTTTATGCATAACATAAATACGCTGCTAATCCTGAAGGATCCTTTCGAGGATCTCGCTCCCTCAGTTGCATGAGTCATTCAGACTCCCTAGGCTAAAGTGCGTTTGGAACTGCAAAATATTGTTGCGGTTGCGGTCAGTTACCAGTTTCAATTTCATTTCCAGTTTAAGTTGCCAGTTCTCTATAGATTATAATCTATTTATGAAAAGGTATATGGAAGTAATAAAAGAAATGTGTAGTTGTACGGAATATTATCACTCGACAAATCTAAAATTAACATTGTCAATGTTTTTTTTTCCAGGAGATCGCAAACTCTTTGTGGTTCTTTTAATTGTGGTTTCCTATCACGTTCTTTTAATCCGTAAGTAGTTAGACAATAACGTGCGTATAATTACATATACAACAACAACAAGGATATAAATATAAAGCATAATTCCTGAAGTTTGCAACAAAGTAGCAAAGGTACAGCTGAGCACAGCGCATAGTAAGATGCCCCCAGCCTCATTTTGAGAAACCGCTAGAAAAATGTAATCACAGCAAATGCCCCCGCAGACATAAGATTTATTCATGACACCTTAAACTTCACATACGTCTCCAGCGGTAGCAGCTGCCTCATTCTGTGTATTGAACACTGCTGACTATAATTAATAGTAAACTATAGTATACTTTAATTACGATATGAACTTTAAATTGTTAGAAATCTTCGATGAGACCAGTTTGAATTTTCAACAATTTTCCATATGCCGTTTACAGCTGGTGTTCCGACAGTTTCCCCACTGTTTTTGACATTTTTATGGCAGACAAAATATGAGGCACAAAAAACGTAACCAGTTAACATAGCAACAGTGGATCAAACTCTACGGTCAGATACCCTTCGCTCCACATTATATAACAGTTCTTTTAATGGTGACTGAGAATATATGCATCTACTATGCATACCCCATTAGATCTGTTCCGCCGACTTCTGCTTGTAACATCCTTTGCACACAAGGCGTGCACCCTTTGTAACCCATTCTCAATGGTCGAAGGGTATAAAAACCAATTTAATAAACATGTATGGGTGCGTGTGGCACATGTGGCAAATGTGTACGTGTGTGTGTGTCGGATGGGCAACCACAGTTCAATTTTTAATCACTTTTCATGAGCTTTTAATTACAAGTCCGTAGTTGGCCCGGAGAGCCGAGAACGATGTGTGTCCGTCCTTCCGACCAGCTGAGGTTGAGGTATAAATATTAAGCATGTAAAGAAAAGTAAGACTCGACTACAGGATACCTGTGCTTAGTATAATATACAACACAGATTCATTATTTTTCGAATGTTCGCACATCAAAACGGTTACTTTAATCAATAAGTAGAACATTTTGTAGTGGGTGTGAGCACCTTAAATATTATTATCACATGTGATTTCATTATGTCATTAACTATTTGCATGTTAAATCCACAAAAGGAGGGCAGATGGGCATAATTTGAATCGAACGGGACTACCTGATTCATTGATTTCTACATGCGGTGTTTGCGGTGCCAAGGACCACCGCATGCAGGTCTCTGGTATGTAGATACATGCTTAAACTGAATATGAACATATTTGTGTGGGGTATGCTTGAGTACTACGTGATAGAGATAGTATAGAACTTCCAAATGTAAATGAAATGGTTTTTCAAAAGAAAAGGAATAAATTCACAGAAAGTGAAAGTGAGGTTTCGATTGCTCTTTAGGGCTATAAGGTATAACTTCATGTACTTACAGGGCACATAGAATTTATGCCTTTGTATATGTATGTATGTATGTATTTGTATACACTATGTATTCGTGTATGTACATACGTGTGCGCATTCCCCACTCATTTCCGTAATAATAATGTGTGAAAGGATATTAATTATGAAACAAGCGAGCGGCAGGAAGCGCCAGCAATAAAAACAGCAAGCGACAGGCAACACCATGCGTGACCAACAACAGCAACAACAATAGCAGCAACAACAGCAGCAACAGCAATAAATGGCAATACCCATTACAACAGCAACAAGAAAAGCAACAGCAGCAATAACTGAGCAAGACGGAACTTGTACAGGAGCAATCTTGTGTATATTGTATTTTATGCGAGTGGCCACATGGCCCGCCCGTAAGGGCACACGGCGTGGGGTGTCCGTGGAGCAGGGGGGCCGTAAGGGGATGGGGGTAGGGTTGGGTGGAGAAGGTACAGTCGGAGCGCAACGGAAACAGGAGCAACATGTCGAACGGAAGTGTCGGCCATATTCAACACACGCACATACGCTCACACATGTAAGCCTAAATAGGCCCACGTCTCAGTCTGTCTCCCTTTCACACAACTTCTCTCTCTCTCTCTTGCTCTTTCTCTGTCTCTCTCTGTTGCACACACAGGACAAGAGTCATTAGGAGCCGGGCCAAGTAGATTTTTATGTAATGTCGCTTGGTTATTGCTTTTATACATTTATTTTATTTCATTTACCAGCACACTCTCCCACACACGCACACACACACACACACGACCACAGACACATGCTGAAATTTCATATTTTTATTGTGCTCTTTTGTGTACAATATTTTGCAGGGTATCAAAGACATGCACGACCTTTAATCGGCTTCAAGAGAAAGCAAAGAAAAAACAGATTAGAAGGTTTTGCAATTTGATCGGTAATTATCTATGATAATTCATTAATTATTCCTATGATATTTAATTTTGTTATACAGATATATTATATTTTGATATTCATCTTTGACTTACCTGTTTAAGTTGGAAACAAAAATGTTTCCTATTCAAAAAATTTATATCTTTTGCAAGGAATTTAAGATGATATAAAGAAAAGTTATGACAGCAATGTTATAACAAACCTGAGCTAAAGATGGTGCAATAAAATAAACAATAATGAAATAAACAACAACTAAAAAGCCATTTACCAATAGTAATGTTTCAGCAATTGAATTCAAAACAGAATCCGACGGTGAGGAATGCAGGAATCAAGACATTTGGGCAAGGTATGCGCAATTCGCATACTTAGCAACTGCTGAAAGGCCGTGGCAGGCGACCGAGGGGGCACATAGTGGGAGGGGGGCGTGTTACGCCTGTCAATGACAGCGCCGACGTCAACGTCAACGTCAGTGGCAGCGTCAGCGTCAGCGTCGACTGCCGTCCATCAGAGTTGTATGCGTCAGTCTGTCCGGCTAGTCCGACATTCGGTTGAGCACGTTGCCGCTTCACGTGACACTGACGAGGATGCTGTGGATGCCAGGGATACCAAGCCAGCCTGGAGCTGGAGTGGGTAGAGGGGGGGCGGGGAAGTTGTGGCACAAGAGGGGCCCGGGCAGACGCCCACGTTGCGGCTGCCTCCTGCGTGTAATTGCCGTTGTAATGTGGCTCGAACGCGAATATAATTGCTAAAATGTTGCCTGGCTGACAGACGTGCCAATGGCCAATGCCCGATGGCCATTGGTCGACGTGTCCTACCGCGTCCTGCCGCAACCTGCCGCACCACCGCACACGGGCTACGACACTTTTCCATTTGAATTTAATTTTAATTTACGCCCAACGGCCGTTTTTGCTCCCGGAAATTGGCAAAGGCAATGGCAATGCTGAGGCGAGCAGGAGGGGAGCAGGAGGGCAGCAGTAGGTGAAGCGAGTCAGCGCCACAGTCCGAGCCACCACGTGGCCCCAGTCGAATTGTGGAGTTCGCTTCGTGCTGTTGAGTTAATGAGAGAAACGCCGCCAGACATTTGTGCAACTGGCCAAATTGTATGAGCAATTCTAATTGAAGACCTGCCCACCCCATCCCTCCCTCTGCCCTTCTCCCCCACCCCTCTAGCAATTACTCAATAAATTGAACCTACCAAATATGCAAAGAGTGAACTGAAATGCCAGCTTAAAGAACAGTCCTAAATAAAACTGCGAAGAATTCTTAATAATATCTGAAATATTATAAAGTTTCTTTTGCATCTTCTTCTTTTTATATCCCCTTCTTTTGTAACCGAAACCCATGAGAATTTAACTAAATTTTCCACTCTTCAATTAGCCAAGATTATATGATGAGTTGATAGTGTTGTAAAACCCCTACGCTTTCCCCATTTAGGCTGATTGCCGTTTCGACAAGGCCCAAAGTAGTTTTCCGCTGTCCCAGAGTCGTGCAGACAAAACGCCAACTCATTAATCGTATTGATAATTAACAGTTAAATAAAACTAGAATATCAACACTAGGAAGTCGGCGCAGCTACCACTACGACTACCGCATACCCTGTAATACGTCTGAAGTCGGAGAAGTCTGGGACAGTCTGGGGCAATGTTAATGACGTTGAATGTAAAGATGATGAAAATTTGTTTTCAAATTTAGTAAAACTATTAACCACGCTATGTTAATTCCATTAGCATGTCTTTTCTTCTCCCAGCCCCCACACACTCTGCTGCCCTCGTCGCTCCTTGTCTCTGGGTCTTCTCTTGTTTTAGTGACCGGCTTTTTGTGCGTCTATATTTACATTTATCTCATTAATTGCGCTAATTAGTCGTCCACTTAGCGTGTCTTTAGCGCACTTTCCGAGTATCTGCTGTGCTCCCCTCCCTTTCTCTCTTCTGTCTCTATGGCTGTCTGTCCTCTGACGTCAACGCGTCTTGCATCGATCGAACGATGTCGCCAGATTAATAAATCAGTTTAAATGAATCTGGTTGACAACTTTGAAAGCCTTCAAAATATTCAGGAGTGCACATTCGAGTATGCACAAAAGGCGATCAAATTAATATCTAATTGTTTAAAATTTATTTGGTTTAGGTGTATTAAAAGTATAATTATAGATTATAGATTACATATACATAGATTGTTCAGAGAGAAGACTTGTTCTTTTCACTTGTGGTGGCGGCCAGGTAATGCATCAACAGTGCGTTTCGGTCGATGAGCAACTGATTCCTCTCGCGCTGTATTTGATTCGCTTCTTCCAGAGCAATGCGAATTGCTCGCAACTCCTCCACACGCTGTACCTCCAATTCTTCGCCCAGGCTCATGATGGGACTGTCTACATTTATGTGTGGCTCTTCAAAGTTGGATTCGTCCATAAGTATTTCAGGCACGCACACCTCAGGTTCCTCTTGAGGTTCAGCCTTAGTTGTAGGTGTCGTTGGCAGTGGCGGTTCGGCGAGTATTTCCTCCATAAGATAATAGTACTCCCAGCTGGAAGGGTTTGAGCGTTTCTTGATATTGAAATATGTTCGCTTCATATTGCGAAACTTTCTATCCAAACTAATGTAATTGGTTCTCACTCCGCAGTCCTGCAGCTCCAGCGAAATCTGTTGCCAGATCTTTGAGTTCTGTTTCTTGCGTCCGTCGAACTCCTTCTTGTGCTTCAGATAGAGACTGAGCAGCAGCTTGATCTCCTTTCGCTTCCAAGTGACTGCAAAAAGGATTATCTTTAATTTTAGGGGAAATTAATTCGGAAATAACATTTACTTACGACCCATTCCGACAATTGTTCACAGAATTCCGATCAGCTGTGACAGATAAGTATCGATACGATTGCAATTAAGGGTTGCCTGAGGGATGCGATATACAATCATAAAGTATCGATAACTTTGCATGCAAAGGCAATGCGATGACGAAATAAATGGTAAGAGAACATAAAATCGATTATTTATTGCTCGCTGACATAAAAATAAACTAACTAAAAAACAAAATCATCGCTTTTAATGTCGCAATGTCTAAACTTATGAATCTCTTCTACTTGGCCTGGTTCTGGCGTACTTTCTCTATGAAGTCCTTCCATGTCAATATCGGCGGAATGTCATCATCACTTGCATTCAACATGGAGCTCTCAGAGGCTTCGCTTCGAGCGTTCTCGAAGTGGGCAAGCTGCTCCAGGCGGTCAGACATGCGCTGATCAAGTTCATCCTCGTCCATGGAGTCCCTGAAGTTCTGCTTGTCCTCTGGGGCGGCATAATCGCCCACTATTTCTGCCACAATCTCTGATGAAGCGTCCTCTTGACTGTAGTTACATTCAAGTTCATTTGAGGTATCTGTAATACTAAATGTAGAACCGCATGCGGCGTCTGGCAGACTGAACGTAGTTCCCGAAACGGCATCGTCATCGTACGACATTTTACAAGTTAGAATACAACAGTCTGGAAGAGTAGATGGATTTTCGAGCTAACTAAATAATTTGTTTTTTTTTCGTATTGAACACGACAAGTTTTGGAGAATTATTAGAGACTATTGGAACTGTTGGTTTTCAGTTTACTTGTGCATTACTTGACAACAAAAACAAGGCAGATCCGAGTGTAACTTATGCTGGGCTGGTTAAAGGTGCTGCCCAGGTGCCTTCACACTAAATGATCTTAAGCTCGAGCACCTGCTTGGGCTACTTGGGCTACCTGGGCTCTTGGCCAAAATGCCAAGGCTCGTTGCTGAAAAATATCAAAAGTTAGGCAAACAAATAAACAAGCTCTGTCTGTCTGTCTGTCTGGACACGGTGCTGCAGTCACAGTCACAATTGCAGTTGGAGTTGGAGTTGGAGTTGGAGTTGGCTGGTGTTTGCTTTTGGGCTCGTTTCGACTCGTTCAGCATTAGGCAACGCGCAGCCCGAGTCCCAGCACACACACACACACCCATTTTTCGTAGAAGAGAGAAGAAAAAAACAACTGTTGAAAAACTAAATTTGGGTGCGTTAGTCGAACAACGATAAACATCATACGCTGGAGATGAGAACCACAGCGCGGGACCTGAACGTGTCCGAGGCGAGACCATTGGGGGATCTACGAGTAGACAAGCCACAATATATTAGGCCAATTATGGTTCGCCTTAAATCCACATGTACTTGCATCAAGTGGCCTCCATCTGGGCCCCTTACCACCTTCCCTCTCTCCCCGTCCCCGGCACGCCTTAGTGTTGCACTTGCGATATCACGATTCGAGCCCCGAAACGTGCACCGGCATAAGCGACCGACCGAACGAACCAAGATGGGAGCGGGCTGAGTCTGGGCTCAGGGTGCAGGGAAGGGGATTGAGTGCACAGAGGCACTGCTTCTAGTGTGTGGCTCAGCACATAAATAGAAAAGTGTATGCTCGCCCAGTACCTTAGTGGATCGCGTTTACAGGGTAGTCAGGCCAGTACATGAAAGGTATTGGAATAAAATCAATGAGATTAAATCTATATAGATATGCATTAATGTTAAAGGTCGCTAACAATGTTATCTATTGTCTAGCCATACTTCATCACAGTAACCTTCCCAAGCCCTTTTCATTTGCAAGGTATTCAACAGTCGAATACACTGGACTCCATCGTCTCGTACTTGTTCCTCTTTATGCTCAACCTATTTGGACACAGCCATCGTCATCGCCATCGTCATCACCATATTTGTTTATATATTTTCAACTTGCTTTCCCCAACCTCAAACAAACGAAGTGGCAAGGGACAAATAATTAATGTCGAGGATTTGAATTCAGATTATTCGCGATAAGAATGTCTACTCAGAATTTCATCGCTTTTTTAGACACGTACAACTTAAGCAGCACCTGTCGATGGGCCCCTTAGTTAACCTGAGCTCTCAAGCTTAATTATTTTCACTCAGTTTATGGGTCAATGAAGAACACTTGTTGGCATTATCTGATGGGGCCACTTACATATGTACATAGTTCAACAGGGCATTCAAATAATAAAGCCACTCTTCGCTACTTTTCGACTTTGTTTAATGAGCCTTGAGCTTATTAAAGGGTAACAAGGAGGTGAAGGAGAATGTGCCTGAAGAACCATACAAATACCTGACTGTAGTTGGTTCTCTACTGGTTCTATTAATGTTTAGAATAATGTTCAATTTCCAATTGATATTTTGTCATTCTGACTGTGGTGGGCATCTGGTGCTTATCAGTTCGATTTCTTCAAACAGATTTGATATATGCCAGCTATAAACATACTTGATAAGTTCAAATTTATCAAATCAAGTGGATGGTGGAGAGGAAAGGGCAGAGCATCATTTGCAGCGACAGCAAATAGAAAATGACTTTCGACACGGTTATCAATAACAGGCTATCGATATATTTTATGAAAGGCGATACGGCACACAGGGCCAGGGCCAGATCCGCCCCCTTCTCCACTCCCACACACACACACACGTCGTCGTTGTGTCGCACTCCCTGCTGGGAGAACGTTGCGAAATAAAAATAAATAATAATAGACATTATTACAGTTGATGCCATTCTAAATAGTTTTCGCCCCACCCCGTTGGCTTGCTCGACTCTGTTCGCATTTTCGACTCTCTGGTCCTTCCTGAGGACCTCTGCCAATGCCTCTTATAAGCGCACTAATCCGTCAAAATTTATTGCCCCTAACTGTGAGGCTGAAGATGAGACTGGGAGCGAGGAGAATAAGGAGAGATGCGTCCAACCAATTGATAACGCGCGTGTGAAATTTATCAAATAAATTGAAGTCATAAATGTCAAAGCTGCGCATGATTCATAAACATTCATAGTAGAGGGGTGGACAGAGAGAGAGAGAGAGAGAGAGAGAGAGAGAGAGGGGGGCAGCAGAGTGGGCGAGGAAGAAGAGGCTGAGAAAGGGGAGGCAACAAGCCTCTTCCGTTCAGAAATCAAGTTAACAAATTTGCTTAAAGCTTCCAACGCATTAAATATTAAAAAGCCATCATCATACTTTGAAAATGAAGATGATTACAATATGAATCCTGCATACGAGCATTAAACATAAAATTGGCATTAATTCGATTCCTGTTTTATATAATATGTTCTTACATCTGTTCATATTGAACTTGCGAGTTGTAATATTCATTTAATAATGTAAATTATCAATTGGATGGACATTTTGTCCAGTCTAAATATGCTATAAGGTATCTACTTACCAAATTTTTAATCTGTAGTTCGAATAGTTGAAATAAACGCGTTCATACAGACAGATGTGGCTTAATCGATAGATAGACTAATATTATATATACAATTAGTTTCTTCTATCCATCTGCCTGCCTCTACCTGATTTCACAAAGTTAGTTTACCTTTTCTGACCATTTTCAGAGGATTAATTAAATCTGAAAACGTAAAGCGAAACTGAATGTGAGTGTGATGTCAATGCCAATCATGGTTGAACAAGAGAAGCTGACTGAGCTCTTAATATAAGACAATTCACAAGCAGAGGGAAGTGTGGGCAATGAGTGGGGAAGGGCGTCATAAAGGATCTCGGTGTGTGTAAGTGTTGGGGAAGGGAGGGGAGCTGTGGTCCGGTTTGGGTCTCGTGCACATTTGGAAATTTGAATAAAATGTCTTTTTATCGCACTTAGAGGCCATTTAGTAAGCTAAATTATACCGTAGAGCAGGGAGCAGAGCAGGGCATTAGACGGGGGAAAATGGGCAATGGTAAATCCAATCCCGAAAAATAAACGCAAAGTCCAAGCCAATGTCCGAAACCCAGAAATCGCAGTCAAATTGGCCATGTTAAACCGCAGACCATTTTGCCAGGGCTCTGCTGCCAGTGACCATTGTTGTTGTTGTTGTTGTTGTTGCAATTTGTGTAGTTGACCCGACTTATCTTCAAGTGGCAACGGGGCAACGTAAACTTGCCACAAATTGGCCGAGAGTTGTTGCTGTTGTTGTTGCTGTTGCCGTTGTTGTTGCTGCTGCATAAGTCCAATTTATTTTCGGTTTTGGTCTCTTTTTTGTACTTCAAAGCGAAGGCAAATCGAATTAAGTCAAAATCTACATAAGCTTTTCTCTCTGTGTGTGGCTCCCTACCATATCTCTAGTATGTCTCCAGCCCTGCCCCCTTTCGCCCTGCTGCCACGCTGGCTCACTCTGCTCCTCCTTTCGCTCCATTTGCCCCGCATTGTTGCTGTTGTTTCTGGGCCTGAATTACATTTCTCTTTGCATTTGCTTTGTAGCTGTTGCTGCCGTGTTCAGCACCCCAGGGAGATGGGGCATGCTGATTCCTCAGTCAGTTCGTAATTCCAGCTGCAGTTGCCGCACTACTCAAATGGCAGCATGCAACACCTTATTCCTATTCTACTGTAGCACTTACAGGGTATTCACAAGTCGCCCATTCGTGCTCCCTTTTGCTCTGTTTTGTTTTGTAGTATTTTTTCTAAATGCTAATTTATGGGCATGTGTTGCCATTTGGTTTCCGTTGGGTAATTTTAGTACCTAAAGCAACATCGACAGTAGAAGCGACGCCAGCAGCAGCAACAACAACTGGAAACAGGAAATGCAGCAAAGCGAAATAAAAAGCTGAGTAAATTGCATATTTATGAATATGTCAATTGTTTATACTACTAACTTTTGCCTCGTATCTCTCATAACAAGCAGAGAGAGAGCGGAGAGGAAGCAAAAGTGTAACACTAAAGTGCAAAACAAGAAATAAAAGTTGCATTCAGCTGTGGAAGGTGCTTTCTATGAGAATTGCATAGAACGGCGTTGAGGTTAAGGAAACTTCTTAAGAGTTTGTTTAATTGATGACATGTAAAGTGAATGTTTACGAGAATAAACCTCAAACAAACCTCAGCCAACCCATTGTTATTGCAACTTTTCTTAACGTACACCGTTTACCTCTTGTAAGCGGACACTGAACACAAAAGTTGATGATGAGTGTCCGCTCAAGAGAGTTCTCACTGTTTTCTTAGTTCTTTCTCAGTTCATGTCTTGGCTCAAGTGTCGATTATAGTCGTAACCTCTGGCTAATTGCAATTGCTTTCATATCATGGCGCACCACCACCACCACCAGAAGTTCTAGTATCCGTCGTACCCGTGTCCCTGTGGCATGCAGCATTTGGCATTCAGCTCAATGTTTGCAATAAAGTTAAATCAATAAACCGAACAAAACAACTTCTACCGTACGCGTCTGTTCGTCTGTCTGTCTGTCCGTCCGTTCTCTGTTCTTCCGTTTTTCCTGCCTGTCGAATCTATCTGTTCCGGCATTGGAGGGATCGGGACCGCGATTCTCTCTTGGCTCGCTTCTGTTTGGATGTGTTTCCCATTTCATGCGAAAGGCATTAAACGAGTCGAAGGTATAAACACAAAGCGGCAAACAAACACGGCCCGACCGGATAGGGACGGAACGGGGAGTTGCCCGGCAGCGGGTGGGCAGTGAGGGGTGTGAATGCAACCGAAACAGTGGAACAAAGAAAAAAACACTGTAGAAATTCCTTCACAGAACATTTATTTCTCGGTTGCTTTTTCGTTACACACATTGATTTTCGAGGCGGTTCTGGTTCTGGGGTACGGTCTTTGATTGGGGGACGGCAGGGAGAGGAACTGTTGGCCAAAAAAACATCATTGCAATAAGCTTGGCAAGGTAAATGTGGAACGTATCATGTATCTTGCAGCAGCAGAAGAAACAGCAACGCATCTATTTGCATGGATACATAAGACGAAGAATAGATAAAGTAGTACAAAAACATACAGACAGTGTTCAGTACTTCAGTAAGATATTTCTACAGTTCAAGAGGACTTACACCTTAACAAAGTCTCAAATTCATTATAGTAAGAAAACTAAGTAAACAAACGTAATGGTTTCTTTTCAATTTGACTTTATATATCACATAAAGAGAACTAAGCGGGAAAGTTATGCTTATCTACAAACAAGAAACACTCCTTGGAGCTAGCCGCAATGCGAACATAGACAAAAAACTAACTGTACAAAGTTGAAAAGGCCAAGGAGTCCACAGAACGAAGTCTTCAGACAGTCCAGGATGAAAGCAAGACACAAAAAAAACAACGATTCAACGAGTGAAATTCATTGTGAATTCTCATTAGCGGCAGGTAAACACATTTCTGGAACATTGCTTTTAATCAGTGAAACAGACGGAGCCCTGTCACGGTCCCAACACGGTGACCAGTGGGAACAACCGCAGAGGAGGGTGAACACCCGGTGCCCTTTTCGTAGCGAGAGAACGTCAAACATTTAACAGATTAACGCAATCCAACTTGAAGTAAATTGTCGCACTGCACAAAAAATGTGAATAGCAGTGGGTGCCCGACTGCAAGATACCCTTTGCTTAATTATGAATTGCAGTTTGAAATTAACTTTTATATTTTTTTCTTTACACTCCAGTAGTAAAGTCAGAAGTTTGCAACGCACTGATGGAGATACTACAACAATTTGCACTCTATTAACTATATAAATTCTTGATCAGTAACAATTCTTTAATAAACAAAACTTGAATAAAGGCTATTTAGCAGTATAGACACTTTATCTATCATCATGATCAGTATAGGTACTTCAGTATCATAAGATATTTAGTCTACGACATGCCCCGTGCAATCTTTCTTTCTTGTTTTGGTTCTTTGGGTGTAATTTATATTTTCGGTACTTTGCAGCGAGCAGATACATTTAAAGTCGTTGAGTGCAGACTTGCAGAGGAGCAAGAAGCCAACTAGGGAGAGGGGGTGGAGACATAGCATCTTTATATTGCAGAACGCATTTGGGCATGTGGAAAACAGTGAAGGGAGAGGGAAAGAGGCAACGAATTAACTACAAACGACTACACATTAATGCCAACTGAACAACAGAAGCCGTCCAAGCGACCAGCGGAAGGGCAGGGTAGAAACGGCTGAAACGGCAAGCAGACAGATAGGCGGACAGACGGACAGACAGAGGGACAGAGAATTTCTGGAAGGCAGAAAAACAGCAGAAGCAACGGCGTCTTACAAACAGAACGGATATACGAACGACTGAAGCTTAAGCAAGTCGAAGAGGGAGAGAAAGAGAGAGAGAGGGAGATGGGATAGATGGGAACGAGGGGAAGCCGAAGCGGGTGCCAACGAAAGATAAACATATACAAGATACAGATACAAGATACAACCATGCACATGGTCACGGCATGCTCTCGTATTTGGACCTGGCTAAAATACAATATATTTTGTTGCTGCGTGGTGATTCTTCTCCCTTCCCCTTCTCTTTGTTTACTGCACTCCCTTGAAATGGGTTAAATTGGTATGGTAACTCTGGGTAACCCAGAACTTCATATCGTAAGTAAGTCTAGATAAACAAGAGCTCAACGAATCTTTTACATTTTACTGAATTTCACTTTGGCATTGCTGATGTGCTTGGGGTAAAGCAACCGCATGCTTCACATCCTTCTCTAAGGCGCTTCAATTATAGAAAATTGCACAAATCCCTAAAAGTTTTGAGTGCACACACACACACACACACACACACACAACTGCAAGAGTGCTTGTTGTTGGCAAAGTGTATCTTATTAGCGCGCTCTCAAGTTGGCCTGACATTAATCCCCGCCCTGCACTCCTCTCTCCCCGCCTGTGTGCTACTCTAGTCCTTCAACTTGGCTGCACATAAGCCGTTCACGAAGTTGAAGTTGCAGCTCAAGGCGAATCCGCCTTCGGCTTGTCAGATAGAAACCATCTCTGTTCTCGCAACAAAACAAAAGTTAAGTTTGCTTTGGGCCACAACCGACTCCGATTCCTTTTGAAGTTCCGCAAAGCAATTCCGAAATTCTAACTAGGCCACCTGGGCAAATGGGAAACTGGCTGCAATGAAAACTATTTCTTTCCACGAGTATTTAGATTTATCAAGCTTATTACTGGGCTGTTATTAGAGAAGAGAGAGGGAGAGAAAGAGTAGAGAGGGAATCTCCCAGTGCAAGAACAGCAGGAAGGCAACCCTTTTCATTTGGGTCTTTGCCTCTGCCACCATGAATGACAAAAGCGGCACATATCAGGCAGGGGCAACGGCTCAGCTGGCAATGCGTTGCATCCTGCGTGCCCGCATAACATGCCCCCCTCACCACTCGCCTGTATACTTTGCCGCCCGCTTGGTAACTACCTTGAGCGGCTCTTACCACAAGTGCAACGCAGCGCGAAATTCCACTCATTATACTCTTGCTGAGGGTATTTCAATTGGTTTAGACGTCAAGCTTGACACACAAAGGTCTCTTCAGGTTATGTATAAGACGGATTGACCTGGATCAGAGCGTTATATCATTTAACTGCCATTCGCTCGATGTTTTAATACAAAAAATACTTAAAGATATCTTAAGTTTTAGAAATGATCTTTATACACTCTTCATTCTATTACAGCAAGTGCTTAAGGAAGTGTATTGAATCTACGGCTTGCCTAAGCTAACCTTTTTTACTCGATTTTAACAAGTTCTCATTCTTTGTTACCCAACAATGCGAAGGTTAAGCCGCAGCCCAATGGAGTCTCACTTCATATCACAAGCTGTGCCCGGTAGAGGCACCCGGGGTAGGTGTCTTCTTGCTGGCTTACTTCAGTATTTCATTTTTAATACCCTATGACCATAGGTTAAAGCCGGGTATACTCGCTTTGTGGAAATGTAAATAGTGGAGTTATTTTAGAAACCAGTTAAGACATTTTCGATCAGCGCTGCTGTTCGTTCATGTTCCATTTAATGGGAGTTGGAATGCAATAAGATATTGTTGAAGGGTATCTGAGTATTTGCTCTTTTTAGTTGTTGTGCTATGCGCTTGAAGTAACCTGAAACGCCGCCAGCAGCCAGCATACTTTGTAGTAGCAGTCGCCACATTGTCAACGTTAGTGGCTGTCACTCTCCTCTTCCCCAGCCCGTAAGCCAAAGAGTATAACTAATCAGCTGTTGCTTGTGCCGGTAGCGCAGACTGATCTTCAAAGATCTACCTACGGGTACTTACAATGTTTTTGAATAGTTAACAAGGGCTGGCTTGAGCTGACGGATACACCACATCCGAAAGGGGTGCATAATTATACGATTTATTTTATATAAAGTTGACTTTGAAATAATGATGTATATTGGTATAGTTAGGAAAATCCGAGAAAATTGCATATAAACCCAATCAATAGTTCAATTTGTATGAAGTTAAAATGAGAAGGTTACATATTTTATTATATTATTGTAGATGTGTACAAAAGACAGAGTTGAAATCATCTCAAGCCAAGAAGAATGAATCTTATTTCCCGTGCAGTTGCTGAGAAAATGGGAAGGGGCTTGAGAAGGGGCAACAACTTCAGGCGAAATGGGAACTTTGTGTTGTGTGCCACTTACAGAAAAATATGTGGTAATTATGCTGCCAACAAACAACAAACATTGAGCCAAGTAGAGGGACAGGCAGACAGAAAGACCTGGACAGAATTGTCGACGGTATGTGGATTCTGTCGGGGCTAAACGGAGCTCTTTAAGTTAAACGCAAGTGGATTTTCACCGGAACCAGCGTCAAGTTTTTCATAGTTTCACTGTTGCAGAGGGGTATCTCTCTCTCTGAGGGCGGGCATCAGGAATTGGGCTTGGATGGCATGTCGACAGCTGAGGCAGCGGCGCACACACCGCAACGAACCTCAGAGACGACGCTTGTCAACTCAGCTCAGCTGTTTTCTGGATGTCGCTGTTGTTGTGCTGTTTGTGCTGTGATTGTTGTTGTGGGTTTCCGGTACCACCACTTACAAAGACAACAACAATCTAAAAAGTTCTAAGGTTACAACAAGATGGCATGAATACTAACAACAATGACTGTAGAATGACATAGTACATTGGAGACAGTGGGGCAACTGCACATAAGAATCACTAACATTATGAATTACAAGAGAGAAAGCTAAGCTAGCAAGCTGTAAATATTATATATAATATACTTTATTATTATTATATTTATATTATATATTAGTAGACAGTTTTGTAATTGTTTCTCATGTTACATTGAAGGCTCAATATGTTAACTTATATCTAAAGTCAATACGTAGTCACTTCTCATTCAGTCTAATATATAAATGTATATATAAAAATTGCATAAAACATATACCATATTGATATGTGTATATATGTCTGTTATAAATGTATGTACATATGTGTGTAGTAAATGAAAAACAGCTGCAGTCATATTAATTACTCAGCTACTACTGTGCATGATGTGGCCCGGGAAGAGGAAAGGTTATTGGAGGTGGATTGTAGACCTCTGTTAAGGTAATTTACATAATTTAATAATATGTAAATTGGCGCCAGTAGATCGAGGATAAAATCAATTAAAAGCAAACCAACAAATCAGCAGGGTTCCAAGAACGTTGCAGAGGGCAGCCGTAGAGGTATAGGGTATTCAAAACAAATGGCAGATCAGTATCATTGGATACGTAATTAATAACTGCGCGTGAAAAATACTAAAGCGAGGGGGAAAAACAAGGAAACTATATTGGAACACACACGAGCCGCGACCTGGACTAACCGGTGGCGGTGGACTGTGTCCAGGTAACAGGCAACAGCTTAGTCTCTCCCTCCCTCTGCCTCTCTCACCACTCGAGTATCGGTATCTGCATCTGGGTATTTGTAATATGAGAACCGCCAGCCCGCCTGCCGAAAAAAATAGTGAATAGTAAAAGAAAGTGGAAACCACAGGCGAGACGAAATTGTATAGAGGAATCTCGAGATTGAAAAGAAAACGGCTGCAACAACAAGTTGTAAAGAAAAGTTCTGGCTGCTACCTTTGGCCAGAGATACAATGGAAATAACCCTTGGGACATGTCGTGGAAAAGCCGACGAAAACTTTGCCTAAGGGTGAGCGCCGAAGTCTTGTTTGTTATTGTTGTCATTGTCGTCAGATAGAAAGAGGACTGCCAGACTGTAAGGGACTCCAGGGCGGCAGGGAGGGCGCCTCCATCGAGGGTCTCAACAGCTTTATTGATAGATTGCAATTTCTCAGTTGAGTAATAAAAAGAAAACCTTTTGTTTCCATTTTCTAAAGAACTATTCCCGAAAAAGAAAGAACAACAGAAACTAAAAATTTGCGTAACAATAAACTTTTGGCTCGCTGATTTATAGATATTTAATAAAGCACTCTCTCAGACTACCACCCTAAACTTATCCCTTCACCCTTCCTCCTTCCCCAGTGTCATCTGCATAGCAATAGGTGCGATGTGTACACGGCAGAGAACGTTTCCTGCCTCTGGGTGTACACCCTGATAATAATAACAAGAAGCATTAACTGATTATCTCGTCAGCGAAGCCTCGAAATCAACAGATTCAACCCTGCCAAGTTTTTCTCAGACACACTCTTTTTCCCCGTTTTTCCTTTTGTTTACTCGTCGCCTTTCAGCGCACCAAAAATTATGACGCAATTTATAGTTTTCCTTTTCTTCTTATTGTAGTTCTTACAATTTTGTTGCTTTTGTTGAGAGATTTAAAAAAGCATAACTAAGATTTATTTCCGGATTTGTGAAATTTACACCATATGCTGCAATAAGGCGCCGACTTTCCCAGAACAGCAACGACTTTCTTTAGCTGCAGGCTGGCGCTATTGTTGGAAAATACTTTGCATGAGAATATGCGAGTAACATAAAATGCATATCAAACAGTAGCGGCAATTATTTCTTGTTTTTCCGAAAACAACCAAAAGTTTTAAAGCAAAATAAAGCAGATTGAAACCAAAGTTTTATGAAGATACGAAACAAACTGTTAATCTTAACCACTACAATTTTCCTTGATGACAATCTTTATGCATACGAAAATAACTTTCCCATTTCTACAATGTTTTTCATAGAATACCCTACAATAATTCAAAAAAACAGTAAGCTTAACCTATACAAGGTATTTTACAAAATACAAAGGTAAACATACAAAAATACTCACTTGTAAAATGTCACTTATACTTCTATGTAGTATTTTGCAATTTTATTTTGTACAGGGTATCTAACTGGACGTGCCTTATAAGAATTTTGAGGAGAGATAACAAAAACTATTTGCCTAGAACTATCACGTCAATCGGACATAATTCATCTGTGATATTTCAGATGAGGCTGTATTACGTAATGGGAACCCCGAAACCGAATTGTAGCACAATAAAAAATGAACAAGTGAAGAAAGAAATAGTATTGCATATTCGACTTTTAAATACCCTGTGGAAAGCACAAACACATCTTAAAATCTGTTAACAACTTTGCATGGAGAAGTAAGTTTAAATTTGAAACTCTGTTTATAGAGAATATGCTATAATACTTTATACGGTCATCAATACCTTTTCTTCATAATTACTACACCCCACTATGTTATACATCTCTACAAGCCTAATATTCCCTCTTAACACGACTTTCCGATGCTGGTATAAAGATGACAAAACTTAGTTTTATCACCATTCATAACTCAAGCTGAATAGCATTTGAAGAACTTGTTCTCCCAACCCCCTCGTCCTCGGCGTGTGTTATCCAATGCGAGAACATAAAGTGCACAAGATATGCGACTCGTTAGACGTCTGCCAGGAGGAATACTACGTAAATATCATGCGAGAATTTATGCTACTTGCCCCATTCTAATGTCAACGCTCGGAAAATAAACAATAATTTATATTTTACGACGCCGCTGACCTTCGGCCGACCTGCAAACGAAACTGAAACCCAACTCCAATTTGTAATATTTCAGGCAACTAAATAGATCATTCGACAGCAGACGACGTAGTAGAAATATGAAATACATATGTTGAAATTTCAAAAAGAAATAATACGCACTCAGCTCGTAGAACATACAACAAAACAACTTATTCTCCAATTAGTCTGAGCTAAAAATCATTTGATTTGTGTGGCATAAAGTCGAGTTACAGAATCCGAAATACTTGAAGCTCTTTTTTTGAAATGCGCAGTGGAAGTTTAAGGGAAGTAATATTGTGATCTTTATACTCTGAAAACATAGAACAATTTTTGTATTTGTGAAGTCATAGTAATATTGAATACATAGTAATATTGAAATAACATATTTGAGATCATGTTTTCAATACTTTCAACAATGTCTGTCGAGTTTCCTTGGCGACAAAACAGTATTGTGAATCCCTTTAATATCTCAAGTGTTAGAAAATTAATTTGATTCTTGTTTCCGATATTGATCTATTTCAAAAGTGGTTAGTCATCTCGTATGTAGGTCTGTTGTGGTTCAGTTTCGATATTTCATCAGACACTTGTTTGCTTCACATGTTGCTCATGATATCATCGATGTGAAACTAGTTCGACACTTCTTCTGTATCTCCAACAGTTTGTCCGGCAGTCGCCCCCATTGCCCCCCTCGGTCCATCTGGCAAGTTGTCGCTTCTGCTTGCGAGTACATGTGTTCGTACTATGTGTAATAAATATGTTGCCAGCAACTTCGAAATTAAGAAAAATATTTCAATTTATTGTCGGCTACAGCTGCGCAGCTGGTTAAATGGATGCCCCACCCGCCTTGCTGCTCCCTCCTCGTCTCTCTGCCAACCCACTGGCCAACTCCCTCTGCTGCCTCCTCTTCTTCTTCTTGTCAACAGACTGCGGGACAGACTGCAACTGCAACTGCACCATAAATCATTTTCATCTTCGTTACAAGTTGCATCGCCGCATTTCAGTTCGCGTACTTGCCACATGCTGCCAAATGTTGAAATCTCCCCTCTCTTTCTTTCTTGCTCTTTCTCTCTCTTGGTGCCGCTGCATATTCCAAATAAACTCGGATCCTCCCGCTTATACCCGACCCAGCCACCCGTTCCGGTGCCGAGTCGAAGTGCATGCAACGCCTACGATGCGTTCCCTCTGCCCAGCCACGTCCCTCTTCACATCCCAGTTCCTTGATTTATGGCCCAGCTTCGAATATAATTATGTTGTATCCAAAATATTCGAGCGCTAGAAAACTGCGGCCGTGTATTTTCGAAACCAGCAACAGATTCTCGAGCACATACTTTTCTTCGTTTGAAAAATTGTCGCTCTTTGTACTCTGGCCTAGGGTTGCTACCCAATGTAACTCGGTTTCTGTTGAGGCTAATTTGATCAAACTTGGTGTGGGTGTTGACGACAAACAAACAATTCTATATGTAATGGAATCACCCAAATCAAATGACTATAGGCTGCACGAAATTGAAAGTGTATTAAGTAGTCGTCTGCATCTCTCTGGATTGTACAATATTCGATACAATTCTATTTTAATTAAATTCAAGTTGCCAAAAGAGAAACAGAAAGAAATGTGTTGTGATTTATGGGACCAGCTCGTGCTGCACTGACTCGATGTCCAATCGAAGCCTATGGAATACGAAATAGAAAAAGTTTAATAACGTATGTGGATGCATGAATATATATCATAGATACGATATATTTGAAAATATGTATTTTCGGATTGGGTTTACCAGAAACCGAAATATTTATGTGTATCAGCTCATGCACAAAATAGTTGAGGATCTAACAAATGTATCTTTATATTTGGGAAATAAATATTTGTGTTCGAGCGATATAAATACTTTTTATACAATCTTTAGAACATACATTGTAGATGGGCATATAAATGGAGTCTGCAAGAAGTTCTGCAGAAGAAGAGACGCACTGTGTATGCTTCGCCTTTTGGTAATTCTTTTTGTTTTCGTCTTCCTCTAATTCGCTATCACACCGTCCTTCACTCGGTTCTCAAAAGAAGACTTGATAACCTTGCACAGGTCGCAAGCTTGATACCCTTGAAGTTTATAACTACTAACATAACGTTCCTATTGTAGTTACAAATATTATATCTAGATATTTATATCAATTATATTACTAAAACGCAGGGAGATGTTATACGAATTCTTTAAAATAAAGCTTGTCATAGTCTTTAGATATAGATTAAAGTGATCGGATATTTATAGCTTTACAACAAAATCGTCTGATACCATAGAAAATATTATAAACTTATTACAACTTAAAGTAGTATAGCCTAAAATGATCATAATTTAAAGTATATTATGAATATACTAAGAAAAGGACAATGTGGTGAGTTTATATGTGATATCGGACGATAATCTCTAGTTCATTGTTAATGCTCATCAAGAACATATATTATATATCTTAGGTCAACATTAAGATACCCCTTTATCAAAGGGTATAAAAACATAACCTAGCGGCGCATAAATAAATCTGTCAAGTGTTGCGCATAAATATCTCGGCAACATGTTGTTCGGTTTGAGTTGTTGCCTCAGGATGTTGTTGTTGTTGCTGCTGCTGCTGCTGCGACTGTTGCTGCTGTGGATGTTGTTGTGGCTGTTGCTTTAATTAAATGCTGCAATCAAGTGCGTAGCGCGATATTTCCAATGAAAAATTACACAGCAACAACAACAACAATGACGTGAAGAAGAACAACAACAGCAACAGCAGCAGCAAAAAGTGGCAAAGGCAACAAAGACAGCACAGCAAGCATAGCTGCTTTGGCGATAGTGGAAGTGGCAGGGGCATGGGGCAGCTGTGTGGAAGGGGTTAGTGGACGGGCAGGGGGAGAGGAGTGCTTACCATTTGGCCGCGGGCTACGCCTCATGTTTGTGCATTGAGAAAATTGTGTCCGTTGCACATTTGTTGACTTTGCCACTTGCCTGCGCCTCTGACCGCCCCCAACCTCTTCTCCTACCCACCTCCTCCCCTTGCTCCTCTACGACCCTTGTCAAAGTGCCGTTCGCTTGCGGCCGCAGCGCTAGTGGCCTGAGCAAACCAGCTTCCCCACCTCCGACACACACACAAACACTAACACACACATACACTCGCACACAAGCGATTGTCCCTCAATAATTGCTGCTGCTGCCCTAACGAACGGCCCCAGTGAATTAAATTCATAATTAATGCGTTGCATGCACGCACACACACACGCACACACACACAACAAGCAGCTACCGTTGGCTCTCTTTGTTGCCGGGCACGTTTATTAAAACTGATTTTTTACATGCATGAGGCAAGTCCCGAGAGGCAGGCACATCAGCTAGCACAGTAAGCTGGTACCAGCTCAGCATATGCTCAATATACGTGTATGTTACCACATTTGAGAAACTATCGATATAAGGAGTTAAATATCAATAATTGAAAATATATATTACTATAATTTTATTTATCTAATTACCATAAATGAATTTTCAATTGAAACCAAATTATAGTTTAAAAGTTCAAGATAAAAACTAATCATATTAATGATTATATGTATATCATATTGATTTCAATATTATAGAGATTCAGTATTATAATATGAATCTTAAGTAATCTTCTAAATTAGTATAATAATCATATCTTTTGGGATTAATAAACATACACGCATCTTATTGATTTTAATGTTTTTGTCGAATAATAAACATACACGCATCTTATTGATTTTAATGTTTTTGTCGAATAATAAGCAAATCTTAATTATTATAATATTATTAGATTTCCAATTTAACTACTTTTGTACAAGCCCTACGTGTCCCTAAGTAATATGCATATTTGCACAGAGATATATTATTATTATTATTATATTTAAATATGTATTCTTCATTCTAAAACTATTTTCAAGTTAAGAACTATCTTTAGTTCATTAGAATCTACAGTAGGCCAATAGGTGTTTTTGTATTTCCTTAAAATAGGTTTATGTTCTGTACAAATCCCCTCTGTACCTGTTTGTACTTCTATTTAGCTCACCTTATTCTCTGCCTTACCAAAACACTTCTAGAGAATTCGCTGGTCGTTGTGAAAATTGTAATTAGCTTTGCTCTTCTTTGTTGCGTTTCGCTTTTAGCATATTTCATGCCATTTTGTTGTTGTTGTTGTTTCTTTTTTCTGATTTTTGCTGTTCTCTTTGCTTCTTTACCATGCACATTTCGCATTTCGTATTTTACATTTTAATGCTGCGTTTTGATTTGGTGCCAAAAACAATTTGAATTTCATTTTGTTCTTCTCCTTCTTCTCAGGCCCCTGCACGCAATTTTGACCCTTTGGCAATTACAGCAGAAGAGCCGTAAATATGCATGTATGCGTGATAAACCTGCAGAGCAGATCCGGAAAGAGCATACCAAATTAGAGTTTTAATTACAGTTAATAAAATGTAATAATAATAAAAAAAAAGCAGAGTTGCATGTGGAAAATCTTTTATTGTGGAAATGTTAATGGGAAAACTGAAAAAACATGTTTAAAATGTGTTCAATTAAAGAGACTCCCAGCTGAACTCTAACACCTTCCACATAGCCAGGCTTATTTGGAATTTATTACGTATTATCCCATAATCTCTTTGGTTAAGCTGCATAATTTATTTAATCATGTGCGAGAGTGACCAATCCTCTCTTCAATCTCGTGATATACTCTCGGTGCTTTAATGCTGCACATTGCCGTGCTGTAAATTTGCCACTCCCCCCTCCTTCACCCACCCACTGCACTCGTACTCCGAACTGCATCAAGGTGTGCAATTATTTATTTGCATAGAACGAGGCGAGGAACGGGAAAACGGAAAAACGGCACGTAAAAATACATTTAATTATAATTATTGCGTTTCCACTTAGCCGCCCATTCGGTTCCCTTGGGGCACCGCAAGTGAAGCCAGGCTCCCCATGCCCCTACCTCTCGATCCTCCCACTAGTAATAACAGCACCCCAGCTGTGCCTTTTATTGCTGATTTAAATACCCTGTAAATGTTGTAATGTGGGGTATCATGTCAAGCATATGACATGTGTTAACTAACTGATTTAGTATTGTTCCCCTAGGAATGTGTAGCAATCTCTAGGAACTTGTCAGTACTACGATATATTCAGGAAAGGGTGCTAACATCATAATAAATGGTATGGTTATATTAATATATAACAACATATAAATATATTATATGTTTGTATATACATACATATATTAAGTTTCAGCCCTTGAACTTCAGTACAAACTGTCAACTAACTATAACTAACCTAAATACATTGGGAAATTTAAAAAAAAAATCGTTAGAAATCCCTTAAACTTTAGTATACTTCAAAATAGGTGAAGTAAATTGGCAATATCATTATAAATTGTACGGTAATATAAGTGATCTACAAATATAATATAAATACCAAGTCTAAGCCCAATAATTGACATCCAATACCTTTTTCCAGCAATGCTGCGGCTCATTTAAATCGTTTCCATTCTCTTTAGTTAGTTTTTCGAGCTTACGTGGTATCTTCACTGCGTGCATAGCCTTTCTGCAGGGTAATTTATGGCAAAGCAGCGTGGAAAATTATAGTAAATATAAATAATAAAACAAAGTGCACAGCAGGCAAATGATAAAGTGTATTAAAATGCACGCAAATGCTAAAGGGAAAAGAGGGCGTAGGGTGCCAGGGGACAAAGGTGCAAGTGCCACGCCCACAGTCGCCGTTTAAATTGCAGCGCACGCAACAGGACGCATGAGTCGATAAATTTATTTCAATATCAACAACAACAGCAGCAGCGAGAAAGAGCAGTGGAAATGGGAAATGAGGAAAATGCACAAGGGCGTAGCCCCGCATTATCGCAACTAATTTATTCAAGAGCCAAGAATAAAGCTGACTGGCGAGGGAAATCAGCTGGTTGCAGCTGGGACTGACCCCGATTAATAATGCAGGCACGCTAAGAAAATAGAAGCAAATTATGAATATTTGCAGCAAATCCTTTCCCAGATTTAGCTTCTTTTGTGCAGTCTGTACGTGGCTGTTTTTAAGCCAGATTTCTGCGGCTTTTCGAGAAGTGTCAGAAGCCTTTAATTGATCCTCAAACGATGCCCATAAAACTGAAGCTGAAGCTGAAGTTGCTTCTCGCTCTCCAGAGTGGTAAACAAACAGCAAGATCCGCAGTTGCCTGCTGTGTCTGCCCCCTCCACCCCTCCCCTCCCTTTCCACTGTACACTTCTGCCTCCTTGTGGCATCTGCATCTTTGCGGCATCTCAGCGAATGTCATGTCTCGTATCTCGTATCTTTTGTGCTAATCGTAAATAACTGTCGAAATTTTTTGCTACTGTATGTGATTTTGAGGATGAAAAGGAGTTTCAGATTGGCCCAGACCCCATTATTGTTGTTGTTGTTGCTGCTGCTATCTCTACAGCCAGTGGAGATGGGGACTGCAACTGGCGACTGGCAACTGGAACTGGCAACTGGTGACTGGCAGAAGAGGAGGCAGAGGCTGAAGCTGAGGCAGAAGAAGGCCTCTTTGTGTGCGCACCTTAAAAACGAAGACAACGAGCTGAAGATACTTAACTTTTTTGCACTTCCCCGTGAACGGGGCACACTTATTGCCACACACACACGTATACACACGCAGAGAAACCCGGAGACATGCACAGACAGACAACAGAAACCGGAGTTGAAGCTGCGTCTTTGTGGCCGAGTCTGGAGGCTGGAGTTGGGGCTGAGGCTGAGGCCCGTGGAGAGAGTCGAGTGAAGAACATGTTTGGCTATAATTCTTCTTTTATGTTTTTTGTAGCTTGCCTCTGCCACATACCCTGTAGCTATGAGGATTCCTCAACAGGGTATATCAGGTGTGAATGGAAGACTTAGAATTGATTCTATATTCTGCAACTTGCTATGATTCTTCTTTACACTTCAAAGTCTTTTATGTTATGAATATTTTATATATTAAAGCAAAGTTTATAGGGTATTGCTCAAGTCGAGTGCATTGCTGCTTGTTTTTTATTATTGTTATTATTATTTATACTTTCTTTAGGCTTTGCTTTGCTTGCCTTTTGGATACGTTCGTTCATATGTATCTGCAAGATACTTTTTGCTTCTCCCCCTCCTCCTTCTGCTTCTCCTTTTCTTGTTGTTCAGCGATGACGCTGACAAAGGTCTGTCCGCCCAGAGACCCCAGCAGCGACCCCAGCCGTGGTCGTACGCGATTTTAATGAAGCACTTAAAAAGCATAAATGAAAATAAAAAGAGCCCAACAAAAGCAAACACACACACACGCACACATACTCAGGCACTCCCTCTCTACAGCAGCCCCCTCTCCACCATACCTATGCCCATCTTCAGAACGACAATTGATGTGGAGCCTGAGCCTAAGCTCGAGCCTGTGCCTGAGCTACTGACTCTGCCTCTGTCTACCCTTGTGTCCGTCCGTCCGTTCGTCTCTCTCTCTCTCTTTTCTGTCGTAGTCGTAGAGACACCAAGTCCCCTTCTTTTTCACTCTCCAAGTTCGCCTCCTCGAAATTAATTCTAATCTAGCAAATTACGTTGGCCCTAGCCAGGCCAGACCAAGCCAGGGCAGGCCCGCTCTGAGCGGCATTTATGCAGTCGTAAAAATTAAAGACACCGCTTCCAGATAAGTGCGTGTGCCTGCTCACATATCTCTCCTCATTCCCGTATCCCCCTGCTCCCTACGCACCTCTGTCCCCAGTACAGTAGCCAATAAAATGGCCAACATTAAAAACATTAACAACAGCATTAGAAGGGTCTTGGAATAGTACCAAACTCGGTCCAGTGTCGCGCTATTGAATAATTGATGGAGACAGTTGGAGAGACCCAAATCGAACCCAACTGAACTGTGCCTACTTATCCTATGGAGAACCCATGGCCTCAGTGCGTGACCCTTCCTCCTACAAATCCAATTCATGTCTAAATTATTCCCCCTGTTCTTTGGATCTGGTTTATAAACGCAATTTCGGCTCTTCATTGTCGCAAAACCCATCAGAAGCCAAGAAATCGGAATCGGCTTCGTAATGTCTTTATTCAGATTACTTTGAATAGCATCAATTATTGACAGACAAGAAAAGCCTTTTGGAACCATCGAAAAAGAAAGTTTTGTCTCATTTGATATCGTATTGTTCTTCGTATGTAGGCGCTACAAAAATCGATTTAATGACTTATCTATAACTGAAGTAGTTCTAATAAAATCCATGGCCTAAAAACCAAGAAGATAGGCTACCTTTTTCATGCCGAAAGTTTTATACCATTGCAGGTTCTTCTCTTCTCTGATTGTTCCAATACTAGTTATATATATTAATTGAATGGTTTTATGTATATTCAATTTTGTGTCTTATGTTGTTGGAATTATGTATGCATATTCTATATGTAGAAAAAGACTGAATTAGTAAATATGATTACAAAAAATTGACAAGTAACAGGTTTCATCAAGATGGCTTTAAAACTGAGAGACAGACGGACTCACGAACAGACAAACAGGTATTCTTCGATTCCTCTGTTGATGCTGATTCAGAATATACTCGTATATACTTTATGGGTCGGAGATGTCCCCTAAGGTGTATTGCAAACTCCTGGCTAAAATTAACATGCCCTCTGCAAGGGTATAATAATAATAATATACTTGTATATTTGGCAAACAGTATAGAGTATCTCACAGTCGAGTGTGCACAGTGTTGCCACACTGTTGCATTTCTAACTTGTCGCTTATAATTTACATAATTTATTAGCTGGCTTTGTTGCATTAGTTTGTCATCAATCTGTTCTATCCACACAATCACATATACACACATACATAATCTGTGCCACCCTGTGCTGAACTGGCTAAACTTTTCGACGATTTCTCACCTACATTTCCTACAGCTGCCACTTCTGCTGGCACTGCTGGTGCCACTGCTGTTGTTGTTGTTGCTATTTTGGGAAAGCGTTTGCAGTGGGTGCACTTTGCAGCAGAGCAAATCAGCAACAACAACGAGTAACGAGAACGTCGCGCTCTTGTACGAGTGTATGGGAGTGTGTCTATGCGAGTGTGCGTTGCTGTAGTTGCAATTGCAGTTGTTGTTGGTGTTGCTGCAGTTGCTGCTACTGCGAAATGGGTTCATTGCACGTAGGCCCCCAAAACGAGCCGAACTGCCCGACAGATCGACCGAGCGCCCAAGCGACGTTCGTCATTTGTTGTTGTTGTTGTTGTTGCTGTTGTTGTTGTGCATGTTGTTATTGTGCCTGTTGTGCTTGTTGTGGTTGTTGTTGTTGTTGTTGTTTAGACAGCCTGGACGGGTCTCTCTGTTAAGTTTTCGGCCTGTGCTTTGGCAACGCCGTCACTGCTGCTGCCGCCTTCGCTGCCTGCGCCACCTTTGCTGCCTCCTCTGCTGTCTCCCTGACCCCCTCCCTTTTCGTCGTGCACTTAGCTCTGTTTGCAGCCTGCATTTTGTTCCACTCTGCTCTTTTGTTTCTGTTTCTGTTTCTCATTCACATTCGCAATCGCGGAGAGCGCAACACGAGTTTTGCCCGTGCTTCTAATGCGGCCCGACGAGCAACGCTTCAAGCCGACGCAGACGCCAACGCCGCTGCCGATGCCACCGTAGCCACCTTCGACAGTGCGACGAGGTTGTGGCAAACACACACACACACAGGCGCAGTCTGCATATACACTTACCTATGTGTGTGTGTGTGGTGGAGAGACACACAGAGATGGAGACCCGCACACAGACAGGCACATGCAAGTGGCCCCAACACGGACGCTGGCGACAAAGTCGACGTCGGCTGCGTCGTCGTTGTCGTCGCTGTTGTTTATCGTTGCCTTTCTTTTGCTGTGCCTTCCTTCTGTGTTTTGTTTCTTTTTATTTTGTGTGTGTGTGTTTTGCTTGTCATTTTTCTTTTGTCGATGTTGTTATTTTTTTGCAGCTTTGTTTCTTCCATAAGGTTCGCTGCTGCTGGCTGCTCTGCCAGTGCTACTAACTGCGCTGCTGCTGCGATTGTTGTTTTGTCTCTTTGCTTTCGTTGCCTTTGTGTGTTTTGTTGTGTGCGCTTTGGTCGCTTCTCTTTGCTTCGCCTCGCCTCGCCTTCTTCTTCTTCTGCGTGGCCGAAGCGCAGCCCTCTGTCACTGCCTCTGCCGCCCTCGCGCAAGCACACACACCAATACAGGCGCAGAGTGACGACGCTGTTGTTGCCGAACTGTTGCTGCTTTTTTGCGCATTCTGTCTGTTCTCTCTTCTTCTCTTCTCGCTTGCATTTTGTGTATCTCATCTCGTGTGCGCTTTCGCCGCTTTTGCGCTGCTTTTGCTTGTGCCTCTGCCTGCGTCGCTGTCTCCACCTCTGCCCCCTCCCCATCACTGCCTGCACCTCTCTGCCTCTGCCACACTGCTTTCCAATCTCTCGGCATCGCTGCGCTCCAACAACAACAACAACAACAGCGAACAATCGTCGTCGTCGTCGTCATCGTCGTCGCTGTTGCTCTGTCGCTGGCGTCGCTTGGCGTCGTCGTCGTCGTCGTTGCCCCGACGTCGTCATCGTTTTCTCTATTTTCCTCAATCGCATTGCCTTTTCATTTTCAATTCGCATATTTTGCAAACTCTACTTTCAGTTATTCGCCGATAATTGATGTCAAAGGACGCAGTTGTGCACCGCGTCCGCTGCAGTCGCCGTCGCTACCTTCGCTGCTGTTTCCAGCATAGCATCCACATCCGCACACTGTAATCATGCCCAAAGAGGATCCCTTTGTGAATCGCGCTCAGCTGCTGAAGGCCATCAAGAAGTATCCAGAGATTTGGGACTCGAACAACAAGCTGCACTTGTGCCGCAGCGTCACCTCGCCCATGTGGAACGAGATCGCCGAACAGTTTGGCGGCCATGTGCCCACAGGTGAGTGCAAGCGAGAGGGAGAGAGTCTGTGCTAGCAATGTTTCTAGCGGGCGCCTATTACAGCCGGCAATTTGTTGTTGCGCGCGCTCTCTCTCTCTCATTGCTGTCCTCTCTCTGCTGCCCTCTCTCTGCGCTCTCTGCATGCGTGTGTCTATAAATAGACTGCGAGTGTGTGTGAGTATGCGTGACAGTTTACAGGGTGCGCACTTCGAAACACTTTGTTTACTCGGTGCACTAACCTGGCACACCCTGTGCTTCCCTCCCCTCTTCTTCCCTTGCAGTTAAATTGCAGTCCATATGGAGCCAGATGAAGTATCACTACCACAACTTGGTGCACCGCCAGATCCTGCACAAGGAGCGCTTCAACACCAAGTGGGAGCACTTTGAGCCCATGTCCTTCATGTACAACATAACGGTTTCCAAGATTGTGGGCGCGCAGTCGAGCAGCGCCGGTAGCGCAGAGGCAGCATCGCCTTCTGGGGAGGGTACAACGACGCCCACGTCGCTGCCGCTGCCAGTGACAGTAACTGTGCCACTGCCAAGTGCCACACATGGACGTGGTCGTCCCAGCAGCACCTTTAGCTGGCTGCCCTCGGCTACATCTGCTGCTGCCGCTGCTGCTGCTGCCTCTGCTCCGCTGCCGCATTTCAGCGCACCACCGCCGCCGCCCACCACAAGTTACACCGCCTTCACTGGTCTGGTGCCGCCGGCTGCCGTCACCGTCGAGGCGCGGACGACGCCACAGCGCAAGCTGGGCAGGCCCAGTTCGCTGCACAACAGCATGCGAGGACGCATCATCGATGCCATCAAGGCACGCCCCACGCTGTGGGCGGGCAGGCAGCGCAGCGAGAAGGGGCCGGGCCCGGGACAGGGACAGAGTCGCACCTCGGCCGTCTGGAAGGAGGCAGCACACGAGATGGGCCTGACTCCGAGTAAGTTAACTTGGAATCCACATGGCATTCACATGGGTTCCACCTGAAATCCACATGGAATCCAAATGGTAACATTAGACAATACACATTTTATTCATTTTTAATGCACATGAGATCCACACGGATTCCACTTGTTATGCACACGGATTCCACTTGTTATGCACATATAATACACATGATAACCACATATAACACACATGGTATTCACTTGAAATCAACATGGTATGCCACATGCCATTAGAAATAACCCGCAAGCTATCACATTGACATCCACAAAGTATCCACTTGGAATCCACATTGATTTAACATGCGATTCGCACGAAATTTAAATGAAATGCGCGTGGTATACCCTTGAAATCCACTCGGCATACACAAATCATACACTTGACAATTCACTTAGCATCCACTTGACATCCACATCTTCCATTTACTTGCAGCTCTCATGCAAACCCGTTGGTCGATCATCAAACAGCGCTACGTGGACGAGCTGCAGAAGGAGAGACACGCGCAGTACGCGCAGCAGGAGTTCCGCTCCAACTGGGAGCACTTTGAGCGCATGGCCTTCATGCGGGACATGTTGCTGCGCAAGGTGGACGAGCGGGAGCAGACGCGCGAGCACATCCAGGAGATTGTCAGCGAGCAGCAGCACCAGCAGCAGCCGTCGCAGCATCCACAACATCCACAGCAGCAACAGATGCCGCATTTGCAGCTCTATCGCCCACCGGGACTGGCTGAGCACGCACAGGACATGCCCCTTGGTCTGGTGCAGCATCAGGTGGCACATCCAGGTGTGCTGCATGCGCATCCTCATCTCCATCATGCGCATCATCATCCACTGGCCTTGGCGGGAGGGAGACGGCGAGTGAAGCACGAGTCCGATTTGGAATGGGATCCCTTCGAGATGATACTCCACGTGCAGGCCAGTGGCGAGCCAGCGGCCAACTAAGCCAGAGAGAGAAGGAAAGAAACAGAGACAGAGAGAGAGAGAGAGAGAAAGAGACAGCCTAGCTCTTATATACACATACATAGCATATACACTATATCGATATATCGCCAGATTTAACGGTGACTTACAATACGAATCCGATTTGTATTTTCGATTTTCCACTTTGCAATAAAATAAACATCACATAGGGATGATACAGGGTGTCCAGTCTATTCTTAAGGTGGAGCTTTGCAGATATTGTATGTATATATGTGTATACCATATCTACATAGATATATATATGGTATATATACCATAGTTATTATAATTAGTTGGGCAAACTAAATTGAAATTCTCCAGCAAAATATAATATTTTCTCTTATTTCACTGCTGTTTGTTTGCTACTCGCAACGCACACAGGGTGTTCTCAAGGGGTTCATTGCAGGAACTATATATACTCGTATACACATGATGTTATATACAAGTTTCTATATAGTTATTATAATTAGTTCCTCAAACTCATTTGCAATTCTTCAGCACAAGAATTTCAGTTTTGCTCTGTTGTTTTTAGTTGGAAGCCCCCGTCAGGTACACAGGGTGTTTTCAAGGGGGAATTACGCAGGGAAATATGTGCACATATATACTATATGATAATATTATATTTAAAGGTTTCGTATAAAGTTATTATAATTAGTTCCTCAAACTCATTTGCAATTCTTCTGTAAACAATTTTTGATTTTCTTTTTCTATCGTTTTTTGCTCACTTCTTGGAACACCCCGTCAGGCAGAAACTTTATGCTAATTTTCGCACAGTGTGCGCAGCATTTGTCGATTGCCAAAATCAGAAACATGTTCGCTCTCCTCCATCCCCCTCCCCTCTCTCTTCACCACTACGCCCCACACATAATCGTAACTCGTGTAAATTTTCCACTTTTGTGGCTGAGATGCTCGAGCCGAGTTTGAGTTCGAGTTGCGGTGCGCGTAATTCCAGTCACGTGCCACATAGCACGGCAAACTTTTCAAACTGTAAAGCGTTTATCAAAATACACCCCTCCCTCTCCAACGTCAACCCCCACTGCCACACGCCTCTGTTGGTGCCCAGAGTCGTGTTCTCATCAGCCACACATAATTGGTTGGCTTGTCAAGGCGAAGGATTCCATACGATCCACAGGCTTACAGCCTAGCTAGGACCGAGGAAAGAGGGCCTACTAGCTGTGGCAAGGTCTAGCCTCCCCTCCCCTCCTCTCTCGTATCTTCAATAATAAATGCATTTCACTGTCGAATTTGCCGCATTCTGCACAACACACGTGCCTTAAATAATTCACGGCGCATTTAGCGGCGTTTTTGCCGCTCTTCTAATGGCCCCAGCGATTTGTAGGGGGAGTGGAAGGGGGTCGTGGCATGCTGCCAGGTAAGTGGAAAGTAGTTGGCTACGTTTTTAGTTCTTCGGCGAAAATTTGCCTGAAAACCCCAAAGTAGTTTTGGCCCAAACTTTTATGTGCTCCATGCATTTATCAACGCCAGCCCCCAAAAAACGGAGACGCGACATGGAACAGCAGCCCCAGGGAACACTGGAGGTGGGGAGTGGGCGTGGTAGCAAATAGCATGGGCTGCCGTGTTAAAGTTTCCACTAGCTTTCCCCCACACTTTCCGCGCCTTGTGCGTGTGGCCCCGATGATGGAGCATTATTTAAATGCTTCTCTTCTCGGATGCGTGCGTGCGAAAATGTTGCTTCGGATTCGATTTCCAAAGAATGCTCCGAAAAATAGCTGGGCCTGCGCTAAGTGAAGATTTTCCCCCGTAACAACTCTGGCAGAGAGTGAAAAACAATCAGTTTCAGAGTTTCGTTTTGAAAAATGGTTGACAGACTTCTTAAGAGGGGTCTGAGTCTCGGCCTCAGTCTCAGTTTTGATTCCAGTCTCAGTGGTTTCGAAAAAGAATCGCAGTATTTGATCATCGAAAGAAATTACGAACTATGAAAGCAAGAAAGGTAGCACTTAACGAATTTTTAATATCGCATAAGTTATTTAGCGACTGCTCCCCCATAAAATGTATATAGTACTGTATTTTATTTTAAAATAACTACATATATAGGAATCCTTAGTAACCGTTTTTTTATTTATGTTTTGAAAATAGGTTTAATTTAATAACCTATAATAGGTTAAATTTAAATAAACCGATTGTAGAATTTTGAAAACCAGTAAAAGTATTTATATAAATCATTAATGTCTTCCGATCATTCAGAAAATACACTAAAACAGAGATGGAGTGAGTTTAATTGCGAAAAATAGATAAATTGCGTAAAATAGGTCGATGGTTTCTGAGGAACCTAAACAATAAGAGAGATCCAATCAGTTTCAACTCATTCAAAGATAATCATAAGTTATACTGCCTTTAAACAGAGTATAAACACTTAAAATTATATGATGGGAGATGCTCAACGTCAGTCAGTCATTCAGACAGGGTATTCCCAACCAAGCAGGTATTTCTGTTGTAGGGCGCCTTAATAGCTTTCTAGTGGGACGTGCGCGCGAGTGAAAACTTTGCCTAAACGCTTGGGAGGTGCTTTCTTTCCGCAGGAAATCCACACACACATTCGGGACACACTAAGAACCACACTCACACACACACAGAGAGATATGATAAGACTGCTTATGTGAATTATCGCACATTTTCTGGTATTGCCATCCACGTGCGCCCTGCTCCCATCCCCTCCTCCCTGCGCTCCTCACTTCACATTCCCTGAAAAACTAGGAAACTTGTCTAAAAGTGCGCGCTACTCATATCTTTCAGGCGGACACACGAGACAGGCGGACAGGTGGAAGGGGACAGGTGGGGAGGCAGAAACTTTTAAATTTACTTTTGCCAAGAGTTTTTCCGGTACCGTGCGCGCCTCCTGCCACGCCCTCACGCCCATACATATTCATTTGAAAAATCCGCACACACACACACACGCAGCCTCGCATGCTCAAGTTTTCTTTTAAAAGTTTCCAAACCTCGCTGCACCCCGGCAACATACAGTGCGTACTGTATGGTGGGAGGGGGAAGTAGGGTGCGGATTCGCGAAAGGCCTGTGGGCTGATGAAGGTGGGTTGTTTCGGGCGGCATCACTTAATAGAGCTTCCAAAAATTTGTATGTGTTGTGCTGCTACATGTGCTACAAATTTCTCAGTGCGCCTCCCTCCGCTACCCCACTCCCCTTAGCACCCCACCACCCCCTCTCTGGCAACCCTTCACGGTCCTACTAAGCCGAAACCAAAACCAAGCCAATTCCAATTCCCCCAGCTGCCAGACAAGCAGGCTTTCGGGGCTGATGCCATGTCTATGGTTATGCCTATGTATGTCTGAAAGCTGCGCACAGTGGGACGAAAACTGTTTCCAAATAATATAAATACATAAAGTTTGGTTTACTTAAAATAATTTACTTATTTATTATTACTAATTCAATTTGTATTTATCTTTATTTATTATATTTGCATTGGCGTTCTCTGTACTTGCCCCACTGTGCAACTGTCAGCGTCTTGTTGCGTTCTACAAGCCTGGCGCATTGGGGAAATTGTTTGCTGTAAAATGTTGCCCCACGTATCCTGCAGCAATTCGTAAACTAATTCTACATACGTGCCCCTGTCAGTTGCGCCTCCACCACCTGCCTTCCCTCTCTTGTGCCACTGCCCGTCGTGTGTGCGTCATGTTTTGACTGCCTTTGCCGCTGAGAAGGGGGGTCAACTTTTTTCCTAATAAATAATTGCATTTTCACCTCAAGAACTCACTGACAGATGGCCAGGGCTGTGACAGGTGATACACAGGGGTGCAGAGGGAGGTGGGTAAATCAGGAAAGTGTACGGTATGGGGACACAATTCAATTTAGCCGCGTATCCGTTCTGCCAGACTGAGGGACGAGACGAGCCTGCCAGTGTCTGTTGTGTAATTCCATTTCTGATTTTGATTTCATATTAAACTGTCAGTGCAATGTCAAAACCTATTTGGGTATAGATGAATTGCACGTACAAATCTAATGGATGCATCCAGTAACAGTAAAGCCCGAGGGTGCAACTTGGGAGTAAGAGAAAGAGATCCAGCCAGAGTAGATTCCTAAGATTAAAAAAGACTAGCCTTATCTGCGCTGCAAAGTTCATACATATATTTAATTTTAAGTTCAACATGTAAATATCACTCCCTCAATCTCTTCTTCATCTTTTCTCCTTTGCCCACAGATATCCAGAAAATAATATAGACTATGATGACGAAGATCACGCTAAGCAAAAGATAAATAGCTGTCACCAATCTGCACACATGCGTACGCTGCTCGGTGGTATCAAGGCGGAATCCCCGATGCCCCATCTGGTACCACTTAGTCTCCTGCATTTTGAATAGCAGCTACCTCGGATTAATGATGTTTTTGAATAGTCGAATGTTAAATATTATTATTTTGATTGCAGTGTAGCAAGTCCTACTGAGATTTCATTTAGGAAAAGGGTTTCAAATCTCATTAACTGGCATGCTTATGTAGAGTGGTACCCTCTTAGTACCCTCCATCTATGTAACTAGAGTGGAACCCTCTAAGTACCGTCTTTCTATGTCACTTATGAGCCTTAAGATCACAGGTACCTTCTTGCGATATTGCGTACTCTCTGTGTAAAGGAAGGTAGTGCAGGTACCCTCTTTTCACAGAACAAACTTGTTCACAGAGGGAACAAAGTCCTCGAATAATTTAAATTTTTCATTTTAGCACCAGATTATGGAAAATATATATATCTTCATTTCGTGAGAGTCATATAAAGAAAATCGCGACTGTTATACAATTTTTGTGGATATTCTTCAAGTCGTTAATGCCGGAAGTGTCCTTCGCTTTTGTTCTTGTTCTCGTTCCGCTCTCACTCTCGTCCTCTTGTCGCACGTGTGCCGGCGTAAAATAATGCGACATTTTTATGGCCCTAACGAGTGTCGGGCCGGGCGAACTTAAAGCGTTACCTTGAAATTTATGAATGAGTTTGAGGGTATTGCAGGAGTCGGAGTCGGAGTCGGAGTCGGAGTCGGAGTCGGTGTCGGGAGTCGTGAGTCGGGAATCAAGAGTCGACAGTTGGTTGTCGGGATTCAGGTACGGCCATAACTCAGCCCGAGCGAGGCGGTCCTCTAATTTCTTTTGGCCAAACTACGGTCCGCTCTTTGCATGGCGGAAATGCCCTACGGACAATTTATGGTGCAGCGTGCGGCAAACGAGTATTCTGGCTAATCCCGGAATGAATGACTTGGCCACTTGAATGGCCTGCTAGATGGCCTCTTTTCTGTTCGTTTGTCTGACAATTTCTACCGAAATCGCAAAGCCATAAATATGCATAGCCTTATCAATGAAGAATGAAGAACTTTCAATGGCCTTGGTTGTGCGGAGCTCTTTCAACCTCGAAGTATATACAACTATAGCAGATTGCGCAACTCAGCTATAGACTATGGCAAATACTGTATGTGTTATGTTTGTAACTACGTGAGGGCTGTGGAAGGAGGGCAGCGACTTATTTTTCGGCTGGTTTGACTCAATTCACATTACATAGTTTGCCTGGATTATTGCCATATTTTCATAACTTAGCTGGTTAGGGGTAAAGAGGTGTGAGGAAAAGTAGACACAAGTGTCCTTCAAATGCTTTTTCGCTGAATCCACTTATAGGCTTGTCTAGTTGAGAGGGTGCCCAGCCGTGCAACTGTGTCCAGTGCGAAGTCATTACTTCTTTCTGTTTAGTTGTCATTATTTTGTGTAAATATTGACGCTCTCGTCGTGTCCAGTAGCACTCAACGTTAATTGATTTCGAATTCTGAGCCACTTTTATTGTTATTATAACAACTCTCCGTTCCGTATTCCGAATACATATTCCATACAATTCGAAACACACCTCGACTCTTGCATGACCAAACAAGCGACCAGCAGAATATAATCAAAATAAAAGATACATACGTATACGAGACACCCCAGCAGATTTAACTGCCATAGACAGAGATATAGATATACATACATATCTACAAACATGTGAACATGCATACGTGCAAGGCCAAGCCAGAGGCATCCCGAATGCCAAAGCCAAAGCCAAAGCCAAAGAGGGGGCCTCATCTGTCCAAGTGCCACTCGGTCTATCCATAGAATGTGTGTGTGTGTATGTATGATACGTATGTTTGTATGTACCTGTATCTCTTGACAGCAACATTTAATTGTTGCCTTTTTCGATAAGTGCATATAAAAAACCATATTAAAAAGTACTTATTTGACAACCAGTTTCATGCTGGACAATGACTTGCATTCTTAAGTTTTACTCATATTTAAATTATGGAAATTGAAAGAACAATATAAAGTTTCAAAAATTAACAATAAAATACAGATACAAATAAATATACAGATGCAGATACAGGCACAGATTATTTACTAATATGATAAAGTATCTTTATGTGCATGTATGGTAGTTTGTTTATGTATCTATATTGTAGATACAGATACAGAGTCAGATACAAATTTATTTAGAGCAGTAAATGAGTGCGTACATATTTGTTTATGCTTTCCCATTGCGTTTATCAGAGTACAAACATCTCAGGCCCAACACAAAGCTTCTCCTTCCTCCGTCTCTGGTTGTAGATTTGTTTTCGTTTCAGGTTCCAACTCCGGTTGCTGTTTACTCTGTTGGAAGATTTATCTTATCGGCCGTGGGCCCAGGGGTCGTAACTAACTTACTAGTTAAGAGTATACTAACTTTAACTAGGAGTTTGAAACGTAATAAGTGAAGAATGCTACTGTTAAAATATCACTATGCTTACTATTAAAATCCTTTCTAATTAGCTGTGAAATTTATATGTTATTACCAAAGATTATGGATATAGATAGAATCGAAATTAAAGAATACTTACATCAACAATTACCACAGTTTTTATATGCATGTTAAGAAGAGATATTCATTATTCAGCAGAGTACCCGAAAGAGTATAAAACCTTCGATATGATTGAGGTAACCTTTCTCTCTTGTTTTGGTATCATTTGCCACGCTGCTTCTTTGCTTTAGTCGTCGCTGTTCCTCCTTCTCTAGTTGTTGCTGTTCCTCATTGCTGTTGTTGTAGTTTTTCTCCCGCTGTTGTTTGCCCAATTAATACGAACTTTAATTGAAAAACAATGCAATTAACTAAATCAGTTAAGCGCGTCGCTGTGCTGGCGCCCCTAGACAAACTCTGTTGTCCCGGAGGTCTCTCACTGCCAATACGCGGGTATCCATAAGATACGCGAGGATCGATGGATCGCTGTACACCACGAACATTGTATGCTCTGTAAATAAGTGTCTATCAAGGTTTATCTAATTGCAACATGGAAGTATCTGAAGAAGTAAATGGATTCATGAAAATACCCTATAAAACGAAGTGCGGAGCCAACATACAGATACTTGCTCTGTCTCTCTCTCCCTCTCTCTCTCTCTCTCGTTCTGTTCCCTTCTCGTCTGGTGTCGCTGTTGGGTATTTGCTTTCAACTTTTTATCTAAATTACTTTTAATCGCCATTTAATGTTTTTGTTTTTCTTGTTCGTGTTTTTCAGTTTCAGTTTCATGTTTTATGGCCACGTCTTTTGGGCGGTTTCTAATCTAATTGCAAAGTGTAAGCGCGTATGTATCTGGGTGCGAGTGTGTGTGTGTGTGAGTATAGCCCCTCCATCTCGGCTGTTCGCAAACTGTAAATAGATTGCGCGCTATCTGAAAAAGTTGTTCGTACTGCAAATTGTATAAACAATTATAAACAAACAAGCAAAGTGTTTTTATCACGGCCTGGTTCCAGTAAAGATATCATTTCGAAATCCCAGCAATTAGCAATGCACCCCACTCCCTTCCCGCCAATAAGCAAATAGAGACGTGTAGAGCCCATGTGTGTCCGAGTTCTTCTCAGGCGTCGTTCTTCTATCCCTTTCCCATTGCCTATAAATATTGTGCACTTGATATCTGACTGAGGAACCAGCCCGATATTGTTGGCTTTACTTTAACTAATACTGGACATATGTACCCTAAACCCTACACCCTAATCCATTCGATAAGTAAACAAAATACTAAATATGTTTTGTGTGTTTTGGGTCCCAACTTGATGGTTTCACTTTTAACTCAGTTTTAGTTTGGATTCGGATTCGGGTTCGCTTGCCCGATTGGCGTTTGAGGCTAATTAATTTACAGACAGCGTTTTGTCATTGTCTACAAAAACCAAACACTGCTCCCATGAGCTATACAACAACAACAATCAAGTAACAAAAAAACAGGTACAACAACAGCAACAAAAAACGAACCGTGTTGTTTGCTTAGTTAATCCAAAAGCGAGTTTACGAAGCAGACACCAAACATGGCATACGAATTAATTGTTCGATGCGATGCGATGTTTGTATTTAAATTTTCCAAAGCGAAATTATTTATTTTTCGTTTGTTTTTTTTTTTAATTAAATTTGTAGTTACATATTTGTATACCCTGCAGTCATTTGTAATGGTTGCAAAGAGTCTAAGGGGCTAAGCAGAGCTGAATATAAAGTATGGAAGGTGCGTATGTGTAACTATGTTTCATCAAGAAAGTAGCTGAAAAAGTAGAGTTCTTCGCAGAAAATGTAGTGCAAGGTATATAACAGCAGAATGTGTTTGAGTTTAACTAATTTACACGGTTTGTTGTTCTTTTACACAAAAGTATTTTAATTTTTAATTATTTTGAAAGAACAAAAGAAAACATTTCTAACCCATAAATATATAAATCTTTGTATATACATATAGTATGAATATATATTTTCTTGTTCATCATCAACAGGACTCAATGTGAATTTTACTGAGAACTTATCAGTAAGGGCAGGCAATTAGAAAGTAAATAGGCTCCCTTTACTGAAAGATGACTAAACAGATGAAGAATACAACAAGCAAATCAGTTCTCTTTAGTGAGATCGTGTGTAACCCTGTCTCTTTCTCTCTCTTTTGATACATTGCTCCACCCACGCAGAGTATGTAAGTGTGTGTGCATGTTATATCGTTTCTGTGCCGAGTTTGCAGGTATTTAAATGCAAATTAGTTGGGACAAAACAATGCAAAATACAATAAAGGCAACAAAAGGATGAGGGTGCACTAGAGGTTGACTAGCAGATACCCAGCACAGAGGGCATTCTCTCCATAACAAAACAAAAAAATATTACTAGTATATCATATATGTTGTATACAGGTATAAAGCATATTAAATAGCATATTGTATGTGTATTCTTGTTGACTACGGGGCAGTCTCTGCCAGGGGAGATGTTGTTTTTGTTTTGTGCTTCGTTTGACGGACAGCGACTGTCGTAAGCAGTGTAATGCCAAAGCTTTGCCAGATCGTTACGTGCGTCTGCTTTAGCGTCGACTGCGGCAGCAGCTGAGGCAGCGGCAGCAAAGACAATGGACGAGCACTCTTCGCTTCGAGTGGGTTGTTGTGGACTGTGAACAGCGCTGCCGGCGCGTAGGAGGTGTTGGCGCGTGTGCCAGCATATTGAATAGGTCGACCCCCAGCTTTGGGCATGGCAGCAACAACAACAACAATAACAGCAACAATAATAACAACAGCAAGCAGCGTAAGTGGCATCGACAGCGACAGCGAACGAGGAGAGACAACAAACAACGCGATCTGTTCGCAGGCCGAAGACCAAAACGAAATGCGATAAACGACAGTCGGCAGTGTTGTTCGCCTGCTCCACCTCCACCTCCTCCTCACCCTCCTTCTTCATCTCCTCATTCTCCCACTCTCCCCTCTCCACATTCGTTTCTGCCGGGTGTGACGAATCTAGCGGAGCGCGCATTTTGCGTCTGTTTATGTTTTGTTTCTAATTTCATCTAATATGCATACGCGAGTGGATTAATGAGTGCTGTAACGACCTGCAGATACCCTGGGATAAAGCTATAAAATATTATATTATATTATATTTGAATATGATTAAAATACATTCATTTTAGTAAACAGTTCGTTACTGAATTCTATTCATTTCAATTCATTTATAGTGACTGCAATTTGAAACCTTTTTTCCCCCTGCTTATCCTAATCATCATACCCCTTTTGGCACCAGTCCGTTATATTGTTTTGACTCTGCCCCATGTCTGACGATTTGGCAAGCAAGTCGCGCCGCACTGCGTATGCCACCAGAATTTGAATTTGTGCCCCAAAGTCGAGAGACGAACGCGATTTCCACACACAGGCCTCACAGTTGTTGGTCCCCCGCTTGCTGGCGATTTCTGAATTCGACCCATTATCATAATAATGCTGTTGTTCAATATTCCATTTCGTATTTGTCATATCGTAAATTTTGTTTGATTTCATTTTATTCGCCTCGATATTCGTTTGCAGCCTTTTCTTTTGGTCACGTTTGATTTCCATTCGAACTTTGTTTGCTTTTAATTAGGCAATTTTGAATATTCGACTCTGCCAGCTATAAAATAGCGCACTAAGCTGGCGCCAGTCCTCGATGATATGGCCAAAAACAGAAAAAACTTAATGCCTCGGGCTATAAACACACATATGTGTGTGTATGTTTTCATGTGTGTAGGTGTTTCTTAGGTAATTTCGTTTTTAGCACGTGCAAAAGATTTACTTGAGTTTCTTTCGAAATTCTTATTTAAAGTTTCAGTTTAGATAAAAGATTTTCAATTCAGAAGATTCTCCTGGAATGTATTTGTAAAAAATATCAAAATATTCTCGCCGTACACTTAATATTAGTATAAATTTAAGAATTTGTACTATATATGTGTGGGTATACTATAAGTATTATGAAAATCTTGAGATTCCTTCTGCAAAAAAACAGATTGTTGTTTTCCGTATTTGCGATTCTTATTTGTATTCCGTGCCTGAACTCATTTACTCATTCATTAATTCATTTGTTCATTCATATCGGTTTGTTTATTATACCCTAGTAAAAGGGTGTATTTATAATGGGCAGAAGCTTGCAGAGCACTGCACAAATCGAGCCAACAAAGTTTAAATAATAGAGGAAAAAAAGTGTTATAGAATCTTCCCTGTTTTACGAACTATATGTACTATATGCTATAGTTTTTAATGGTGTGTTAGTAGGAATAGGTATGTATTATATAAACTGGATACAGTCATATGCATATGATTAATTTTGCATTAAATATTCTAGTCTGATGTCAAGAAGAGCAAGGGTATAAAACCTTCGCCATATCAAGAATAATCTTTTCTTCTTGTTTTCCTTAACTAGTTTTATTTATTTATGCAAAATTTGTTTTGTTTGTAAAATTCAAAATACACCCGCAGAGAAATGTTAGTTTAACATAAAGGTAAAGTGATAATTTCATAATGATGAACTAAAATGTAGTTTAATTGTTAATTTTATACATATATCTATGCAAAGACCTGCAAACCTAATATGCTCAAGTCTCTCTAATTCTATATCTCTACTAACATTTCAATTTGTGCCACTAACCGTCTATATGAGGCTGCCGAAAGTGTGCCAAATCTATTAAATTTCAAACGCTGATAAACAAGAAGAATGAGCGAGGAAAGGGCAGAGAGGGGCAAATACAAATTGCGCCTTATTTAAGTACAAAAATAACAAAAGATCGCAACCAGCGGCAAATCTACTCGGGGAACAAATTTCAAACAGCACTAAAATAATTTTTATTTGTCTGCAATTTGGCTAAATTCATCCATTGTTCGGTGACGACTCTTACTATACACACACATGTTGCAGGGGCACACGAGTCCATTGGGTGGCGACACGATTCAATGGTTCTGTTTACCCATCGCCATCCAACAGATTTTGCGTCGCAAATCAAAGAAAGCATAAGAGAAAACTTAAATGTATATTTTCAAAATCAAAATTAGTTCAAAAAATCTATTTTCAGAAGCCAAATAAACAAAATATTGTAGAGAAACTAAGAGAGAGACAGGGAGAGAGGGTATTTGTTTTGTAATCACATGTAGCTGCAGTTTATACCCTGTAAGAAATGTAAATTAATTATAGAACACTGCAATGCAGGGTATTCCCCAGTCTGGGCAATGCACTTGGAACTATTTCAGTTTGCATTTCACTTATTTTGGTAACAACCCACGGAAGTATCCACAATTCAGTGGGTGGTCGTCTATTTTCATCTGTTTCGAGGCGCCATGCAAATAGTTTTTCTCACTTTCAACATTTGTTTTCGAAAAATTTTCGAAATTTGTTTACAGTCTGCAGCCAATTGTGCATGCCGTGCAGTCGTGTATGCCATGGAGAAGCAGAGTGATCATATACTATAACATATATTATATACACCAATTATGTATTTTGGCTAACAGGGGAACAGATAGCGAAACAGATATTGAATACAGAAGTGGTTCAGTTCGCATGAGAGAACTGAATTAACAGGAAACATCGCTGATTGATTGATCGTGTGGGGGGATATAAAACGGGTAAATTGTTGAATTGAGTTAAATTCCCAATTGCAAATCGTATCTCAATCGAATGTACTTACGCATCTCTCGTTTCATTGCACATTTCCTGTTGTCTGGAGGGGGACTGTCTCCCTTGCACAATGGAATCCACTTTGCGATCGCAAATACAACCGAAGATTGGCTAAATGCAGTTCCAAATGCTTATTGAATAGGCATCAAACAAGGGGAGAGAGATAAATAGATAAGTAGGAAAGTAGAAAAGTAGAAAAGGCGCAGCAAAAAGGGATCGCCTTTCTCTTTTGGCTCACAAGTGTTTGGCAACCTGATCGAGGGCACTGTGCAGCCAGAAGTCAGGCACATTTGTCATGGCGGATCAGTACGGATCGACAGGCCCAAGGAACAATCACGGGCATTGTGTGTCATAAATTACACTTCAATTGTTGTGAACAAGTAGGTAGTAAGCAGCAGGCAGTGACTGAGACTAGAGACTAGACTTGGGATTGGCATTTGTTATGTGCAATCATCGTGTTTTTTAATTTACAAGTCCCGCTACGGTCGAAGAAGAAGAAGAAGCGTCTGAAATGTGTCAAAAATATCAAATGTCCTTTTGTGCCCACACTGCACTCCGTTCCAACAGGTTTCTACACGCTCAGTGCATTTCTATAGGATGATCTAGGGATGCCAGGAGAAGTGAGAAAGGGACCCAGATCCAGAGAGAGAGAGAGCCTGCCTACCTGCCAAGCATAATTAATTTAATCATTTAATCGCACAAAAGGGACAGGCCTGTGGCTGGGGCAGGAGTAGAGGCAATGGCAGGGGCACAAGTGTAGCCATTGTCTGCAACCTTCTGACGTGCCCCAGACCCACGACAAGACAAAGTACACACACACACACACACGTACACAATCTGTGCCTAACAAGTGAGCAGAACCCTCGCTCAGACTCCGTTTTGACCTCCGTCTCCGTCTTCGACTCCGAGATTCAGCACGTCATGACAGGCAGTTTCTTAAGTCTTCTGTAGCCCCTGATTGAGTTGATCTTCACGATGATCGTCAACATCATCAGCTCTTCGTTTGTGTGTGACAAACAAAGAGAGCGAGTGAGTGAGTGAGTGAGTGAGCAAGTGAGGGAGGGAGGCAGAGTGGAGGGGGACCCTCGAGTGTCCCGCTGCGAGGGTCGGCCCATGGGCTGCCTTTCCCTCATCGATCGCGCAGGGTTCGATCTCTCGATTGATGTGCGTGCCTAACCAGAAATGGCTGGCGTATTTTGGTAGTTCAATTGTCGACCATTGTTTCAGCGCACGATCGGCCCCAGATCGGACCAGAGACAAACAGGCACAGCCAACATGCATAAATTGACGCTAATATCGGGCCTGGGCTGGCTACGTACGGCTGTCTCAGGCACCTTCATCGGTATCTCTCTCTCTCCGGGCCCCCGCCACACATTCGACAGTCTCTCGACGCGCACTTTGCATATAAATCATGTTTATGACTTGTTATTTTTCACTATTTATTTTGCTTTTCGCTTTTTGCTTTTTGTTTTTACACCCTGTAGCAAAACGAAAAGGGTATTACAAGCGAAAAATGTATGTGATAAAAAGAAAACAATATATACAGAAAGAACTTAGGTATCGATTGAGGTATCTTCACAAAATGTACCCTATTTCAATATGCCAGGATGTGAACTCTTATATTTTCACTTATAAAGTTGTTTGATACGCTTTCAGCTATCAGCCACGCCGCCTTCTAACTTCAATATGAAGTATCCTAACTTTCAAAGTTCCTTTTCTTCTATATTGATTAAGAATTGATATATTTAAGAAGGTATTTCTCTTCAATTGACAGTTGATAGTTGTACATTGTTTAACGGTACTTGATCAATTGAAATAGTTACTACTGGGTATCTGACAGTCGTCTGGAGTCTTCATTGTTTATTCTCTTTCATTACAACATTATTTGGTTTATTTTTGTTGGCCCTGGAACTCGACGATCGCTGCTGTAGTTGGCAGAACGAACGGGGCAGGGGGCCCATAGAATCAAAGGGCCAAAAAGAACATTTGGAGACGGAATACGAAGCACACATAATTAGATATAACCGCTGGAGCTGTCGGAGCTCTCCAGGCCGCAGCATTGTATACGCTTAATTAGCGCATTGCGACCTTGTCGGGCCTATAATATATGTAGGTACACACATTTATCTATATCTTCAAATATTCGAGCGGTGTTACAAATGGGCTGGCAGATGATATCATTGCTATATGGCTACAGACTAATAGTCAAAATAAGGTAGGTAGTAAAGAAGGCAGCAAAGCTCAACTAAGCTCCTTTCCTGCTCGGATATACTAGTATATGTACTTCGTGCGGTACTTGGTTTTCAATTTAAGCGAGTTTTTCCGAGCATAAAGACCATTTACTCGACGTGTTTGCAGGGCCAAGTTCGCAGCCCGAGTCCACTGTCAATAATCTGCCACAAAGAGCCTAAAATTTTAATAAAAAGCAAATACCGAATACACGAAATGTGCGTAATACCAACAATTTATTGCAGTACACGGCCCCATGGACCCAAAAGGCGAAGGCAAAAAAAAAGAAATATGTGATTTGGAGATGCGAAAAATAAAAACACGGTTCGCTTAGATTGTGAAAAAGCCATTAAACACAGCTGGGGTCTTCCCCTACGAAAAAAACAAACTCTTGGGGGGAAGTAGGAGAGACAGAAAGAGAGAGAGAGAGAGGGAGAGAGAGAGAGAAGCGAAAACCAGAGGCAAGCTGAACCGCAATTATCGTGAACGCGATACTGAAATATGAAGGACTCCCGGCGTGGCCAGGGAGTCAAAACTTGAATCGTTAAACATTTATAAACGAGCTGAAGAGGAACGAATTAGAAAGCCAGCCAGCATGGACAGAGCATAGGGACTGGGACTGGGACTTGGGAGGTGGGGTTGGTACTGAGTTAGAGCTGGAGATGGAGTTGAGTTTGGGGCTGGGACTGGGGATGAGAATGAAGGCTGAGTGTATCAACACATCATAATCCCAAATGCATTTCCTGCCTTCACTAATACGACTTTAATGAGCTGTCCAGCACTCTCGCACAGCAGTACCTGTATAACAAGGTCCTCTACAATGATACAGTAACACACATAAATATATATATACCACATATACAGTACATTTATATAACAAATATATTCACTTGGTCGCATGTGTGATTTCTTTGCCACCTCAAGCCGCACTCAAATCAGTTTCAAGTGCTTTCAATTGGGTGCATATATCACACTGTGGGCTCTCTCTAATCCCACTGTCAAATCCTTTTTGTACCTCTTGGAAAGGCGAAACTGCACACGAGGCAAATCCTTTCAGAGCAGCTGATACATGGTTGGGCTGTAACTCTCACTGTGATCCCCTTTTGCGCTGGCGATTTATGGCTATACCGAGCAGGGATGCAACCCACTCTCCCTAACCCTGAAAGCTCTACGATAGTTTAATTAACATTAACGCCGCAGTCAACGACGACGTCGACGTCGACGCCTACGCTGACGGCGACTACTGATGGCAATAAAAAACCATTAAATGGAATTTACTTTAAGGACCGAACAGGCTATAAATCACATTACACGCCGCTATAAAAACAAAGGCAACAAAAATCTGCACGGGGCGTTCTGTGTTAAAGGGGGCGGGAGCGCCTTGGCTGTGGGCGTGGCTTGTGGCACTGTGAATGAAAATGTTTTGTGTATTGAAAAATCAATGCATCATTCGCGACTTTCATGTCCGGGAAAGGGAAGAAAAGGCAGAGAACAACAGGGAGAAGAGAGAGAAGAAAATACATAGTAGTAAAATTTTTATATGCATAGTTTGTTAGCGCTTTTATCGAAGTCTTTTGGGAGGGGGAGGGGGCGGGGGTGTCGCGCTAAAAGCGTTGCTATTAAAACTTACGACCCAAAGTTAATGGGAATACCGGGACGTAAAGTCGATTGAGCTGCGTGCGTGTGCAGTGCGAACGATAACATATCGATTATAAACGGACAAAGGGTTGCACCATCGGGGAACATATGATATCAGTTCCGTTGACAGTTGTTCTCCCCGTTGATCCGCATGGGAAGCTGAGCACCTTGTTGGAGCACTTGAATTGCTGTCAATGTTATAAAAAGTGCCATAAAAACTTCAGTTAATTAGACTGTCTAGGGACATAGTTGATGTGGCACTCGATATGCGGCACTTATCGCAGGATATGGCAAACAATACAAGCATAAAATCGTCTGGCTGAAGGAAACACATTGATTTGCCATTTGAGCGCAAATTCATGGCAATAAAATCAGCGTTTGAAAAAGTTTTCCCCCTTTCCGGCCGGCTTGGCTTGGCTTCGCTTTTTTAATGCCACTCTCAATATTTGTTTTAGCACCACCATCACCACCCCCACTCCTGCCCAGGCACAGCCCATCTCTATCAACCGCCGTTAGTTGTGGTTGTCGTTGTTGTTGCTGTTGTTGTTTTGCCCCGGATTCGCATTCCGCCCTATTCGATATCCATTCTGTTTGGCAATTGTAAAACGCGTTGTGTAATCGAAACTTTTAACGACTTGATGCGATTCGAAATTGTGTAATATTGAGGCACTAATACTCAACCAAATGGAAGCACACACATGTGTGCGTGTGAGTCAGTGTGTGTGTGTGCGAATAAATATCAGTGTGTATATCCCCATTGAGGGTCCTTCAGATACATTTTACAGCGGCAAGTGCGCTACGTTTGATTGAGTCTGGCATATCAGTTGAGTGCACACAGCTGTGAGTCAATTAAAACTCACTTGTTGGCCCCATCAAATTAGGCGGGTTCTCTCTGTTCTTGCAGATAACCCTCATGCCCGTATAGGGCACTGACAAGAGCAATAACTTGGAGTTCTCTGTTCTTGCAGATAACCCTTATGCCCATATAGGGCGCTGACAAGAGTGATAACTAAGAGTTCTTCTCTAGCTCTACTACTTCTTGGGGTAAACAAGTATCGTGCATTCATAATTGGAAAGAATCAGTTACTTTGTAGAGTACCCTCCCCATTCGGACACACCCGTTCAGCTTGCGAATCTACTTGGAGCTGCGAAAAAACCAATCCATGTAATTCGACGACAAAGATGTGCTAATAAATTTCAACTTAATTTCCGAAATGTGCATCTAACACATAAAAAGCTGAACACAAACACGAAGCAACGGCACCGAACCCACACACAGACCCGACGGAGGGTCCCAGCCAAGCTGGAGCTGGAGCTGAAGCTGTGTAGCTGGAGCAATCCGGAGCCAGAAGCTTGTTCCGGAAATGAGCATGGCGTATGGAGGATTGGGTTTGGAATTGAGGGAATTGAGATGAACAGCAGCAGGCAGAGCAGTAAGGGAGAGGGGCAGAGGGCGTGTCAGATTGAGTTGCCATGCGGCGTATTGTTCTTGGGGAAACTTGGCGCTGGGCAGGAGGAGGGTGCAGGGACTGGAGCTGTAGCAGTGGCAGCAGAAAGTTTCAAGTATGGTTTTTGCATAAAACTTCAATTTAAATTGACATTTGAGTGGAAAGTAATTGCATGATATGCACGGAGCATAAAAAAGGCAGCTCCGTCGACGGGCCGTTACTTATGGTGCTTCCGAGAGGAGAAGGGAGAGAGGGAGAGGGGGAGCCAGGGAAGTACGGTGTAAAGTAGAGTCGAGCTGGGCGTGTTTAATATATGTGCCTCGTTTCCAGCTGTATTTTTAGACATTTAATGCGATTTTCAATCCACATCCCGCTCGCAGTCTCTCTCTATCTTTCTCTCTCTCTCTAAATATCCATTGAAAGAATGAAAAAGTGGGTGTATTAGCATTGACAACATACTATAGTTCTTTTCGATCAATACTAGACGATCAAATCAGCTGTTTAAGAAGCTAAAACTTGAAGTGAAGGTCCTTCGGGAGTAAAGTTCGACCAAAGTCATATAAAATTTCGTACCTAACCCCACTTTTTTTGTTTATATGTAAGAATAGGTCATAAAATTAACCTTTAAGATTCTAAAATAAAAAAAATTTAAGCAAAAATTTCATCAAAACACTTTCTATTTTCTGTTTTCGATTTCGGCTAGGCCTTAAACACCAATACATTCTACATATATCCCATCTCATTTCAGTCTCATTTCAAGTTTTCAAAATAGCATACAGGGTATCTACTAATCCTATGCTCAACTGTCCTCCATTTAACCGTCCCAAAAGCCGGCTCTATGGAGCTCATTATGCGCTCGTTTATATGCCGAATTTGTTGTTGGTGTTTCAGTGCGTCCCTTTCCATTCTCAATTCCTCTAAGTCCCCCTTCCCATTTTCTCTCTTTCTCTCTCTCTGCACATAATGGCGGTCTGAAACTGAATCTGAATGTGAGTGTGGTACTTTTTTTTGCTTCTCTAGTAGATTTTTCTTTTGTTTCGTTTCTCTCACTTTGAAATTAAATTCCAATAAATTTGCATTTCTCAAACTGGGAAAACGACCAAAAGTGTCATTTTCTTTTTTCTTCGCTTCATTCTGTTCCTTTATTTTACTAGAAACTCGTGTCTTCGTATTCCGCAAGTTTTTCAATTCCCTCAAATCCACTTGAAATGGCAAAGTTTCAATGTTGCACATAAATGTTGTTAATTTGTTTTCATTACCCCAATGCCATTTAAACATCCCCCAACCCCTCACTTAACTAACCATTCTATACAATTTGTTTGTTTTCATCGATACAAATTTCACGTTTCCAATTACTTTTCTTATATCTGTAATCTGTTTACTAATTTACTTAGATCGATCTTAAGTAAAGAAGTCTTAATTTCAATTTTAAACATAAACTTTAATCTACTCTATAAAGAGGGACAATCTGAGCTTAATATCTTATTAAGGTTTATAATATTCAAATGATATTCTAATTTAGATCTTAAGTTAATACACATTGAGTTATCTCACTTCGTTGCTTTCTTCTTGACTGTCCCCAAAGATCGTGTCGCTCTCCTCGTTGTTCTTTAGCAACATTATCATCTGCTGGAGTTGCGCCACATGGCGGGGCTGCAATTGATCCATACAGCCAAAGTAGAGCACGTCAGAGATAATCTTGCGGGCCAAGAGCTTCTGACGTGGCACAAGCTCATCATACTGACTACGCCAAGTGTGGGCCAGAGCCTCCGATTCGGATATTCGGGCATATGGAGAGACAGGAGTGACTGGCGAAGAGGACCTTATGGCAGTTGGTGTTGGGGGAGTTGAGGGCAGTTCATCTTTGATCACTGTGCGACGGCGCTTTGAACGCAGCTCATCATAACGCTAAAGAGATAAATAGTGAGAGAGAGTCAGAGAAAGAGCTGAGTGAGCTGAAGTATTGATGAGTTAAGAATCTCGTCAGACTTACAAAACCTTCTTCGCTCTCCTCCTGTCCCTCGAGGAAGCCTAACAGTTCAAAGTACCACAATGTCGACTCAAAGCCAGATTCTTCTCCCTCGGCTCGTTTGCGTAAATCCCGCCGGAAGTTGGTACGGAACGAATTGATCTTCTTGACGACAAGTGCCCGATCTGCATGTGGCTCTACCTCGCGCAGTTTGATCACCAGCTGATCGTACCCGGCTGTCTTCAGAGCACGGCTGCTGTACTCCGGACTCTTGACCTTCCACACGGCTGGCAAGGATCGGTAGAGTAGCATGAACTCTGTCCAGAACTGTCTATCGCGTGTATTCATCGCGCAGTCACTCACGCACGCACTCCACGGCTCGAACTCGTGCGAATCACTAAATCGTCGCTGCGCTGAGCGCAAGCTTGCATGCGCAAATGCAAGAGAGCCATGGAGAGGGAGAGAGTGAGAGAGGGAGAGAAGAGTCGAATGGCAAGGCAAAGACGAATGAGAAGGAAAGAGTATGCAGCGTAATTTGCGTCTGCTTTGCCTTGCTGTTTGCGCAAACTTTTGCACAAGAGCAAGAAGAAGACTCTCCCTGGCATGCAGATTATGTTTATGTGTGTGTGTGAGAGATAAAGAGAGAAAGAAAGATAGAGGGAGACGCGACAGGCTTTTTATTTATCTTGTGTAAGCTGCTGTGATGCATTTCCTGCACAGTTCAAAGATATTAAATACGATATATTAATTAATTAAGAGAGACTATTAAGACGACATTTCCTTTTTTTTTTATTTATTTAATTAGTTTATAGTCGACTAAGGTCAGTCGACTGTTTAAAAGTAAAGAAAAAACAATTTATAGTTATAATTTATAATTTTAAATTACAATTAAAATCTTAGCTCTGAGAAATGAAAGAAAAAATAAATTAATTGAAATAAATTTGACTCTGGGATGAACAAAAATTAAAGAGCCGATCCAACATTTGTTGCAGAGGATTGGGGAAAACCCAGAAAAACCCAATCAGATCAGGAGAGTTAGTGTTAGTAACCAAAGCCTAATCAAAATAGCGATTAGAATGTTCTAAGCATGCAGTTAGTTAAAAAGTGCTACTGTTACTAGAAAGAAGGTAAGTGTGTATTTAACTAGCTACTAGAAAGGTGAGTGAGGATTAGTGATTTTAAGCAAGATACAGAGTTACTGTTGTTGTTAGATACAATGTAATATAGATTATTATAGTCCGAACATAATACCCTGAAAGGCTCATGCAGGGCATAATTCGAGCTACAATAGGAAAGTTTTAGAGGAAGATAATTACGGGTGATTCTACCAGGGACAGAGAAGTGTAGTCGACTTAGCAAGTCTTTACTATCAATGTCCCCTTGTATAAGGTTATTAATAAATACAACACCAAGCATAGTTCTACGATTGGCTAGGGAAGGCAGATTTAGTAACAAAAGTCTACTAGGATAGGAAGGAAGTCTTGAATTTACGTCCCAGTTAAGGCCTCGCAAGGCAAATATTAAAAAGTTTTTCTGTACGGATTCAATGCGATCCTTGTGAACTGTGTACTGAGGACTCCAGACACATGATCCATACTCCAGAATTGGACGAACAAGCGAGGTGAAAAGAGTCTTAGTTAGGTAAGGATCGTCAAACTCCTTAGACCATCTTTTAATAAAGCCGAGCACACCCATAGCTTTATTAACCATTGATGATATATGTTCGCAAAACTTGAGCTTGCGGTCCAAACGGACACCTAGATCATCAACTAAGGAAATTCTTTCCAGGGTACACCCACAAAGAGAATAAGATACGTACTTTGGACAGGCTCGTGAGAATGTCATCAGCTTGCATTTGGAGCTGTTCAGATTAAGAAGATTTGCACGACACCAAGAATAGAAACAGTCTAAGTCAGATTGAAGGCGGGAATGACAGGAGTCATCTTTAAATTGAAAACATAACTTGACATCATCAGCATACATGAGAGTACGGGAGTTAAGTATGACCGTTGGGAGGTCATTGATGAAAAGTGTAAAAAGCAGGGGACCTAAATGGCTTCCCTGGGGAACACCAGATGTGGCATGAACGGGGTAAGAAAGTTTATTCTTAAAGAGGACCCGTTGGGTTCTGTCACCCAAATAACTCACAATCCAACTAAGAAGTTTTGGTGAGAAACCGAGGAGATTCAGTTTATGTGCAAGAAGAGAATGGTTGACTGAGTCAAATGCCTTACTGAAATCAGTATAAATGACGTCGGTTTGAAGATTTTTCTGAAATCCTTCTACCACAAAGGATGTCAGCTCAAGCAAATTTGTCGTGGTAGAACGACGTTTCACGAATCCGTGTTGAAAAGGGGATATAACGGATCTGCTAAAATGTTGCAAGTGAGGAGTTATAACATTCTCGAAGAATTTAGGTATAGCCGATAATTTAGAGATACCTCTATAATTACTTGCATCAGCCTTGCTGCCCTTTTTGAGTAAAGGGATAATGAATGATTCCTTCCATATGGAAGGAAAGGAGGCGGTGTCTAAGGACAGCGAAAATAATTTGAGCAATGGCTTACATAAGGAGTAGGCACAATATCTAAGTACGCAAGCGGGGATACCATCGGGACCTGGTGAAAAGACTGGTTTAACTAAGCTAAGATCCTTAAAAAGTGAACTTTCGTTCAGTAACGGTGTGAAGATGCCATTTGAACTTGGTACACTATATGGATAAGAATGAATGCTCGGCGTAGAAGAGGAATAAGTTGTTTGAAAAAACTTAGCAAACATATCGGCCATGGCCTGATCAGTGTCCGCCTCAGCGTTATCAAACGAAAGTTTAGAAGGGAAGACCACTGACCTGCGCTTCATGTTAACAAAACTATAAAACTTTTTAGGATTCTGAAAAAACTGAAACCTACATCTGGTCAAATAGTTTTTATAACATTTCGCGTTAAGCACGGTAAAATTTGCCCGAGCAGTTAGGTAGCGGGAAAAGACAAGCGGTGAGTTTTTTTCTTTATATTTCTTGTATAAGCTACTCTTTAAGTTTTTTAAGCGAGACAGCTCTTTTGTAAACCAAGGGGGCTTGCTTGAGCATGTCGGATAGGATAACGGAACACAGATATCAAAAGCAGAGTTTAGGGTGTTATAAAATATATTAGTTGCAACTGACATATCAGTTGATGCATAAAAATCAGACCAATCACAATTTGAAATTAAAGAATTTAAATTTTCAAAGTCTGCTTTTTTGAAGCAGCGCACGCGATTACACGGCCTTTCATTTTTATCCAAAATACTAATACCCAAGTCGAAATTCACTTCGAAAGTGGGATGATAAGGATCTTCCGGAAGGGAAAGGGGTTGTACCCTGTCTACAATCACCTTGGAAGGGTCAGAGGTGAAACATAAATCAAGCAATCTGTTCAGAGAGTTTTTGACATGATTGACCTGCGACAAAGATATGTCAAACAAACCATCTAATAGGTCATGTTGCCGGGAAGGCAAAAGGAAGTTTCCTTCAGCACTAGATGTCCAATTACATTCTGGGATATTAAAGTCGCCCAGGACTATGAAGTGATCTCTGTCTGATAACAGGTTAAAAATAGTCTTAATTGCAGACAAGTGTTGCGAGTAGACTGATAATTCCGATGACGGCGGAATATAGGAGCAGGTTATATACATGAAAAAACCGGGAAAGTGTAGTTTTACACAAATTAGTTCAATGTCAAATTGAAACTCCGGTTGTAAAAGGTCCGACTCAATGTTGGAGTCTACTGCAATCAGTACTCCACCACCTCGGCGGTCAGGTCGATCAAGCCTGTATGTTATATACCTATCTGGAAAGACTTCAGAGCTTAGGATCTCTGGTTTTAACCAGGTTTCGGTAAAAGCAATAATTTGGGATGAAAAGGCAAGACTATTAAGATAAAGGCTAGAGATTTTACTACAGAGACCTCTAACATTTTGATAGGAAAGAATTAAAGAAGAAAGTTTTTTTGTAGGACACCTAACATTTTCGGAGGCATGAAAAAAAGAAAAGTTCAGTTTTTTGAAGACTTTGAATTTTTTGCATGTTTAGGCGATGTAACGGCCAACGTAGGAAGATTAACGGCAATTCGGCTTTTTTGTTTAGGAGTAAACTCCTTAACAATAAGGTCCGGCGGCCAAAAGGAAGTAGCGCAAACGTCTTTAAACTGTTCTGCTGGGAGACTAATTTTAAAAGAAGAAATGTCGCGCTTGAATTTAAAGTTGAATTTTTCAACTGTGAAGTTATTTGACTGCAGCCTTGCGAAGATGTACGATTGTACATCTTCTGTGGTAGTGTCCGGCGCCAAACGAGAGATGAACACCAATTTTTTGGGTTTGATCGCAATCAGAGGTTTTATACTCTGTGCCTTTGTAGCAGGCATTATTGCGGAAACATTTCCCGTTGTGTTCTTGTCGTTGCTCGTAATGGGGGTAGGCACAAGAGGAGGAGCAAGAGGTTTGGGTGCGGCAACTTTGCTGCTAGTTTTCTTTTTTTTGTGCAGTTGGAAGAGCAAGACGGTAAAGGCGAAAGTAGGCTTAAAAGATCAGGAGAAGAAGCCTGAGTAGAAGGTAGGTTGGTGACCTTTAAATTCGTAGAGCCCGAATCTAAAGGAACACTCACAGGTGCCGGTGGTTTGCGAGGAACCGTAAAGGCTTTGAATTTGGCCTCCATCTCCAAGAATTCAGATTGGAGATTAGAGAAAGCTGTGCGTATCTTATAAAACCCAAGTTTGGTTTTATTATGGATTTTCCGTAAATCGGATTCAGCCACACGACACGTTTCACACGACCATTTGAGACCAGTATTGGCTCGGATGGCGTCACTAACCCGCACAGTTAGGCCACAGCATTTTAAGTGACAAAAATTATCACAGAGCCAGCAACCAATATAATCCGCCGTAGGATCAGAAGAGCATAAGCAAATTGCTGCGGAGCACGACACCATGGTTGTGAGAATTAATATGCCTTTAAAATGTAGGTGACAACGAAGACCAAATAGAAGACAGAGTAAAGAAATAAATTTCTTGAGAGAGCAAGAAACAGTTACAGCGCCGAACCAGGCAAGCAAGCAAGTACGACAATAAAACTGCAAAACTAGCGAGCACAACGAAGTAAACAAAACAACAACAGCTGTGGCGTTTACAACAACAGCGCTACGCAGCTTACTCAGAGAGAAATATAATTTCGGAAGAGCGGGAGAGCGTGGGAATGTTAATCAAAACAGAAACGAAAACTTGACGCCAAAGACGCGCAAGTGAAAAATTAAGAATATTAGTTTAGGAATTTGCTAATAAAAGTATTAGTGTGTTACTTTTACGGTTGTACTTACAAGGTTAGCACTAATAAAATACCGCACTAATAATTACACCACTTAGAGATTTAAAAACGCAAGAATTATAAAAAACACAGGGAGCAAAGGCTAAACACGTCTGACCACCAAGATAGCTACTGTGTTATTTATTAATAGGATGATCGATTGAACAGCAAAACTTGAACGCTGAGAAAGAAACAGATTATTCACAACTAATTTAATTGCAGTAATTCAATAGATATATTTATATACACACATATTATACATCAGTTTCACTTAGTTTATTACTCCTGGCGTACTTCAATTGCCGAAAGATAATAAAGTTATTGGGGTAAAACATCTAATTTGATTTCACAAAGTGGGAATATGTTTTGGAGAGGGTAGCACAAGGTTGCATTTTTATTAAAACTTAAAAGTTCTCTCCATTTTTGCTGTTCCTTGCTATAAGCCAGCTGAAGTTCCAAGCTGTTTGGCCAATGCCAACAGGCGGTGCCTCAAATATTGCAATTCTTTCTGCGTTTGTACCCAGCACAAAAGCTACACGGGTGTTCTCGTATATTAAACTAGGTGAGAAGAATCTGGATTTGATTGTTATTAAAGAGATACTTAAATATTGGTAATCGAATTGTCAGTAGTAGGCACTATTATGGCGACTCTTACTTATAAAGAGGTACGGCTAAAATCGAACACTAATGTCACTTTTTGCCAACCTTTTTCGTTGGGAAATTTGATCACTTTTCCTGCTTTAAGGAACCAAGAACGTACAATAATATACAAGTAAACAAAACATTAGATTAATTTAATTTATCAGAGTTTATAATACTCATTTACAAAGTAAAAAATTGGAAAATATTTGTACAGGTATTATATTTCAAGAAAAAATTGTGATTGATGGCAGGGAATTGGGTTCAATATGTATACCATAAATATATTGTACATACTACACATTATACATACTTACATTTATATATATGTATATATTTATGTTATAGTATATTCAGCAATACATTTGCTTTGCGAAGGGATCATTCGGGTACTGAGTATGTCACGGTCGAGTGCGTGCGACTGCAGCCTTTTTACTTGTTTTATTTGGCTTTGGTTCGTTGATAAAGTAATTTAAATAAAGTTATTTACATAGCAAATGGCAAATATTTGCAGGCATACAAATATTGATGCCGCGAGGACAGTTGAGCGGAACGGACAAACGGACGACGGATGGACTGAGGGAATAGACAAAAGATCTAACGGGATGAAGACATTTTACACTTGTTTCAATGTGAGGGATGAACTCAGGGTGAAGTTGGGGCGAAGGGAAACGGAATTGAAGTGAAACTAAAGCCTTTGGCAAATAGTTGTTAAAATATGTCAATAACCTTCGCCAGGACCTGCTGCTTTCCTGCTCCCCCTCCTCTCCCACACACTCACACACACACACACACATCAGAGCAGGTTGTGAAATCGATGGGCCAACAAGCCGCCGGCTCGCATGGACAGTCTGGGTGCATATTGTGGGGGAGATTAGAGTGAGGGGAGAGTGGGAGAGGAAGGAAAGGCAGAGAGAGAGAGAGAGGGGATAACTGTATACACGAATAAGCGCAGAAAATGTTTAATTAAATTCCGGGACACATTTGGCATGTTACATTGCTCTGGTCCGGTGGTACCACAGTCCGGAATAGGGAAAGGAACTCGCTGCGGGCACTGGGTCGGAAGTACAGAGATGATGCTGGTTCGGGGAGTTAGGAACTCTCCTGCTTGTTTGTCCTCGTCGTGCCAAACTAACTAACAGAAATTGCAATAAAAATACCGAAACGTAGCAAAAACTAAGCAAAGCAAATTATGTGCTCTCACTCCGTGTCTCTCTTTCTGTCTCTCTCTATTTCACTTTCCCCCTCTCTTTGCTATTGACATACACTTTGTCGCCTTATTTTCGCAGCTGTGGTTGCCCGAATCTCAAATTGGAATTGGAACAGGCCACAGCAAAAGGGGGAAACAGTCAGCAGGGATGAACTCACTCTCACACTTTTAAAGACTTAAGAGACAGTATCTTCAGTACTTTCCATGATTGTTATGATATTCTCTAACTTAGCAGATCTCATAATAAAAGATATAGTTTACCTCCTTCTTAAAGTGCACTAAATTAGTCTAATGCAGCCGAAACTAGAAGCTTTGTCAGGGGATTACAATGTCGAAAAGGGCTAGAGACAATGCCCCTCATTGCCTCGGGGCACATACACTTACACAGCCACACACATACATACATATGTACTCGGAGTGAGTATCTAATCAAGTAGGCTGCAAATTGTGCTTGGCTCGTTTCTAACTCATCCCACTAGAAGTCCCAACATATTGTTCTAGTCATAAAATCTTATAGCCATACCAAAATTTCAGTGGTCATTTTTCTGGTGCTCTTCAGTTTTTATACCCTGCTTTTTTTTGTGTTACCCGGCTACTTTAGGAACGGCCATTTGTAAATCTAAGAGACCCCATCTGTATAATATGATGGCCGTTTAGGGGCCAGCTAGAACATTTGGACTACGTTGGGTCTTTTATGGGTGGGTGTGTGTGGTGCCTGTTAATGATTGATAAACCGCACGGGACCCATCACCACCCAGAAAACCTCTCTTAGGAGTGGGTAAGGGTAGTAGGGGTAGGTGGGAGGCGTCACTGCGGTACTTAACCATACGAGATGCACATCAAATTGGCCACATTGTCGTGAGTCGAGTTTAGAGGCTGCGGAGGAAAGAGGGACTGTGTAAGTACCCAGTGCCGAGTACCAAGTAGTTGGTATACCAGTTTCTTTATTATAAAAAGAGGCTTGGGTCAAAACCACAACAACAACAAAAACAACAACAAAGCCAACTGGAATCGTAGTCAGCAGCGCCGCCGTTAAAAGAAAACAATATTGTAAAAAAAAATTTAGACCTGAAGTCAAAACTGGTTCCAAACAAACGAAAACAACAAACCGAACAGAGCAAACGACCAAACGACCAAACGACCAAACAACCAAACAACCAAACAACCAAAATCCCAACACAGCCAGAGCGACCAACCCAACTTCGTGACTGTTCGTGACTGTCGTTGTTGTTGCCAATGTTGTTGATGTTGATGTCTTAGTCTTTGATGGCTTTTTAACCAAAGTTGTTGCCTCTTGCTGTTGGTTCTTGTATTAGATGTTATATATATATATGTGTGTTATATATTATATAATAAACAAATATTACCGACCTTAACTCGAGATTTAGAGTTCCTATTTAGATTAGCTATCAACTATTTAATTTCATTTATAACTCAAGTCTTGCAAAGTGTTTCTATTACCTCCACTACTTCCTTCAGTACTATGGTACATGCAGAGTATCTGCTAGCTGGGTACTGCTCAAAGTCTTGTCTTACCATAAAAGCAGTTAAACCACAAACCACATCCATTGCCGCAGAACTTCTTGTTCGTAAACAATACAACAACAACGAGAACAACACCGAAAGAAGACAACTCGGACAGATCTTTGGGACAGACTCTTTGTTGTTTGGCTGGCCCAACCACTTTGGTTGTGTTCTGTGCGTATGTGTGTGTATGTGTGTGTGTGTGCTGTGTGCTTCGTTTCGTATCTCGATCCAAACACCATAAACATGAAACGAATCTAAGTCAAGAAACAGGTCTCAAACCCTGCTCACAGCTCGAGTCTCGGTCAAGCCCGATTCGAGAGATGGAGAGTCTGAGTCTCCTACCAAGTCTGCGACTGTGTCTCAAGTCTGAGTCTCAGTCAAGAACTAACCTAGGTCTACCGACAACTAGTTTGACAACGTTTTACTTGTTGTTGTTTGGCTTTTTCTCTATTTTTTATGCACATGTTTATGGGTTTTAAGATAAACACTATTATGATTGGTGAAACGTGCAAAAAGAACAAACAGCAGGCAAACAGTTACAGATACAATGCCAGCAGATACCCCGTACAGGTAACAGCCTTCCCACAACAGAGCCACCCAAATCCATTACAATATATTCTCGAAATGAGCAACCTAGTTGTCTTTACTATCCAATCTATGGTTACAGGGTATTTGGTGTGTATTGTGTGCCAAAGCGAAACGTAAAATTTATGCCTGGGCATAATTAACTTCCAACATGATCTCATAAATTCATCTCGCATCGCATTAGGCAGTTGTTTACTTTGAGTTAAGCTCTCGGATCGCGGGCCTCGGGTGTCTGCGCAGAAGTGGAGCACAGCTAGAAGTCCCGGCGCTCTTCTCTGACTGAGCTACCATAATACCCAGAGAGAGTTGAGTAAGTTGTGATTTGTATGTTTGTAGCCAATACTAAGAATACTTTTCTTATAAATATGTAAAATTTAAACTAGTGATCGGAATTAGGGTTCGAATCAACCAAAGCGGAAAACGAAAATTGAGGGAAAAGCAAGGGCAACATAAACTGCAACTTCCTGAATCGAAAGCAGGCGAGCCAAAGAAATACACAACACATAAATAAAGGTCTGAAGAAATCATTTGAACGAAATCGATAGGTAACAAAACAACAACAACAACAAAAAAACGAAACATGGCCGAAAATTTATTGCATTTTTTCCGGTGCCCGCGGGCGTCGTCGCGCAATCATGTCCAGACAGCGAGAAGACCCAGAACCCGCAGAAAGAAGAAAGAAAAAAACGACCGAGTACTCCAGAGTACCCTGGGTAACCATTGTAACTGGGGTAACCGGCGCACCCAATGCCAGAGCCTACCTACCATCGACTTTTGTGGGGCACAATGGAAACTCTTTCAAATTGTTTTTTAGTGGCGAAAACAAAATGAAAACCTGTAATACAAACGGGTAGACCTATACACTTACATACATACGTGTCTGTATGTACATAGAATGATGTACAAAGATATTGACTTACATACATTTGTACAGGGTATATGGGGAAATTTAAAAATAAATACACTTTTCACAAATTAACGTGCCCAATGAAGCCGAACGATCAAAGCCCTTTATAATTGTTTTCCTGCGATTGCACGAAAGAAAAAAACCAACAACAACAACTGCAGTGACAACAACAATTACAAAAACAGCTGGAATGACATCTATGTATACTATGTATACTCTATGTATACAACATCAATATCTTAACAAGAAGAAAAACATATTAACCTGTACTACCCAACAAAGTATTAGTACTAAAAGAACAATCAATACTTAAGTATTCCAACTAAGATGAAGCTTAAGAAAACTCTTACAAATCTCAAAATAATAGAAGGTGTTATAGAATTTTATTGTTTGAAGTTAATTGTAATTTCGTCTTATTTAATAAGTAATGAATATATGCAAACACAAAACAGAATCAGTAAAGGGGGCTATAAAAATATATTACTGAAATTATAAACAAAATCCATTGCTCAATATAATAAAAGTATACTACGAAATTCATTTATTAATTAAATATTGTATATACATAAGCATATACTATATATAATATGGTCAGCGAGTTCCCTATAGTAGCCGAACACCCTTGGTTAGGGTATCAAAAGGTAACAGCAAAATATATTGCTGCAGAAATCAAGCAATGCATTCACGAACGAACAGTGCCAAAAAGAGAAAACCAACAAATGGTGAAAATAAACTTACCCAAAAAAGGTTAAAAATCAATCGCCCAATCTGCGGAACGAGTGCATGCAATGCTACAGTTCGGGCATATCCGAACATGGAGTTTACTACTCGCAAACACTAGGATATATTAATAAATAAATTCAGGTGTATTTAGAATCCTCCGATTGCATTTAATCTGTTGTTTAATTAACAAAATATTGTGAAAAAAGTGAAGGCGATCGAAAGTTAAAGAACCTGAAAATACTCTATGTTTTACCCGCGGGATCTGTTTCCCGTTCTGCACGCACGCAACTCAGGGCACACGAGTTACAAATCGAAGATTGAAATAACAACAAAAAAATGAGAATAAAAAACATTCAAAGAAAGGGTAAAAAAAATGGAGGAGGATGAGGAAAAAAGAGACGACCATCAACACGATCATCAACGAGAACCATAAATAAGACTTAAATGGCATGAAAAACACAACAACAAAGGCAACAACAACAAACAACGATTGCAATGGCAACGTATGCTGCGGCCATTACAATAACAACAACAACAACAAGAGCATTGCGGCCATAAGCCAAGCTAACCACAGCCAACAAAAACAACCAAGAAAAGATAGCAAAAAACAAGAAAGAAAGGTTATCTTCGGCATACCGACTGTATTATACTCTATAATCCAAGTTGGCATACATTTTCCAATGCTAATTATATCAAATATACCAATTTGATAAGAAACTTGTGTCAAACTCTTAATTTTCAGCTAAAATCTATTGTTCCAATGAAAGGTATTGGATATAGTTATCCGTTACATGCAGAAATTTAAATTGATGCTGATCAAGAATATATATTAAAACTTATGGGATAACTCCTCTGAAGTGATTTCCAAACATCAGGGCAAAATATCTATCTCCTTGGTAAGGGTATAGTAATAAATAAAAATAACAACAACCAAGCCAAAAACCAAACGAAGTCAACCAAGCCATGTATAGCTGCTATAAAGGCTGCACCAACAACTGCAACAACAACAAAAATCTGCCGCACCTTAAAAACAGACATACGGACAGGGAGACAACTGAGTTTGTTTGTGTGTGTGCCTTGTGTGCTGCGTCCCTCGTCTCATGTATCTGCTGCCTCTTTTTTGTCTGTCTTCTACACTCGTCGGTTGCGTCGTTGCCTGCCGTCGAAATCGACGACGTTGATCAAGCGACCCCAGGAGACTGAGCCCAAGAGTTGAGGAAATAAACAACTGAAGAAAATCAAAGAAAGCTACAGTCAAGCACACTGATTCTCAGATACCCTACGGTCAACTCTTTTCATATTATATATTGTTTACTCTCTCTGACCATACCAAGAAATAACTAAGTAAATCTTTTATGAACTATATCGATCTTCAATATGTTTCTCAGTGTTCAGTTTGAAAGATTTATTATTTTAACCTAATCAACTGTATAAATACTTAACTGGTCAAAATTATCTTCTTTTGAGCGTTGCAAAAGTCAGATCAAAATAAATATACCCTCTTCAAGGGTATAACAAAAAACTGACGCGTGTTGCTCTGCCCATATCTTTGACTCGATCTTGAGGTGACTTTGGCATGCATCCAACCTCAACCCCAGCACCAACTCCAACTCCATCTTCAACTCCAAATCTCAGCTACAGCCCGAATAAAGTGGAAGACATTGGTAACCAATGGGTGTGGCCAGAGATCCAGCTTTGATGAACCCTCAATCGCTCCCCACTCTCGTCTGATGGAAATTTGAGTTATTTCTTATGTTCACATCGTGAAAGATCCAAATTTGATTATACGTACACTGAGCTTATTACATTGGTTCATCCTACTGAGGTGAGGTATATCGTTTACCAAATTCGCTTACAGGGAATCTATGAATCTAAGAGTAAAGTACTCGTGACGGTAGCCCTGTTCCAACTCGTTATATACGAGTATGTAATTCTGTATATGTCCGTCTGTCTCTCTACAAACGTGTTCATTTGCTTATGGCCGAACCAGAGCCAGTTCCCCACTCACTCCTTCCTCTCCGTCCCCTCCGTTGCCAAACACTAGGCATCATCCAGTTGGAGTTCCATTGTAATTGCGTATAGCTTCAAGTACAATCACAATACATTAACATCTAATTGACAGACGGACTGGCAGCCTGGGTCTGAGCAAGAAACAAAGCCAGTGCTCAACTGGGACAGTAGCGTAGAAGGCAGGGGGAGGTTTGAGATGTGGCAGACAGCTTAGTTTTGCATGCGAGAGATATTGCTGAATCGTATTTTACGCATTGGGAGTGCGAACTTGTCGAGCAGGCTCCAAAAGCTTACGCTAACCTATAAAGAATCTTGAGCAATGCTGTTCACATCTGACATGTACATATGTAGATACCAGAACTGATGCGAGATCTTTCTGAACTGGCATAAACAGCTCCTTAGGTATATCGACCAAATCCCGATTGGACCTAAACATATCGTAGAACTGTAATCAAACTATTTTCATCTACAAAATTCTTATATTATATATTATTTTCAATACTCTCTATTATTGTTTAACATTTTGAAATTGAATATTGCACATTTCAAACCTCTCCGCAATTGTTTGATGTATTTATTATAAACCTATAATAAGCATTAGGTTAATCAATAAATACCTTTGCCAAAAATGGCTTTAGCTTTATATTTTAGTATAAGAATCTGAGCCAGTAATGTTCTTTAAATAGACTCAGGTAGAGGGAACAGCTCGACGTATCTATTGCACCACTAACTGAACTCGAAGTTAATTTCAAGAGTTTCAACTTGAACACATTCATCTGGCGCGGTTTATAGCAACACCAACGTATCAAATTTCCAGGCTGCCCCCGGCTGCAAGCAGATCCTTTGCCTCTCTCTGTGCCTTGCTGGCGAGTGTCAAAGGGCAGAAAAGAGTTGAAATTTATGTGAGCTGAAAACAAGAGAAAAGTTAATTAAACTTGAAAATAATAAAAGCAAAGCACAGCGCAAGCATGAAGAGAAGGATGGAAAGGGGGCAGGAGCAAAATAATAACGCAAAAAGTGTACAACGAAAGCTGCCCGCGGCCCATCAAAGGGAGGGGGGGCAGTAACTGCCCGTCATTAGCATATCGCCCCGGGCTTGAAAAGGGCTGCAGTGCGAAGGTATCCGCCAGCTGATGCCGATGACACGCTGCCCAGGATAGCAATCGGATTGCGGATGGGGAGGAATGGACGGGGAAACGGGTGACGATGACTGCGTTGATATTGACATTGCCTGCGAAGACCCTTCTCCTTCCCCTTCGCCATCCCTGGGCATTATCTGCAATCGCGGACTGCAATAAAAGCGGACAATAATTAAAACTGGTAACGACATCGCGCCCAGCTCTTCAGATAAGGCGACTATATATGGTGACTTTTGGAAGGCCAAAATAGAGAAAATCTCTGTTACTCTTTTTTGAATTAGAATAAAACACTCTTACTTTTATGCCTCGTATATGGTATGTGATAGTACTACGGAGACCTATGCGAAGGTTCAGCATGCCGAACACCTAATATCTTTGTAGTATTTCATTCAACTCTAGACAAGTTCTTCCTTTGACTGTTGGGCAAATAGTTGATGCTCATACATCCAAAGTTTTATTGACTGAGAAATACTTTTATGATATATGTATAAAAGAAACCAATTAAAAGTAAAAGCAAAATAAATAATATCCCATAGGTTTTTATAACCTACAAATATTCTATGTGTCAGTCGCATTGGTTGAGAACAGAACATATAAGCTATAAGATCTTTCTTTCAATCACAAGTATCTAAGGTCTCTCCATGAGTTCATTAGTATTTCAGTATTTCTCTTACCTCGACTGAAGGGTTGAAAATATCTTGTTGTAGTGTCATAAATCAGTTGTCTCAATTTTTCATTACAAGTCAAAGCCGTAACCTTTTCTATGAATTCATTTCGGTGCAGGGTAGCAGACAGTCGGCTTAACTGGACTGTAATTTTCATTATTTGTTTTCTTTTTTTATTCAACATTTTTACTGTCGCTGAGTTGACTGAAAAAATAAGGGGAAATTTGAAGCGAAACGCGCTGAATTCATATTAAAATGTTGTTGTTGTTTTATTTTTCCGGTAGGTTTGTTTAATTTCTGCAGGTTCAAACAACAAATAACCGTAAAAATCTTTGCCGTATTCACTCGACAGTCATAAAAGGGATTTTATTTTAATTACATGCGAGTTTTTTCTCCCTTCATTTTGAATTTCTCTGAGAGGATTTTCATTCAGTCGATGACAATAAGTCGGTGGTAACCCTGGCACCCCCTACCCACTGGCTCTGCCCCTGCCCCTGCCCCTGCCACGCCCCTTTGCCGTGTTGACTTTTATAATTAAGGCCTTTGTGTGTGCGCGTTTCCAGCTGGATGAAACGCAGCAACAGAATCCGAAACTGAACCAGAACCGGAACCAGAGTCAGAGCCAGCTTACCTGGGAGAAATCGCAGAGGGGGGTCAATGGTGGCTGACAATGGTTATAAGAGAGAGAGACAGAGATTGAGAAAAGGGGGAGAGTCGCGTAAAAAGGATTAATTGTGCGCAATTGAAGAAAATATATTGCAAACGGAAGAAAAAGTTCGCTCGTGAATGTTTTTTCAGCTTTTCCATTAAATTATGCCAAATCATTTAAATGCGACGCAGTGAAAACTTTTTTGCCCCCCACACACACAACAAGAGGAAGAAGCAGATGATGATGGGGTGGTGGAGGAGGAGGAGAAGGCAAAGGAAGAACTTAACCACTTGCCATGTTTCTAAGGATCTTCATGTTATTGTTGTTTCGCCATTATTGTTCTTGTTGTTGCTGCTGTTGCTGTTGCTGTAAGGAAAACAGCTTAAGTTCATAATGCTCTGTTTGTGAGTGGGTTGAGGCGCAAAGTTGTGGTTGCCCATCCTCCTCGTCCGCCTCCTGCTCCACCTCCTTGGCAGCCCTTTCGGTGCGTACAATTGCCATGACAACAGTCTCTGCCTCAGTCTGCTCCCCCTTATACGCTGCCACAACCATGTCCCCCTCCCTCTGCTCCTTTTGTGGCACACACAATTTCCACATGCGTTCTCGGGTTAATTGCTCAAGTTCAAAATTAAAATATTTATTACAATGAAAAACTTTGGCACTTTGATGACGCCAGCAAGACGAGGATGAAACAACAAAGAGAATCGGGTCGATGGGTATAACAGGGTCGCAGAGGGTCGCAGAGGCAAATACCGATTAGGTAGTTCGACTACCGAAGCTGCTGTCGGTCGATTGGATGCGTCACAAGTCAGTTGGGAGTCAAGTAATCTGGGCAAACAAATCTCAAGGCTAATCCCTTAGAATCTCTTCACAAACTCTTACAACATCAACATATAATCCCGGATTAGACTTGACAAGACACTCGTAAGTCTTACACTTTGAATTAATCAAGTTTCCAAGTCCAATCAGCTGAGTGCAGCGCAAATGTTGTAAATATTGTACATATTCTATATTGAAAATATTCTATATTCAATCTATTCTTTATTGAACCTATTCCATATTGATAGACCTATTCCACATTGTATAGTTAATTTATAGTCTTTAATCTGTTACACGACTAATGCAGATAAGACTTGCGAGTGCTGATAAGGAATGTCTGGAGCTGTGTTGATTCCCCTCTTTAGACAGTGGAAAACCTGTGCAATTTTCTTCGTTTAATGTGTTGCAAACTTAGAAATCGCTATGGTTAGTCCGAGAGTTTAGTTTATTTAGGAACAGCAACAATCAACTGAATGTTTGTACGATGCCAGATGTTTTTGCAGTGAGGGGAGACTTACTCTTTATAGGGTGGCCCTGCTTAGTTTCGCTTGGAGCAGCTGTTAATAACTCCGACGTTATTCAGAAAGAAAACAACAGAACAGCAACAGCAACAGCAACAGCGATAGCGACAACAAAGTGAATAAGCAAGTGTTGCGGAAATGATTTGACGCTGCCTGCAACAAGCTGAAACCTCCAAGGTGCGAGTCGTCTGCCTCCAGTTTCGATTTCAGTTTTGAGAATGGAGCTAGGGCTGGAGCTGGGGCACGTTGCTTGCTACTTGATTGAAAAGTGTTTTGCTATAAATTCAACTTTTCTATTATCTTTATCTTATGAGCCACACGCGCTGCGGAGCAGGGCAGGGCGGAGTGGGACAACAACAACAAGAACAACAACAACGAGGACGGCATCAGCAGTAGCATCACTCAGAACAGGATCCATTAGAGCTCCCAGCTGGCAAAAGCTGCAACTGCTGGTAAAGGCTGCTGCCAGTTGAATGTGCTGCCAGGCAACGTGGCAGTTGCTTTCATAATTGTTTCCTCCTGCTGATGTGGCAGAGTCGTAGGAGGCGGAGAGAGCGAGAGAGAGTTGCCTTAGAGTACAACAATATAGAGGGTTCCGCACCCTTTGCTGATGAACACGTACACAGTGAGAACAAGTCGAGTACTCTCGACTGTTATATAATTAAAATTATTTCATTTTCTATATAACTTGACTGTTATATAATTAAAATTATTTCATTTACTATATAACTTGAAGAAATCATTTCGATGATAATACTTATTGTATACAGAAAAAAAAGTTCTAGCTTTCATTTTACTCTTGTAGTTAATGTATTTTTTAATTTACGGAGGCGGAATGGGGCGTGGCCAAATTTTAACACTAACATTATTTGCCTACAATACAAAGACATATTGTCCCCAAGTTTGGTTGCCCTAGCTCGTATAGTCTTCATGATATAGGTGTTCATACGAACAGATTCGACTGTTGGTCTCTTTATTAGTTAAAATAGAGAATTACAAAAATGGAAAATTCACCAAATTGCACGCTGTGGAGTCCTCTGAATACGCCTCCAAGACTGTCGACGGGGGGGCTGCTCGTCTTCTACAAATTTGGATAAAATTAAGAGTACCAATCCCAAGGCTGCACAAAATACAGAGTTCTTTTCTTGAATTCGTGGCAATTCAAAGAAGATAATATCGTGCAATGAGTCCAGTGTAGGGATGTTTCCTGTTTGGAGTTTTGACCAAACGCGCTCGTTATTTATCGACACTTCAAAGGCACCCGAATAATTCGGCTGTGGATAGACAAATTTTGAAATTACTATCATAAATTCGCTTGCCTTTCCTCGGACGTAGATCAGAACATACCAATTCTAAAAAGCAGAATGCAATCACAATTGCTGTGAAGCCAAGCAGAGCGAGCTTATTCAAAAAGAGTGTTATGCGTTGAGACAGAAAGCATCCGCGTATGTTTATGGTATTCCAAAACATATCGATTCCCAGGGTCTTGAATATGTTGAACCCTGAAAACAACTTGTACAGATTGAAAACCCAGAAGGCACCCAAGACAGTGCAGAGTGTTTTGCTAAAATTTGTCCAGTAAAAACGCCCCTCAATTATGTAATTGGGATAACTTGATGTTAAATTCTTAATATACATTTCCTGAATCTCCTGATATTCGGGCTGAACGCTGGAAAGACAAATAAGCCGTAGCCTGTTAAAGATATTTGTAGTCTAACTTGTAGATTGCCAACTCACCAAGCTGATATTACGATCTTAGTTCTAAAACATAAATAGTAAACTGCACCCAGCCACATGAGCAAGAGAATTATTTTACGCATCTTGTTGGTAGTTCAACTGAAAAAAAGAAACTGAGTGTAATATTCAAGTTCGACAATCAAATAAGCGAGAGCCGACGGCAATATGCATAGCAAAAGCTCGGCTTATCGCTCAAGTATAAGCAAAGTCGGGGGAGAGTGACCATATTTAAATACGTATACATATACATACATATAATAAATGATAGCGTTGCGTCGTGAGGCCCCTTCGCTTTGAAGACTCTGTGTGTACTGAGAGAAGTTTGCCGATGCAATGCAATGTAGAAGCGAAAGAGAGAAACCCGAGGCTGTTGCCGAAGAGCGAAGCGAATCAGTGCATACAAAACGAATTGTTGAACGAGATGTCGATAAGAAGACTTCTTCAGTAGTGTATATTTCGGGCAGTGTTGTCGTCTGTTCTGACTACTTTGGCAACTCTTTGCAATTGTGTGAATCCCCAATTTTCATGCCACCTTCTGCTTGTCCCTCTTCCTCTCTCTCTCTATCTGCACGGGCAGCGTTCTCGTTCGTCATTATCGAGCAAGCTCTGGCTGTCATTACTTTTTATGGCCCGGCAACATGATGCAGTAGGTGAAGTCGTAGAAGGTACCCCCTTACGGCAGTTAAAATATAATTTCAGGGCAAATCAGCTGGCGAGAGGCTGCTGATGTGAAACATCAAAGAAGAAAAGAGCGAGACTGGGAGTGAGGGTGGCAGTTAGAAAGAGAGAGAGAGAGAGAGAGAGAGAGAGAGAGTAAGAGGCAGAGTGTGCTACCTAATAAGCACTGCTGGCAGTACTTGGCCCCCACCCAGGCCAACCTGAGACCACAGAGCTCAGCTCAGCTGCCGTGGTGGCAGTTGTTGAAAATTAAAAACGCGTTTTTCGTCCTTTCAACTTTACTTTAGCTACATGTGTAACCCTCTGGCCTCCGCCCCTTCTGGCCTCGACGCCATGGCACCCTCTCGACAACCCCTTCTCGTGCCAAACCAGCCGAAAGTTTGTCAGCCGTTTTACAGTGTAATTGATTTATCATCCGAGGCCTGCCCCGCCTCCTAGCACCCTCCCGCCTCCCTGCGGCCTGCTCGACAATCCGTTTAAGGTCGTTAGCTAATTAAATCGCAGTCTGTTTTGAAAGCTTCTTATGGCCTACGCCCAATACCCTACCACAGAACCGGGAGGGGGGGGTGCTCCACAGCCGCCTCGTGTTGCGTCCTGCACACCCGACGTTGCGCTCTACACTTCCACGGGGTATTCCAAATTAGCCTTTTCAACGGCAGCGACAGCGACAGCGGCTTATGTTGTGCGAGTTTTAATTAAATTAAAATTAAAACACAGCGCATAAAGTTTTCCCTGTCCGAAAGTTTCATTCTAGTTTCAAACCAGTGATGTCCCAAGCCCCTCTCCATCCCCCACCCCCGCCGCTATCCACGTCCTGTCATGTCCAAAATACGTGTGAAGCATACGGCAAAAAACTAAAATCCATTTTTAATTGCTTCCACATTTCTGACAACCCCACCCACCAATGAGAATGCATACACATACTATAGGGTATTATAATGTGAACCTTTTGTTCTCATTTTGAAAAACTAATTTATAACCAATGAAAATAAAAGAAGATAAATATAACGAAGATTTTAGAACTTTTTAGCTAATGCCAAAGTCTACTGCGATTGTTCCTATTGAAGTAATATACATTATATATACTATAGTGCATTATTCAGTTCTTAAAAGCTCTATCAAGCTGAAAATGTATATTAATTGAAATTTGAAGAAGATTTTTATGAGCACTTTAATTCTTGCATGATATTTAGTATAAAAACTTTAGATTTAAGTTATATTCATAGTATAAAGTAGGTAATATTTATGAAACTAAAACATTATATATAAGATATTATATATAAGCCTGGAACAGTACAAATATTCATGTAAACATTCGTCAAAAAAATTAAATTTTAATGAAATTTCATCATCAGCTTTTTAAATTAATAGAATATCTAAGATATGAAGAATTTGGTTATATAGAAATATAACACTAATCTTCAGATTGTGTCTGAGTATCGATGCATGCATACTACAGCTAAAATAACGTGTGCCAAGACGGACAAAGATAGCTTGCCTTTCAAGAATATATATTATATACCTAATCGATTTTTTCTTTCTTTCATTCCGATCTCTACAATACCCTGTAAGTGCGACAAGTGAATATGGCAACAGCATCAACGTTCTTTACTTCCTTGGTTGATCAGCAGCCCTCGGTAGTTTTAGTTGTTTGTTTTGGGGATTTAAACTTTTTACGCTCGACATATCAATAAAAGCGCACTGTAGCATTACCCAGCGCGAAGGCAGAGGCGTTGCAAACGGGAGCAGTGAGGATTAAAGTGGGGATGGGCAGGCGGGGGAAAGGGATTAGTGCGAGGGGTCTTTGACTGCACGAAGTTCAACGCCATTTTGTTTGCCGTGGCCCAATCAGGCGCCCACACAAAGTTACAGCTACGCCCCCTGCCTTCCCCCACCCTTCCACTCAGCACACACACACATACGGAGGCAGTAAGAGCCGCATACAAAGCGCGAACATTCCACTCGACGTCTCTAATTAGTAGAATTTAATCTTCACACTATGGCAACGTCAAGGCGCCCCTCGACCCCATCACAATCCTCCAGCCCCACCAACATTGCTCATTATGAAAAATTTCAAATTAAAAAGGGGCAAGGGGAAGGGTGAGCGAGAGAAAGAGGAACAGGGGCTGCTGCCAAGTAAAAGTTTCTCTCAAGAAGCGACGTGGGGATTTGCATAAATGCCACAACACGAGGCTGCAACGGGGGCAGCTACCACACTCCCTGCCTGCCAGCCAGCTCTGTGTGTGCTCTGTGTGTACGTGCGTACTCGTGTGTGTGTGTGTGTGTTTGGTGTGTGTATCACACATCATGATTACATAATTTAGCTATTAAAACAGGGAACGTAGGGGGGAACGGGGCCGGTGCCGAGGCTTATTTATGCTTCAACACGCCAGTCGAGCGCAGCTTCAAAGACAACCAGAGAGAGAGAGAGAGGGAGAGGGCCTAACAAGTAGTGAGGATGAAGAAGGTCCCAGGGGGAATCGGGGAGGATTCGAGGATTCCAGTTGAACGGTCCACACATGTGCACTTGATTTACTCATTAGCGTTACTTTTCGCCTCAGAATAGAAGCTTGCCGGGACTGCCGAGAACTGCCAGTTAACCGCAGCTCCATCTCCTGCCCCAACAGCCATCCTCAGCACCCTTCCCTTACCCGTGCACTACCACGATTCCCAGTTTCAGCTGAGTTCATTTCGGTTCGGTTCGCTTTGGTTTGCTTTCTATTATATCCTGCATCCTGGCGCCGCGTAGGCATAAGCCGCTTAACCGTATCCTTTATGAAAATGTAATTGCGTGTGCGTGTGTGTCTCCACTTGTGTGTGTGTGTGAGTTCTCCCTAAGCCCTAATAATCCCGACTATTTTCCCAAGCGAAGGTAGAATGTCGTCATAATGTGTGAATGTGTGTATAAGACCTAAACTGGCCTCGCTTATTACGGCAAAAGTCAAGAGTTTCATCTCTCACATCTTAATTCCACATCCATGCGATGTTATCGATTACTTATCGAATGAAAACAATCTAAGAATCAAATATCGTTCTATTTATTGTGTGAAAATTCAAAGATTGCACCTCTCACAGTTCAATTTCTGAATTATTATTTACTTATCGATAATAATATCACCCAATAATATCGATTATTTATTGATGAAAGCATTCTAAGTGTGCTCTCTATCGGTTGTCACAGTTATGCTGATATAGAGCTGAGCTTTATGAAATATATTATATCTTTTCTTTTCCATCTCTTTTTGATTCACTTTGATTTCAATTTAAAAATGAACTTCTTATCCGATTCCTTGAGGTTATCGCATTTTTCTGCAACTCATGAGTTTGTCACGCCTCTTAAATGGAATTCATTTCCTTGCCCCCTCCTCCTGCTTTCCTCTCTTACAACCCATGCTTGCTGTGTGAGGAAAACGCACTGATAAGATCACTTCATAAAGCAAAGAAGAAGCAATGCGCCAAGATGCGTTTCTCACCTCACGCCTTGTGGCAATGGAAAATGTCGGAAAATTGCTCAATTTTCCGTGGCAACAATGTGAAAGACGAAAAAACGAAAGAGAAATTTATGCTAATTTCCAAACAACTATCACAACTTAACATCAGTCGCACCCCACCCCATCCCCCTTCCTGCTCCACGCCTCTGCGCTCCACTCGAGCAGCAACACACAACGTCAGCGTAGCGAAGTAACCTAATTAATTTGTGGCTCTCATTAGCAACAATTGAAACTGCCACAGTCAACAACAACAAAAGAGCCTCTTCTACCCCCCCCCAACACCCTCCAGCTCACCCCCTTAGAGCCACCAAGTTGGTACCCGAAATTGTCGGCGCTACAAATGTAGATGGGGATTATTGGACGGCTCAGCCTTTCCTGACACTCCCGAAAATGTTAAATGCGTAAGGGAAAAGTGCGAGGGGGAGAGAGAGAGAGTGAAAGAGAGGAAGTGCTAACATGAGAACAAGAAACTGAAGTGCTACAGACGAAAGTAAGCCGGCAAATACTCTACGCGATTACGATTGTAATCTTTGTATCTTTGGCAATGGTTCTCTGTTCATTATTCTCCATATTTCATATATTTTAATTAACGGCAAGAGAACCTAACTTAACTACTAACTAATTTTTATTACGCTAAGTATATCATATAAATTAAGTTTCTTAACATTTAAAACATTTGTTACAATTATTCATTTTCATATGTGAACAATATTTCCCAATAAAAGTCAAGGGAACTAAATTATGATGTATTCTCTGCAGGAAATGAAAAGAATTGAGATATACTGGCCTTGGCTCTTCAGATGATTTATTGGAACATATACCATGTTCTAGAAGATAATTAATAATTAGTTTTCATTGAGAAGTCGCTGCTCTCTCTCTTTCTCTTGCTAATTGAGACCCTTCCGGGCAGGCACATCAATTAAGATGAATGTCGACATAAGTAGAGGATCAATTGCATGTGTCAGCGCAGATCGGTTGATCGACTTACCAAACAGACCCTAGAAGATCCCTAATGAGAGTACGAACGAGCGAGGCGTCAATCAATCAACTTGCAGGAGTGGAAAACAACACAATTCTTTGCTTGCATGTTGCATTTCCTGCCCGGAATCTTCGGCTAATGATCCAAGGGGTTGCTGAGGGAAAATTCCTGATAATTCCAATGGTCTCGTTCCCATCGTGCCAGCATTGCCGATGGACTCTATTGTCCAGGTGGGAATGGTGGGTAGGGCAAATGTAAATATTTATGAAAATGGAATAAAAAAGTTAACTAATTTTCGGCTTTGTTGCGTTGACGTGTGAAGCGAGCGGGAAAGTGCGGGCGGGAAAGCCGCCAATGGATTGCATACTTTGGGGGATGGGGTAGCGAGAGGAAATGCCCCTCACCCGCTGCTGTCCATCACCTGCTAGTTAGCCACAGGTCAGGTCTCCGAAACTGGACTGTGCGTGAGTTGGGCCTATTCGAGGCGGCGCAGCGCTGTCAGTCGTCACTCACACCCTCCCGCTCCACTGCCCTCTCTCTAACCCCCTTGTAGAACGACCGCATGACATTTTCGTCCGCTTTTCCGTTGCCCGATATGCAAAATCATGTGACCGCTTGGTCGGTCGCTCGGAAGGTCGGTCAGGTCGGTCGGGTCGGTCGGGCCGTCGGTTTGGTCGGGTCGGAAGGGCCTCTGATCGCTATCTGGGCGCTAATATATGCGTGGGCCGCGAACGGCCGCAAAATACGTTTGGTAATGCATAATTCGAGCCACTTTTCCGGCGAGTCGCAGCCCGCTGGCCGGCGAACCAAGCAACCACTGGACACACCGGCCACACCGACCACATTTGAGGCTTTGTTCACCTCTAGCTGGGAATATCATTTAATTAACATTTTTCCTCGCTTTCGAGGCGAAAAATAATCACGCATAGGCGTCTGCAGCGCATAGGTAAGCCGCCTAGCACAGTGGTTGTGTGCACAATAATTGTGGACAAATTATTTGTTCCACATTTAAGGAAGAGCCCCGATCTAAAGGAAGAAAGTACATATTACACAGATAGAGTATGTAGAAAATTACAAAATTGAAGAGATTTTTAGTAACAGAATATAGAATCGTAAATATCAAAAAATAAAAGGGAGAACCTTCTTATAAACATCCAAAAAAAACTGTAGAAACTATAAAAAAACCTGACAGTTTCGATAAAAACAGTAAAGAACATCCAGTTTAAATACAATAAATTTTAATTAAATTTATTTTCTTCTCATTTAAGGTTTCTTTCTTTTTCCTTTTCTTTTCAAAATTAAAATTATTCTTATTTTTATATTTACAATTCATAATTTACAAACAATTTGGATTAGTATATTAATTATCATAATTACACATAAAACTATATAAAATATCATGATAAGCTACCGATGATATGAACAGTGACTGTGAGTTCTCAACACAACCAAGCACATAATTCATTAGTCTTTTAATAATATATAAAACCTGAGCTAATATATTTACCTATTATATATATTCATTTGCACCACAGTGCATTCTGCTTAGTCAGCTGTTGTAATATTCTCTGGCTGTGCGCGGGCTTTTGGCATAAGTTATGATTATGGGAACTGGAAACATTGACATTACTTAGCTTGGCTCTGTTTCGGCTCGGGGTTACATAAATTTAATTGTTTAGGCCTTTTTTCATCCAGCCCATGCACACGCACAGCCACAGGCCCCAGAGTCTTGGATAGTTATGGTATATGGCTGAATATGAAGCGAAGGAAAAGGAGAGTTACTTATTTTAGTCACTCAGCAGGCCATTTCTGTAGGCAGCTGTGCGTTGCGTATCTTACGGATACGCAAACAAAGAAAAAACTGGACTTTTGATTAATTACGATATATTTTTGGTCGAGTGTTTTCTGCGGCATTTAGGCGTGATATTTGTAACACTTAGCTGAGTGCAGAACAACTGCGGATGGGTCACGGGCCTCTGGGCGCTCTCTCTCTCTCTATGGTGGCCAGTCCAGTCTGAGGTCTCCCGCTATGACTGCGATAAGGCTAATTAACCCATTACGCCATTATTATTCATTCTTCCTCTCTCTCTCTCTGTCTTGCAGGGTGTTTTAAGTCTATTTTGGCTTCTTTTTAGTTGAGCTTGTGTTTTGGGCCGTCGCACACGTGTCGACTTACAAATCTGCGCAATAAATTCCAATTTTGCGGCCTAATGGATCCTCCTCTTCATTCGAGAGCGACCAATTAATTTGGCCACTGAATGGACCTTAATTAGCACAACATCCCGACCCCAAGCACCTTTTTCTGTCCCTTGACCAGCACAAAGGTACCTATATGAAATACCTATGCTCGGCAAGCGTAACCGATTCCGGTACTTAAGCTAAATCAAGACGAATTTCCTCAATTTTGAATATTATTGAAATACGCATTTACTTCTATTAGAACTTAAAGAGATATGGGAAGATGGTATGTACCCTATAAGCATACAGTTTAGAAGCAGCGTTAAATAACCTAAAATTACAATACATTTGTACATATTATAAACTTATGTTCATATGTACACAGTAGTATGTCATACATAACCTATGCATAATCGGCTCAAAGATTCCTAGTTAATAAAAATATTCATCAACTTCCGATATACATAGGTTTCAGTTAGTTCCTCCTTGTAAAATTTTGATATAAATTTCAAGAATTGTCGATATTTATACAAATTCATAAATATTCTTCATCATAATCTATAGGAAGGCAATGAAGTTGGATTTATCAGTGTTAACTCAACAAACTAAGCTATAAACAGACGAAGGCAGTTCCAGTTAAGAGTATTACGACAATTTTCAACTAAAATTTTAAATAAAAGAAATAATTATTAGATAAACTACTCTGTGAAGTCATATCACTCATATTTTGTACTTATCTAAACGAATGAACTGCACAATATCGCCGAGGCCTTAACAGACAACTATAAATACTTCAGTTCTTTATGATAGTTTATTTCGTTCGTTTTACAGATGACAATATAACAACAGCTTGTATTTTAATCCCACAAACTTAATAGATCTTCCCCAGTGACTTGGCATCAGTTCCACTGCGTGCCTCCTGTGCCCACTTCCATCTCCATTAACACAACGCAACAAAAACAATTAAATGCGGTCCAAACATTTCTCGCTTAACTGCGCGACAATTTTCGCAGGTTGCTGAAGGAATTTATGTGGCTAATACTTGCCAGACGCAGCAGGAAGTGGCAGTGGCAAGAGTGGGGACAGTGGCAGACAGGCAGACATTAGTTACAATTCGCCATAAGCCCGAGGATCCCTCGACTGGGGACCTTTGGTTAACAAGACAAATGCAATTTTAACGGCGACAAGGACAACATTCGCAAAGCCCATTGATTAATTTGAAATTTATGAACCGCTCGTAACTTTTGCTCTCCAGCTACAGCTCACCCACCTCCCGTTCCTCTTCCCCTTGCCCGACCCCGTTCTGACAGCCCACGCTCATATACATTTTAATTAAACGTTGGTCGCGGGGCTCACCCAGATGGATACTTGACAATTTCATGTTAATCCCGGTCACGGAGTCGCAGTCGCAGTCGGCCAGGTCCAGGTCCTGGTCCTGATGCAGGGCCCGATCCTGTGGCACCATTCCGCCGTGTCCCATAATCGTAAACATTGAGCGAGCGCAAAACTGGCATAAATATCATTTGAATAACGAGACGACGTGGGCCAGCAAGAGGAACAGGGGAAGGTGGAGGTGGAGGAGGAGAAGGTCCTTCTGCCTGGGTCAGAATTCAGTTGTATTTGAACTTGGCCACATTCGAACAGGCGACTTAATTACGCGTGCCAAGCCAAGCTGCTTTTGTTATTATCATTCAGTCAGCCGGTTGTGCGTTTCCTTCCCCTCCTTCCCTGCCCTGTCCTGTGCACACCTCACACTGCCTCCTGCTTCCTCTTGCTCCCCCTTGCTCTCTTCCTCTGGCCCTGATAATGTTTTGCAAGAGGCATTGGCTGCGCTTAATGAATTTATTTGTTACGCATGGCGTACTTTGAATTGGCGTCCGCACACAGACACACACACAGGCACACACACACACACAGAGAGAGCAGCATCATTGTCCTGCATGGCCTTAATGAAATCCATTATTACGCAAGCCATTCCCATTCCTTTCACACACTCTCGCACAAAGTAAATACACTTATTACGCAAAAGTGTTGTGTGTGTGTGTGTGCGGAAAGGAGACAGCAACAGAGTCGGAAACAGAGGCGGGGAAAGGCATAAAACGCAGCAGGAGCGGAATATTACGCACAGGAGGCCACGTCGAGGGGTTAGAAGCGATAATGATACGAGACGGTGAAAGGAACAAGCAGAGGAGGGAGAGGGGAGAGAGAAGAGAGCTGGGTCGAGCAGGGCTGTGCTCTAAAGCGGCGTCAATTGCCTCGCTTTAGTTTTAGAGAGATGCAAATAGCACGCCCTTTGACCCCGCGGCAGCATCAATTGTTCTGCAACATAGAAAAAATCGATTTTGAAAATATTCGAGGCGAAACAATTCAATTAGAAGGAAATGTGACCCGCATAAGGCGCAGCAGACTTCTATGGAAGTGCAATCAAGTGGAAAAAGAACAGAAGTACATATTAAAAACTTATACAATTTGTGTACGATAGTTTTGCCGATAGTTTGTGGATGCAGAAACAAATAATAAAGAAACAAAAACAAATAATGCAAGTAAAGGAGGTGAATAAACAGATTAGATTTGTGATAAATTTTAAAACAAATAGTTATATGCATACGATAGTAATATAAAGACGATATATACGATATAACTAGAGCATACAGCAAATGAAAGTGAGTTGCGATTATTTAAGTATACGATAGCAATCGTTGTAGTAATCACTTAAAGAAATTTGATTGAAATACATATAACTATGCAAACTGTACGATAGTAACAGACAGACAAACGCATGTTTATGTATACGATAGTTCCACTACGGAAACTTTATTTTTAATACTGTACAGTAAGAAAGTAAAACGATTTGATTTAAATTCAAATTATTTTGAATAGAATGATAAGTTATTGGATAAGTAAACGATAGGGTAGATTAGGGAAACTGTATTATACCCACTGTCTCAGTCTCGTTTCAAAGTGGAGGGTTGCCCTGCTAGCTAAATCTTTCTATATCAAACAATACCTGCCTTCGTCTGCAATTTCATCTCCCTCTCTGTTGGAGAAAGTTTCAATTTAGAACGCAACACTCAATGTTTACATTGCTACTTTAGATACTTAACCCAATCTTCAACTGGAAATGGGCGCGGACCGCAAGTTGCTGCTGCGACAGCTGAATGCGGGATCTGCCTGGGGGTTGTACGCAACTTTTTCATTACCCACGAACGCATCCTTCTTTCATCCCATCATCTCATCAGTGGCACACACAGCTCTATCATTAAAACTTAAATGACCTTCCTGACTTTTACGATGCTCCTTCAAAGTTTTCTGACTCCTGATATCACACCAGGACCATTCAGGCATTCAGTCGGGCATTCAGTCGGGCATTCAGTCGGGCATTCATTTGAGCATTCGAGCATTGAAAGTTTCATTCATTCGCTGGCTCATTCAATCTGGCACCCTCCCCTGGGCCCCGGGGGGTGTCAGCTGCTCATGACATTCTATTACCGGCCCACTGACTGTATCTTTGTATCTACGAGTATCCTGTGTACGCATGCAACTATCTTCAGCTGTATCTAGATACGCAATAAATGCTTTCTATTTAATGAGTCCCACCCCCCTCTCTGGCCAGGGGAAGTGCTGGAATTTACATGGTCTCTGGTTTATAGATTCTATTTATGGGACGTTGCTTTAATTGCCGCAAGGAGGAGAGAGCAACATCCACGGCATATGTCCGTCTATATGACCAACCTAATGGACGCTCGTCGGCTTCTACGACTCATTTATCATGTGTCAAAATGTTTAACTAAATGGCACTTTGCCGAAAAACTTTCCACCCGTGCCCCGGGCCCCGTGCCTCGTGCCACGATCCGGGGCCAAAGGAGTGTTTGCTAAGTAGTTACTTTTAATAGTTATCCTGCTGCTGCCGTCCAACATAAATAACTCTGCCCAAGTGCTAACAATCTTCGAGATACTTTGCCCGCCTTGGCAGAGAGTGATGAATGGCCCCAGAGGCAGAGGCGGCCAAGAGGCTCCAACGTAATTATATGCAGAGCCCACAAAATGTTTAACACATGAAGATGACCGCAAAATATCTTAATCGGGCTAGCTGCCCCCAGGCTTAATCCTACTGGCCCCCATTTCCTACCTCCCTCCCTCCCTCCCCCCAGGCACCCCTTTCATTGCGTGCAAGCACTTTCCGGTTAACAGACATTCGTCTTCCAGTCTTACCAGGAAGACCGCCCCAAAAGGGTCAAATGGTGTAAAATTTATGGACTTGAAGCCAATAGAGATTTAATTACTGTGTAAGCCCCATTAAGATCTTGACGTATTCCCCTTGTTTAAACTCTAATTTCCCAACTGACTATTAATAGTCCAAGCAATGGTGGATTACCAGATAAGCAGATACATATGCATAAGAACATAGGGTATATTCAACTGCAAGATAGTGTAGAATTCTCCCTTTCTGTTTTCTAACTTCTTGGAAATGTATTAACTGGAAAGATATAATCCCCGCGATAAATCAGAGAGTGTTAAACCAATTCCTACACATCGTAACTTATGCAAAAGATGAGAACTTGCGATAAACCTCCATCAGATTGCATGTTAACTCATCTTTCGGGAAAGATCTATGAAGAACATAGAAAACATATAAAATATGCAACTTAGTGCGTCTCAGATCGTTGGGGCCTGAGCTGGGCAAGGGGGATGGGGGAAGGGGAACTAACCTTGAACGCCAGTTTGGCTAATTATCGGTATCGGGGTCGAGAGCCGTCTATGGGAATTACGTTTATCAGATGTGTGCACTCATTCGAATGCACTTCCTTCGGAGGCACTCAACGGCGACTTCCCGTTAGCCTCAGACACGCATCAGTTGCTAAACTAAATAAGAAAGGTAAATAAAGAGAGACAGAAAGAGAGAGAAAGGGGAGAGAAATATTACCAATTGAAAATTGCAAATGAAAACGTAGTAGAGAAAACTGGCCATAAGGAAGTGCAAGCACAGATAACGATAAACGATATACGCGATATAAGCTGCATAATTCAAATGTGCAACAACAAAAAAACAATCACAAAGCCAAAGACAAACAACAACAAAGACGCGCGCACAACAAGTTGATGACGTCGACGTCGACGTCAACGGCAGCGCAGTGGCGTTCAAATTGAATAAAAATAAAATATATGCTTGGAACTGTGTCTGTGTGTGTGTGTTCGACTATTTATGTGTATTCCATAGACAACGTCAACAGCAACAACAACCAACAACAACAAAAGCAATAGCAATTTCAACTAAAGTGCACGCAACAACAACAACAACACCTCTAAGGTTGATTGATAAAAACTGTTCAACTGCGGCGAATACTGCATAAAGTGCCAAGAGAGCGCATAAAACAGAGAGAGAAAGGAGACAGCAAGGAGAACAGGCAGAGTAGCAGCACTAACAGAGCAAGCATGCGATGGAGAGGGGGGGAGAGAGCAAGACGTGCATATCGAGTTGCTTCTCTAATGTGACAGCTCAATGCAATTTAGTTGGCAATGACAACCATCAAACAACAACAACAATAATAACAGCAGGAACACAACAGCAGCAGTGGCAGCTCTTTCTAATAGTTACAGTGGGCAACAGAAGTAAACGAACACTGTAAATCATTTCATGTTAAAAGTACATAGACTTTGTTAACTAAATATTTGCAAAAGGAAAAATGAAATAAACATTTATTTTTATTAAATGAAATGAACATTTATTTTTAAAGTAATTTTTATTAACACAATTAGGATTTTTTTAAATTTTTTTACTATATTACTAGTTAAGGAATTCTGAACTAATGTGCATCAACAAAAATATAAAATTCAATTTTAAACCATTTTGGCATATTATTTAGCCGTCACTGTAATTTGCACGCACACCCTCGTACAGTCACTAAAATTTGCACTCACACATACAGTTGCATTTTAAGGTAGCGAATGACGTGAAGACTGTGAGAAATCATAAACGTAATAAGGAACCAGAACTGACAAAGGCAATGGGGAAATAATGAAGCAACGGCAACACTAAGTTGGCAGAGGGAAGGGATGGAGGAAGTCAAAGCAGAGGGAGAATGAGAAGGAGAAAAGCAGCAAAACTGAAACTGTAACTGAAATGCTGCGCAAACAACTTTGAACGTCAATTTGTCAACTTGAAACGAAAATTGAATGCAAAGCTTTGCGCCACGATGTTGACGTTGACGTTGACGGCGAACGTTGGCAGAGCGAAGCTGGCGCGGCGTTGCTGCTGGTAGCGCCTGACGCAGTCAAAGCCAATTTTGGATTCAATTTTTGCTGCATTTTCGTTGCTTTCACTGAACTGTTGTTAATGTTGTGGAGGACAGAGGCGCAGGCACAATCAGCAGAAAGGGGGACGCGGGTAGGGGGGTCTGAAAGTCAAGTCAAGTTAATGCCGTTATCGTAGGTGCGGCAAACATAGCGCTGCCACAGTCGGCGACAGCTGAGGCAGCGACAGCGACAGAGTCGGCGCTTGATAATGAGAAGTTAAAGCAAGAAGCAGAGGTAGAGGCAGAGAGGGTAGGCAGCGGCGCAGGCAGAGGCAGAGGCAGCTGACACGAAAGCTTCCGCGATGTTAAAATGTTGTGCACATTAGAAGTGACGGTGAGTGGGAGATTGGGAGAGCAAGGCGAAATGCAATTCGCTCTCTGGCTTGTGTGCATGTGTGTGTGTGCCCCTAAGTTTGCCTTACGCAGGCAATTCCCAGCGAAATTTAAGACTGCACGTGTTGAGGACTGCATTCATAGGAGAGAGAACTGGAAAGCAAGAGATAGAGAGAGAGAGTGAGACCGGCAGGGTGAGAGAGCACAACCCAATGTCGATCAACGGCAAAGTTGTCCACACACTTAAAATGCAAAAACAAAACTGCCTACGTGAGCGACGTCGTGTCCCCCTCCCGCTGTTTACTAACGTAAACCCTTGATGAACAACAACAACAAAAGTAACTGAATTTGCCGTGAAATGCAATTCCTTTTTTAATTCTTTTTTGGTTTTTGCTGACTGGCAAAATTTGTTACCGCGTTGTGAAGCTTTTTTTATTTTTTGGTGAGTTTTTTGCTGTTATTTTTGTTGTTATTCTGTTTTTCTTTCCTTCGTATTCTGTTTGCTTCGTCCAACAGCAGCGGCGGCGACAGCGATAACAACTTCTCAACCGACGGCAACAATATTTACAGCTGTAGCTGCCAGCCGTTGCACAGTGGTACAAGGTTAAGAATTGTTTGCACTGAACAGTGGAACTTTCGTAAAGTATAGAGAAATAAATACACAAATACCCACACATACACGAACTCATAAATATATTTGTATACATATGTGTGTGTATTAATTTATCTATCCAGCGCCGCCACTTTGCTACACAAAGAGACAGCAAACATTTTTTTTGGCAACACTTGTCTCATGCGCAGTTCGCCCCCATCGGGCCCACTGTGCAACGTGTTGCTGCGGCAGCGACGATCAGCAGCAGCAGCACACGAGCAAAAGTGAACAACAAAACGAGAAAGTAATATTGTGACTACCGCGCCGACATTTCTATACCCTTCAAGGCAAAGTGAATTACGGGGGAGGGAGATAAATTGGGTTGCCAGATGGGTCACGTGTGAAATGAGTTGTTTGCCTACCCACAACAAGTCAATAGATATGGCAACCCTAGAGATAAAAGAGTAGGAGGAGTGGGGCAAAAGATGCGTGCAAAAGAACGGTACTTGCAGTGGAGAAAATAGAGGCAGAGAGATAGAGGAGGAGAGAAAGAATAAGAAGGAGATGTAACGCACTTTCAGATTTGTTCTCAGTTAAAGCTTTTGCAAAGCTTGTGACAAAGCTGTAACGCTTGAAGCTGAAGTGCTTGAAACCGCAACAACAACAGCAACGTGATGGGAGAGAAGGTGTTTGGGCGGGGGCGGGGGCGTGGGGCGTGGGGCCAGCACAAAAACCAAATGACGAACTTACGGCCAACAGCAGCAGCAGCAGGCAACAAGTCGGCAGCAGCAGCAGCAGCAACAATATAAGCAACAACAACAACAACAGCAGCAACTGGCTCGTTTGGAACAGCGCGCATGCCACACACAGTTTAAATATGTGAAATTAGTACAAATCGTGATTTCAACAGCGAACGACGAACGACGAACGACGACGACGCGGCGAAAACAACAACAACAACAACGAACGTGTCGGGGGATCGTAACGTCAACGTCGAGTGGCAACAGCAACAGAAACAGTGGCGGCAGCAGCAGCAGCAGCAACAACACGAGCAACGTCACGTCGCACGTATGTATTGCGGCAGCAACAGCAACAACAACAACATGCAATAAAACAGCTGATAGCAGCAACAAATAGAAAACCCAAAACAGTCAACACTAAAAGCAACAACAACAACAAAGCGTCGCATTATCAAGCAAGCAACCAACAGGTCTCCGGCAGAGCAGCAGCAGCGGCGGCAGCAGCAACAGCTACGTCGCGTCGACTCGTTGAGTGAGCGAAAAAAAGCCCCCGCGTGCCGCTGCAACCAGCACACACACACGGGCACTCACACACACGCGCATACATAGAGAGTAGTATGTGTGTGTGTGCACACACCAATACAAACAGCAAACACAGAGTCGCACACCTTTGCGTTGATTTTGGACGAAGCGACGTCGCACAGTGGTACACAAATGCTAGTAATATTGATCGCACGTGGTGATCGAACAAGTTTTTGTCAGTCTAGTGAAAAAATACAAATATTATAGAATGAAGCAGTTTAGTATATTGAATATTATATGGAATATATAGAGAGATGAGTGGATTTATATACCGCATATGTACATATATGGAATATTATTTTATATATAGAGAGAGAATTAAGTGGAGAGAGAATATTGGCGGACTACATGTTATTATACTAAACTTAATGTTAGTTTAATATTTATTTTAGCAAAATTATTACAAAATACATCAGTATAATATGTAAAAAACATATATATTAAATATATATCTATAGAGAAATGTGTGGACATAATATTCTTCTACACGTTTTGTGTGGACATAATATTCTTCTACACGTTTTCGTTTCTATTAATGCGATTAAATTTTATTAGTATTCGAAATGATTAAGGGGATTAATTGAACTTAAATTCGATTCTTATAACTTTAGAAATACTTGTACCTTGTACAACTTTCAACTCCATCTCTCTCTTTCTTTCTCTCTCAGTTTGCTTTGTACGTTCTTTCGCTTCTGTTATGTGGCAACGCTCATCTTCTATTGAGGATGTCAACTTTATTAACTGACTAGGGTTGCCAACTAGCTTTAGAGTATACTACGATATATTGTAAATATAGTCTCTACCGAACTGCACTTCAAGTAATTATCAAATCTCCTTGTACCTTTCACACAATTTTACTGCAGTTGTGTTCCAGTGTGCATCGCTCACTCGCGCGCTCTCTCGCACAAAGTGCAGCTGAGCTGCCGTTTGGCCGTCGTCGTCGTCGCCGCCGCCACACTTGCCGCTGCTGCTGCCGTTACTGCTGCTGCTGCTGCTGCTACGCTTCCTCTGCCACACAACCGCTAGCCGCGGCCGCCGCCGCCTCAGTCGAAAGTCAAAAGCAACGTGTTGTGGACGCTTTTTTTTACGTCGCGTTGCGTTTTGCGTTGCGTCGCGTTTACCTTCCATTGCTGCGCCTTCCTCTCTATCTCTCTGTCTCACTCTCTCACACACACACACACTCTCTCTCTCCGGCAGCAGCTTGCGCGCGCGCGCACCACTAACCCCCAACAACAACAACAACAGCAGCAGCCCCAGCCACGAAGCCACCACCAACAGCAGCCTCACCACCCATTGCACCACAACAACAACAACGACAGAGGAATAACAATAACAACAACAACTGCGCAGCAAGGTCTCCTTCGCCGACAACTTTCTCCACACATGATGTCCAGCAGCGGCGCCTCAGCGCAGCAGCAGCAGCAGCAGCAATACAAACTGGAACTCGCTGACGCCGCAGCGCTGCCGCTGCCGCTACCACTGCCACTGTCACTGCCGCCGTCATCGCCGTCATCGACGTCGCCAGCGGATCGCGTTGAATGGTCGCGCGCCACAATATTGGGCTTTATCGAGGATTATCGAAGGCAGCGCGTGCTGTGGGACCCCAACACCAAAGGCTACCACATCAAGCAGACCAAATACGAGGCACTGAAGCTGCTCAGCCAGAAATATGGCACGGAAATACGTTCGATACGATCGAAAATCAAATCACTGCGATCCTCATTCCATCGCGAGCACGGGAAGGTGCTGAACGGGCGCAGTCGCGGCGTTCTTTATCAACCCATGTGGTTTGCTTATGAGGCCATACGATTTATACTGGACGGTGAACGCGACGCCGACGTCGCTGCCGACGATGATGTTAAGCCGGCGTCGGAAGCTGACGATAAGCTCGCATTGATGCATAGCCTAGATTTGGAACAGCTGACATCGGCAGCGACAGCGACGGCAACTGCGACTGCAGACAAGCAAAAGGTTGAGCAGCAACAGCAGCAGCAGCACGAGGAGTTCGCTGCACGCGTCGCTGCTGCCGTTGCGGCTGTGGCGGCTGCAGCAGCAGCAGCGAACGGACAACGGGACGCGGCCTCGGATGCCAACTCAAATGGTGGCTGCGCGGGCGACGGCAACGGCGACGCCTCAACGTCAGCAGAAGAAGAAGCAGATGCTGAAGCTGAAGCAGAAGCAGAGGCTGCAGCAGCGGCCGCTGCAGCCGTCTCAGCTGCCGTGGTAAGCGCACATTTGCCTATTGATTTCATATTTCTCTCATTTCTCAGCCCCTACTCTGTGTCCGGCATATTGGTTATGTGTGCAAATGTGTAAAAGGCACTAACGATTAACTGCTGCTGTAAGCTTACCCACTGTGGCGTAGAGTATCATCTGCAGTATTCGTCTGTTAATTTCATATTTCTCCCATTTCTCACACTACAATGTACGGCATATTGGTTATGTGTGCAGGTGTGTGTAAGGGATTAACGATTAACTGTTGCTGTAAGCTCATCCGCTGTGGCGTAGGGTACCAAATGCAGTATTCTAGTTTGTTTTGTCGTCTTGTTCCGCTGGAGCTTCTCGCTTTGCATGCGAGTAAGCATGTGTGTGTGCTTCGCCGCGAGTGCGCGTCTGGCTGTGTATGTGAGAGTTAGTGAGAGAGCTGTTGCTGCTGTTGCTTTTGTGTGCGTGAGTGGTTTGACTTGTTTTGCGGCAACAGCAGCAGCAGCCAGCACACGCGCCGACTCTGCCAGCTTCGACGACGGCAAAAACTGTGGCGCACAGTGGCACAAGTTATCGTGCTTGTGTGTTTATATTTAACAAATTACGCGCTGTTTTTTGGACTATCTCGCATGGGCTGAACGATCTTTCCGATTATCGCCCTGCTCGCAGACAGCAGTCTATCTTAATATGTATATCGTAAGTGTTATCGATATCGATATCAAATTTGCACTTAATCGCTCTTCTACTCACTGTGCTGTCGCTGCTATTGCGTCGCATGCGCTTGATAAGCCGCGTGTGTTGTGCAAGTGTGCAAGTGTTATGCGTGTGTGTGTGTGTCAACTGGCTTTGATTTGCGCTGCCGTAGCCACATGTGTGTTGCATCAGCCGTAGAAATCGGCAGCTCACACACACACAAACATGTATTGCGCCGACCCTGCCCCCCAACTGACTGTGCTGCTCTCCCCACAACTACCCACTGTACTTCGCTGCGCTCCTCCTAACTAGCAGCAGCAGTTGCTGCGTTTCTTTTCACTGTTTGCTGTGTGTGTATGTTTTTGCTTTTCGCAGACCACTCGTTGGTCCACTTCTACGGCGAGTTCGCCGCGTCGCTGCCTCGCCGCCCCCTCGCCGCATGAGCTGGGCAACTAATTTAATCGCCGCTGGCGTCGCTGCCGTCGTCTCCATCCGCATGTAAAGTCTGCGACTGTGTGATTGTGTGAGTGAGGCTGCGGCTCACACATTTATTTATTTATTTTTTATTACTATTCTAATTTGTTTTTCTCTCTCGCTCTTTGTTGTTGTTAATGTTGTTTGTTGTTGCTATTCGTATTTGTCTGACAAATTCTTCGCATTGCCATAATTGTTGTAGTTATTATACGTATTTTGCAATTGTTGTTGTATTTTGTATGTTTTGTTTTTTCTCTGTTATTCGCAGACACGTTCCTCTTCCGATATGGATGGCGAGAATTATTGCAATATCAGCGCGGAAGATGTGAAGACAGAAATAGTAAGTAGAGCCAATAGAGAAATAGAGAATACTCAACACGGAGAACACAGGGTGTGCTTAACTGGGAGTGTAGAGTATGCCACTCATCTCGTGCACTGTGGAGCAGTTCACTCTGTGCGACACACTAGATGCCCTGTGCTTCACATTGTGTAGCACTGTTTACCCTGTGTCACTCGTCCTGCGTTACTATGTACCATAGTTCACCCAGTAGTTCATCCTGTGTCAGTTGCTTTACATTGATATGTGCACCCTGTGGAGCAGTACACCGTCTGCCACAAACTCTGTGCCACAGTTCATCACTGCATCCCTCACTCTGTGCCACTCTCCCTTGCTAACCCACTCTTTTTTTTTCTTTTCTTTCCTCCCTCTCTCCACCCTCTCACAGATCGAGCACGAGACGGAGCTGTCGCTGCTGGACCGCCAGACGAGCACACCCCTCTCCCTACGATACTACAAGGCCACAGACCTCACATTCAATCCCCGCAAGCGCAGGGCGCAGCAAATGGATGAGCCCGATGGGGGCGTGGGCGTGGGCATTGTCGGGGGCGTGTTGGGCGCGCTGACATTGACGCCGATCAAGAGCATGGTTCAATCACAGCCGCCGCAGGGGCAGGCGCAGTCGCAGCAACAGCAACAACAGCAGCAGCAGCAGATAAACCACAGCCAGATCGCATTTCATGCGTTCCAGCAACACTTTAGCCACAATCTCAGCCACAACGGCAATGGGCAACAACAGCAGCAGCAGCACCAACAACAGCAACAGCAGCAGCAGCAGCAACAACATTCCAATAACATGGCACAAAAACGTGATCGTGATCGTGATCTCTCTTCCTCGCCAACGGAGGCCAACAACAACAACATCAACGCTAGCAACAACAACCATTTGTCCACATCCTTGGAGACGACAACAACAACAACAACGCTGAGCAACAGCAGTGGCATCTCCAGCCTGCTTGCCACGCCCAGTGGCATTAGTGGAGGATCGAGCAGCAGCCATGTGGATGAGTATGGGGTCTTCGGGGAGTATGTGGCGATCACCATACGCAAACTGAAGACGTCCAAGTCGAAGATCGTGGTGAAGCACCTGATCAATAATCTGCTGTACGAGGCGGAGTTGGGCAAGTACGATCAGGGTATGCCGGCTTCTAAGGAGCCGCCGCAGCTCTACAAGATGCAATAGCTAAAGTGGGGTTAGGTTGAGAGTAGAGGAGTAGAGATGGAGCTGGGGACCAGAAGAACGCACTAGTCAGGAGCCAACAATTCTAAGTGTAGACAGGGGGACGGGGCGGGGCAGGGGGGGTTATTAGCCAAGCGCATTTCATTCAGGGACAACAACCATTTAAGTACTTTATACAAATATCTATACAGAGGAACGTGTACATAAATACTATATGTATATATATACTATATATATATATCATATATGACCGAGAGTAGTCAATCTGCAGTCAGGAACCCGCGAGGAACGGCAATATCAATACGAACCATTACCATTAATTAAAGCGAACTAAATATTATACTGTCTATCAGATTTAGGTCTTAGCATATATATCCTACTATATGCGATATACGATATATTTGCGATATTTTTTGAGGTTTGTTTTGATTTGTTTACTTTTACTACATTTACATTTGGCAATAACACTTTGAACTCAGGTGCCTTTATTTCGTAGTCAGTTAAGAGTTGTTATCTTATGCATTAATGAATCGATACATACATATATATAAATCGTGTATATCTCTCGATATGCCACGTACCAATGTGTACCTATCTATAATATATAAATAGTATATAAGGCGATGCCCGCGTTGAATCGGCAGGCAGGAAAGAAAGTCTATTTAAGTTTATTTTATTTCGCATCGGATCGATTGCAAGTGTTACTCCCTATATACTATATAGGGAATACCTGCATTCGCTTCCCACTTAAAGTGCTCTGTACATAGGAAGAGAGTCAACCCGTTTATCTATAACTTTTGTTACTGCGACTAATTGAATTGAGCTAAAGTTAACTAATAAAACTGTTGAATTATTTCATTTTGAAAATGATACTCAAGTCTTTTCAATGCTGGCAAATCTGGGAGAATGTCTACACCATTTCTATTCTACTGTAAACAATTTGAGCTTTTCTTAAGTTGTTTACAAATCGAATTGAATCGGATTGAAATACTTAATGCGCATTTGTAATGGGGTTGCTCGTGGTTCTCTCGGTCTGTTTCGGTTGAGCCTCGGCTCTGGGGCAATTGGAGGCACAATGGAGTCGCTTGTTTTCAGCGGAACAATTGCCGCTTGTTTTGATCATAAATCAGAAAGGCTCTCAACTGAAACGAAGGCCCCCAGAACTCAGAACTGACTGAAAACAAAGTATAAAATACAAAACAGCACGAGCAGAAGAACAAAACAAAACAAAAACTTCACGAAGCACTTCAATGATTGATCATAAGTTGGAAAAAGTTGGGGTACTTCAGCCGTCTGTGCCCCGCGATAGACCCCTACAGGGTATAGCAAAACAAACTATCAAGCCTCATATTTACTGTGTACCTATTGATAAGAGCTGAAAGCAAATGCGGGCTGATAACAGCGAAAGAGTCGCACATTTGTATTTGGTTCAAGGCCAAATTGAATTGAATTAGTTCCCGAAGTACCCGAGCCAATTACGATCTATGAAAACAAACAACAAGCAATGGAACCTTGTCTTCAAAGAGACAACTAAGAAGTGGATTGTCATACAAGAATCTTCAACTGGAAGCTGAGAAGTCTGCAGTACTACGGAGGGTTCTGTACATGAATCTTTGCCTTCTTTCCAGTGACGCTTCGATTTGCAAGTTCGCAGAATCTGCGGCGTTTTTCTAGGAAACCAGCGCTGCTACGTGCTTCGATGTTGCTTCTCGATCGTCTGGCAATCGTCTCGGTACAGGGGCGTAGCCGAGCAGGGAGGACTGTGCGCAGAGGAAAGGGGTAGCTGTGGTGTAGAAGCGTGTGAGGGATTTGCAGTGTCGACTGAGTCTGGGTAGTGTAGCGAAAATGACGCAATGCTTTGGGACCGCTTTGGAGCAGCTGTCGGGGCTAGTTGGGGCTTTTGTTTTGCTCGTCGCGTTTCGTTTTGGTCTCACTCGGCGAACAACAACAAATGTGCTCGCAACTAATGATAAATTCTACACACATAGATACACGCAGAGGCAGGGGGGGTAGCAGGGGGATGGGGCAGCTGAGTAGGGGCAGCTGAGGAGAGGCTTGAGTTGAGCTCTGGGACCCCTATATCAACAATCAACAGTTTGCCATAAATTATTTTCGCAAACAGCTCGTGCCACCCCAAGCCCCAATGCGGCCCCAGGGAGCCACACAACAACAACAACAACAACAGCGAGAGCAATCGGGCTGATAAGCAGCCAAGTAAATACACATTACATAGGCGCACATACACACATACACACACACACACATACATGTGTAGTAATATACATAGCACACATGGTCGTCGCATTCAGCGCGATTGTCACACAATCGAGTGTTGTGCAAGTCCCAACAACTCCCCCGACGGAACCCAGTTCCAGTGTCAACTTTGATAAAAAACGCAGGCATACAACGCAGCTCCTTGCATCGACTGCACAATACTCTTTCGGGTATTTATCCACGACGGATTGATGTGGTCTACGGCGTGCTGGGAACATACAAGAAGGTAGTACAAGAGTGTAGAACAAAGTTGGCTCTAGAGGATAGTGCAAGAGGGTAGTCAAAGAGGTTTAGGCAAGAGGGTAGCGCAAGAGGGTAGAGCAAGAGGAAAGTCCTGACGTCTAGCGAGAAAAGAAAAGTGCAAGAGGGTTGTCAAAAGGTACAGAAGCACAGAAAGGTACCGCAACAAGGTAGCACAAGAGGGTAGCGCAAGAGACTAGCTAAAGAAGGTAGCTTACGATGGTACTTTAAGAAGTTAGCTTATGATGACGCCCCAAGAAGGTACTTCAAAGGGGCATAAGGTAGTTCAAGAAGGTAGCTTACGAGGGTATTCCAAAGGGGTACCACATGCAAGCTAACCCATCAAAGGTATCTTAGAAGAGTAACGCAAGAGCGTCCCAACGGTCTTATCTACTCAGCAGATAAGGCGTACAGAGAGAAGAAAGCTCATGAAGACTCTGACGATCCATATAAGGTAAGGGTATTGCTCAGCGACTATACGACTCTGTGTGTCCCTCTCTTTGTGCATGTGTGTGGCCTTAAGGGAGCCCAGGCATTGGGAAAGGTTCGAAAGTGTTGTAAATCAATTAGCCAAAAGCGTTTGCCAACACACAGAAAAAGAAAAAGAAGAAGAGCAAGAATGGCAGAACAAAAGTAAGTCGGCAAATTGCGTCGCAGACGAAGCTTAACAATATTGTTGTTGCCCAACGCGTCTAGGAATGGGAACAGATGTGGGAGAACTAAGTAATGCATACTTACATGAGGGACAGGAAGAGGAAGAGGGTCGAGAGTGACTTGAGTACTTTGGGATTGCATTTTCCAGATATCGCGCTAAGTAACTAGGGCAGCAACTCATCGCTTCTTTGGGACTTCAAAAGAGAAATCATCAACAGCAAAGTAACTGCCTTGCAGCGTTGTCTTTTAATATTGAATATTCAGATCGATATATTGTAGATGAAGATCAATTTAAAGATAGTCCCAGTACCTTTCCATCTTGAAAACACGTCTCCGCAGAGCTTTAGTTGAGACTCGACTCACTTTATAGCCGCAAGATGACGACAGAAGTAATTAAAGGTCCATTATATTCATGGGACTAATAATGGCCAAGCAGACGAACAATAGCGACGGCAGACAGCGAAGCCGTCAGATCAAATTGGCCAGAAAATAAAAATGAAAACAAAAATGAAAAAGGAAATACAAATAAAAAATCATTAAATGCACGAAATGGCAGAGAAATGTGCCACGGCCATTAAGAATGAGTGTGCTCCCAAACAAAACAACAAAAAGGCACAGACGAAATGGATGGAAACACAGCACACAGCACAGAGAACAGAGAACCCTCTGTGCAACAGTGTGGAGAAGTCAGAAAGGGTAATTATAATGCGAAGATCACGTATTCGCATTTGCCATAATGGGATGCTTCGACTTTGAGATTTTTTTCCGCCTACTTTGTGGAAGGTAAATCAAATTCGAAGCTGGTAGAACTTCTTTGGCGTACCTTGATACCCTGTTGAGCTCAATAAATGGGTAACTAGATCAGTGAAACTGGGAACTGACTATATGTTGTTTGAAATGTATCTGACTAGCTTTAGTTAGGGTATCTTATGGGCACCCTTTGCTTACAGTTGACTCAAATTACACAGCCAACGGCGCATGGAAACCACAGTCCACACAGAGTCCACAGCACGAACAACTCCATCCACAGTTGCAACCACAACTCCAGCTCCTCCAGCTGTTCCAGCGACAACATCAGCTCCGGCTTCATGTCACTCCAACTTCGACTCCACCTCCTGCCTTCCTCCTACTGCCTTCGCTTCTTAACCCGCACATATTCGCCGGCTCGACTGGTTGTGTTTATGTCGTGGCACAATATTGTTAGCAGAAACGAAACGAAACGAGACGAGACGAAACAAATACGTGACCAGAAATTAAAAAACAACAACGAAAACAAAACCAACTGAAAACAAGAACAAAAAGTTAAGAGAACCACAAGCAAGCAACCTCAACTGCTGTATACCCTGCAAGTTCTGGTTGGGTAATGAATGTTTCAAGTAGGAGGTGTAGACAGGAGTACCTATAAAACTCCTATGAGTTAATGGAAGAAGACAATAGATAGATATAGAGTCTACTCTTTCAGCTCAAACCCAACTTCAGTTCATTATATTAATAAATTCAACTCTGCATTGCTGTGTATACCCCCCATTTACAAAGGTTACAGGATATCAAAAACAAGGCAAGAAACGAAAACTGCGCCAGCTCTGAGAACTATGCAAAATGAAATAAGGAAACAAAGAATATCGTGTTGATTTGAATTTTAAATGTTCTCTTGCTGTTTGTTTTGCTTTGCAATTGTGCACAGTGGGTCAGCAGCAGCACAGTCCAATAAATATGGAATAATTACTTGACGCAACACTGCGTATACGTAATATGAGTTGCGCATTTGTTCCTTGCTTGTGTCTTTGTTTATCTTGAGCTATCTGATTCAGTCAAAGATGCCTACTACCGCAACTGGACTCTTGGGGCACACTGAGCTAATTCCGTGCACTTGTCCCACTGTGCACAGTGCCCTACGGTGCCGCTATCACCGCAAACTTTTGCATTGCCATTTGGTGTCATTGTTGCTCTGTGGCTGTTGCTATTTTCGGCTGCGGCCATTACAGTTCACCAGTCATAGCTCTCCGTCCACGTACCACTCCCACTCCCGTTCCAGTTACCCGCATCTCTGTGGAGCTCACCCCCTCCCCCTTCCCTTTCTCCCTTCCCCTTCTCACTCTTATGTAAATTGCAGAAACACAAAAAAAAACATATACAAACATTATTTGATAATGAAACTTTTCAGCGCAATAAATAATACCAGGCACCGTAGCATGAGGGGAAGAACTTGGCAGGGCAGGGCAGGGCAGGAGAGTGGGTTGTGGGCGGACAGGGGAGTGTCAGCTAACGTAGACGCCATGTCAAATATTGATTTCACATTGAATTTTTGATTATTTCTATAAATAAAACGCATTGACTGAACACACACAGGGCGGGGCAGGCGAATCTCGTTTTCCGTGTTCCACTTCCAATTACCTGGCAACGCTGCTCCACCTCCCAGCACCCTACACCTGGCACCCTGCAATTGGCACCCTCTCTAGAGATTCGCACCCGACCAGATCAGACGACGCGTGCGACGGCGCTGATAATGTTTCTATTGTCGTCTAGGTCAAGTTTGCGATCGCCATCGCAGATGCTATAGATAGGCAAAGCCTTTGATCTGCCTCTGACAACAGGGTAGAACAGTTTCATAAGCAAGGCGCCAGTAAGTGATCGATAGTATGGTCTAGTATAATATATATATATAACAGTCTTATCTATCGTTTTTGAGTATCAATTGCGTGTATCAACGATTAAGTAACTACCTGCTTTGAGCACCTTCTTTAAACACCTTCTACCAGCTTATTAAGTACTGACTGTTCTCATTTTAGTGCCAGGGTATCTCATTGGCCAGCAAACTTTATAGCTCTCAGCACTTTTGCTTGTTTCTTTTATGATATTATTTATTTTCGGCGCTCTTGTTTTCGCATATGGGCATAAAACTGAAAAGTAAACAGACATAAAATGAAATACAGCCAAAATTGCTATGCAAATACGGAATACACACACATACACACAGATACAGAGTGAGAAAGAGAATATTACTTGAGCGGCACGACACAATACCCTGTCCCCTCGGCTCGCCTGGCCTCCCTCCCTGCGGGTCCACTACACGCACACCTGGATGTCGTATAGTTATGCCTGACACTCGTTTATGTGTGTGCAAACACACACACGCGCTGTCTAAAGGTGTGGCCGTGTCTCGCCGACGCGCAATAAAAGTATAAAAAAATATTCAAATATTCAAAGGCGAGACCCGAAAGCATAATGAAAACTATAAACAACTAAAACTCGCTTCGCCTCGCCTCGACTCGACTCGACTCGCGATCGTAGCCAACTTGATAAATCGTATGCTCTTTTGAAAGAAGGGTTCCACAAGGTGTAGAGGGGGAAGTAACTTACAGATGTGTAAGAAAATCCGCGCAACCCATTGAAATAATTTGAATAGGCTTATTTATTTATTTTGAAATGATTCCCCACAAACCTTATCAGGCAAACATGTTAAAAAAAACTTCAGCTCAGGGAGTTATTTGCCTGCTTCTCTGTAAGGGGGGTTCTAGACCAATAATTCAGTATTTAACAATTAGCATTCTAATCGGTTCATGATATGCACTTTCCTGCCTAGACGAGGGCACTTGAGAGGGTGCCCAACCCACGGCCGTACCGTGTATAAACAGAGCTTTTGTCTCAATTACCAACTGAATGATATGCATTATTCGTTTCTGGTAGGTAATATCAATGACTTGACAAAACATTGGGGGGGGGGGGTGGTGCAGCGATAAAGCGATAAAGAAATTCGCATAGGTCGCAATGCGCAGACATATTCGCGCTGAAAGGTGCAGGGTATTTTTTCGCATCGATTGCGTGCACATTTCACACTCGAGGCGCAATCATAATTTTGCATCTGGAATAGTCGTAACAGCATTGAGAATATCTCGCACGACAACTCATAAATATTCAACTTTTGTTGTGTCTATAGAATTTTATTCGCCTGTTGTTCAAGTACCCTCACTGTATGGGCATGTGTGTTCTCTCGCTGAACTGGCAAAGTATCAAATGGAATGAATGAAATGATCTGAAGCATTGCTAGTTTTACTTGGGTACCTTATAATCTGTAGCTGGGTACTGCTGGTACTGCTGGGTACCCTAGAGTATTTCCCATTCTTCTAGCGGGTGTCAAACGTTTTTATTATTGCTAATGTTTTGCTCTTTGTTGTTTTTATTGTAGTTGCATAGCTATATTGATTACGTCTGTGAGCAAACAGTGAAATCGTGTTCTCAGTTTGCAAATATTTACTCGATTTTTCAGCACATGGACATCGAGAATTACGAGTACCCAAACACCCGAATACCCAAGCACTCAGGGACTCAGGCACTCAGACACCCAGACACAGTTGACTGCAAGGGTGCCAAGAAGAAGCAGAAGGTATTGAAAAGAAAGAAACCACACAGTCGTTTTAGAATAGAACTATTAATAGTTTAGAGTGAAATCAGGGTACCCAAGCTGAGGGTCTTGCGAGCTCTACTCGCCTGCTTGCCGCTTGTTTGCTCGCATTTGTATTCGTATTCACATTCGTAGTACTTGTAGAATCTGCGTAATTCACTTCCTCGTCTTATCGCTCAAGTGGCGAAGCGATTGAAACGTGCAAGTTTCGTCACGTCTCGTCTGGAACAGACTTGTTACGTACAAATGTACAAGTACTATATGCGTATGCATATCGATCTATTAAATGTCTAGCCGTCTCGAACATAAACCTTACCGGTCCATTTACCGTATACCATTGAAAGTGGCTGCGCGTCTCTGGCATATCGAATTTAAAGGAAGTTCCCTGTAAATGCTAAGGTCAAAGCAACTCCCATTAAAGGTCTAAAAATACTAACTACCTTGTACGTTAAGTACTTTAAGTATATTTTATGTACGTAGTTAATGCATTAGTTCTATTAAATTACTTATTAGTTCTATGTCTAAACTGTTTTACTTTTGTCTGTGGAGATGAAATGGCAAAGAAGGCATTTCACTTTCACTCTTGGCTATACAAACTAAACATTATAAATTTCTTTGGTATGTTTAGAAAAAGACGCTTAGTACTGCCAGTCTGCTTAGCCTTGATGTGCCTAATGCAGTATGGCAATCGACAAGGTGCTGGAAATGTCAGCGCCGGTAGAATTGAAATCATCGAGCAGTCTATAAGGTCAGAGCTGAATCAGGGCGAGTGCCGGCTGCCTCAGTTGCCACTGGATAATCCAGAGATCATGAAGTTCTACGAGCCAGTTGAGAAAATCTACTGTGGCTCCGAGCCAGATTGGGTTACGTGCGAGAAATCAATATGCTCTGTTAAGCCAGAAATAAGTGCGAAATATGGCAAGATTAATTGTTCCTATACGGATATAATACGTATATCTGAATATAAAACGCGTTTTGGAGAACCTGTTCATACCAAGGAATCGTATGTCCTCAAGGAAAGTGATTTTGTAAAGGTCGCATGTAATGGTAGTACCCGTCATAGATGGGCTGGTATGGCATATGGCATACGCGATACTTTGAGGCGTTCAACGATGGCCCAGAAAGAGATTCCAATTCCTGCGGTAGTGGATCCGCTTTATAACGTAATCATCTTCGGCTTTGATTCGCTCAGTCGTAATGCCTTTATTCGTAAGTTACCTCGTACTTATACGTATCTGACGAAGAAGCTTGGTGCCATCGTGCTACAGGGCTACAATATTGTAGGAGATGGAACGCCTCAGGCACTTATACCACTGCTTACTGGTTACACCGAACTAGAGCTGCCAGAGACAAGGAAACGTATGCCTGGCTCAAGATCAGTCAGCGTGTACCCCATGATCTGGCAGGACTTTGCCCGTCTCGGCTATGCGACCTCATTCAACGAGGACATGCCCAATGTGGGCACATTCACCTATCGCATGAATGGCTTCGATGACCAGCCCACTGATCACTACTTGCAGACCTACTACAGGGAGGCGTTGAAAAGCTGGAGCAGCTCTGCTCCCCACTGCATCGGAAATACGACGGATCACTTGGTTATGCTGCGTTACACCACAAATTTTATGTTGAAGTACCAGAACAGACCTCAATTTGCGTTCAGCTTTCATGGCGGTCTATCGCACGACTCGATTAATCTCGTGGGTGCCGCCGATGACGATAGTCACGACTGGTTGGTGAAGCTCAAAGAGAAGTCACTGCTGGAGAATACAATACTTATAGTCATGGCCGATCATGGCAATCGTTTTGCGGAGGTACGCGCCACGTTGCAGGGCAAACAAGAGGAACGTCTGCCTTTCTTCAGCTTTACATTTCCCGAATCTTTTAAGAAGCGCTTTCCACAGGAATATGACAACTTTGTGGCCAATCAGAAAAGGCTGACTACACCCTTTGATGTGCATGCCACACTGAAGCATCTAATACGTCTTCAAGTACCAGAGACGACAGCGAACCCAGTAAATCCCATTCACATATCAGACTTGGCACGTGGACGAGCCAAGTCGCTCTTCCAGCCCATACCCAGCAATAGATCCTGCGCCGATGCGTACATTGAGCCGCATTGGTGCGCCTGTCTTAACTGGACCCCACTGCAGCTCAATGACTCCCACTACGAGAGCATCCTGCTAAAGGCAGCCCACAATATTGTCGAAACCATCAACTTGGCAACGGCTGTGCGTCGCGAGCTTTGCGAATCGCTGCAGCTGAAGAAGATCAATTGGGCACTGCGTCTGCAGCCTCATAGGGAACTGCTACAGTTCAGCTCCAACGCAGATCCAGATGGATTCATTGGCAAGTTCAGCGGTCACACAGTGGTGCAACAGGAGATGTATCAGCTGCAGATTATTACACAGCCAGGCGAAGCTCTGTATGAGGCCAGTGTGTCGTATGATCTGGAAACCTTTAATGTAGCCACAAAAATCTCTGAAATTTCCCGGGTAAACATGTATGGATCACAAGCCACTTGCATTTACTATCGCGATCCGGAATTGCGTAAATTTTGTTACTGTCGAGACATCGAAATTTAGAAGGCAACTAAAAGTTTCTATTTTAAATAAATTCAAGAAACTTTGTAATTATTTTTGAAGTTCCATTTTTAGAGAATCTCAATGATCATCAGTTCGCAAGTAATGTTAGTGATATAATACATTATTAATTAATTATAAGTACTGTAATATTTTATAACTTCAGAGTGCCTTCTCTTTATTTGAAAGATGATAAGAAACTGAACTGCAACATGTTCTATGAGGTCTTCGTTCGTTATCAAACTCAGGCCTTTTAATGCTCCGTCATGCATTGATGGGCTTTCAGATGAGGAGTATTTATAGATGGCATAAGGAAGTGCAATTTACAAGCCCTGATAATCCCCAGAGCTATGTCCATTTAGTATTTATTTATAAATATATAATCTCTCAATTCGTTTCATTTCAATTGAAGTTTGTATTGAGTGCGAGAATGAAGTCGATCTCAAGACTTTTTACACTGTACTACCTATGCATGGGCCTTCGATTGGCAAGCACTAGTGACGATGTCGAGGTAAAGATCAACTCATTAATGGACAATCGAATGTTATCTAATGTATTTTGTTTTATTAGTCCTGCCAAGTCTCCAAGCAGTTGGACAATGAGTGCGGATCGTACGCATTCACAATCGTAAAGCCCATGCTGGGATACTTTGAACAGATGAAACTGGAAATCGATAACAACAGAAATGTAACCGATAACAAAGATAACGAAATCAAGGCGCTTCACTATAAGTTGCATGAACACAATGCAAGCGCAGTTGTTGTAGAAGAATTGAGAAAGCGCATCGAAGAATTGCAGAGTAGCCTCGATTTCTACAAGACGACTGTGGCAAAGTTGACTAACCATTTGGTATCAGGTGGCAATAACAATATAACTTTTCGAAGATCTGTAGCAGTTTCGAGCTGTGAGCAGTGGCAGCAGAAGTGTGAAGTGAAGCCTCCCAGCAGCTGTGTTCCCTTTACCGATTCTCCGGGCATACATCGCATCGCCTTCTCCGGTCTTTACGCATTCGACGTACTCTGCGAGAATGTGACAGCTGGAGCCGGATGGATTGTTGTTCAGCAGCGCATAGATGGCCGTGAAGATTTCTACAGAGATTGGGCCACGTACCGAGAAGGTTTTGGCTCTTTCGAAGGCGACTTCTTTCTCGGCCTGGAGAAAATCTATCGCCTGACAAACAATGAGCGACATCAACTTTATATAACTATGGAGAAGTTCGATGGATCGGTGGCGTATGCTCGGTATAATCGGTTTGTCATTGCCGGTGAGAGTGATAATTATCGATTGCTCAGCTTGGGCGAATTCAGCGGCAGCAAGGGAACTGAGGATGAACTGAGATATCACGAGAAGATGGAGTTCTCCACCATGGACCGTGACAATGACGATTGGCTTTGGAACAACTGCGCCAAGGGACAACACGCAGGCTGGTGGTACAGTTGGTGCTCTCGCAAGTAAGCAGTTAAATACCCTGTAGTGCTCTTACATCAGTTTATTACTTCCTCTTATTCTCTATATTGCTCTTATTTCTATTATCTTTGTCACTCTCTTTGCCATCAAGCAATTTAAATGGAAAGTTCTTTGATCATACGGTGCAAACTGACGAAAGTATTTGGTGGGGACTGAAGACGAAATCTCTTAAAAAGGTGAAGATGTTCATACGCCCTAAGGCTGACTGAGGAAGAACATACATGATCATGTAATAATATTGCTAATAAAGAACCTGTGCAGGGTATTTGCAAGTCGACTGCCTGGGAAAAAACGCGTGTGCAACCATAACATAGCCTCAATGCACTTTTATCTCTCTCTCTCTCTCTCTCTTCATCTCTGCTCACTCGCTTCTCTGGGTCTAAGTAGTTGACATTTGGCGTGATTTGGTCTGACGGGGGGGGGGATAGAAGATAACAAATCCCCCTCTCCTCTTCTCCACCCCTCCTGCTCTAGCTACCCACTCTCGCATTTGCCTGCGTCGTACTGCAGTCTGTCGCATATTTCGAGTTTTATGGCCTATGCCAGACTACACCCACCTCGGAGCCAGGGTCAGACGGCACATAAGATTCGCAGCAAGTTGCGCAGTTCGAGATTTTATTATCGAATTCGAGGCTAAGCTAAATATAGAAGAAACTATTCACAAAACTCGACCTAGCAATATAGAATATGTAAAATATACAGTGCATATAAGTTTGTGTAGATCAGTTGAGATAATTTCAAGCATAACCAATTGACAAACATGTAAAGGAATCTACCTACTTAGTAGTAAATACTCTATCTACCGTTCTTTACATAACCTTTAATTTACATAGAATGTGAAACATTAATGGATTTAGTTTTGGTTTAATAAAATTGTATAAAGAAAATCAATTTGTTGCCAACTTGCAATCTCTTCTACGTCTAATGACGTAGTTGACAAAATTCAGATATTGTGGCCATTACTTTGTGTCTTTGCTACTGTGCTGTAGTCCCTGGCATTATGCCGGTGTTATACTAGACAAATAAACAAAGTCCGATGCTGAGGCACGGAAATAAATGAGTGCAACTAGCCAATGAAATGTTGTAAGGATATTGTATTATTTTCGGAAACTGTTTACTGGGGAAATAATTCGCAATTTACATACAGTTCTTGAAATTTAACGAATGGTTTCTTACGGTTAAGTTAGACTTTAGTTTTCGTTATTTACTTTTCATTTCACGTATATGCGTGGGATGTAGGCGTAACATGATTAACTGTTTAATGCACTTGATCTGTTTAATCTTCAACCCAATTAAATATCTCTAGATGCTATAGCAGTTGAGATTAGCGCGTTCATACGCACATTCAAAATAAATAAAGTATATGTACTAAACCAGGTATAGGGTATAGCAACTTCCTCATTTGCACACATCAACTCTCGTACGTAATCTCGCAGATCTTAACTTTATTCATTTTATTATTTAAAGCCTTCGAATCATATTTCTTGCTACCCCACAAATTCTTTCGGACGAAAAATAATTTTGCCTATCAGCTAGTTCTATGTGAGAACTTTGTTTACGATTTTCGCACAAACAACTTGAAAACAATGCCGAAAAGCGTGACCTGAGCATACCCTGTAATATTTTCATTGAGTAGTTTACTAATGAAGTAGAGTCTGCAATTGGCTTCATTGTTAATACATAAATATATTCAAAGCTTCACTCAACACACGCAAGCACACACTATATACCCCACAGGACAAATTGCGGGGTATACGGGTGTTGTGTAAGCACCCAAAGACCAATCGTCTGCAAGGTTCGCGTCAGCAGAGATAGGGATAGACTTCTGTTTAAAGATCGACGGCTCTAGCCGTAACCTGATAACTACAGGAAAACAATAACAGCAACAACAACAACAAGAGCATAAAGCAAGAGGAAAATGGTCATAATAAAAGTGGAAACAACAAACAGGCAGCCAGGCAGGCAGGCAGGCAGGCAGGCAGAGCAGATAAGGTAATGTTCGAATATTCTTATCGGTTCTCAACTGGTCAAAACACATTGAATAAACCGACGTCAGACACGGTCGATTCGACCTTGAGGTAGATTCTGGCCAAAGGCCTAAGGTTCTTAGCAATGAGAAATACTCTGCAAATACTCCACGTTTCTCCAGCTGTAACCCCAATGAGGTCTACAGTCCAGACTAAAAATATCCACATGCAGTGCACTGAATCACAGTTTACACGTGCTCGCCACTCGCCGAGCACCTTGCACTCGACTCTCAACTCAAGACCCGGCTAGACGATTTCTGACTGTGTAAATATTTGACTTTACAACTTGATGAGTAGACAATGCAGTTTTTCTAGTGCAATCTTAAGTCATTCACGCCATGTGACTTGGCATGTAAATGTAACTGTGTGTGGCTAACTACGGATAGTTCCCACTCCCCATAAAGCGGTAATATTTACCGTCTGCTGATAATGAAAGTTCGCTAATTATCTGATTGTGTTGTAAGTTTCAGACTCTACTGATATAGCGAAACTATAAAATGATTCTATTTATAAATAAGCACGTTGCCCAAAATTTGACTTGTCTTGGCAATCTTCTTGGTGAGATCTTTATGGCAATGGTTCTTCTTGTTCTTTAAGAAACCCCAAGTTCGCAAAATAAATCATAATATATGGAAACACAAGGCTTTGCTTGTTTAGACTCTGCTTGGTATGTTCTTGAAGCAACCGATAGTTCTGTCAGTATAATTTCTTTACTTCATTGCCTTGTTTTAAAACTCTTTTAGGTAGAATCTTAACAATACAGAAGCCTTAGCTTGTACTGATTCTTTTCTTTTTAATCTTAATGAAACAAAAAGTTCTTCAACTCAATTGTAATACAATCTTTACTATATTCACATTCAATATTCCCTTTAGAAACAGAACACTGCTTCTTCTTACTTCAACCTCTGCTTCACTTCAACTTGAATACCTTCTTTAAATTGCAGTCTTCAAAGATGGCACACAGCTGGAGTCTCTCGGGCGGCTCTAAAAATACGAGTACTACGTGTGATCTGTCATTCTTTCCGAGTCTGTTTCGCTTGGCCTATGACTAATGCCGCAACTTGGCAAAATATTTACTTTGCCTGGGCTCAACAACAAAATTCAATTCCAAGTGGACCGCATTTACATGTCGCTTCGAGTAGAGACACAGGCAGACACAACTTATAAATATGCATGTGTACGGGGTACGGGGTAAGGGGTGCCGGGTGCAATCCATCTAAGTATTACTTAATACTTTTGACTAAGCACTGAGCGAAAAACTGAACCATCAAAACAACTTTCGATTACGAAATTTAGCACAGCTCCGTCGACGTTTGGGTCGTTGGGGCCGTGTACCTGTTGGAGAGTGGAGACTGCGAGTGGAACTGAGAGACTGGCGAGAGAACAGAGAGGGTTCTTAGGGTGTGTAAGATCAGACGAGGAGGTTACCCTGCAATTTATTTGGGGGAAGACCTTAGTAATTTCTTAGTCTACTTCAGTAATTCATTCTCTACTTTATAAATTCTCTGCTCTCTGTAGTTCTCTACCTCTCAGCCAGCCCTGGAACAGTCTGTCTGGCTTATTGACTGACTAAACTAAATACCCCATCCATTACTGGTACAGGGTGTACGAAAACAGCCGACTTAATGAGCTTTGCGAAATGTGTTTGCTTGCCCTTTCGATGGCTGTCAAGTACACAATAAACGACAACAGGTTGAAGACTAAAAATAAGAACAACAACAGCAACAACAACTGTAGCAACAACTGCAGCAACAACAGAACAACAAAAACAACTTTAACACTTTTAACGCAGCTGAAATGAAAATGACACAAACAAAATTATAAATGCAACCGCAATAAATGTTCATAATGCTCTTTCATAATGACCAAAGCCATGATAATTGCAATACGAATGAGATAATGAACACCATATGCTGATAATGATAATGATGATGATGATGAACACAATGATTACCATGAGGATGACTAATGCAAGCAACTCACATGGAACATCGGAGCATGGCGAAGAGAAACACAAAACTCGAACAAATTTCATTGCGAAGTCATCGTGTTGCGATCTCCCTGTCTCTTTCTCTCTCTGTCTCATTCACTGTCTCTGTCCGTCAGGTGGTTCTGTCTGTGAGTGATCGCTGCGTGGTTCAGCAAGATTCGACATTGGACGGTTCACGGGTTATGGCGCTGCAAAGTAGGTCTCCCCCCCCCCCAATTTCGACTGGGTCATCAGTTGCAATGGAGTTGCAGTTGAATATGCTACAGTTTGGTATAGAAGAAAATTGGCATAGATGGATGGTTGTATTATATATATCGTTGTATATAGAAATTTATATATATATATAAATATATATAATATGCGTGTTGAGAAAGGTTGTGAACTAAAATGAACCCAAATAAATACTTAGGCAGTCTTCAGTTAAAAGTTAAATGGAAACTTCTTTTGAAACTTTACACTTGAATCAATAATAGTTGTCTATAGTATAATTCTGAACAGTCTGATATTGCTTTTATGATGTATTGTATTGCAGTTGATGAATCAAGTATAAATTAGTGAATGCACTTGTTCTCTTTTAAGTTAAAGTTTAAGAAGAATAGGTTCCCTGGCACTTATACATAGTTATTATAATTATGTGTCTGAATATGATTTGTTTATCGTTTAACGCAACTATATTTGTGTTAATTAAAAATCTCTCAACTGTAATCTTAAACTATTACGCTTCGCAGTTCGATTTGTACAATTCTTTCCGGTTTGCCAATCAGAAACAAATTATGTTTTTATGTTGCTGAACTAAGGAAAATAACTATCAAATCCCGCGGGATCTGTTTCAGCAGCAAATGGCGCAGCAATATATAGGTTTAATGCTCCGATGTCCCCCGGGTGCATTACAAATGTCGTTCACTCTCTCTACCCCACACTCTCTCTCTCTCTGTCTCTCTTTCTCTCCATTGCTGCCTCGTACTCATTTGACATTCAATTGCGATTGCGAATGCGACAAGTGCTTAGTACAGGCCTCATCAGACCCCATTGATTGATCGGCCCCATGGTAGTTGATAAACTTCTATAAACATGTAAACAACGCCAGCGGAAGAAGAGGAAGAAGTGTGAGTGATAAACAAATTCTTATTCATAATTATTGTTTGTGTTTTGTATCGTTTTGTTTTCATTTGCTTGCAAAACAAACTGATCGATTGAACTGAAAAATACATTACTTTAATGGTGTTTTAAGTACATAGTATCGAGGGAGTTTGTGTGCAGTAATGCTGCATAAGATAAAGAAGGAGAGTTAGTGAACTGGAACAGCTTTTAAGCCCTATAACCATAGAGTTCGTCTGGAAAGTGTTTGTATGAACACGTAGATCTCTGAGACTATAAGAAGTAGGGTTATTAAATTTGTGGACAATATATCTTGTTGTTACACGCAGATAAAGGTTATTTGAGTATAAGGCCACGCCCCCTGTTGGCCGTATAAATCGTAAAAAACAAATATAAAACATTGCAATTAGTTTGGAATTACCTCTTTAGTATGGAGCAGGTTATAGGGTACAATACAGTCGAGTACACTCAATTGTAACTTCGCTGCTTATTGGATTACATATTCGTATTGACAATCTTTAAGATACTTAATTGTTTCGTGATTCGTATTGACAATCTTCAAGATACTTGTTGTATCTTGTGTCATATGAAGCACTTGTCCAGTTGTGTATCTCTGAGATACATTTGCACAATCGTAATCCGCAAAGCGAAACTAGGGAATACCTCGCATAATAACAGTTAATAATAAATTGCCGCTTAAATCTTGCGAGTTTGCTTTGTGTACTTACTTATGTATCTGCCAGATACTCTTTGAATGTGCCGCCTTATTTAATTTATAAGCCCCTCGCCACACTCCTCCCCTACAGCTGCGCAATCCTCAAGCCCGCGTAGCCTTATTGCCTCATCCATTTCTCACTTATCGCACGCTGCAGATGCGGCACGTTGGCGCAGCAGCGCCGGAAGGGGGGAGAGTTGGAGAGGGGGGGAGGGGTGTTAGAGAGATAAGCAGCTATTTGAAACCACGAAAATTTACATTTTTATTGCGGTTCACTTGTACAATAATTGCCGAGCGAAGACAGCGGCCAGCAGCAGCAGAGGCAGAGGCAGCAGCAGCCCCCAGCAGGCAATGCCAGGCGGGGTATCTGTGAGATACATTTAACAATTTTCCAACTGCCCGCCGATGGGATTACACACTTACCCAGTGTTTGTGTCTATGCCTGTCTGTGTGTGTGTGTCGACCTTTTGGGCCGCTTCTTCTTCATCTTCTTCCTACTCTTTCTGCTTCGTCTTCGTCGTCTTTTGTGCTACACTTGTTTTCGTGTTTATCTTTTGTTTCTATGCTCAAAATTTTGCACATGTGGCACTTGTTGTTGCTGTTGCTGTTGTTGTTGTTGTTGCAGCGCAGCGAACTGGCAACCGTATGCAGATGAGCGAGTCGAGCGGGAGAGGTAGACAGAGGGAGCGAGAGGGCCAAGAGGAGCTACGGGTAAATGAGTCACAGCACTGCCTTGCCATCGTTTTCTTTTATTGCAGTTGTTGTTTTAAGTACTTCATTGTTTTCGTTGTTGTTATTGTTGTTGCTGTTGTTGCTGCTACTGTTGTTGCTGTTGCGACTTATAAAACCTTCGCTGTTCATTAGTGTTGTTGTTGCTGTTGTCGCTTCTTTTGTTATTGCAATGAAAAGTTGTCGTCGCATTGTTGCTAGCCCAGGTACAAACACACACACACGCTAACAAACAGACACACACACAGACACACACTAACAAACAGAGACTAACACATGTGTATATCATTCACAATGTGAAAACCTTGGAACGCTACAATTACAGTTGACTTTTGTTGCTCTGCTTGTCGATGTTGCTGTTGTTGTTGTTGTTGCTGCTGCTGCTGTTGTTGTTGTTGCTGCTGCTGTTATTGCTGCTTCTGTTGTTGTTGTTGCTATTGCTGTTATGGATGTTGTTGTTGTTGCTGTTGTTGTTGTTGTTGTTGTTGCTGCTCTCGGTTCGCCCAGTTCGCATTTCCGCTTTCCTGCCTCGCAACAGTCGTCATTGTTGTCACAGCCACAGCACCGTTGGCAACAACCACATACACATACACACACACACATATGTGCATACTAGTACGCTTGCTAATACACTGAGCGAAATTAGCAACGACTGGCCAGCACTCTAGCAAGAAGAGTCGTAATTTTGATACATTTGCACTCATTTTGAAGAAAAACCTCAATTTAAATAGCAAACTTGGCTCCAATTTTCCCTCGGTTCACACAGTTTTTCAGCTTTTTAAATGAATTGAATTCATTTAAATATAAAACCTCAATTCAAATAGACGACTTTTCTCTCAGTGCACACTGCTTATCAGTGTATTTTTTTTTGTTTTTTGTCAAACAGGCAATCTAGGCGATACCACCAATTGAGTCAGAGACCGAAGAACAACGCAAAGATACGACAAGTTGGCAAACAGAACTCACCAAAAGGTACACATGGGACACGTCTCCCTCTGTGTGTGTGTGTGTGTGTGTGATTGTATCTAGCAGATACACAAATGAAACCCAAGTGGGTGCAAGGTCCTAATGCTCTCTGTAAGTTGGAAACAAAAAAACACCCACAGAATGTGCTGGAATAGGCAGCGATCTATTGTGCTGACTCTCGCACAAAGGACCCTTTGACTAAGGTACTGCCCAACCCGAAGGCACCTAACTCAACAATGCCAGAGATAAATTGATGTTTTGGCATGCGAAAAATTAAGATATTACAGCCGGAAGAAAGGGATAAGACTGTTCAATACGTTGGGATTCAGTGTAACCCCATGGAAAACAGTTTACAGTTGATCTCGCTTAATCCCCAGGCTAATGTTGGTATGAAAGGGTACCAACTCTATAAACAACTTCCGCTAGAGGTAAGGTAGAGTTGCTATCAGTCTATTAATGCCTTCATTAGAGATCTATTCGATAGCTCCTACACATGTCTGTTAAGGGAATCATATTGATCTTAAGTCGCAATTATGCATCGCCACGTGCCGTCGAATTCTTGGGATTCTGGAAACTTTCCGTGTCAAAGAAACAAATGTTGGAAATATAGCAAAAATACCATAACCGCACAAGACGGAATAGTTAGGAGCTCTCTCTCGCCAAGTTGAGTGGGCGGCCGCGCAGTCGTTTCGAAAATAACTTGAGAAAATATTTGCCAATTGTTTTGTCGTTCAATAACAGAAATTCCGCATTTTATAAATGTGACACATACAAATTCTAAAATTATATATTTATCTTTGCTCGACACTTTGACAATGGGAAACAGAGTTCGGATTAAATAGTATGGCTGATAATGAGAGGGTCTTGGCCGCACCTGAGATGCTTCATCTGGGAAATACCGGACAAATGTTTGCATGACTCTCCGCAACTTTATTCAGGTGCCAGCTAAGAAGAAATTGTAGAACACGAGTCTATAAAACAAGAGAATTAAATAGGGCGGACATGGCAACAACATCGACACCATCAACAACAACAACAACAACAACATCAACGTGAAATGGCGAAAATAAGTTTTGTTTTTCACGCGTGTGTCGCATAATCGAAACGTGTTTTCCCCGAAAGTAGAGTGTCTGTCAACCTCCATATAGAAAATAGAATCTCCGATTATATATGTATATTTATAAAAACAACTATAAATTACAAAGTCAAGGAAATTATCAACGTCAGGCGCGTCAGCGAAATTGTATTTTGCGCCCCCTGCCTGAACCCGAGGGGCGCCACCAGGCAGCAGTACCGAATCGAATTGACTGACAAACAACAACGGAAAAAGTTCAAAAAACAAATTAAAATCGAAATAAAAAACGTACCGAAAATGTACCGAAAATACACGAGTCTGTGACGTCATTTCATTAACTTTTTAATGACTCGAGAATGTTAATTTTATATTTTTAATTTCGATTAAGTATTTCAAGTCTTTAATTGGAACGCAGATAAGGACAAGTGTGTGTGTGTGTGCAGTAAATGCACATGTAATGTTGCCTGATTATCTATATATCTATATAGTATATACCATAATATATCGTAGCATTGAAACTCATTTCGATTAATCAGTTTTTCTGCTTTTATTGCACACTCTGCTTGAGGCTAATCACGTGACTTTTTGTGTGCTGTGAAATTTGTAGCAACGCCGCGAGCACACTGTTGCCCATTTTCAGCCAAGTTCAAAGTGCCACCTCCATCCACCCCATTCGGTGCCCCTTCGGCAGCTGGAAAAACGGGCTAGCGAATCGACTGAAAACTGGTTGTTGGGGCCCCCGATTGTCTTTCGTAGATCGTGCGCTGTTGCCACACTTCATATGGCTGCTGTAAAAGAAAGTTGCAAGCTGCAAGCTGCACCCGCTACATGTTGCCCCGCCCCGCCCCTCGGCTCCCCATCGCCATCGCCATCGTTTGGAGTGCCGCCCCTGGCATTAAAAAAGAAAGCCGTTTTGTTTTAATTTTTTCCACAATTATTTTCCGCTAGCACAGGAAAAATTATATGCATTTATTTTTGTAATTTTCTTGTTGTTGTTGTTTTTGTATTGTTTTTTTTGCCTTTTGTTTTTGCTTCTTTTGTGTTGTATATTTTTTTTTTGCTGTTTTGTTTTGCTTACATTTTGGTTACAAATTTCTCACAAATTTTCTTTTGTTTTCCTTTTAATTATGCAATAAAAAACTTAACATTAAATACAATATGTGATTGTTGTTGTTTTTCTTGTTGTTGTTGTTGTCGTAATAATAAAAAATTAATACATGTTTATCGTTTTTTGTGTTGGTTTTGTAATAAATAGTTTTCGATTTTAAGTTAAGATACTTTTAGCTGGTATAGATACTTTCGTGTGTGTTTGTGTGTTGGTGTTGGTGTGTGTGTGAGTTTCAGTGTGTGCGTGTGTGCACACACTTTGTTAAGTTAAATGTAGTTTTTAAAAATTATATCGCATTGAATCTTTATTAATTATTATTCTTGCAGCTAAAGTTAAGTTTTTTTTTTCGTTTTTTACTCTTTACTTGTTTTGTTTTTGTATCGCAATTGGAGTTTTACACAGACAAAAAAAATTTTACAAATTTTTTATACGCTTTCACATTTACTGAGATATTCATTTTGCCTTAACATTTAAGCAATATTATTAATGTTTTTTTCTCGTTTTGTATTTTTTTGTTTTGTATTTTTGTTGTAATTTTACTGATGTTTTGTATTTGTATTGTTTGTAGTACGCGCTAAACATTTAATAATATATATGTATATATAAAAATTTGTTAAAATCCTAAAATTTGTTGGTTTTAATTAAGATTAATTAATAATTTAAAAAATTTATTGCAGCAAGCTGCGTCTAACTAAAATTGGAGCGGTTTCTTCAGCCCTTCGCTTTCATTTCCTTCTTCTTTCTTTCTTGCCTTCCTTATTTCGTCTGTTCTCTTTTCGATCTATAGCTATAACATATAGATCGATCGATCGTCAAAGCTTTTTTCTTCTCACATTAAACATACAGTTAAATTTTAAATTTATCAAGATCAAGTGTTTGTTGTTGTTGGTTTTAATACATACTATAATAGCATACAATTTAAAAAATCTGTTCACATTTAGTTATTGATGAGTGTGTGTGTGTGGTGGGGGGGACTAAGGGGTGTAGGGTATGTGGATGTGGGTATATTTTATCAACGTCTTTTGGGTGGCCGAACTTGCGAGCGCACGCAAAAAACTCTTAGCATCTTAAACAGTATCACATATTCATGAGTTGTCGACTTGAGCGACCCTTGCAGAGGCCCCAGGGAGAGCACGAGCGAGAGAGAGAGAGATAGAGAGAATGAAAGAGAGAGAGTGTGAGAGAGAGAGAGAAAGGGAGATTTCCCCATTCTGCACACGACTCTTTTTCTCCTGCTCCAGCTCCAGCTCGTGTGCTACCTTTGGGCGTGCGGGTCGCCGTCTTTGAATTTCATGTTTTCAATTTTATATATTCTTTCTTTATCTTTTATCGATATTTGTTTTGTTGAAAGGAGAAACAACTTAAAACTCTAGTTATTTGTGGTTCGCTTTTATAGCATCTACTACGCATCTAAGTAAAATGGTGGTGAGAGTCACGATTACAAAATTGAATTCAATTGAATTTCATCTTCTTCTTTCTTTCGAAGAGCTGCAAACTCCTTAATAGTATTAGTATGAGTGAGTGTGTGTGTATGTGTTCGTATACTATGCGTATGCGTGTGTGTAAGTGTGTGTGTGTGTGTAGGTGGGGTGGCTTCGAATACTTGCTTCGTCGTCGCGTTGCGCTCGCAACTAACTACTGCTCTCGACATCACAGGGGGTGTTGGGCGGTGTTGGGCGCGCTTAATCGCACTCGCTGGGCTCGCTTTACATCTATCTTACTCATTCTCTCTCTTTCTCTCTCTCTTGCTCGGTCTCGGTCTCTGTCTCTCCATCGCTCGCAGCTCACTCACTTATATCGAGGGCGTTGCAATCGCCTGGCTATGGCTTGAGCTGGAGCTGGAGGTGGATCCAAAGCTGTAGCTGCGTCGTGCCCCAATGCCATCGGTCGAGTAGAGCTTGTGCTTGGTGATGGTGTACTCGGGACTGATGGTGATGGTGCGGGCCAGGCTCTTCATGAACTGAGGCAGCAGCGCTGTCCAGCCACGATGATCCTGTCGCAGTGTCAGATATACCTCGAATGTGGGTTCCGTCTCGGGGTCCACCTTCAGCGAGGCAATGCGACGCGAGTTTTGTGGCTCATCCTCGAACTCCACATAGATGGTGCAGCCACGAATGCCGCAGGGTTCCTTCTCCGACACACGGATTATTTCCGCCGCAATGCTGGGCGTGAGATCACAGGGTAGCGACACTTCGGTGCAGGTCAAATGACGCGCCTTAGCCTCGCGCAGTTTGTCCAGCAGCGCCGATGACAATCGCTCAACTTGCGCAGCATCGACGTCGCTGCGCTGCGACGCAGCCAGCTCCTCCTCGTCGCAGCTGTAGGCGCTGCTGTAGGGGCTGCTGTTGATGGGGTGGCTGATGCTCGATTTGGTCTTCTTGTTGTGGCTGTGGCTGCTGCCGCTGCCGCCGATCGACTGCTGCGCTTTGTGCTTAATACTGTTCTGGCTGCTGCGACCGACGCTGCCGACGCCACCAGCGACGTTGGATGTAGATCTGGCTGTGCTGCTGCTGGCAGAGCCAACCTTCTTGGCCGCAACGGCAACGGCGGGCGTGGGCGGTGTCAATGTGCTGGTCCAATCTAAAAGTAGAAGAAGCAAAACAAACACTGATAAGTAAAGGGAAACTAACGAAGGACTGAATAAAACAGAGAATAAAATACACAAACACACAGAAATGGAAAAGTTATAAACATCGCACGGCGATAAAACTGAGTTAAATTGCCTTTTCTTGCTCTTTCGCAGCTCACATACACACACAGCCAGGCAAACTCATGAACACACACACACAGTCATAGAGCGCGGGGCCACCGCTTGGCAACAAGCAGCGAACGAGATAAAAGCGGAACAAGGCAGAGGCAGCGACGCCAACTGCGACTACAACTGCGGCAGAGGGCATTGAGAGGGCCCAAGCAACAAGCAGAAAAGAAAACGAAAAATCATTTTTTATTTTCTTCGGTTTTTTTGCTTTTTGCTTTTTTGTTGTTTTTAATTTGCTTTTGAGTTGTTTTTTGTTTCATGCATATTTTTTGTTGTTGTCGCAATGTGTACGTGACTGTGTCGCATATGTTTTACACACACACACATGTAACATTCGTGTAACTTGTATTTGGAATAATTTTAAATATTTTAAAAAAATGTTGAAGCAAAAAAACAAATCTTTGCACAGTTTCCTATAACTTTTCCTATTCAATTTCTGATATTTCTCTTGTTTCTGGAACTTTCTTGTCACTCTTCGATCTTCGGAAAATTTTCAAACTTACCTCGAGCTTTGTTGGATCCCAGAACTCCACCGTAGTTAGACTGCATTGCGAGTACTTCCATTTTCATTTGATTTCGAATTTTCGCTGCGTTTTCGGAAAATGTTTTTTCGGTGTCGCTTTGTCGGTTCTTTCTTTTGCTTTGCTTTATCACTGTTTTTAATTCTTTACAAATTAATTAATAGTGTTTTTTGAGTTTAGTTTAATTATTAATTTATCACAATTTGCTGTTGTTGTTTTGCTTGCTGCTGCTGATTGCTTCGAATTGGTTGTTGTTAAAGTTAAAGGTAAATTAACTTGATTTTGTTGTTGTTTTGTAGTTGGAAATCACAGCACTTTTGTTGTTGTTGGTTGTGGTGTTTATCACTTAAATGGCGTTGGTCCGTTGCATTTGTTGATGGCAATTATTATTAATAATTTTCAAAAAATTATTATTTCTTTATATTTTACTTTTTAAACTGAATTTTTTTGTACAGTTTAACAATTACAAGTACTACAAGTACATTTTAGATGCGTTTGTTGTTTTGTTGTATTTTACATAGAATTCTTCTTGAAACAATTCATTTAATTTTGCATTAAATCGTCCAACAGTAGAAAATGTTTTAACACACGCTAATTTAGCTTTCTTTTCTTGCTGCTTTGCCGTTTATCTTTCTCTTACTTTTCTATGTGTGTATCTCAGCAGTGTTTCGAAGCTACTATGAAGCGCTCAGTGCTACGCCGACTATTTATAGGCCGCCGTCGTAGCAGCGCTGCCTGCCATTCTGTCTGTCGGCTTCGCTCAGTTGCCTGCCTGCCTGCACTCTCCCTCTGCCGCTCTCTTTCCCTCTCTTGGTCTTGGGCTGCGGTGGTGGTGACTCGTTTGAGCGTAAGAGAGCAGCACAGCAACAACAACTCAGCTGTGTTTGTTTGCTGAGCAATTAGCGGTTGTGCTCTCCGCAAAGAGACCGCTATAAAGTCACGTACATACATATGTACTGAATATGTGCCTCTCTCTCTGTCTGTTTGTGTGTGTGTATGTGGGTGCTGTTGTTGTAGTTGTACTGCAGGTAGAAATAAGCAAAACGGCTGATGTAAGTCGCCTGCTTTTTACAACGCGCTGTCGCTGTCGCTGTCGACGTCAACGTCGCCGTCGTAACAGTCGCTCTCTTTGCTCATCAGCTGTTTCACTCAACTGGCTCTGGCTCTCGCTCTCTTCGGTTGCCTCGCTCATGCGCACCTACAACTGGGCCCGGCAATGTGTCGCTGTTTCTGTTTCGCCTGTAACTGTCGCTCTGCCGACTCAATGTGTGTGTGTGTTTGCGTGCGTGTGTGTATGCTCACGTGCATACGTGACTTTTGTGCCGGTTGAGCATGTTTCGCTGCAGAGGCCTGGCTGGCAGTCGGCGCAGCCCAAAAAGGATGATGGAAATGTTCTCGCTCTCTCTCTCTCTCTCTCTTTCTATATCTCCCTCTGTCAAGGAAGAAGGCAGCACACTCACACACACATGAACACACACATAGAAGCCGCTGCCGGCACTTCACACCCTCCCGTCGTGCAGCCGTTTCGTTCCACATTACTGCGCTGCCCGCGGTTGCTGTCGCTGCCGACGCTGCCACAGCCGCTGCCACTTCTGCAGTTGCTGTTGTTGCAGTTGTTGTTGTTGCCCCCAGAGAACGCACCATGTCAAAATTGAAATTTTCCACTGTAGCCTGCCTCGGAAATCGAAGCACAGTGCACAGTGGCCAAATGGGTTGGCTCCGTCTCCGACTCCGTCTCTGGTTCCGACTCCTATGCCGACTCGGGCCTGCAGACTCTCTACGCGCACAATGTGTTGCTAATGGCATATCAAGTTGCACGTTGCACGTTGCAAGTTTCAACTTGTACCAAGTGGCAAGTTGCTCTGTTGTTGTTTAATTTCACAACAATTACCCCAGAGATCGCACAACTGATACAAATTTGTGTGCAAAAAGTTGCCATGAAAATGGCACGAAATAATGCCAATTTTCCAGGGGAAAACTGACCGAATGAACACTTCACCCATGTTGATCCTGCATAGGCCTCAAAGATATATCTGTGAATCTTTTACGATCTGTTTGACATGCATTGGAAATTGATTAAGCAAGAAAATGTGATTAGAAATGGGAAACAGTGAAGAGATCGAAACGAAGGCGAGCGATAGCTAGTGCAAATAATGATATAAGGGAAATACATATTTGTAATGTTAATATGTTATATATATTAAAGGTTTATCGAAAAGAATTGATACTACATAAATATGTACAAATATGTACAAATATGTACATATGTACATATGTATCTATATATTCTGTTATAATGATCTTATTTCAAGTATTTTAATAAATTTCGCAATTTCTGCAATTTAAAGTAGTCCCAAAGACCTTCAACGTTTATCGTTTTTCTTCGCTCAAACGACGAACCATCCAAGATATTTCTCTCGTGCCATTTCATCACATATTACTCTTTTTTTAAGATATGTATACTATTGAAATTGATCAAGGAAGAACATTTTATAAGAATTGCAAACCAGGAAGGAGATGGTAGACATGTTTTAGAATATTTGGGTTGGGCATATTACAATTAATGGGAAATGGTAATCGTATCTTTAAGTAACTCAAACGTTTCACAAAAAGAACTTAAACGTTTATCGAAACCTTTCTCTCTGTGCGCTCATTCGCAGCTCCATCAATGTTTCTCTCTCTCGCGCCATTGGATTTCATCATTATTATAGTCCACAGCATACATACAAATATAATATTATTTCTTTTGTGACATACTATATTTATGTGTGCTATGTGTTGTCTGCAGACACATTAAGATATTTCCTACGTATATTTATCGTATCTTTCTTTGGGATATGCTTAAGCTAAGCATTTTTAGGAATTTCATCAGCTGCTGAAAGGCCACTCGCATGTTCTCCTCCTTCTTCTCTCTCTCCCTTTCGAGAATTATTTTATATTCATATCATGCTCTCGTGCTGTGTCCTTTCATTTCAATTGAATGCATCTCTTAGATTATGATATTGTTGTTGTTGTTGTCGTTGCTGTTGTCGCACAAAGATTGAAAACGAAAGATTGAAATGTATCTGAACCTGTTTCGTTCGTTCTGTGCATGTTTGTGCCTGTCTGGACAAAGTAAAATTTCATTTCAAATTGAAATGAAATTCCTTGAAGTGTGCGTACCACTGTGTATGTGTGTGTGTGTGTGTGAGTGTGTGTATCTCTGGGTTATGCTGCTGTCAGATACATTAGCTTTTGTATAGATATGTTTGCCAGATAATCAAACCAAATGAAACGTAAGGCTCCCCGTCTTCCTCTTTCCCCACATCCCTGTCTGTCTGTCCCTTCGTATGTCTGTCTGTCCGAGTTCTGTTTATTTGTTTGGGCTCTTTGCTCCTTGACTTGCAAAAAGCTGACGAAAATCCAAGCAATGAATTTCACAATCTATGCAAATGTGACGCAGCAGATTTACAGTTAGATTATGCAGTATTATTAGATTATTATAGACACACGTCGGACCTACATAACATATAGACGCATTTATATGTAGAAGCGAGCGAAGTACGAGAGAAACGCTGATTAATGCTAAAGATTCACGATGTCTCGATTCGTGATGTTCCCGAAAGTAATCAAATAAAATTAATAAATATTTTTTCAGTAGAAATTTATTTATTTGTATGTTCTTTCTTTCCCCGCGTTTGCCCAAACAGAACTCGCCACATTTTCAATTTTCCTCTATGCTTTGCACCTGAGCATAAACTTTCTAAGGGGCAACATTGAAAAACCGAAAAATCGCACGAAAATTAACGATAATTAAGTTGAGTTTTCTGCCAAAAACAAAAATACTGGCAAATTCTGGGAAATACTGTATATGTAGGGAAATCTAGAGATCTTCCAAATGTGTATCCACTTTCGCGGAAATTCACCTTAAGAGCCGTATAATAAATAGAGAAGGAGAGGCACGTATTTTGTATTTTTAACCCATTTTATAGCCGGTAATTGTTCCAGAAATAACCAAAGGTATGAACCATAGATATCTTTGTTTTTATCGGTTATCGGTTATCGCGAATCATTTGATAATTGAACGCAATTGATTCACAATCGCAGATAATCAATTGCACAAAGCAGATAAACAGATAAGAATCACAGCAAAGAAGGCAAAACAATTCCACGATGTGAAATGGTACAAGTGGCGCCACCTAGCGGCCGCAAGTTTCCACGAACGCGTTGAGTGAGTCGATAAAGAGAGAGAGAGAGTGAGACGAAGACAGGCAAAGGCAGCAAGACAATTTGTTTGATGTCTAAGCAATTCTTGTGTGTGTGTTGTTTTGGAAAATTGTGCCTGTTGTGCAGGGAAAATGCCTAAAATTAGATAAATTATGATGTGCAAGCACATTAAATATGCAGCAGAGGCAAATGAGAAGCAGATCAGGCAAAGTATCTTTCAGATGCATAATTGATTTATGCTCAATATGTAAAGCACTTGGGAAACTTTTTCACACAATTTTGCGTAAAAGTTTTTGATTTGAATTTGTTGTCGTCGTGTTGACCAGCAAAAAAAAAAACAACCATCGGCACAAGGGACCCACTGGCGGAGGTATGAGAGAGAGAGGGAGGGTAATGTTCTTTCCTCCATTAGCATAAATAAATATGCATTTATTTATAAAGAAACTGAGTTCTAGCCAGAGAAGCACTCAATGCAAAGCAAATGCTGTAAATTTTTATTCTCTCTTGAGTTTAATTTGCTTGTCGAGTATTCAACTCATTTCTAGCACACTCAAGAGCGCGCTCTTCCCAGTTGCTCTCTTAAAGCGGCTCTCTTGAGTGGTTGCACGCACAGCTGACAAACACAGTTAGCATGTTGAGCGTACTCAGCTGTGCGCTGACGCAACTCAAACTCATCACCCTCTCTTTGCTACTCTCTCTCTATTTCTTTCTCACTTTGCTTCTCTCTGCCTGATGACTTTGCAGCTGTTTCGCTCATCTGTTTTTCTGCCGCACGCAGGTTCCCCTTCCTCCCCCACTGCTCCGGTCTGTGCTGTTCCCACTGTGTGCGTGTGTGTGTATGCACATTCGCATACACTTGCATTGCTGTGTATACAAAGTCAGTCGTCGTGGTCTTTTGACGCTTTTATGGACGCTGCAAGTCTGCTCAGCTGCGCTGCCGTAGTTGGCGTCGCTGCCGCGGCCAGTATCTTGATTTTCCAACTCGTTTCTCGCAGTCAACGCGCCCCCCAAAACACACACACACACATACATACATATGTATGTATGATTGTATGCAATTTGCCTTAGGTTTTGTTGCTGCCTCTGCCTCTGCTGCTGCTGCTGTTGCGGCTGTTGTTGCCATTGTTGTTGTTTTCTTATTGCCTGCACATTGTTGCCGCTTTTCACTTACTGTGCAGGCTGAGCCGCCTGCAAACAAGCCGCACAACGGCAACGTCGCATCGTCTCTCATCTGTTTTTCCACACATGTGTGCATGTCCGTGCATGTCTTTATGTATTTGTTAGTGTGTGTGTGCAATGTATGTTTGTTGCGGCTGTTGATGTTTGCTTTTTTCTTTTTAGCTCGCTTATTTATTTATTTATTTTTTATGTCTTCACAAAGCGCAGCGCAAGAGAGTCAAAGCCAAGTCCGAGTGGGGCCCGGCCGGTGACTGCTCTCTTTCTCTCTCTCTCTTTCTCCTTTCCTGTCTATCTCTTTCTGTGTCGCTGTCGACGCTGGCATCGCTGCTGCAGTCAGAGCTCCTCTTGTTGTTGTTGCCTTTCTTCTTTTTGCTTATGGGCAATCATCTGTTTTATTCTGCACACACACACAGTGACTTGCATATGCCGTGTGTGTGTGTGTGTGTAAGCGAGCCTCCCATACAAAGTAATTTCGCTATGTCTTTTGCTTGTGTGGCACTCGCCATCAGCTTTTTATACCCAGCATCCATTGAGAAATAAGAAAAAAAGGGTATATTATTAGTACGAATAGAATGAGGTATGACGGACTACAAGATACTTACAGTGACTCACAGCATATGCAAAACAGCACACAAATAACTATCTGGTTTCTCAAAGAGGGTTTTACAGGGTATCCATTAGTCACTTGCGGTCAACCTCAACTTGCCTTACTTGTTTTATTTCTTTTATTTTTGGCAACGTAAGTTTCATGAAATTGGAGAAAACGTAGCAATGATGAAATTACTGGACATACGTGAGCGCCAGGCGCGAGTTATTTCTGCTTCGACATAACCTCAACCACCCTTCCCTGCTGCTTGCACCTTGCATCCTCTTCACATCCTCCCTGAATTGTATCGTGGGGCGTCAAGGGGCCAGTGCAGCTATTGAATACGTGCATGTGGCACGCAAAGAGGCTACTCTATCTCTCTATACATCTATCTACCTATCTGCCCATCCATTTATCCGCCTCTTCTTCACTTCCCCCTTCTTATTCCCCTTGCGTATGTCCGCACAGTGTTACGACAGCTTTAGTTGTCATAGAAAATTAGGCGAATTGAAAATGCAAATGTTTATCTTGTCTTGTTTTACAGACCCCAGTGAAGTTAGAGAGAGAGAGAGAGGGGAACAACGTGGGTGCACACCTGTAGAAAGACAGAGAAACAGAAGTAGAAAGAGAGAGAAAGAGGGAGACTTTCAACGCCTTTGTCAATTGCCATTACTTGTCATGCCCCAAAGCAATAAATGTATAGTTTAAAAACACTTATAACCGATATCTTCAACTTGATCTATAGATTATACGATCAACCGATAAGGGAAAAAAAATAAAGAAGTCATTGATCTATTTATAAATCTCTTTGTTCAACTTCGATTTGTATATTTTGTTATCAACTTACAGAATAGCCTGGAAATTCTTTAATTTCATATGTAACTCAACTGAAAATCACCCTGTAGTTGCCTCTCTTTCGCCCACAACAACTTGATGCTTGCCGTATCTTTCATCCCCCACCTCCTTCTTGGTCGAAGAGTTCACAGCTCGCTTTCCAATAAACGCAATTTATCAATTTAACACTCGTCTTCAGGGAGTAAGTTTTCCGACTTCGCCCTTCTGTTCAATCGCAGCGCTAATCACCCTTAAAATTGCGTGTGCGCCAGCCGAAGCGAAAGTCACGAGTGGAGAGAGGAAGAGAAAAAGAGTGAGAGGGCACAAAGAGCGAGGGGCAACTGATTTCCGTTGACTTCTCCCCAGCCCGCCCTACACGATACCAACCTGAAAAAGGAGACAGCGTCGCGTCATGTCGTACTAAATCAATTAAAACAAGAAGAAAGGTTACTTAGAGCAAGTCGAAGATGTTGTACCCTTAAACAGTTTTACCTTTATGCCAATTACATATGCAAATAGTAAAGTAGTTACGATAAAACCTTTCACGTGTTCGTGATAGGTTAGAAGCAGTATATTTTGCTAGAACGTAAACATTTTTATGGTAATTTCTTTAGGGATATAAATATAGAAACAAGAATTCTGAATATCAGGAAACCTAAACAGTGTAAGGCATCAACATTAAAGTGCACGTGCTTTATTATAGATATCATAAGATAATTATAAAATTGTTCGTGTAACGTCCTCATTACAGAAAAGAATTTTATTAAATCTGTATGTTATAGTAGTTCGTTTTTTATCAAATTTGAGTGGCTTATTGTTAACATTAAATAAATGAGTTGTATTTAGTTTTGTGTTGCTATCTTGAAGTATAACAAAAATAAACCTATTACAAGCCTGTAGAAAAATTGTTTATTCTTAACAGAGAGTAGATTTACAACTTAGAGACAAGTTTCTAATGTAAGAAACGAACAGTCTGACAGTACATAGATATGTACATACATACATATATAATGTATTGTAATATATGTATACATTCTATGGGGTAGGAGTGTCCAAAGTTAATATGCTCTCAGCAAGGGTATAAGATTGACTACAGACCTGACCTGGCAACCAGTTTGGGCACTCGATACCCGGCTTAATTTATGCAAACAGTGCTCAGTTCCCCGGTCCACACCGGTCTGCCCAGATGAGTCTGCATTTTGGTTGATTTTCCAAATTGATGACATTGCATCAGCTGAAAGTGTTTGCTGTCATTCCCTGCCCTTCCCCCTCCCCTACCCCGATGAGATGCATCCCTATTCTCCTGCTAAGTGGACTTTGCTTTTCCTTCTACTCGCACTCTGTCTCTTTTTCTCCCTCTTCCTTCATCTCTCTCTCTCTTTCTGGGCATCAAGTACCCTTCGCTGCTGGTACCTAGCTCAGCTCTACCTGAGCACCGATTGTGCCGCAAATTTTCCACAATGAGACTCGTTGGGTTTTTCCCGGCAGGGAAAATGTCTGTCCGCAAGTGTTGTGACACACTTATAAAGTTGCCAAGGTAATTTACCAAGTGCCTACGTGACCGAAGAGCGCTATGATCTCTCATAAGATATGCACACAACAAATGATCTTCTGGAAATCCTTGCACAACTTCGAGTACTTTCTCTCTCATTGCAGAAAAAGTGCTTAAATGTGAAATAAATCTAGAACTTCATTTACATATAGTATTTTCATATTAAATTCACTCGCAGTGTTTTAGTTTTCTGGATCCCAAAGGGATAGCAGCTGTTCGTGTAGAGTCGTGTCGTGACACGAGTTTCTTGCCCCTTACACAACATTGACTAAGTCAATAGTTGGCAGAGCAAATATTTGCCAGCGCCAATCGGACAAGTCATATTACAGGGGCAAATTGATGGAACCGTTTCTCCCCATCCCTGCACTCCCCCAACTCCACTCCACTCTCGTTCTTGCCTTATCGAATTTCAACAAGTAGAAAAGAGTGCAGTCAAACACACTCGACTGTCAGATACTCAGTAACTTTGTGATAATAACGAGTGAATAGAAACTAACAAAGAATAAATATTAAACTTTGATTGCATAAAACGGACAGACAATGATCGATCGATCAATCAGGCTATCCTTGCTGATTCAGAATATGTTCATATATTTTCTATATAGAGTCAGATATGCTGCCTTCTGCCTGCATGCATGGGTATTCCAAACTCAGCATACCCTTGATCGCAATGCTGTGCTGGGTAGACAAACTTGGACGACAAATCGTCTGACTTGATGGTTTCATATCTCTGCCAACTATACTATATATATATGTGTGTATAGGTATAAACACACACACATACACTCCGTATCTCTCTGTAAGGTATATAAGAAAGTAAATACTTATCAACGCTGGAACTGAAGAATATTAAATCAATATTTAACGGTGCTAGGGCAAATATGCGTCATGTACGAGTGTGTATGTGTGTGTGGGTGTGTGTTGTTTTATTGCGACCCGAATTGGGCGAGGGGAGGAGAGAGGGGCAGGAGCGAGTAACCGTTTGCAAGGTCGCGTGTTTTATCGCGACGCGTATTGCACTTGACGAACGGCGAAATGGCGTGGTTCGTTGTAGACCGCCTAGACAAAATGTCGGCTCGAGAAGGTGCTGAGAAGTGGGAGAGAAGGGAAGCAGCAAGGGGGAGCTATACTACAACTGTGATTAGATCACTTAGCAAACACACACACACGCATACAATGAACAAGAACTGATACGGAATGTGTGTCATGCGACGGACGGGCCTCTGTTTGAATTGACTTCTAAAGAAGGTACTGCGTACACATACTATACAAATATATGTATATATAGTAAGCATTATACTCTGCTCATTATCATAATTATTCGACACCTTCTCCCAATACATCTATATATGTATTATCCAATATATTTTAGTATACCTATAATTTTTTTTATTGTTTTGCCACCTTGTCAAATTGGTATTTTCCAGAAATAAGTATCGCATGATTATCCCAAGAATGCAGGAAAACAAACAGTTATAATGACTAAAAAATCCAAAGTCGTGCTCTGCATTTGCCTTCTTTTCCGCTATTATACTCGGCAATATCGTTGTTTCAATCAGTATTTCATCATCCCCACAAATAGAGCCCCTGGCAACAGCTTTCTCAGTGAGGTTCTCCACTTACTCAGCGCAGTGCAGCCACGTTGAATTTCGCGATGAGCGCTCGGATTTTGTGCAGATTCGTGTTATCGGACACGTAAGCAAGACATAGAGAGAGGCGTAGAGCCCGTAGAACCCATATAGAACCCTCAAGAGTGGGCTGTTTATATAGCGAGACACTCTCTGTGCCAGTCCAAGTTCATTTCTTCAAGTATGACTCAAGTTTTAGTTAGGCTAATTGCGATTTTTTGACATGACTCGACGGAGACAACACAGGTGCTCCCTTTGCTTATTTATATAGGGCAGGTGCAATTAGTCACCACATGGCAGATTTGGATGATAACCGTAAGAATGAATATAAGTAAGTAAAACGGTCTCTTACATTTCACAATTGTATTGCACATGCTGTCATAATCGGAATTGAAAGAAAGAAATAAAGAACGAATTAAAAAAAGGCTGAAGGCAGTTTTGCGATTAGTCAGCGCCGATTGTTGCTATGCACAATATATATACATATAATTAAATAAAATAGAATACTTGTATATGTGTTCTTTTTACACTAACAGTTTCTATAAAATCTTTAGGCTTTTCAGATACTTATCATCAAAAATCAAATACTCGATATATTTATTTCATTAAATTATGCATAGTGAGACTTTAAATAAATTAAAGAAAAAGCTAATTCTAGCCGAAAAACTCTTAAATCAAGTGTGTTTTAATTAAAAGAGAATACAAACAATATTCGATTACAATTTCCCCCACTTTTTAGCCTGTTCACTGAGCTATAGTTATAGTAAACTATGTATACTATATGTATTGGGAATTATTTGCACTTTGATGACATAACGGTGTCAAGTGTTTTTTGCTTTTCCAATCTGTTGATTTAAGCGTTTTTCTAGTTTCAATTTATGAACAAATCGAAAAAGTCTCTATAGAAAAAAGAGGCTCGATTGACATGATTATTGTGAAACACAAGTGCATAAAAAACAGAATCAGAGCTGCATGTGCTACGAGTTACCATGCACTCTGTGGTGATTCATACCTATTAAATAAAAATTCGATATCTTTAAAAACAACAGAGTGTTCTGTATGGTTTACTATATAGTTTATGGTTGTATATACTATATAATACATATATGTATTACACAATATATTGTAGTAAGGTACACTCCTTATTATGTGAACCCAACTGAACCCGAGCTAAGCAATCCGACACTTTTCTTTTATTCAAAAAGACTTTCTTCTGGAACATTCCGCTCAGTTGAGCAAACTTCTTCTTAGATCTGACGATTACAGGGTGTTTAAATTGTCAGGGCAACAACTGTCGATGTGATTATATAAAAAGCGTCAACGTCAGTTGGCCTGGTGAAAAGAAATAATCAGAAAATAATACCAAAGAACGATATATCAGCGAAATTTGTTTTTATCTCGCAGCTCAATTGATTTACATAATCAACGAGAGAGCGTGTTTTATTCTACCCCCTCTCCTGCCTACGCCTTCTCAGCTTTTGTTGTCCCCTTTTCGCCCCCTTTCCTTCACCCCTGTGCTGTTGTTGTTGTTGTTGCTGTTGTTCTGTGCATTTAATTGAATGCTGATTAAGTTTTTATTCAATGAACCAAAATGTACACACCACAAACACACGCACACTCACACACACACACACAGCAGTGCGAGCGAGGGGGGCGCGAGTGTATTCGTAGATTCGTCATTGATATTGACAACGTGTTCGCATTTGACTTGGCACATTTCTAAACGTGAATAATTTAATAATGCCTCATTAAGATAATGAATTTAGTACAAACAGCCCGTCGATGCGAGTCGACTGATTGAACGGACTTAGTATAGTATATTGTCATATAGTATAGTATAGTGGACTATAGTTGTGTACACAAGCTAGACCCTGCTCCGGTATTGTCATGTCGCCTCTATCTGCAGGTCCGCATCGACAAGTATCTATGCCTGAAATACGAACTGCAAATCCGAAACCTTATTTCACAAATGGAATCGGAATTGATACCAGGTCTATACTTCACTCGAATGTTGTCTAGCTAGAGCAGTTCTTAGACAAATTAAGTAGTTTGGTACGGAAGTTCCCGGGAACTGCATAAAATATCATAATAGTTCGTTTGTGAACCAGTTTGCCAGAGATCTAATCCAAGACTAAACATCATGAGTCTTCTCTAGTTAGACCAATCCTTAGACTACTCAAGTAGTTTACTACCCTGCTGCGCGAGAAATAATATCATCAGAAATACATATTATGATAGTTTGCATGTGAACCAGTTCGTTGCAGTTCTAAAGAGTTTCAGAGATTTTATTAGTAGTTTTGAGCTGTTCTAAGACTTTACTAGAGTAGTTTACTAATTTGGATTCTCATTAGTTCCTGAATATAACGATTGTACACTTATGAACTAGTTCAGTAGAGTTATAAAGTGATTCCAGGGCATACCTTCATGAATATTCTCTAGTTAGAGCAATGCTAAGACTCAACTCGAGTTGTTTACTACCCTACATTTCTTAACAACCCCACATTGCAATAAACATCACATTTATTCGCACGCGAACCAGTTCGCTATAGATTCACTGATACATATAGTATAGATTAGATATGCACACGAGTCTAGTTAGCTCGAGCGATAAACGACTTTGACACAGTTTTAGCATAACTTCATGTCGATTGTAAATCAGCTCAGACTCGATTTCAAATCGGTTCAATTAATTTATGAGTCGCGATTTATGCGGAACATAAATTAATATAAATGGACTTTGTACGAATCGTAACACGCACAGAACAGAACCGGAACCAAGAACCCAGAACAGGTTCGCGACAGAATCTATTGATAACAGAGAGCGTGGGAATGGAACTTTTGCGGATGATCTCAGCTCTGATCGAGTTGTTTTCATTGGATCTAGTTGGGGCTGATTGCGAAATCAGGTGAATAAGTTGCAGCATCGAGCAGCTGTCGAATATGTCAGGGAAAGTCTCCGGGAAAATGCAACATAATTTCCCAGGCTCAGAGCGTGGAATTTGAAATTTCACACTTTAACCAATAAACGACAACAATGAAATGGTCGTGGGCGAGGGAAACTTTAAACAGAAGCAGAACTAATCGCCTTTACAGTGGGTGCGAAAAGCATACGGACCTGGTGCTGAGGAATCCCATAAATAATGCCACAAATCCAAGGAATTCTCATCCAAAATGCTAAAAATGTGTCAATATAAACAAAAACTCAGCACGCAAAATGGGCAAAGTTAGGATCTCTTTGGGTCTGTTGGGAAAATACTTGCGGCACCTTACCTGTGTGTGCCCAGCTGAGGATGAGCTGTGGTGAGACGAGCGCACAGGCCTGAGCTCTACCTGCGGCTAATGGGCTAATGGCGACCCACATAGATCCATAAAAACACAAGAGAGAACCAAGTGGAAATAATTAAATTGCAATTATGTGCAAACAATTCCAAATCCGGGGATTCGGAAAAAGTTAATTACACGACAATAAAGCGCAGAAAAGAAAGAGAATGAAAGAGAGAGAGAGGGGAAAGAGAGAGAGACAGACTGGGTAGTTGAGTGAGAGAGCGAAACCTCAGACAGCTAATGCGCTCAGGTAATGCGTGCAGCATGTTAGGTTGCTCTTTTGGCTTTTGACCAGACCGTGCACAAGTTTCGGCGCTGTCTTTTTCTCTCTCTTTCCATCTCTTTCCCTCCCTCTCACCTTCTCTTTCTCAGTCTCGGGTCTCGACTTAAGCTGACATTAATGTGTTTTTGAATGTGGCTTCTGGTCGTCGTCTAATCGCTTTGCCCGACTGATTCCTGATTTCTGATGCCCGTTGACAAGTCGCCCGCATAACGAGCAACTGTTCTCTTTGTCTCTTGATCGTCTTCTATAGCTTGTCATTGAGCATTATTCAAGTCCCGCCTGCTGTCGCTGTCGCCAACTAATTGAGACGGACGAGTAAATTAGCCATGGTCTGATTGCAAATTAGTCGAGCGACTGGGAAAGGGGCCTGAGAGACGCTTAGTTAAGAGTTGAGACTGCAAAACAATGCAATATAGATTATTGTATATTACAGATATATTTGATTATGGTATATTACACTTATGTCTGTCTATATAGAGGGTTCTCTCCTGCGTTGGCTAATGAAGAACTCTGCTCTCTTCAATCTTTCCTTTAATTTGATTGGTTTGCTGTCTTACGTTGATATGGGACTAAACATACTATACACTTGATTAAGAGTATTCAAAATGCTTCTATATAGACAACACTATGCTAAGTATATAGAATCATAGTCAATATATTCCAGTCTTTATGCCACTTTAATATTTCTTTTAATTCCTAATGGCTTTGGTGCCTTAAGGGGGTAGTGAAGTTGCTTCAGCTTAGTTAGAGTCAAGGATATATATATTATACAGACTTCAATATGGACTCCATCTCCTGTAGTATATTCGTATTTGTCTATAAAGCTTGTTCCTTCACGCAAGAACCAGAACTCTACCCGTTTCCTTTGATTCCCTTTGGTTTTCCTGGAGGTATCGACTGAGTTTCCTTCTATCAGTTTGTTCTGCCTATACAAGAACTTCTCCTTCATTCCCGTTGGCTTTGTGGAGTGAAGTTGGTTCAGCTTAGTTAGCCTTCGTTAGGGTCACGGGTTAGTAAAGCAGGTCGACGGTTTGACTGACAGGCTGAGTTCAGTTGGGGGAGTAGCGTTTAATTAGATCTGCATACGGAATGCGAAGGCAACAGAACAAAAGGGTTCAGTCTGGAGAGCAGGTTGGCCAAGCAGTGCTCAGTACTCAGGATGCACTTGACGCTGCTTCTCGCCTGCCTCGCCTTGGGCACTGCAACACACACAGTGAGTGACTATCGCCGTCAGCTGGGGCAGCTGCTGCAGAGGGTGCTGTGGGGGTCGCAGGTTGAACGTTGCCAGGCGATCATTACGGATGAGTTGCACTGGGAACTCTACGATCGGGAGTACTTTGAGGCTGTGGGTCGTCAGCCGAGACCGTTCCTAATGCTGCGGGTCAACGCTAGCGAGGATCTACAGAGTCCCAGTAAGCAGACCCGGCTGGTGCTGCACGCCATCAAGTCCAGTGGCTGCGATCTGCATGTGATCACCCTCCTCAATGGGTGGCAAGTGAAGCAGTTGCTCAAATTTGTGTACAACACACGTGCTCTGCACATGCAACAAAAGTTTGTGTTGCTGCACGATGTGCGACTCTTTGCGCCGGACATGTTGCACTTGTGGAGTGTCTTTGTGCGCACTGTGTTCCTCAGGAGACAGCAGCAAGGCAGGTGAGTAGGGCAGGGGGTAGAAGAAGGATGTAGTGAATCTCTTGATTGTTGTAGCTTCAGCATTGCAAGCATTGCCTACCCGGGCATCTTGAGTGGCGTCTTGGTGCTAAAGCAGCTGGGCAACTGGACACCAGGCAGACGCCTTAACGGACTGTTGCTCTTCAAGGAGAGCACACGCAATTTGCTAGGTGAGAGAAGGAGGGAGAGAGGAGTAAAGATCTTTACCTTCAATTTATTCTTCCTTCTCCTTCCCCTGTAGGTGCACAACTCCCTGTGGCTGTGGGTGACCACGTGCCCATGGCTCATCTGAATAGCACCACCAATAGCTATCAGGGCGTGGAGATAAAGATCATGGCTGCCCTGGCTAAGACCTTGGGGTTTCATCCTCAGTATTATGTGGTGAATGAGAGTGGCTCCAGCGAATGGGAACAGCTGCTGCAGGAGAACGAAACACATCTGGAAACGGGACTAATTGGCGAAGTGGTAAGTGAGCAAGTGACTATCAACAGCTTCTATTACTTCTTCCCTCTCTTCTTCCCTCTCTCCTTCCCTGTCTCCTTCCCTCGCTCCTTCCTCTGCCCCTCTACAGTCCCATCACCGTGCACGCTTCGCCATTGGGGATCTGCATCTCTTCCAGAGCTACTTGCCACTAGTGGAGCTGAGCATTCCACACAGCGTGGAGTGCCTCACCTTCCTCACGCCTGAATCCTCAGCAGACAGCTCCTGGCAGACCTTCATACTGCCCTTCAGTGGCGGCATGTGGGCGGGTGTCCTCCTCTCCCTCTTCGTGGTGGGCAGCGTCTTCTATGTGATTAGCTTTCTCAACGCTCTGCTGCAGTCTGGCAGCAGTCAGCTGGGATTCTTTAGATGCCTGCGCCGGCGTCCGGCACAGCAGCAGCAGAGGCTGCAGCTTCACAGGCGCCGCTTGAGCTTCCGCATTCAGCTCAGTCGATATCGTGGAAGCAATAAGAAGAAAATTGGTCGCGATTTGTTCGATGATTACGCAACCTGCATTCTGCTTACCTACAGCATGCTGCTCTATGTTGCCCTGCCCCGCATGCCACGCAACTGGCCACTGCGCGTGCTAACCGGCTGGTACTGGATCTACTGCATCCTCCTGGTGGCCACTTACCGGGCCAGCTTTACAGCCATTCTGGCCAATCCGGCAGCACGGTAGAGCTCATTATTCAAGTGCATATGTCTTCTATTAAGCATCTTCTATTCCAGTGTGACCATAGACACTCTTCAGGACCTCAATCAGGCAGGGATTCCCCCCACCACTGACACTGCAGAGCATAAGACCTTCTTTCTGGATGCAGTTGACGAAACAGCGCGCAAAGTGGGTGCAAAAATGGAGATAGTGGAACGCAGTAATGATCTGGTAGGTTGCCCCACATGCCCAGCAACAAGTTGAGAGTGTAAAGCAGAAGGTTTTCTTCCCCCTCCACCCCCCAGACGGATCGCATAGCCAGAGGTGACTGCGCGTACTACGACAATGAGTTCTACTTGCGGTACCTACGTGTGGCAGACGAGGCACGTGGCGGAGGATCAACAGCTCTGCACATCATGCGGGAATGCGTGGTGCACATGCCAGTGGTGCTGGCGCTGGAGAAGAATTCGCCACTGAAACCGCGTGTGGATGACGCAATTCAGCGACTAAGTGAAGGCGGTTGGTATAGTACAGGGGAAGGCTGCCCCAGTAGAGCTGCAACCTAACTCCCCCCTTCCTCTTACAGGTCTCATTGCCAAGTGGCTGAGGGATGCCATTTCCCGTCTGCCCGCCGAGGAACAGGCTCCACAGGAGGCACTCATGAACTTGAACAAGTTCTGGAGCTCCTTTGTGGCCCTGGGCATCGGATACCTGATCTCCATCTGTGCCATTCTTGCCGAGCATTGGCACTTCAGGAATATCGTGATGCAGCATCCCCTCTACGATGTCTACAATCCCAGTCTGTATTATAACTTCAAGCGACTTTATCCGGGGGAATAGCATCAAATGGAATTTGCCACTTTATTCTTTTGCATATTGATTTATAGTAATAATACTTTCTATCCTAATAATTTTAAACTTAGCAAGATTGTCTTGAGCTCGTAAAGATAAATGACAAATGTTTCTATTCTCATTCGCGACTGACGCAATCGGCGAGGGCCCCACAAGGCACTCAGATGGTTGTATACAAGCAAGCTTACTTAATCCCAGAGAGTATGTAGCATACCATACCAAGCAGCTATTCATAAGCCAATATATCAATTGGATAAAAGTGGCCTCAAGTACCCGCACAGCAATGTGGTTTAAAGGTCTTGAAAGTGTTTGAATTCTTTCCATCACATTTCGTAAATAATAATTCGCATTGTTTACGATCAAATTCACATAAGAAATCATTTGTTTATTGCCAATGGGGCGAAGTGGAAAATCGGAAATCGGAAAACAAGAAAAAGTCCAGTCGTAAATAATTCACTTCTTATGTGCCGCACTAAAAAGCGAGAAGCGAGGAGCCAAAACATTAAAATTTCAATGGAACTAATTAGCAAAGAATGTATCACGAGACCTGCGGGAAACACAAACTTTACTTCTTACTCGTATACCCATTGAAATAGTATAAATAGAGTATACTAACTTTATGAAGAGCAGCGCACACAGTATTAAAAGCCAGACGAATATACTATGTTCTTTGGTCTTTTGTCTGATATTCAATATTTAACGAATTGTTGAAGATACTACTTTCTGCTCAAGCATAGTATTACCTCATTATAATATGAACCTATTCTCTAAGTAGCAATTTGATCGGACTATAAACACAGAGCTTATTCAAGAAAACCTTTGATATTTATAAGAAAATATCACAGAAATTTTATATTTGATATTGGATATGTATATGTAGCGTATCTTGCAGCCAAGCACACTTCATTCTAGCTTTCTTTACTTGTGTTAAATATTTTGAAATTAATTGTAATAGTCTATTTTGAAATTGTGTAAGCAAGTGGCGAAGCAACCCTTGGTTACCTCGGCACGCTCAGCCATAATGATTATATTATTATTCATAATTAGAATGTTGAATGTTTTCTTTAACTTGTGTGTATTTAATCTGTTGCCGCATAAAAACTAATTAATTCATTTATCAGGCGAATTGCACAACAACAACAACAACAGCAACGCCAACACGAAATTTCATTGTTCTCAATTTGTGGAATTCGTTTTTTTTTCCTTCTCAGATTGTTTTGTTATTTCTTTTGATAAATATTTATGGCTCTTTTATTTGTTTTGTTTTCTTTCGTTTCGTTTCGTTCCGTTTCGTTTTGTTGTTTACAATTCTATTTTATTTAATTTAATTAGTTTTACTTCATTTTACTATGCTTTGTTGTTGTTGCCTCTTCTGCCCTTTCCACCCCTCCCCAACCCTTAGCACTTCTTGCCATCGTTCTTCCCCATCCATTGCCAGACCATAAAATTGCCTCTTCTCTTGCACAGAAATTCTTGCGTTTGTTTTTGTGTTTGTTTAGTTTTCCCTTTGAGTATTACACAAAATCTCTAATTGGCGCTTCCGTTGTTAACCAGACCATCACCTTCCCCACTTCCTTTCGCAATCAACCCTTCATTTTCTTTCAGTGTGCACTTAACCATCCGTTAGGTCTTAACTTGAGTTCGTCTTGAATATTTTTTGTGTTAATTCTAAGTTGATCTTTATTTCCTTATATATTATTTAATATTTCCTCGTTGAATCAGACCACTAAACAGTGAACATATATGTATAGACAGAGTTCAAACAGCGATCAAATTTGGGGGTGAACGATGAAATCATTTAAAGAAAACAAATTTAGTATACCCTTTTTTTTAAATAAATAAAATCACATCTGTGGATCGCCATTGGTTCGTGTCTTAATAGAATTGGGATCGTGTCTTGGGTTTGTAAAGACCAAGCAGTTTACTGCTTACTTAATACGTTCATTTGAAACAGAAATAGGATCGTGTCTTGGGAAACAGAGCTCTATAAGCAGTTTTTCATTCGCAGCTAAAAAAAAGCTAGAGTTAGCGGGAAAATCAGTTGGTAACACTTGTTAACAATATTTTTAATACGGCAGATTCACAAAAAACAAACATCACAGCAAGAATTCTCAGTTTAAATATTGCATTTTATTTGCGTTTCTCTATAAATTAAAAACAACAAAAAAAACAAGTTTCACAATACGTTAATTTTTTTAAAATATTTTAAATGTGTTCGACGGTTTGAATTAAAGACATATGTACGTATATAAATATATATCGTTTTAGATTTCTATATAATTGTGTACTCCGATATAAATCATGTTAAAACCGATAAGCTGCTCGACATTTCTTCAGTTGTGACCTGAATGAAGTTTGAATGCACATTAGAAGGAAAGTGCCGAGCAGTAGATAAAATGGACACCGACACCACTTGAAAAGTGTTGCTATAATTAGTTGTAGTTGCGTGTAGTACTAGGTATATATCGTATCTGTATCATTACTTAGAGCAATCAATCAAAATTGTTCAGCTGCACGTAAATGTTAAAAGTATTTAAATAATTTGGGCGATTTAAAAGCAAATACCACATTAGTTATCCTATATAGTATATAACAAACTATAGTTTAAACCGTACACGCGATCTTAGATATCTTTAGTTATTTCAAGTACGCATACAAAATCTACTGACAATTGGTTTGTTTTGGCCTGGTTAAGCAAATACTCCTTTACTCCAGGTATCAATGCAATTCCGTTTTATTAAGATGAACTCTCTGTAGCACTAGTTCACAGTCTACTTATGCAGCGCACTCTCTGCATCTGAGTATTTGAACAGATTCGATTCTTAACGTTGTGTTTGTAGTTCCTTTAAAATCATATTACTGTTTGTATTGTAGTTCTTTGTTTCAGTTATGGCGTTTTTGGACAGCTTCTTAAAAATACTTTCGATCTGTTCTCAGTTTATTTCGCGCACTTCCCTTGCGCTGTATTACATTTATATATTTCAGTTATATAAATTATATATGCAGTTAAGCGGTTTCAGAATCTTTTAAACAACTAAAGAATTACAACTAAATCGCAAGGCGCTCTTCTCTCTCTCTCTCTCTCTCTCTCTCTCTCTATCTTTCTCTCTAAATCGAATATAGTATAAAGTATTGTTATTCTTAAGATATCACTGTTGCTGGCTTTAACTTGTTGTCTCTGCTGTTTCCGCCTCGAATACGTCATCCGACTCCTGTCCACCGACGTACTCATCTTCTTCCTCACCATCCTCCTCTTCGTAGTCCTCGGGATATTCACCAAACTCTGAGGATTCACCAAGCATCCAAGCGTCGTTTTCCATTGAGTTTCTTGGACTGTATTTCCCTCCGCCCGTAATGGTCATGTTGTTGGCCGGTAGCAGGGCACTGTGTAGATCAAATAGAGCAAGATAAGTGCCAAGTATAAAGTATATTGAATATATTTGAATGTATTCAATGTGTAGAGCGTGCTTAACTGGCGACTAACTAAGCTTTTTTAATCATTGTTATTTGTGTCGGTGTTTGTATTATTAGAAATGCTAGAATTGTTTAGTATTTATAGTTTCTAGGGGTCTGTTCCGAATTCCTTAATGAATATATACAACTACTGAAGGGAAACTGGGAACAGTTTTTAATTATGATAAGCGAGAGTACAAAACAAGGCAAACATTTGTACACAATTTCAACAAACAATTGTTAGAATTTCTGAGGAGCAGAGTTAGTTCAATTTTGGTTAGAGTTTTCCAGATGCGATTATGGTTTGGCATGAGATGTGAGTATTGAGAGTTGTTAGAGCGCTTTGAAAGCTGACGAGCTGACGAATAACTTGATTTGATCTGAGATCGCGAGACGATTGCACAATTGAGCGGGCAACAACAAGGCAACGAATATAATGAATGCAATTCTACTTAGGTATATAACAAACAGTAACGAGTAACGGGTAACTGGTAACGGGAAATAAAGAGTAACGAACAGCGAGTGACGAGTAACGGTACTCTCTGTACTAGACCGTAATGGGGGCTCATTACATTGGCAACTCGTTGTGGGAATGCAGCATCGTATTTGTTGTTCGTTGTCGTTGTTGTTGAGGGGATTCGAATTCGAATTCGGAATCGGAATCGTATGTATAACATGGGTATACATAGGTATCCTTCATTATTTTATAATATCGTTGTATTATTCATTTCTTTGGTTGCCTTGTCACAATCAAAATTAATTACGTAGTTAGGAGTCGGTTTTCGATTGGGAACTGCTGCTTGCACCGTGTGTTAAATAGTAGTGTTTGTGTGTGTGTGTGTTTTTGTATGGGCGTGTGTGATTTGAAAGTTGCTGTGTTGTTGCTGATCAGTTTACAGATCGGTCACTAGCACACCATCCCTCGGTCACAATTGTCCACGACGAAAGTGTGAGCGTGATGGTCTACTTTGTTGTTGTAGTTGTTGTTGGTTGAGTGGTGTTTTGAGGTATCGTGTTTCGGATTTGGTTTTATTCAGGTGTACAGAAATTAAAAGAAAGAAATCAATTAGCAAAATTATAACAACAATGAAAATTATTATTTTTTTTTCTAGTTGGAGGGTTTCTATTACTTAATTCCTATTTAGCACTACGGAATGTATCAAGTCTTAAGCGTGTAGTAATTAAGAGATCAAGTGAAGATGATAATTAATTGATTTATGCATTTATAGATCTGTTGCCGATGGACGCACCTTTACCTCTAGCCGCGAAATTACCCATAACCTTAAGCTAATAATAAAAGAATAAAAGGAAAACAACATATTACGCATAATAGTATACAAAGAAAGGAAGTGGAACTAATAAACTGATTACATAGTCTATTCACTCTACGTAGTCTAAGCTTAACCAACCAATCACTTCAATACCTTCTTCTTCACTTCAATTCCCCAATATCGTATAGTCCCAATCTGTCAATTAAACAAGTTACAAGACTGTCTGTAACATTATAAAGAATTTAAGCTGGTATCTGCACCACATGACTAAACTATTTGCTAAGCCTTATTTTATATACATAATTTATCACTTTATCCTAAAAAATTTACTATGTTTAGTCATCTATTTGGCGTTTTAAATTATAGAAAACGCACAATAATCCATATAACACAGGGTAGATTTGACTAGATTCATAGTATATAACTTTCTAAAGTATGTGTAGGACAATATCCTTAATAACCTCTTCCCTTGGGGGAGCTATTCTTCATGCCAGTACACTCCTGCTACCCAGAATTTACCTTTCAAAAGGCCCATCACAGGCAAGTTCGTTGAACTGGCGCTGCGCATGTAGATGAGCCTGTGTCTGCGACTGTGACTGAGACTGAGCACGACGTGCCTCCTCCTTGCGGCGTCGATCCTCGGCGGCTGCCTTCATGGGGTCATAAGTGGAGCGTCGCTTCCACATAACCATCTCGGCCTCCTTTTGTTTGTTTACTGCATGGATAAGATTAGATTAAGCTATGGCAACAAGGCAATATATTTCACACTTCTCACTAACCTGAGGCATCACGACGCACAGCTGAGGAGGCACGCGTGCCTGTGTAGCCTCCTCCCAGAGATGTGGTGCTAGTATTCATCGCTGAGGCAGTGGAGCGTATACTTCGATTACTGGCACGACTGGCCTCGCCACGACTGAGACCCATTGAGGAGGCGCTGGGACTACGCTTCATCTGCTCCGAAGGTTTCAACGTGCTCTTGGCATCGTTCTTGCGTAGAAAATTATTCGACTGCGTTGACTTGTACTTGGATATGTCCAGGTATTTGGGCTGCACACGCTGCTGCTGCTGCGACTGCGGCTGTTGCTGCTGTTCGCCTCTGGCTGTCTGCAACAGCTGCTTCTTAGCATTGGCCAGGCTGCTGGGCACCTGCTGCGCCAACCGACTGAGACTTGCTTCACGTGGCATCGACTGACGCGTCTTGGGGCCACAGCCGGAGATCGCACGAGTTCCAGCGCTCTTGATGCCACGACGCGGCAACTCTGGCGTATTGGGGCAAGCAACCACTCCAGCAGCAGCCTGAGCTGCAACACTCAGCTTGCCAGCTGGAGCAGAGCTTGGCTTGGCTGGCGTGTGCCCACTTGCACTGCCACCGCCGCCGGCGCCACCTGCCACACGTTGCTTACTACGCTCGATGCGCATGAGCAGCGCCTTATTAAGGCGCGTGTTGCTCAGCGGCGGCTGCTCTAGCTGCTCAAGCTCCTGCTCCAGTTCCTCGCCACTAGAGTAGTAGGGCCCAGTGGTGCCCAGCTCGTCCTCGTCGTTGATATAGTATTGCAGCTCGTTGTCGTAGTCGCTGTACGATTGCTCAAAGTTGTTGCTGCTCGCCGACTTCTTGAGCGCCAACTGATGCTGCTGGTGCAGATGCTGCTGCTCTCGGTGCTGCTGTTGCTGCTGCTGCTGCTGCAGATGACGAGCTGCTGGCGGTGTATACAGATTCTGGAAATTGGGACGCGCCTGTCGTGGCGTCTGCAGTGGACGCTGGAAAGAGCTAGAGCGACGCAGTGGTGAAATGGAGCCCGAGTGTGCCGCCAATTCGTGCAGATCGTGCTCGTGTTGCTCCACATCATCCAACGAGTTCTTGCGACGATGCTGCAGTTGCTTCAGCAGATACTCCCCGCTTGTCAGCAGCTGCAGCTGCGCCTCGTTGATGCTGCTCGTCATGAGCGCGCGATGCAATGGCGAGCGACGATAGCCAACACCAGCCCCGGAGCCATTGCCCTCCAGACTATGCTGCGGACTGCATTGTGCTGCCGGCGACTTGACCGAGCTGCGACGCGACCCCGACTGCAGCTGTTGCTGTTGCTGCAACTGCTGTTGCTGCTGCTGCTCGAGGGTTGGCCGCGAGCGACTGGCACTGCGGGCACGTCCCAGCGTGTGCAGCGGCGATGGAATCTTGCTGGGGCTTTTCGGGGGCTTGTAAGGTTCACCGCCCGGCAGCCCCTGACCGCCGCACAGCGCGGGATCACTCGCATAGTCACAGTCACCCAGCAAACGGTAACGCTCGGCCAGGCCGCGGTTCAACTTCGCTTGTGCTGCAAGCTGCTGTCGCTGCTGTTGATTATACAAGCTGAGGCTGTCGTCGGTCAGCGAGTCCGCTGCGGTGTCCGAGCAGTTGTAGCTACGCGTCATCAGCTGTGAAAAGGGGAAAGTAGATAAGAAATGTGTTGCAGACAAAGAGACATTCATATGTACATGTATGTAATAGATATTTTTAGCTCTTATCAGCCGCAGGCCCAGCCCAGTTAGAGCTGAGTAAACAAACACATCTACTATATTATGCAGTTGAGGCAGTTCAAATGCTGATCCAGAGATCTTAGTCTTTGGATTAGTAAGTGAAAAGTCTAACTTCCTGCTTCCTCACCTGAGCCTGCTGCCTGCGCCTTCCTGCCGAGCTGCTGCTCACGTCCTGTGCCAGACTGCGTGCGCGTGCATTGCGTGCCCACTCCTGAATCCAATCCTGCTTAGTGGGCGCTGACTGCAGCAGTGCTGCCTCAGTTGTGGGCGTAGTGGGCGTATCGGGCAGCTGATGCTGATGTGGATGATGCTGCGTGCTGTTGGTACTGGTTGTGAACACATTAAGGCGATACTCGGCCTTCTGGCGATCCGTTGCACTGCCCACTATGGCGTGTGCATGCCGCAGCTTGGCCTCGTTGCTTACGTACTCGGAGCTGTCGATCTGCGAGGTAGAGAGACTGTGCGTGTGCCGCGTCAGCTTGGGATGAGTGTCCAGAGCGCGCTGCTTGGCCAACACACCGCTTGTGGTGACGCTGGTAAAGCAGCCCACATCGGCAGCCGGTGAACGTGGTGAAGGAGGTGTGGGCGGTGCTTGTGGCTGCGCAACAATCGGATGTTGGCGCAGCACACGTGACTTCAATTGCTCCAGATAGACACCTGTTGCTGAACCATTCGTGGCCTTCGCTTCCTGCTGTGGCTGTGGCGTGGGCGTCTCGTGGTAATAGTTCACCTCCAGCACATTGCTCGCTCGGCTTGGCTTCACCGACAACTGCTTGGGACGCAGCTTGGCAGCTGCGGCTGCATTGCGATCGATGTTCATGAGATCCTTCTGCTCCTCCGTGTAGTTATCCCCATCCAAGGTGTAAGTGCCGGCTTCGCTGACATCATCATCCTCACCCACCGCCTTCCCCTTCAAATCATCCAGCGGCGGGCAGAGCAGGTCCACTTGCTGCAGTGCTAGTTGCATCGCTGTCGACCTGGGAGTAAATTGTGCTGTGCGATTTGCCAACTGATTTGCTGTGCCCTTTGGCGGCGCTGGCGTCGTCGTCTGCTTCGCCGTCTGCCTGCTGCGGATCGTGGCCTCAACGGGCGCTGGCGCTGCACTGGCCGAACTGCGCGGTGACCAACTGTGACGTTTGGAGGCATCTCTTACCCGACTGGCGCTACGTTCTCGCACCCGCATCTTGACCGCAGGCGTTGCTGGCATTTCCGCTGTCGGCGTGGGTGCTGCAGATCCATCGTCGGTCATGATACTCCCGGTGTCCAGGCTGTTGCGATGGGAGAGACGGCCCGATTGACCATTCGTTGTTGTTGTTGTGCCGCCTTCGCTCTCCAGCTTGGACATGGAAGCGCCACGTCGATGCCGACTCTGAAAGCGTTCCATCATGTTCTTATAACGTGCCGCCTGCGCTGCTGCATCGTTTTCCGAGGCATCAAAATGGTCTATGGTGAATGCAAGCGCCTGCTTGGGCGTTGTTGCTGAGTTCGATGCAGTTGAGGCGTCTTCTTCGGCAACGCTATTTTCTTTATGGGGCTGGGACTGGGGCTGCTGCTGCTGCTGATGATGATGATTCGCTCGACTCAGCACAGACGCTGCAATGAAGAACAACAATTAAATTAAATTAACATTTATTTACAGCTATTATTATTACAATATAAGCGGAGAAAACGAGACGAAGCTTGAGCAAAAGAAGAAAAATACACTAAACGGAGGCAGTAGCTGCTAAAACAACTCAAGTGGCAACTGGCAACAACAGAAGACAAGGCCGGTTCAGGCCAGCATAGGCGATTGGGCGCCCATAAGATTTCTACACATATTGTAGGCCAAACCTTTTCCTTTCATTCACTAGGGATGGTCAATGACCAGCCATAGCTTCTTCACGCACAAATGACGCCAGTCCACCTGCTGCGATGGCTATTTCCCTACCGTATCTTGCTTTTAAGTTTGCCACGCCAGTGAATCTCATAGAATAGAGGGTGAATCCAGAGTTACGATTGATGGTCACGGCTGTGACTCGTGATCTATCGCTGCGTGGCATGCATCACCCTCTCCACCAACATTCCCATGAATGCCAGAGTTTGTTGATTTCTGAATAGTTTTATTTCCACTGCCTAAATGGAACTTTTGGACCTTAAGCACGCGTCTAACGTCCGTTCCACTTACCGAAGACAACCTTATTAAAACACGATTTCACTCGTTTTGGTTGCCAATCAATTTAGTTTCGAGATTAATATTTTTTGTTCAAAAATAACACAGGAAACGAGAACAAAAGGCGTTGTGGCTTTAAAATTACTTAGCTTAATAAATCCGATGAGTAATAACACTATGAGAATTATAATTATGGACACCGGGCATCCGAATTATGTATGCGGAGTTTCATTAAGCTATCATTAAAGTTAAGAGACTAGTTTGCAACGAACGTATAATGATAGATTGACTGTTCTTATAATTAATTATCTTAGTACTGTTTAATTTCTTAAATTTCATTTCAGGTTTTTGAAACAGGTTTAGCTTTAAATGTAGAGTATTAATATTATGTTAAATTTGTCATATTTTTGCAGCGCTGATTCATTCTCAAGAAAGGAACGAGAGACGATGACCTCAATCGATTGACAAATGATGATCTTATGCTTGTGCTTTCTCTGCTGTCACAAAGAAATACAAGAAACAATAGTTATCATCGGTATGTTGAAGGTTTTATAGTAAAGAATTTATACCCTTGTAAATTTGAAACAGTTTTGAACAAATTTATCAAGTGTTTAAATCTTAATTGTCTGCTGATAGCTAAGTTATAAACAGTACAAATAAGATGTAATAGCCTAAGATAGACAATCTTATATTATATTATATTATATGTATCTATTATTAATAGATGTAGGGCAAGAACTAATAGGAAATGAAAAAAAAACAAAACTATCTTATTTAACAATTTTGAGAGCCCCCGATGACGCAATGCATGAGAGATTTGGAATTTGGAAACCAATTGAAACATGTCGCAGATAAATTTCAGTTTAACTGCAGCAAAAGCAATGAACTTTTATCGATTAACTTTTCATTTCTATGGGGAATAGTTAGCAACAGTCAATTCATTATAAATATTACAAAGAGTTTCCCAATTCACAGCTGGCAACGGGCCCTTCAGTTTCTGAATGTGAAACTTTCCCAAAAAATCGTACAGTACAAATATGAAGAGAAACGCCAAAAGTTTCAGAAAGCAAAAAAAAACTAAATATGGCGTACAACTAATTTTGTTTGGCTATTGCAGAAAGTAAAAGCGCACGTAACAAGAAATAGTAATAATGATCTAGTAAAGTAAGTGCCAAAGAGAGAGAGAGAGATACAAAGCTAGACAGTGTAGTCAATTATGTAGGTAAAAGATCATATCTAAAGATCACATCAAGAATATAGCATAAGATCATAACGAGATCATATCAATATATCAAAAAACTATAGATATTAAATAATTATATGAAGATATAACGATATGATTAATTGATTGTCATATGTATACAGTAAATATAAATTATTTACGCCTATCTACCCATCCTTGTTTCCAAACCCATCTTGAATTCAGCTTAGGGTATTCATAAATACCATATAACATAACTTGACTCATCAACACTTATCGACGATCCACAAGTAACCTTCGAAGTATTTGCAACTCTCGTGACTATGTCAACATCTTGAGACGCTCAATAGTCAGCTTAATTATGGATATTTCTGTATGTGTATACACTGACTAGTTTGTACGGTGTGTGATTATAATCGGCATGTGGTTATACTGTTTCCTGCCACAGACCACTGCAAGCCAACAAAGCGAGTATTGTTCTACTTAGCCAACAACAAATTGCATAATGCACCAGGTAAATAATGCTTTCGAATATTGCACTGATTGCATGTCCCGCAATGGAAACAAATAAGTGGGGTATTTTGAGTAATAGGTCTCTAAAAGATCTGTAACAGAACTGTAACCCAGTAACTCCGTTGAATGGGGCCTATTACGAAATGATATCAACAATCATAAACCATACTTTCTAATAACTGAACCGAATCTAAACACTGCATGGAAAAACGTTTTTATTACAGGGTGTTTTGTGAACAAGACACTACTTGTTGTCAACTCTGTCAACTGTAGCTCATTAAAACTGATTGTAATGAAGGCCGTCAACTTTGATTAAATGGTTAGTTGGTCATACTATCTTTCATAGTGGGTCAAGCAGAAATTATAAGAAACTGGGTTCCCTCGCCTTCAAACGAGTTACTCAGCTAATATTGTAAGATGATATATGGAAATAATCTTTGTATACTTTAAATTAGTCAAAACAAACAACTTTTCTCTTGTTTATAAATTTGCTATCTACAAATCGGTAAATTGTGATTGATCCAGTGCAGATCTTCTGAAGAAACCCAGAGCTTATTCTTCTACTCGATATCTACAAAATGTGTTTGTTCATATTTAGGCAAAGCGAATCGTCAATCGATCAACGTTTGAGTTCGCCAAATTGCCTGCAAAAATTGTTTCTTGTTTCGTGCACGGAATGGAAATGGGAAATAAAGATAATGATAGGCAACTGACCGATTGAACGATTGTGTAAGCTGCATGCGTCACAAAAATACAGAACAGAAAGCGACTGATAAAGCGTATGACAACATACTTAGCAATGATTTTCCTTCTTGAAACTCGAGCATACATATATAGAATAACTTATGTCACTCCACAATTTGTATCGAAACTGTGGTAAAACATATGTAGATAAATGAACAACACACTTGAATTACATTGAACAGTTTAGTTTTGTTTAAACTTTAAACAAATACTTGAGTTTCAATCACTGGAATTTCAATAAATATTTGCAATTCCATTATGTCATGACCACTTGGAGACTTGCCAAAAGAGCGAGAGCATGGTGCAAGTGGTGGCCTTGTGCCCAAATTGATAAATTTTCACGCACGTTTTCTTCAGGTTGTTTTTTACAACAACAAGTATAATGTTGAAATTTCGTAATATCTCTTTATCTTTTTATATTGTTGATTAAGTAATAGCGCGATAAAAGGTGTACATTGTAATCTTTTCGAACATAAAAATGAAATTATAAACATTAAAGCTAATTTTTCTAGTTGTAAGTTTTTATTGCACACGATTAGGAAGCGTTGCTCCACTGTGCCGACGTTTTGTTTAGTTCTTTTTCCACTGTTATAAATCCTTTCTATTTTTCACACACAACTAACTAAGCCTTGCTCCACTGTGCAGCTGCTGTCTTTCCTCTTTCGTTCTATGTGTTTCATGGGTGTGTTTGCCATGATATTCGCACGTACACACACACTCGTGTGTTTGTTAGCCATGACTAGTGCAATAAATATTTGCGTTCAAGCCGTGGCCAAAACTAGCCAGAGAGCTTTATTAAAAATTCAAATTAAAAGCAAAAAGTAAAAAGAGACAAGCTACAACAGCAACAACAACAACAATCTCATGAATAATGACTTTAGCAAATCGTTGCTGATTGTTGTTGCTGCTTGCTTATGTCAACCAGCGCGACTCTATTCAGTTTTCACTCACCTTTTTCGGCCGGCGACGGCGGCGGCTTGCCGAGGCAGAACTTAGCGTTTGACTCATCGATGGCAGCGCCGAGTCCTACGAAGCTTGACGTCGTTGTATGCAGTTGATGCTGCTGTTGCAGCCTCGGCGGTGCAGCTTCGTTGCCACTTATGATCTCGGCAATCTTCTTGATGTTCTCGGGCGTCGTGTCGGCTTTCTCTCGCCCCTCCAAGCTGCTGTTGTCATCCTCTTCATAGTGACTGTTGTTGTTGTGGTTGCCAGACATTTGTTTAGCACTTGCTGCCGCAGGCGTTGTGGCTGCTGCCGCTGTTGCTGTTCCTGTTGTTGCGGTTGTTGTTTGTGTTGTTGTTGCTGGTGGGGCCGCTGCCGTTTGCGTTGTATCATTTGCGTATGATGTCATTATAAATGGTACTAAATGACGACTACGAATTATGTGGGACTCTAATTTGCGGGTCTGGGTCTACACCTAATTTACTGCCTTTCTTTCACACGATTCACGTTTTTAATTAGTTAATTAAATATCACGGCATGTTTACAAATCATGCTCCCACTGTTTCCACTACGTCTACTACGTTTTTATTTGCTACGTTTTTCGTTACGTTTTGTTGCTGCTGCGTTTTGTGCGTACGCAAATTCCTGCACGCCTACATCGAGAATTAAAAGAAATGATGATGAAAATTACATAAAGAAATCAAAGAACGCACGCATAAAGCAGACACAACGATACACACACAAACACTCGCACACACAGACAGAGAGCAGACTTCGTGTTAATGACCATGCGACGACATGTTCAATTGTTCTTATTGGACAATCACACATAGACGCACACACGCACACATAGATAGAAAACGGTACAAGCGATTTCCACTTCAACTCAAAATAGCCAAGTCAGCCGCCGTGTTGCCTTTTCAAGGTTGCTTTTGTTGTTAATCGAATTATATTTATATATTGAACTTTTTTGGAAACAGCAACCGACAACACACGAAACATAAGCACACACACACAAATGCACTGAGAAATTCACATTCAAGGGCGCCGTCCGCTGCGACTGGTTCACTGCACTTGCACTTGCACTTGCTTGGCTATGTGTGCGTGTTGGTGGCTGCACCCTTTACTTTTCTTAGTCACTTTGTTTATAATGAACACTTTCTTTCTTTTCTATGCTGCAGTTTTATCTCATTGTTTTTTATAATTTAATTCTTAACACGCGCTGCTTTTGCTGTTGGCCATACGCAGTCCAAACGCTTACTCACGCCAGTACAGACACAGTTATGACTGAATGAGTCTCTCGCGCGTGTTTTGGCCAAAAGTGACGTATGGCAACGGGTTGGCAGAGAGAGCGAACGCGAGAGAGTGAGAGAACAGCAGTTTACATTATTGAGAGTCATATGCGGGGCTGCCACCTTGTTGAAATGCTATCAATTAGTTCGCGGAACTAGTGAAGAGAGGAGGAGGTTTTTATATTTTAGGTATTTTCATTTACTACTTTAATTAGTTATTTTTAATTTTAAAATTATTATTGCAAATAATTATTTTTCTGGGCTTCAATATATGACATAACTCTCTTCAAGTTTATATGCTTCTTTAAATTCTTTATCGGCAGCTACGTGGCAACGCCGCAAATAACGGCGCGCTCACCAAGTCTTGTTTGATTTCTCTCTCTTCTTCCACCCCATCTGTAATCATTGAGCACATACAAACAGAATGTGAAGTACAAATTGTTTTGGCCATAAAACAACAACTAAAAATATTAATTATGACATTAAGAATTGCTAATTAGCTCACTAAGAGTTCATTCGCCACACTCAAGTGGCATTCTACAGTAGACGCCACAAAATTCACGCCTGAATAAACACATTCATTTAGCAGGCAGTGCACATACACTGAACGACAGGTGGTCTGCGCGTTGTGATGGTTTAAGTTACTTATATAACAAACGATTACATTTTGTACAATCTCCAGACTCGGTATACATTTAATTGGAATAACAGTTGCACTTGGACGAGTGGCCAGTAACGTTCATAACAAAACAATTGCCCCACACAAATGATAAGAGAGTAAACACGCACACCCACAAATACGCACGCTCTGCTCTCTCGCGCCCTCTCTCTCACTTTCGCTCTTTGTTGTACACGCACGGTCTCTCTCATTTATAGTATTGGTATTTTGTCTGTCCCTGCACTTGTTTAGCGCTCAATTTTTTCCAATTTGTTTGCATTTAAACGGGCGTTTTCAACAGTTTTTAAATTATTTAAGTGATAAACAACACTTCCTTAAGTATTTCACACAGTAATCTAGAATATTTAAATAAATTACTTTCTGCAAAGTGCAAGGAAACACCAGCACCAGGATTTGCAGCTTTTCGCGTTTGTTGTGCCAATCAGACTAGAGATGGATGGATTAACAATCGTGTTGAGCGTTAAGTTGCGATGAATAAGTGTGACCAACTGCGTAAAATGAGAATATACCAAACGTTTGCTGTGCTGTAAAACCAAAACTACTAAATTTTAATTAACTAAATATTTTATTAGTTATAGTGCAACAAAAAATGTTTTTGATGTAGACGAGATGTGTTTATTTGTTAAAAACAATCTATATCTAGTTACATAAAATATTTTTTAGATTATTTAAATCATAGGAATGTCAGTTTTGCTTATAGTATACGTTATTTAACAGTTATTTTGAAAGTCCAGGCATAATCCAGCTTGTGCTTATCGATATGATGCTTAGGTGGGAAAACGATGTGCACTTTGTTCTTATTGACTGTCCACTATAAGTGAAATATTATAAGATGAATTATTCGTATAAAGCATTTGTACAATTAGCAATTTCTTACAGTTATCTTTGTCTTTTCCATTCCCAGCATGACGATCTGCGTGGTATCCTTGCGCAGGACTTCCTTAGCGACGCCAATATCGAGACCCGTCAGCAGAACATTCTGAAAGAAGCTGATTTCCTTTCCTAGAGGATAAATATCCAATTCATTGGTGTCGTAGGGATATTCCAGGACAAAAGCATAGATGGTCACGCTGCCATTGTGCCCCTGCGATCCTCGGGTATACCAAACATTGGGAGTGACAGTGTCATTCTGATAGATCCACGGTGCACTGCCATAGATGCCCTCCCCGTTCACCTTCAGCCAACGACCCATGTCCCGCAGGCGTTCCTCGAAAATGGGCAGAATGGTGCCATACTTAGTGGGTCCGACATTGATCAGAACATTGCCATTGCAACTGACGGTGGTAACAATTTCTGCAATATTAAAACGGTTATATTCACAATATATCTAAATAACTTTTTCTTTAGTCCGCACCTTTGATGACATCCATGGAGCTCATGAAGTCCTTCAGTGTAACATCAAATCTCTGGCCCCAGCTGGTGCGATCTAACGTAAAAGCGTTCTCCCACTTGTGGGTCTGCAGCACACCCGGATTGAAGCGATCCGCACAGTTATAGAAGTCTCCATGCATGCAGGCTGTGCCGAATCCCCAACGATCGTTCGTGACCACTGTATCCCGTACGGGACTGTCGTTGTATAGCCACGCGATAAACTCCTCGGCTTTCCAGTACTTGGCAGGTGCCTCCCAATCGCCGTCCGACCAGATTATCTCTGGCAAGTACTCCTTTACCAGGTCCATCTGTTCGGGTCGCACCTTATAGTCAACAAAATGCTGCTGAAGCAACAGATGCAACTTGTCATCGATCCACAATCGGTTGAACCACTCGAACAAGGAGTAATATAGCCCGAATTTAAGATCTGTGGTATTTCGTATAGCCGACGCCAGTTCCTCTGTGGATTATATACACATATACATATAATTTCAAGTTCTTCTCCACTTACTGATATACCTACTGATTATATCTCGCTTAGGTCCCACGTCCATAGCATTCCAGCCGAAACTATACTTTGAGGGCCACAGCGTATACCCATCGTGATGTTTGCTGGTCAGTACGACGTACCTAAAGTGCAGATTAATAGTAGGTCAAGATATATATCTATAAATAATACATATACATAATATATGACCCACCTAGCGCCACTATCCCGAAAGAGCAGGGCCCATTGTGTAGCATTAAAAAGCTCGGCGGTAAACTGAGGCGCAAACTGTTGATAGGTAAAGTCGGGCTTGTAGTTGCGCTGCATATAGCGTATGTATTCGGGGTTGCGTAGATCTAGAAAGAGCGAAACATTTAAATATATATTATATACTTATGTCTGATTGTAAATGGGCATTAATAAAGGGTTCACATGGTCAAATTTGTGTTATTTTTCATGATATTGCAAAGTTTATTTCACATCTCACATCTTACTTAGGATATTTCTTTAATGTGCAGACTAAATTTCATTAAGATATGGCAACCATGATATAAACTGCCCGATATGAGGGTTTTTGTATGAAAACCCGTATTGTTTTGGAAAGAAACGCACCTTATCAGTACCAACTACAGTAATGGAGGGACCCGTACATATTTTGCGTATTATCAATGTATATGTTGTTCCCACAGTTATCATGGGATCAATTATTCAATAATTAATAATTTAACTTTTTAACAAAACATGAACAATGATTATTGTAATTTTATAGATAATTAGCATAGGAATAATCAGGGAAAGACTAAAGACAACAGCTCTCTCTTGTTCTATATTTAATGACTGCTGTTTAAAACTGAGACGAAATTTACTGCACAAATTGTTGACGAAAAAATTTTAGCTATTTTATAGGTCACAACTGCAAACACAGTACAGTAAAAATATATATAATATATATACAAATATATATACATGCATGTCTGTATTAATTGATTGTAAACACTTGTCTCTTTATCAGACTCACTTATCCAATTGGTCCAGAACCATTCGGAACCGAAACTGGGCACTGTGTAGACGCCGAAGTGCAGAAAGATGCCCACCTTAGCCTCGTCGTACCATTTGGGCAGCGGCCTTTGGTCCAGACTCGCCCAGTTCGGCTCATACCTGGTGCGGAGGGGACCAGGAGAAGCCTGACTCAACACCCCGCCAAGCACACACACCCCCCAAACGAGCACTGCGAGAGTGAGAGATAACCGAGTGTTTCTCATTTTCCTTATCAGCAAACGCGCATCACACTTCAGAACTTGTTGGGATGATCGTTTCGCATCGACTGCGCTTGCGATTCTAAGTGAAACTGACCGCCGAATGTTGATCAAATCGGTGAATTTGAGAGCCGAAATGAGTAAACAAAATCAACATCGACGAGAGATTGCTGTTTCCGGAGTGCCATGATATGACGATTGTTTCGTATACAACTCGTCGAGATTAGACAAAAATGTTAAATAACAGTTTTCCATTTTCGACTTAGTTTAGGAGATATAATCTCCGATACGTCCCGATTTTCTAAACAATTTGTCAGCTGAAATAACTAGTGTGACCAGGCTTCGTAAAGTAAAATCACCTCCCAGAAGTAGATGACTATGGTCTCACTGCATCTACTTACAGTTTGTGTTTGAAATTTGATTTTTATTTGCTCCTTTAATTTGTTTATGAGAACTAACAACATATTGGTTAAGCTCGTTACGCAATTTTATTAAAAAGAGAACTATCAAATTAGTTTAAACAGAAATAAAATTAAAAGAAAGGGGCATCGGAAAGAAACATAAATTTTCCCAATATAAAAAACAGACAAATACTGTATTCCTTTTTGGTAATCAATATTCAGTATAATGCAACGGAATTTTAATACCTTTGCATTGTTGCTCAAAAATTATTAATCTAAAATTTTTGAATTGACAACGTTTCTTATTCCGTTGTGGAGATTCCGATTGTTCCGATGGTTGTTTGGAAATCAGCTGTTGTCTGTCAATTACGAATGAGCTAACTGAACATATATCGATTGCGTGGCTATCGATGTTTGCTCACATCCCTAGGCTCTGCCGGCTTAATTCATTGCCATTATTGTTTCTGACTTCTCGCATACGTTTAGCACATTGTCCAACAACTATGAAGCTCGCACCTACAGTAAAGCTGAACAATGGCTACGAAATGCCTATCCTGGGCCTGGGCACATATAATGTAAGTGCTTCTAAATAACTAACAACTCAAATACATTTGCCAACAAAAGCAGAACGTACGTTGTGTGTACATACACACATTCGTAACTGTCGTCATGTTGCGCTTGTACGAATATACGACAAATATCTGAATATTAAATGAAGTATACTAGGAACAAGTATGGGCGTTGTTTATTATTGGAACTTTCTAGATTCGAGCTCACTCTACAGGTGTTATTTCACCACATTCTCTCAAACACATGCATATGTACATACATTTGTACATATACTACCTCAATATGTTTGTGCGTATCTGTTTAAATTACCTATAATTGACTCTTCTTTAGCCTTTGATAAGGGGGACTCTGACTTTGTAGGTAATCTCGAATATATATGACGTGAAAATTTTAATCAACAAATGACTTGGCAATACAGATTATTCCCTATTTGAAATTATTTTATCAAGATTAAGTAGGTGACGCTAATTTGAGTAATTATTTTTTTGCAGTCGAAGAACAACGAAGGTGAAATCGCCATAAAACATGCCATCGATATTGGATATCGCCACATTGACACTGCCTATTTCTATCAAAATGAGACTGAAGTGGGCAAGGCCATTCGCGACAAGATCGCTGAGGGTGTGGTGAAGCGTGAGGATATCTTCTTGGTTACAAAGGTAAGATATTTTCCCATTGTCTAAGTTATCACTAACATTTGGGAGTATTTTAGCTTTGGAACACTTTCCATGATCCCAAGCTCGTTGAGGACATGTGCCGCAAGCAGCTGAGCAACTTCGGTCTAGACTACATTGATCTGTATCTGATGCACATGCCGGTGGGCTACAAGTATATCAACGAGGAGACATTGCTACCCAAGGACGAGGCTGGAAGGCTGCAGTTGAGCGACGTGGACTACTTGGACACCTACAAGGCGCTGGAGAAGCTCGTGAAGCTGGGCCTGGTGCGCAGCATTGGCGTGTCCAACTTCAACAGTGAACAGCTGAAGCGTGTAATTGACAACTGCGAGATCAAGCCGGTGACTAACCAAGTGGAGTGTTCGCCAGCTCTCAACCAGAAGCCTTTGACTGCATTCTGCAAACAGCACGGAGTCACTGTGACTGGCTACACCCCACTGGGTAAGCCCAAGCCGGACGAGCAGAAACCCGATTTCATCTACTCGCCCAAAGTAAAGGCCATAGCCGAGAAATACGGCAAGACTACGGCCCAAGTTGCTCTTCGCTACTTGGTGAGTTCGATAAGAATTCGATTGAGATTTATATTTAATAATTATATCTGTCTACAGATCCAACTAGGCGTGATGCCCATTCCAAAGTCATCAAACCCTGGACGCATTGAAGAGAACTTTAACGTATTCGACTTTGAGCTGAGTCCAGAGGATACGTCTGTATTTGATGGGTTCCACACAGGCGAGCGCATGGTGCCTCTGAACCTGATCAAGGCCGAGAATCACAAGTATTTCCCCTTCTCCATCGAATTTTAAACCAAGTGCCTGAAATATGTGTAATTATACTATATATAAACTACGAGTATATATCCTATGAAATAAAATAAACTGTTGCATAGCAACAGCATTTCGATTATTCACATTATTTTACACTTTATTTGCTCGTTTAGTTGGATTCAAGAACTAACAACATATTCGTTGGGTTCGTTAGTATTTTATTTTAATTAGAAAATTATTAAATTATTTTAAATATATTATCAATCATAAGATCTTGTACGTATTCATTTTTAGAAATCTCTGATTAATATAATGCAATGGGATTTAAATACCTTTTAAAATTTAATTAACCAATTTAAAATTATCAATGTTTAATTTCGTTGCAGAGATTCCAATTGTTCCGATAGTTGTTTGGCCGCTCACCTGTTGTCTATCAACTAAATCAGCTGACTAAATACATATCGACTGCCTGCCTATCGATGTTTGCGCACGTCCCTAGGCCCTGCCCGGTAAAATTTATTGCTATTATTGTTTTTGACTTCGTACGGTTATCACATTGTCCAACAGCCATGAAGCTTGCACCCACAGTAAAGTTGAACAATGGCTACGAAATGCCTATCCTGGGCCTGGGCACATATAATGTAAGTTCTTCTAAATACATAAGTAACTACTCAAATACATTTGAATGTACGTTGTGTAAACGTACCAGTGCTGCTAATTCCGTTTTTTTCCCGTCAATTCTGGTTGTTTTTAAATTCAACTGTAGGAAAAGTTGAAAAAGTGCGGAAATCTGGATAAGTTGTTTTTTCCACTTTTTTATGATTTGCTACAGTTTAAACAAAATCTGTTTAAAATGTCATAATCACTAATTTTCATAATCAAATAAAATCATTTAATATATGTATAAAAGCCTGCCTTCTTTAAAATATCTGTCCGGAAAAGTGTCCTTTTTATTAAAAAACTGTATTTTTTATATCAATTTGTTCCAAACCTTACTCCCGGTTTTTCGATTTGGTTTTCAATCATGTCCAAAATAAATAAATATGGTTAATGCTGCCACATTTCGATTACGCAAACTTTCAACATAAAATTAACAATTACAACATTATCGGTAGATTTTGAAAAATTAAATAAATCTACAAAATTTTCATCTAAGTCTATTTTTTTTTGTAAGGGGTAGCCGACAGCCCTGGTACACATTCATATGCACATACATTTGTAAATGTGTTTATATTGCGCTTGTATTTATAGACATACAGACAAACATCGAAATATTAAATTAAGTTTACTTCAAACAAGTATGGGCGTTGTTTATAATTGTAACTTTTTAGTTTCGAGCTCCTTCCGCAGGTGTTATTTCACCACATTCTGTCACACACATATTATACATACACATAGACTATGCTCTCAGCGGACTAATGTTTGTGCGTATCTGTTCAAATTACCCATAATTGACTCTTCTGTAGCCTTTGATAAGGGGAACTCTGACTTGGCGGGCAATCTCAAATACTTCTGACGTTAGAAATGTAATCAACAAATGACTTGGCATAGATTATTCACCTAATGTAAATAGTTTAATCAAGTTGAAGTAGATGTCACTAATTTTCTTGATTGCTATCTTGCAGTCGAAGAACAACGAAGGTGAAATCGCCACAAAGCATGCGATCGATATTGGATATCGCCACATTGACACTGCCTATTTCTATCAAAATGAGGCTGAAGTGGGCAAGGCCATTCGCGACAAGATCGCTGAGGGCGTGGTGAAGCGTGAGGATATCTTCTTGGTTACAAAGGTAGAATATCTTACCCGTTCTCCAATTTATTACTAATAGTTGGGAATCTTTTAGCTTTGGAACACTTTCCATGATCCCAAGCTCGTTGAGGCCATGTGCCGCAAGCAGCTGAGCAACTTCGGTCTGGACTACATTGATCTGTATCTGATGCACATGCCGGTGGGCTACAAGTATATCAACGAGGAGACATTGCTACCCAAGGACGAGGCTGGCAGGCTGCAGTTGAGCGACGTGGACTACTTGGACACCTACAAGGCTATGGAGAAGCTCGTAAAGCTCGGCTTGGTCCGCAGCATTGGCGTGTCCAACTTCAACAGCGAACAGCTGAAGCGTGTAATTGACAACTGCGAGATCAAGCCGGTGACTAACCAAGTGGAGTGTTCGCCAGCTCTCAACCAGAAGCCTTTGACTGCATTCTGCAAACAGCACGGAGTCACTGTGACTGGCTACACCCCACTGGGTAAGCCCAAGCCGGACGAGCAGAAGCCCGATTTCATCTACTCGCCCAAAGTAAAGGCCATAGCCGAGAAATACGGCAAGACTACGGCTCAAGTTGCTCTTCGCTACTTGGTAAGTTTGAGAAGAATTCGATTGGGAGTTTGATCTAGTAATTATATCTGTGTACAGATCCAACTAGGTGTGATGCCCATTCCGAAGTCATCAAACCCTGGACGCATTGAAGAGAACTTTAACGTATTCGACTTCGAGTTGACTCCGGAGGAAACGTCTGTATTTGATGGGTTCCACACTGGCGAGCGCACCATGAACACTCTGCCTCTGATAAGGAATCACAAGTATTTCCCCTTCTCTATTGAATTTTAAAGCAAGTGCCTGAAATATGTGTGATATGTACCATATAAAGAAACTATATATCCTATGAAATAAATTAAGCTGTTGCAGAGCAACTGCATTTCGATTATACAAATTCATCATTTCTCTTGATTTGTGAAATTATCGGAGCTCTTTCGGACATGTTATCATTATGAGATTTACAACTGTTTTCCTGCTTTGAAAACATTAAAAGCTAAAAATCTTGAAAGCATTGTCAGTTTAAAAACAAAATTCCTTGAATTTTATTCGAAATTATGATTCCGGCAACGTGTTTAACAACATGTGAAGATAATGAAGGCGAGGACAACTCGCGAGTCGCACTTATACTGGGCGATAAGCCGGTGTGTGGTATCAAGACCTTGCTGATGGCACCGAAGATCAAGCTAAGCAGTGGCTACGACATGCCCTCTCTCGGGTTCGGTACCTATGGCGTAAGTTACACGGGAATGATCTTGAACTATTCCATAAGTGAATTCAATTCCTTTGCAGTTGACAGGTTATCAGTGCTCTTCGGCAATTCATGTTGCTGTCGAGACTGGGTTTCGGCATTTCGATACTGCATACAATTATGAGAACGAGCGGCAGGTGGGCGAGGCTATTCGCACCCAAATCCAAATGGGCAATGTCGCAAGAGAGAATATCTTCCTCACTACCAAGGTGCGGAATCACATCCGTCTTTCTTTCCCCTCTCTTTCTATATCTTTCTCTTACTTCCTCACTCTCGGCAGCTTTGGAACACTCATCACGATCCCCGTGATGTGCGTCGCATTTGTGAACAGCAACTGGATGAGCTCGGATTCGATTACATCGACCTATATCTCATGCACTTTCCCGTGGGTTACAAGCATCTGTGCGATGAGATTCTCTACCCAAAAGAAAATGACAAGATTCAGACCACGTACGTATCTACCCACCCTTTTTATATAGGGTACATATGGATTCCTATATGATTCACAGCGACATCGATTACATCGACACATGGGCCGCGATGGTGGAGCTCGTGCAGCTGGGTTTGGTGCGCAGTATTGGTGTCTCGAATTTCAACATGGATCAACTCCAGCGCATCATACAGTGCAGCTCGATGAAGCCGGTGGTCAACCAGGTTGAAGTCTGGCCGGGATTCATGCAGAAGGATCTTGTTGACTATTGTCGCTATAATGGCATCACTGTGACAGCCTACGCACCGTTGGGACACCCAAATCGGGAGGAGCATAAGCCCATCTATTTTTTCTCCGAGGGCATGAAGCGACTGGTCAAGAAATACAACCGCACAGCATCACAAATAGTGTTACGTTACTTGGTATGCCGAGAGAGAGAGAGAGAGAGATTTGTAGTCTATAGGTTGTCAACTAACCTATCCCACGCGTCCCATAGGTCGATTACGGGGTTGTGCCCATACCCAAAGCCGGAAATCCCGTACACATAAGGGAAAATCTTAACATATTTGACTTTGAGCTGGAAGATGTTGATACCCGCGCCCTGAGGAACATCAAACCTAAGGATCGCCTAATTAAATTTGAAGATGTCACTGATCATCCGCATTATCCCTTCGAATCGTGAAACAAACACATACATATTTAGGATAGGAAAATCTGTTCGAATCACATGTACTAAAATTGTTATGTATGGAATTAAAATCCCGATAAATTTTATGTGGCAGCGATTAGTTGCGCCAAGAACTGAAATGATGCATGAAATATGCGATTATCCCATTGTTTTTATCTAAAGTGGACTGTGGCTGAGCTAATTATTTGCAGATTAATCGGAATAACCGGAAATATAATTAACCCCTTACGTGATGTCATTTGGAAAGAGTTTTTAGATCTCTCATCATTTACAAAACAAAATACTCAAATAAGCTTAGGCTCAATTCGGTTCTACAACAATGTACAGAGTTAATTCATAAGAAGGGAAAAAGAGGCGTTGAACTAAAGTTTAGGAGAGGCGTGTGTGACTTTTATGGCTAAGCTAAAGGTTGTAAGGGGGGTTAATTGACTGGGCTCTGAAACGTTTCATTATATGATTGTGGGTTCAATATTCTACAAAGTAATGTGCAAAGATTCGCGTAAAAAATGTATAAAGGAAGTTGAGTGATATCATAGTTTAAGTTACTTGAGAACAAGTACATACTTCTTGGGGAAGGTTATACCAAATAAAATCCATAATTGGAATAATTATAATCTAACTTTTTTTTGAAAATCGATTTCCCTTATCAGTTATGCACAAGTTAAATCTATTTTTGTAGAAACCACTTTACTTTAGTGCCAGATTTACATACACGCTATATGGTTTTTAAATTCAACATGAAGATATGCTATTAAATCTCGGGTCAAGAGGCCAATTTGCTCTGTACATGTTGTTTTTCCGTAAATAAAGCACTGAAGTGGCGCCCTCTTTGGGGTTGCCTACGTCATGAGGCGGGTCGAAGACCAGGAATAGAAACAGGAAAGCCGCAATTAGACTCCATTAAAGAGTGACAAGAGTGAGGGAGAGAGAGCATTACATCAAGCACAGCTCAGGCGCAAAAGCACTCAACAGCTGCTCTTCTCCGCACTCTCTCTCTCTCTATGCGGCTTCGCATTGAGTGAAACTGCAGCGAACGAGGCTTAAATAATGTTTCAGTTACCGAAATCGTTCAGTTTCGCTCAAAGCGTCACCACGTTCACAACGTCGTCGGCTGGTGCAGATATAAGCCCGAATCTCGCTTATAGAGAATAGCCAAATTTTTTGGATAGAAAAAAATAAAAATAAACACGGGCATATTGCAACGCCGCGACGCAAAAGTATTGTAATCTTTATATAATTTTTGCGACTTGTGAAATTGATCAACCCGAAAAACAACAATAACAGCAACTACAACACTTACAATCGAGCCACGAGGAATATCAAAAGTGAGTTCATTTCGAATTACAATTGCAGTGTGGAGTATATTGCATAACGGAGAAAGGATACGGGACGCCTACATAGAGAGCAGCGCTGCAGCGTCGACTAGCGTCGCAGCGCAGCGAAGAAAAACTTTCGCTTTCACTGAGGCGCATGCGTAGCCGTTTATCACATTGCACGAGCTTTTCTTGCGATGGTTCAATTAGCTCGACGGGGAGGTGGGGGGTAGTAAAAGGAGCGAAGCTTTCGCTTAGATTGTGTAATCGATGAGAGTTCTTATGCGATAGCATCTTACAAAGTATTATATCGATATTAGAAATATCTGCATATTTTTAAAGTAATCGATAGAAGTCCCATTTAGTATATTCTTCTTCTACAATCGATAGAAGTCACGCACACAGTGGCTTACAAAATACAGTGCAGACTGTAGCAATCGTTGGGCTTATCGATATTACGCACTGTTATTGCTACTTTGGGCTTGCATTGAGTTTTCATTGAAGCTTAAGGCCCGCTGCGCAAGGTCTCGTCCACCAAAGTTGGCTAACACCATAAAGCGAAGTACATGAAAAACGAACGACTCTTGTGTGTGTATTTGCGTGTGTGCATAAAATGTGTGTGTAATCGCGTAATGTGTGCTTAGATACAGTTGTATGACGCTACAGTGGACGTTCGCTAAGCTGATTTGGCATGCAATGACGTCAATAAAACATTGAGTCAAGATAAATAGGGCTAGAGTAGAGTTGAATCTGTAAAAATGCTTTTGCTGTTCACTTTTGTATTTACTTCTTTGGCCCATTTCGTTTGTTTACTTTGTAGATTTACGCAGAATGTATTGTTCGGAGCCCACTGTACACTGCGCCTATATTTATGTATTTTACTTTACGTTTGTTTATTCTTTATTAATATTCATAGCGGGCGCGATTTAGCAACTGCATTAACGGTCAGCTAAGCCCCTCGGCCTCGACGCACGAACACCATCTGAATGGACCTCAAAATAATGAAGCATTTCATAGTAGTAGATATGGTGGGGCCTCTTCAAACTAATCGTTAAATTGTATCCGCACTCGCAAAGTGTCGGGCGCGATCTTGACCAGCAAAACGTGAGATGACTCTTTAATTATCGCATTTGCTATAGAGATGATATTTCAATTGATTATTAACGATGAGAATTCAGACTAATTGATCACGTGGGCGTGAAGAACATGCATAAATCAGAGACAGACACGGAGATACAGAGAGAAGTGCCCCATAGAAATTGCGATTCATGGAAAGCGCATTAGGAGAGCTGTCTATAAGAGCTACATTTAATATACCATACTACATTTAATATACCATAGTCATTATACACGTCATATATACGTCATATATTATTATTTAGCCATTAGTCGAACCTGTCTGTAACACGAATTTCCGCAAAGAAATTTGCGTATGCCCTATTCGTAAAATTGTGTAAAATATCAGAAGCAAACCAAAACAAACGGGAAAACGATAAACACTTTGAGTGACAATGAGGTTGGTAGGAAAGCTCTCATTGCGGAAACTTTAAAGTTTCAGAGGCGAGAAACCAGTTTTGAGTGTTTTCTTTCTTTCACACTCTCCGTCCCTCCCCCTCTCTCAATCTCTCGCTCTCTTCCTTTGCATGCATAATTTTAATGTTGCTGTACTTGGTTTTTTCGTCTTTTTTCTTTGGCTTTATGGTGTGATGTAACCAGTAGGTAGGCTAATTGGCAGAGCGGATGCAGAAAGAGAAGAAAGAGAGGATAACAAAATACAAATTGCACGTTTCAAGCCCAGCTCAAAAGCGAAGCTCTCTCCTGCTGCGGGTGTGTGTGTCTGTGTGTGTGTATGACCCAATAACGCAATCGACAATATGCTGCGAATATGTATGTGCACACCTGTAACTATGCGTGGCTGCGTGTGTTTGTGTTTGCGTGTTCGTGTGTGTAATCTGGGCATAGTCAAAGCAGGGCAAGTTACCAATTTCATTTCGAGCGGTGTCTGCCCCGTCTTCTTCATTCATCGTAATCTGTGTGAAGGCCATGAAAGTGAAAAAGAAACCTGATTTGGCGACCGCAACGCGAACGGCTATAGTTATATGGGCATGGATCAGATCGGACTATGCTCATAAACAGTTTGTTGACCAATTGTGGTGGCTTCACTTTCTGGCTACGCTTTCTGCTCGGTACAGCGCGCACGTTGCGATGTTATCGCCTCGCAGGGCGCCAACAGGGCTTGCATCACCCGTACATACATAACTCTATATATATCACACAATAAAAGACATGATCATATATAGACACGCGTTCAATTGGGCACTGTTTGTGCTCCACTTGTAACTCTGCTCATCTCTGTCTCTGTCTCTGCTGTGACCTTCGGGCGGGCTAAATGGGTTTTCATCATGTAGAAATTTACATGAACCAATTCGATCGTGGATCGGACCATGTTGAGCCCAGTCATATGCAAAACGGAATAGCCCTTGGTTTTGGGTCATGGTCAATGGACCGGTAACTGGAAACCTAATGAGCTGGCGACACACACACATGGGCTGTTGCAGTTGGTCTACGAGGCCCACACACACACACGCAGACGCACCTCGAGCTTGAAAGCGCTAAAAGCCAATAACCCTTGCCCGCCTCCGGAGACAATGAGCAGCTGTCGAAGCGCAGACATTTGCATCTACATTCGTATGTAGATATATCTTTTAACTATGATCTTTGATGGTGTTAAAATAAGTAGGCAGCACCTAAGTGGCGAGTTCGATGAATTTTAACATTTTTTTGGCCAAGGCCAGCGGCGCAATTAGCCAGCGCGGTCTGCGGCAACTCGTACGTATACGTAATAAACAGTTATTTCGCCAAGCTACTGATGTATGATTATTACACGTTTTTATGGCTTAATTGATTTGCTAGTTGCCATTTTTTGCAATAAAGAAGTTCTAGTTTCGAAATTGACGAGGGTTTTATAGCGGAGATTTGTTAATTGCAGGTTTAAGTTAAGCCCACATTTTATTGGGTAATAAGATGGGAAGCAATAAACCTCAAACTTTAAAATGATTTTCTAAAGAGTAACAGTTTAATAGCTTTTCTGTTGAGCTTGTACATTTTACTGTGATTTATTGCAAACTTTAAGTGGTTTTCTATAGGTGCGCTTCACAGTAAGTAGTTTATTTTGCAGGGTATTGCTTAGTCGAACCCACACAGGCATTCTACTCTAAGCAGTTTCGCAACTTGTGTTCAAACGACTTTGGCAATTGGTTGCCAAAAACTTTACTTTAATCGTTGGCAAACTGCTGGAGGTCACTGTGGGTAGGCACCTTCGTTTATCGACAGTCGAAAACATTAAGTCTCGTCTCTATTCTGCCTCTACCTGCATTCATCGATAATTTAACACATTAACTACATCTCTTCTCTATTCTGCATTTACCTTTATTTATCCACAATTGAGAATACAAACTCATTCTCTTCTCTATTCTTTCTCTATCTTCATCTAATCACAGTCGATAACATTACTCTTCTCTATTCTGCCTTTACTTTCATTTATCGACAATCAAAAAGACAAACTAATTCTCTTCTCTATCTATCTCGCAGTGCTAGAAACCGAGGTGCTGCAACAACCCAAACTGAACGGCCCCGCCGCGACCACATCTGACTATGATTATCCTCCTTATGCCTGCGGTCTGAGCACCTCCATGAAGCAGGTGGCCAAGGAGGAGCTGCACGAAGATGAGAACATACGCCGACAGGCTTTGGCTCAGTTCCGCGAGTGGATCACCAAGCATCCGCACATCAAGAAGTGTCGCACTGATGCCGTCTTTCTGCTGCGCTTCCTGCGCACCAAGAAGTTCTCCGTGCCGTCTGCCTGTGAGATGCTCGAACGTTATTTGACCATTCGCCAGTTGTTCCCCCAGTGGTTCCAGCATCTGGACATCAATGATCCAGCTATCAATGAGATTTTCGAGGCTGGTTACCTGGTGCCATTGCCCCAGCGTGACTCCGATGGTCGCCAGGTGATCTTCTCCGTTGCCGGCAAGTTTGATCCCTACAAGTTCACCTCGGTGCAAATGGCCCGTGTGCACAGTCTGATCTGTGAGGCGCTGCTGGATGATGAGGACTCACAGGTGGCCGGGTATGTCTATGTGAACGATGAGAGCGGCATGAACATGGGATTCGTCAGTTTGTGGTCCCTAACTGATCTGCGCAGCATCATCAAGTGCATTCAGAACTCGACGCCCATGCGGCACAAGCAGACGCACTTCGTCAACATTCCCCACTACGCTAACCGCATCATCGAGCTGGGCGTGTCCATGCTGAGTGACAAGCTCAAAAAGCGCATCATTGTGAGTAGCCAAAGCAGAGCAAAGTGAAGCACCTTACTGATCTCTAATCCCTGATCTGTCTCTTTCTATAGGTGCACAAAAACGTGGATGCTCTCAAGTCGAAGATCGATCCCGCCATTCTGCCCAAGGAATATGGCGGCACCATGCCCATTGCGGATATGATACGCGAGTTCAAGCTGAAGCTGCAGCAGCGTCGTGCGGCAATACTCGCCCTGGACGACATGCAGATCGAGATCACTAAGGAGGCGGCCAACTTTGCGGGCAACGACATTGGCGACATCGACGCTGGCGTCGTGGGCAGCTTTAGGAAACTGGAGGTGGACTAGACGGGCCCCCATTCGAACGCCCCTTGTTCCCACTCGATCTATGTAGTTAGTTAAGCTAGGCTAGGTCTGAATACCATTGAGACAAGTGACAACACGCTGAGGCAATGAAAATTCTTGCTTAAATTATAATCTAAAAAATAACCTCAAATTACTTACACCCTCCATTCGGCACGCACACAAACACATGCATACTCACACACACAATACATTCACACACACAGGTACAGGTACCAGAAACTGAAGTTGTAAAGTTATTTTTACATATTTGTATGGATGTTATTTAAATATATATACACGTTACATGCATTGTATGTATCTTCTTGTTCGAAGTATGTTCGAGTATTTACTGAATGTTTTTTAAACAGTTTTCAGCGCTTCATTATAATAATCCCACTCGGACCTCCAACGAGGTACTTCCCTTCATAGAGCTTATACGATAATCATAACTTGTATATTTTCACGTTTCTTTCTTTTGTAGAACTCATAACTAACGAGTTTCAATTGATTTCGTGCCATAGATAACGCTGTTAGCTTACTTCTCGCACGCACTGTACCAAGAATTTGATATTAACTTCTGGGGCATCTACAAATGTATATCTAGTGCCTGGGCTAGTTGAGGTTAAGTGAATTGTTTGTCGTTTTCATTATGGTCATAAAGGTAAATGACCCAAGTGAAAAGTATTCTAGCTTTTAATTGCCTTTATTGCCACGACAGCGAAAGGGTAGAAAGATATAATAAAATACAGTGAGATTTATGTGCACATGCAGACGCGAAGGTACTCTATATAGTAAAGATATATTACTGAGATACTGTAAAAGGGGAAATTCCATGGAATCTTTAAAACATTACAATCGTTTCTTATACGTATTTATTGTATGTTCTATGAACTATGTTTAAGTTCTTTTTTATATCTAATTAATAAATACCTTAAGCATTATGTGGACTTGTAAATGGAAAGGTATTCTTCATACAATACAGATATATTACTTCGATAAGAAAATTTCCTTTCTTTTCCTTTAACTTGTTTAGAAATACTTTAGTTTCTTCTGGTTCTTAAGTTAATTGTTTTTTACATTCAAATCTTTTAACGATCTATAACAATTCCTTTCCCTAATTTGTAGAGAACTTTCCCAGTAAAATCATGAGATCATTATCGGAAAATGAGGTCATTGTTCTGCTGTAGCGTATGCCATAGTCGCATATGATGCGGCACAGCGAGTGATGTTATTCCCGTAATTGTTGTTGCAACGCGATAACGGTGACACAGACACAGAGACATTCTCACACACACACACACACACGCTGCGAAGACAGTGAGAGAATCTTATTGCATTTCTGAGCAAGAAAGCAACGACGACAATCAAAGCTCGAAGTACAAAAGCGTAAGATCGTGAGAGTTGTGTGTGTGTGTGTGTGGGCATATTTGTGCTGTACAAGTACATATACTTATGTCTGCCTGCCTGCCTGTGTGTGTGAGAATGTGTGTCGGCATTATGATTGTACGCTTTATTATTATGGCCGCAAACGAAATAATTTCCAAGTTTACATTTCAGTTGAGCGTCGGATCAGCTGGAGAACGCGAGCGATCGTTGCGATCGTCCATCGTCGAGTTGTTAATTGTTGTGCTAAATGTTTCGCTTTGTGGTCCGACACCGAGCTTAAGCATGTCAGCGTAGATCTAGCAGCGAAGATAACGATTGCATCTCTTACTTGAGATCTGTACGTAGGTTTTTTTACTTAGTTATGCACCTTTAGCTATAGTTCAAGTGCAAAACACGTGCGCGTTGTGATTAGGCGGCAAACACGGCGTATACTCGATGCGCGGCATTAGTCATCAGAGCTGAATATATACCATATAGTGTTCATTCATATGCATACATTCATATATAAAGTGTCGTAGGGTTCAAAGACTCCGCAACTAAAAGAAATCGTTTGTTTGTTAGTGAAATCAAAGCTGATTAATTATTATTTATATATATGTATGCATGTACATATGGATGTGTGTGTGTGTATTCTTTGTGTGCAGCAGTGCAGCATGCAGACATATTCACACTTATAAAGTTAACTGGCAGCAGCTGAATACGTTAAAGTTCATGTGTGCAGCCAATTGGCTACTGGGCATGCTGTATTTGAGAGAGCGCGCCAAAAGCTTTGCCCGAACAGCTGTTCGGAAGTGTGAGCTTATCCAAACGCAGCTTTTACGCGCCTCTCTTTCTCTCTCTCTCTCTCATTGGCTGAGCACGCGCCAAGTCGTGAGCGCACTGGAATGCGCACTATACTTACACTGCTGGGCATAATTATGTTAATAAAGACGTTTTTTGATGAGAATTTAAATTAATTGTTATTATTATTTAGAGAAAATAAACAAATTTGTTTGCTGTTTCACATTTTGCAAATTTAAATTTTCATTATATTAATTTGCAAGCCATCGAAACGATTTCTTTTAATAAAGCCAATTTAATTGTAACCAAAAACTACATTCGTCTAAATAATTATGTCGCCCAGTGTATTATGAGTGAGAGGAACAGCGAGAGCGCGAGTCTACTAATTGGGAGTGGGAGGTCGTGTCGTGTCGTGTCCGTATTTTATCAATACGAAGTAAAAGATAAGAAGAGACTGAAAGCATTCACAAAATTATCACCTTTTTCTTTTGCTCAATCGCATGGAAAACTCCAGAGTGGCCACAGCAAGGGCTGCAGCACGACGTCTTCAGCATGAACAAACTGCGATCCCTGCTGCCGGGACAGCACCCCAAGGATCAAGCACGACACTCTGTGACACTTGAACCCGAGATTGGCTTCCAGATCACCATCGATACGCAACAAAATCAGAACCAGCATGAGGGCGAACAGGGTTTCAGGGTTGCCAACGGCTCTGGGAGTGCAGTGCCAGAGTTGAATGTGCACTTGATAGCAGCGCGACACCTGCCGTCTCTTTTTGGCTTCAAGATCGTGCAAGGCTATCTAATTAAGGTAATTAAAAGCTTGTCGTGCGAGTGAGAGTGAGTGGGCAAGAGGAAGAAGCACTGTAAACAAATGAGTAAACAAGCCTTATCTTTATAATAATATTCATATACATGCATATATATGTACGTTAATAACTGTAATTCCCTGTCTGCCTTTGCAGGTAAAACTATTTCCCGGCACGAAGCGCATGGACAGCAGCATTCAGACCAATTCGTGGCCCAAGTTCAATGAGAATTTCAAGTTCCCGCTGGTGCCAGATATTAAGTGAGTAGAGTGATCTCGTTAAAAAATCTTTATTACAATATATTGATCCACCCATCCCCACAGGCCCTCACTCAAGCATGGTTCCGCCTTCTCTTCGCGTCGCCAGACCCAGAGCCAACAGAATGGAGCTTTTTCCGCGCCAGACGAACTGTTTGCCGGTCAATTTGTTGTGTTTACCGTCTACGCGCTACTCGAGTTACCTGCCACAGTGAGTTTGCCCCCCTCGTACTTCTCTCTTTGTATTATAGTCACCTTTTCAGAGCTTCAATCGCTTCAACAAGACGTATCGCTCCCTCAAAGATAAGAGCTCGAATTTTGTGCAACGACTATCGACGGGCGCCAGCAATGAGGCAACGACTGAAAATGGGTCGCCCAACAAAGTGAAGAATAAGAAATCGCTGGAAAATCCACGTGATGCCATGCCCCCATTGACCATAAGTGAATCACGCAGGAATATTGGTAAGTTCCGTGGGGGTTTCTTTAGATATAACAATTTTAAAGCACGGAGTTTTTGGCTCTGACGAAGCTTTTAAGCTTGCCAAATTTCTAAGACAAACAAGCAAGAAAACAACTACTGCTCGACTGTCATATACCCGGTACCCACCTTACCTTGTTTAGCGTATTTTCTGTTGCATACTTTGCAGTGTACGGAGTGAAAATCAGTACTCCTATACAATTATTTCTTCAACAACTTCTATTATTCTTATATTCCTTTAATATTAAAAATCAATTATAGTTTGCTGTGCACAATATGCCAATATCAACTAGGTCTGCATGCCTTCTTCTAACTGTTACATACTTTTTCGGTTGCCGCAGAGTTTTAACACCCTTCTAACCTATAGTTATAAAAACCGGATATTAACCGCAATGTTATTTCCCAAACAACTTTTGACATACGAACAACGATTCTTATCTTATTTTAATCTATTCTCGACTTGCACTTCAGGGTCCGTTACCTGTTACCTGGAACCGAAGCTTTTCAAGCGCAACGCTCGCACCGGCAGCTATGCGAGCGAGGAGCTTTGGCTACCCATTAAAGATATAACAACGACGGTGCTCAAGCCGACGCCCAATAACAACAATAACAGTGGCAGCAGTACCGGAGCCAACAATCATGTAAGTTATGAAAACAAAAGTGGCAAAGTGACAATTAGACTAGAAAATTAAACCAACAATGACTTAACTTAATGCTTAAAGTGTCGTAACCCCAGTTAAGTTAAAGCTCTCAAGCTGGGTAGACAAGTGGAGTGAAAGTTGAATGAAAAGCGAATTGCGACAACCCTCTAGACAAATATAAACACGCAAAGATTGACCCTCGACCTTGTTTCTTCTTCTGTTTCTGCTTTTACAGCTTACAAATGCACCCAAGGGCGTGATCGAGTTGTCGCTGGAGGTGCGCGATCTCAGGGCGGCAGCTGAGCCACCAGCGGAGCAGACGACAGAGAAAACAACAGCTTCACAGACTCTATCAACGGGATCGGGATCTGCTACGGGTTCAGGATCGGGAGCAAACAACTGGCAACGTATTTCGGCTGAAATGAAGCGCAAAATGGGCATCAGCAATGTGGCAACAAGTGCGAGTGATGAACTTGTGCTTCGAGTGACAACGTCGCGCATGCGCTGCTCCAACAAGGTTAAGGACGAACTGGAGGCCACGGCCGGTGGAGGTGTGTATGTAAAAACGACTGTTTTCGAACATGGCATCTACGTGGATGCGTGGAAGTCACCCGTGTTCTATCCCTCCCTCTCGACCAAGTGGGATGGAGCTGGTGGCGATGAGGCGACTATCTGCGTGCCACTTCGAACTCTCGATCAGCTGGAGAACATTGTTGTAAAGACCACGCTGGCGACCAAGCTGAAAATGGGCAAGAAACTTGTGCTGGGTACGGTTATAATAGGAGGTAGTGGAGCCACAGATACGGGACAGGCGCAAATGCGACATCTGCAGAACTCGCCAGCCAACGAGCGGGTGGCCACCTGGCACTGTTATAACTAAGAAGGGTGAGAGAGAGAGAGGGAGTGCCTTGCCATTGATTTCTATGCAAGTTAAGGTAAAGCTCTAGTTAAGCCCGAAAGACAATTTAGTTCCGTTTTCTAAAGATTATTAAAATAAATATTAACTAACTTATATGGTTGTCTCTTTTCTGTTGTTTAATGGGTACTTTGGATTCCCCGTTACGTTCGTTTTATTGCCCTGCTCAAGGCATATTTGGTAAACAGTCCGAAATCGAGGTATTTCATGCTCCAGGGTTTTTACACCACTTTACGCATGACTTTCGTTTGCGGCCCACTGTGCGAGAGCTAAAAGTGCGACTGTATGGGTGCCTGTCTGTGTGCGTGTGTGTGTAAAATAGTCGCTAGCAGTAGTTTTTGCCTGATTGTTGTTGTTGTTGTTGTTTCTGCTGCTGCTGCTGCTGCTGCCGCTGCCGTGTTTGAAGCGCTCGGCGTTGGCGTTCAGTTCTCGAGAAGACGTCGACGCGATCGGTTGTGTTTCTCCGTTAGAGTCCCATCTGGCTGCCTTACGCGCACTGCAGGCAGGAGATTCATATGCAGAATTTTGAGTGTTCAGTGTAAAAATAAAAATAAAATAAAATAAACCCATAAGTGCTGTACGCGCCAAATTGGTCACCCTGTATCTCAGGTAAACGACAACAATAACGACAACGGTAGCCTCTAATTGAAAGGTGCCTTCGGTGATCGGTTAACATGCAAATAACAACAATATACAATAAAAATAATCATTAACCATTCGCGCATTGAAACCGTTTCAATTGAAAGGCGATAAAACGCAACAAAAGCCTAGAGGCGGCCTCAACGAGATGCCGTCATTGCGTACAAACAAAGCCAATATATATTAGTATGTCTATATATGCACATGTGAATATACATATGTATAGTATCTGTGTGTAACTGCTAAGCAGAGTGCGCCAATTATGCACACAACAAATGTTTCATTCATAAAAAATAAACTGAATCTACTTAGTGAATGCAATAAGTACACACACACACATACAGAACCGTAGATAAATATGTGCTTACGCATATCGATATATCGATATGCATTATGCCAAATGAACTGATTACATGTGTTGAGAATGTGGCGCAGCTTACGCAGTGACAGAGTGAGAGAGTGAGGACAATGGGGGTGGTACCGTGATCGCAGCTTCGTTGCGATTGCATCGCCGCAGACGAAGCATGATTTATGGCCACCAACATCCGCCAATGTAAATATCTGTGCTTGTTCTTGTCTGTCATTGTGTGTGTGCGTGTGTGTGTGTTTGCTTGTAAATTGTCGCAGAGCGCCTAACGAACTTCACGATTTGCGTATTACAACAGAAATCGAATCGTTAATTGGGTTTTATTTTGTTGAATGAAGAAAAGAAACAGAAGAACGACTAATAAATAAACCAGACGCCAGACGAATCTCTCGACAACTTGACATTTTCAACTTCCGTTGTGGCGGCTGCCCATCTGCTCACACACGCACACATGGACAGCATTGTAAACACGAATCGAAAGACGAGAACTGCCCACGAGCGAATTGACGGCGGCGCTGCCCACTCGAGACGTAAACAACAACAAACCCCGCACGAGTCACGGATAGCAGAGGCAGCCGCTGCAGCAGCAGCAGTGGCAGTGGCAGCCACGGCGTCGATTCGCTTTTCGATTTTTCGTAAGCACCATTAAAATTGCATTTCGGTAAACTGGCCCCAACCAGTCGCCCCCTCACCCTCGCACCCACTCGACCACTGCCAGCTTCTGTTGTCTACTGTCTGCCGCCTGCTGCTGCTACTGCTGCTGGCTGTGCCAGACTTTGTGGCTACCCGCTGCTGTGACTGTGGCTGTTGCGGCACTTGCGGCAGGTGGTGCGCGGCGTCCAATCTGATGACTATCGAGCGTTTAACTAACGCGTTGTTACAGTTGTTGTTTTTGTTTTTGTTTCGCATTCATTCATAAGACTGTTCATTCATGGCAATAATAACAGTTAGACACGGCTAGCAAATACCCTCTAAGCACTTTAAGGGTTATCAAGTTGCATAAACGAGTGTGCAACATAAGGCCAGGAAAATAAGTGGGTAAATATATGCATGTAGTACTTGATTATTTACTTGGTTCAGACGCAGATTTAGAATTTATATTAAACATAATTCGTTTAAAATTCCAATTATATAATATACTTTCTAAAAAGTTAAAGGAACTATTAATTAATTTATTTATTTAAAATAACATTAGAACTAAATTAAAGATTTACAAAGTTATATTTATCTGGGATAATAATGAACAAGCAGATCCAACATTTGTTGCAGAGGATTGTGGAAAACCCAGAAAATCAAATCAGATGAGGATTTAAAATATTTATTCTAACGAAATAAGTAAAAAGATCACAATCATCAAATGTTTTCATTCAAGTTTTGTTTTGTTTTGTTTCATTATAGATTTTCTGTTAAACTATTAAATGACAGCTCCATCGTTCTAAATAACTTTCATAACACGACCTGGCATGGAATTTATCCTTCAGGTGTACAAATGTTGTATGTAAAATATGTATAATATATTTACACACATGTTTATGTAACATTTATCCATTTAGTCGCAGTATTAAATAACCACAAATATCTGGTTTCAACTGTTTGACAGTTTTGTGCACCTATAAAATTTAATATAGTAGGTATCCAAAAATAAAAACACTTTGGAGCTGGATTTGAATTGTAAATGAAAAATATTTAAAAGGCCGTATCGCTTAATTCTGATTTATGGCAAATACTTTACAGTAGATACCGATCAACCAAATACCAGAGTACAATTTATGGCATATGGCAATATCTGTAAACAAGATCGAACGAAAATCGTTTAAGTTGTAAACTTCTGCGTTAAACAAGCGAAATTATGTTGCTTATCGGATCTGACTTTGTATGTTGTGAAGTTTTAATCGCACTTAGTCTAGGTGGGGTATTTTATAAGGCGTGGCTGTCAGTCTGTCGTTTTGACGAACGGTTTGTTTATACGCGCGGGGCAGCGCATCCGCGTCTGGCGGCGACGACAGGCGGCGGCGGCGGTCGTTGGTCGTCGGTTTATGGCAACGGCGACGTCGGGCTGCTGTGGGTGTTTTGCGGTCGCGTTGCGTTCTAAATTAAGAAGCAACATGTATGCTGGGACTCTGTATGTATGCGTATGAGTATGTGTGCGTCTAAAAACGTATGCCTTATGTCGTCAGGTGTTTAAGAATAGTTTCTAGTGGTTTGTTTTCTGATAATGTTGAATATGCCGCACGAAATCCGGAGTGACAGTTACTCAACTTTCGGGTTATTAAGTTCACTGTACAAACATTAATTTCAGATAGGCGCCGTCGTGGGTTAAGGCCCTAGTTGCGGGTGATTATCACCCGAGGAATGCCCAGCCAAGCCCACAGATTAAGCTACAACAAATAAATACTATATATATGTTTACTCTCCGAAATATGTAAACAATTTTGATAGTCAAGTAAATCGAGTGACTAATATGAATATGAAAGTTAAGTAAGAAGGAAAATACAGACCGTATAAGCATATCATATGTGAAACTAGTACGATATTCGAATTGAATTTATTCAGCTCGATAAACAATAAGAAACATATACGGGTTTCATTCTCATTAAATAGTCATCAGCTTGATTGAAATTTGATTGATTGGTTATGGAATTATACAGAAAACTTGGTAAAAGACGTCGAGTAAACGAGAACAATATTACAATATTTCATGGACTTTCCCTTCGATCAGTTGGAACTGTCCATTCTTTATGCAAGCGTGTCCTTAAAGGGACAACCAACCCATCCATGACCATATAAGCACGAGTCCGCTCATTAAGAACGATTCAGGTGGGTTTCATGTGTGAGTACAGTCGAATGCGAATACGAGTGCATGCGTGATTGAGTACGACGAACGGGTACTCGCAGCTGAATTTGGTCAGCATTCAACGTTGACGTAAGATCGATTGCGCTGGTTAATGTAAAAAAAAATAAAGAAAAAAAATCGACTGTACATTGTTTTTGGCATTTACCGAGTGCTTCTTTCCACTGTTGCCACTTTAAATTCCTCGGTGCAACTTGAAGTTGATTTTAATGGCGACCCGCACCGTACCGCATCGGATCCGATGGGATCATATCGAAGCGTAATAAGCCGCTGCACAAGCACTGTGAGTGAGTCGCTCGTCAAAGGCAACCGCTATACACAGCTTGAATTTGTTCGAGCAAATAATTTATCTTTATGTTTTGAATTTTTGCTCGTCTGTTTGTAATTACATGTAGCTAATTAATTTCACTTTTTGTGCGTTCTGCCCACGCGTTTGATCGCTCCGAGGAGACTCAGAGAGGCCTTTAAGGTCTCTTGCAAGTTCAAATATTTGCTTTGTAGTTGCCAAAGGCACAATATCCCCGACCCCAATCCCGATTCCGAGTGCTACGTCAGCCTCTGCTTGAAAGAAATTCGAAAAAAAATCCGGTATTCCGAATTGTTGAATTGTGCGCCGCCTGCCCCAAAAGATCCGATTGTACTTCTCTTGTACTTTGACGCAAATGGCCCGATTAGTCGGGGTAAATTAAACAAGTTAATTGGCTTTGTGTGCCACTGGCATTTGGTATATGAATAGGCCCACCTACATATGATTTGCATATTAAGTGTGCTCTACAATAAAATAAATAAGGCCTGGCACCCACGTCGGGCTAATAGATTTTGATAATTTATAGGCTAAATTGTTTGCTACCATGAATCAGAGCAAAAAGAGATAAATATGCTGCAACTGGATTATTTTTAAATGAGTCAGGGAAAGTAAAGATCCATTTTGGTTGATGGTATGCTATGTATCGAAAATGATGAACCTAACTGAGTTTCTTTCTTTGCAGATTATATCGCTGACAAGTTCATTAAGTGTTGTCTATAAAATCGGATAGAAAGCTATAAAAACCGACAAAGAATGCGGCTAATTTGCGGCTTTTTTAAATGGCTAGCACTATTACAGCTGCTGGCCCAAAGTCAGGTGAGTACAATCTGGGCGAATGTACCAATCCCACTTGACACGAACTTGTGATGTCAATCGAAAACAATTCCCTTGTCAATTCGAAACTGTGAATAATTTACAAATTTGTATAAGTAGTGCAACAATTATCTGTGACCAAATTAAGCAATCGCATTGTACCGTTTTCCGTAGTCAATGATAGTGAGTACATGGATGTGTGTGTACATATGTGTGTGTGTAGTTTGTACTTTTACGTAGATATGACCCCGAGTACGGAACGGTATCAATTGCCCTTGAATGATTTTCGTGCAGTTCGATTTCCGCATGAATGAGTGTCACAGTTAGCCGTTGTCGAGTTCCCAAAGCTGGGAAGGTTAGGCAACTCTGCCGTGACCCAGGTTCGCGATTCTCATTTTAGATAGTCAATTATTTACTTATCGATATACACATAAGCTCACACACACACACATACAGTGTGCACCCTCCCGCGAGCAGACAAATTTGAATAAGTGTGTTTCTGTTTGCATAAAAGCGAAACGAGCAAACAACAGGACAGGCATGATCGCGTCGACTATGTCTGATATAGGTATTTATAAATAAATACGTAGTATACCAGCTAATTTATAGGGCGATTGACACCTCTAACCAACTATTATTTACACAAGTTAAATGACTACATTAATTGATGGGAATGTCATTCAACGTATAAATTTCCCACTGACAGAAGCCCTGCAAATTGCCCAGGGATGGCAAGCAGTATTTCAAAAGAAAGTAAATAAAATACCAAATTACAATTATGGGCAATAAATATAGCTACACTCAGCTCCGTTAGGACACTACTGTTTAAGGCACTTGCAGTGCAGTCTAACGAAGCTGTTCTCATTTGGACAATACTGTAAAAGGAACTAGCTTGGCCACTTGCAGTGGGACTGCACTGTAGAAGGAACTGTTGAGCCAATTGCGACGGCGGCAAATTGTTGCCGCAACCTATTTTCGATAAGAATGAGAGACAGGAAGAAGGGATACGAGTTCAGTCAGTCGTCGTCGTCGTCGTGTTTGCAGCAGAGCAAATTTATGTTATTTTTAGCGACGAGGCCCTCTCTCACTCCGCACTGGAAACATAACCGCAATGTGGCACCTCGCCCAGAGGCCGAGACAGTGGCAGAGAGCAATGACACCTCAAACCAAACACAGAGAGAGGGTGAGGCAGAGGCGAAGAAGATCTTGCATCCCCTGCGCTACTTTCGCGCGGCTACGGCCTGATTTATCCCAAGAAAGATAAGTCTGTGTTGCCTCGACTGCGCGTCTTTTCGACTTGGCACAACATTAAAGTGTCTGCGACTGTTTCTAATGCACCGTTCCCCGAAGATTGAATTACGGCGCGTTAATGGGGGCGGTGGCAGCAGCCGCGGCAACATATGCACATCATGCCACAACAAAAAAATACTTTAATATGTTTCGTTCTCTTTGCAGAGTGGATATGTACAGGAGGCAAAGCGACACATACGCGCCGAATTCCATGAGGCACTCGATCATCATCCCAGCTATCATGGCTCCCATTGGCATGGTGGACAGCGCGTGCATCGTCTGCACATGCCACACAGCAGTCAGCGCTGGAGCGGACGACGACGCTCGATTCACAACCAGCATCCCTTCAGCCGTTGGACACAGTGGACATCCTGCGATGAGGAGTGCATCAAACGGCGTGAGCGCTACTGTAAGGTGAAGCGGAAATGTGGACACACCAAGCATATGGAGCAGAGCAAGTGTTTACAGTAACTATTAGTGGTTCTTGTTGAATTATGTCGTACAATTGCTAATCTCTCATCACTTGCAGTTGCACGCCCTCAGTGAAGTGGCATGAAGCTCCGTCGTCTGTCAATGATCACCACTTCCAGGGCGACGTGCGGCACAGTAGCCCCAATTCTCCCGCTATCATTATAAATGCAGCGGCTGCTGCTGCCAGCGGACAACCTTACGAATCGCACAGAACTGAATCACATCCCTATCCGGATATAGACTCTGTCGAGATAGTGCACAGAAGGCCACCACGCCTGCAGCCGATCGAATCTAGCACAGAAGAGGAGGAGGAAGAAGACTTGGGTGAATTGGATGATGATTCAGCTTTCCACAATGATCAAGGTGACTTCTTCGTATTGAGGCGGAACAGAAAGAGGCAGAGGAAAACGGAAAGACACAGAAAGAAGCAAAGGAACAAGCACGAGGAGAGTCGATCAAGGGAGAGACACAGGCCAAATCCATACTCCCGACATAGGAACAAGGAGAAACATAAACAGGAATATATTGATGACGATTTCGAGGACTATCTGGAGAGGAAGTCTTTCAGCTTAGAGCCCCGCAGCCTGGGCAGCACAGAGAACGGTGCAGATGGCTTGGAAGGTGATGTGTTTCAGTACGAAGACTTTGACTTTGAGCCAGATAACGTCTACGCCGACTCGGATTCCTCCGAGAATCAAAACTCCAGCTGGACGTCAGCTGCAAAGGAGCGCAATACACCCGACGGTCTGCGTCATCGTCGCATCTACACGAAGTGGAGTCGCTGGAGCAAGTGCTCCCCGAAGTGCACTACACGTCGCTATAAGTAAGTAGTGCATTCGTTTGTTTCTAGGAGAACTTCCTTCACAATCTAATCTCTCTTGCAGAAAGTGTCGAAATAGTGAGCAGTGTGGACGCGAGGTGCTTCGTGAGATCGCCTACTGCTACACCGAGGGCAGCTTCTGCCAGCAATGGCTGCAGACACAGGTGCAGAAGCAACCAGTGTACGAGTCACGCCCTCCTCCGAGTCCCGCCACAGCCATGCGGCGCATACACGCAGAGCCGAGTGCTGGACTGCTGAGCAGAAACGATGTGAATGTCATACTGAGTGGAAAGGGCTATCGTGGACCCGAGTACTCGCCGCTCAAGCTGCAATGTGGCCTGGTGCGTAATAACCATCGCAGCATGTACAATATGCTGAAGATCATCGGCGGACGAGCGGCGCGCAAGGGAGGCTGGCCATGGCAGGTGGCCATTTTCAATCGCTACAAGGAGGCCTTCTGTGGCGGCACCTTAATAGCTCCACTTTGGGTGCTGACAGCGGCACATTGTGTGCGTAAAGTGCTCTACGTACGCCTTGGCGAACACAATCTGGAGTATGAGGATGGAACGGAACTGCAACTGCGCGTGCTGAAGAGCTACAAGCATCCTAATTTCGATAAGCGAACCGTGGATAGCGATGTCGCTCTGCTGCGGTAAGCAGTCATTACCATCGAATCTTAACTCAGATATTTATGTCTCTGTCTTTTGTCTCTTTGCAGACTTCCCAAAGCAGTCAACGCCACCACCTGGATAGGCTATTCATGTCTACCGCGTCCCTATCAGCCATTGCCTAAAAATTTGGAGTGCACAGTGATCGGTTGGGGCAAGAGACGCAACCGGGATGCGATAGGCACGAGTATCTTGCACCAAGCCGAAGTGCCAATAATTCCTATGGACAACTGCCGCAAGGTTTACCATGATACAACCATTACAAAGGTGCAACAAAAATATTTATTCTGTATTCCATTAACATATATATAACAAAATCTTCTGTAATCTTTAGAACATGTTCTGTGCCGGCCATCGCAGAGGGCGCATCGATACCTGCGCCGGCGACTCCGGTGGACCGCTGCTTTGCCGCGATAGCACAAAGCCCAATCATCCGTGGACTATATTTGGTATTACTTCCTTTGGCGATGGCTGCGCCAAGGCCAACAAGTTCGGCATATACGCGAAGGTTCCCAACTACGTTGACTGGGTGTGGTCTGTGGTCAACTGCAACGGCAACTGCAAGTTGCATTAGCACTGGACATAATCGTAGATATAGTTTAGCTTTAGGCTCGTTTTGTTGCAGAGGCTGTGAGTTACTTAACTAATTTTAATCGCCCCCACGTGAGCATCTCATATTGTAAATAGAGCACATACTAAGTAATTTGAGTTAGTTTCCTTTACTGTTTAAAACTTAGCATAAAGGCTTAGCTGGTACTCAACTCAGCTGGAGCCTATAACTAACTTATAGTTTCAAATACTAACCAAAAACTAATTTGTTTGCGTTTTAAACGTTTCAAAGTTATTTATACTTGGAAATGTGTTGGTAAATAGCTTTAAGCTGAAGATAAATCTAGAAATCTAATGAAGTTAAGTGAAGAATACCAAATTAAAGTACGACGACAATTTAGTACGTAATATTGGACTCGAAGAATGTCTGCAGAAGACTTAACTAAAAATGTTTTGTAGATTATGCAGAGTAATATACTCGTAGTCCCGAATATGCCTAAGCCTTGGCTTGCCAAACATAGCCATTTTTTTAAATAAAACGCCTGACTAACTCATCAACCCGTACATAGAATCATTACAATCTTTGTTTACGTTAGTTTATTACATAAGTATTAAATGCTGCCCGTTCAGGCTTTAATAATACAACTATTCAACGGGACATTTTTACATTTCTTCTACTACACATAAGAGTACAGCTTTGTTTATAATAAAAAAAGACCATCACAAGATTGACCTGCATACGAGTGTGTGTATGCACATACAAGTAATGTATATAGGGTTGCGTGTATGATTCCCGGCGAGTGCAGTCCAGACCCACCAATCGATTGACCGTCCAGCGTTGCCAGCATCATCCACTATCCGGCCATTGTGTAGTGCAGCGCCACCGAGGCTAGCAGGACGAGCAGAGCCACCGCAATGCCAACCATATAGAGACTACGCGATAGTTCGCGTTTTGGCATCGAACTGGACAACCTCCTACTTTCATCTTTACTATCAGAGTCAGGGTTAACGTTGGTGAAGTTGCCATCCTCCGGCAGACCCTCGACGTCTAGTAATATGGCCTCCGGATCGAGCTCAATGTCAAGTACCTGCTTGGCCTGAGCCACTGCTACGGTGGGTGCCTCGCCACGGAAAAGATATTCCGAAAACTGAACCAAGTGAGACGGGCTTGCGGCACCTTCTGCGGGAATGTTGAAGAAGACACGCCTTGGCGGCTCGCTTATGTACACGGCCTCGCTGGAGACATGAGGATCCGTTAGCCCATCGCAATAGACCTGTATGCGTGTGATCAGCGAGCGCAGCACGTCGTCGCGTAGGAAGCGCTTCACGTCCATGATCGTGTTGCGAGAATTGCAATAAATTCGTGAGAAGATTAGTCCACTCATGCGCAGAGTTCCGTTGAACTCCTGCACCTTGATGTTCTGTTGACTATTCATTTGACACTTGACGGGCATCACGATGCTTGCGCGGATTACACCGCTACTATCCAGCTCGCTGGAGGAGGAGGACAGCACTTGCATTGCAGAAGCCGGCACAGTCGTGGTGGAGGCAGCTGTATTTGCACTGCTACTGGATGAACCTTTAAGTTTGTTATCCGTCAGTTTTTTCTTTTTGATGTACGCCTGTAGATCAATTGTGTCGTCGACAATTTCGTTTTGCAGAAACACCTCACTGGCGATAAGATATTTCCGTATGGTGACTATAATATTCTGGAACTGTTCCTCGATGTTAATGCGCCTGGCTGTATCAACAATAGGTATAACATCGTCCAGATCGTAACTGCATTCCAGCTGTATCCAATCGAAGGGCTTCTCCACAAAGCGATACTCCAGTGGAGAGAAAGTGCCGCCACTGTCAAGGAAGATATTCATATTATTATTCAGATAATAGCAAGAATTGAAGAAAGCACTACTATATATATATATATTTAAAACGTACAACATATACTAGAGTTAAGAGAGAACTATAAATTTCAACACATAAAATGCAATCCATAAAAACTGAAGTGTAGGTCGCAAGAATCGTATATGTTTGTATATCTACGAGAAACGAACATTCGCAGCAATGAGAGCGTAAAACATTCAAGGGTTTATGTATTGTAAGTACTTAATGTTATTTACCAGATGATGCATTTTATGTTTGCCGTAAAATACGTTTTTTTGCAATGTCTGTGTTAAGCATGTAGCCAACAGGACAATCAACAATAAAAGAAAGGTTACATAAGTCAACAGTGGATCCTAACCCGATAACTATGCAATATTAGCGTGCCTCTAGGGCCACTGTACTTACTTGCCGTAGGTAAAGGTTTTGCAGAGCAATCGCTTGTCAGCCAGGGAATAGGCTAGAAACACATAGTTAGTTTGTGCCACGTCTGTCGTATAGACTCCGTACGAGCCGTTGCTCTTGAGCAACAGGCTGCAATTGAATCGATAGTTAACTCGTTTCCAGTTGGACTCAAATGTGACATTCCCAACTTACTCGTAGACATCAGAAAATAGTTTTTTGGCGTTTTTCAATTCATCACTTTTCTCCTCGGCCACCCCGGAGCGTAGGGAGGAAATAAATATACCTGCAACGCGAGCAGATGTTAAATGGGGTCAATTTTCTGTTGTGTTGGGCGTGCACTTCACAAACCTATGACGTCAAAAGAGCCGGGGCACATTTTACTCGCACTCAACCATTGGGAGGCCAACGCCTGCGAATTGACGTCGCGAATGGTTAATCGCACATCGGACAAATCCTCCAGGTCTGCATCCTCCTCACTGTTCCTGGCCAAATGTACAACAATACTTTTGCTCAGATCGGCTTGCTGCAATAGTCGCAAAGTGCAGGGAAGATGTTTTCATCAATCAACAAAATAAACCTACGTGGCGGTGCTTGAAATTGCATTCGTTCTTTTACTTACATGACCAATAATTATGCCGTACGAGAAACTGTGCTCCTGGGCGCATTTTTCGAGATACACCTCATCGGTTTTGCTCAAAAGCACTGTGTGCATTATTTATATTTAATTTTTTCAACAATACAAAACAATACGATGTAGCAAAGCAATTCGGGGCTGCCTGCGGTGTTGATTGTGTATCGATACGTTCTAGTTGGATATATCGTGGCGATATTTCTAAACAGAGTACATCGATATTTCTATGGTATATCGATAGTTCAATATTGTTTCGTTGAGTTTCGTTAAGAGCGACATATGAAGAACAGCTGAGCGGTTTGGCGCCAAAGTGTCATTTTGAAAATTAACATATTTTATAATTAATATAAAATATAACAAAATATGTATAAATAATAAAAATAAATTGTAATAAATAATTTGTAATAATATGATGATAATAATCATTTGGTTATTTACCAAAAAAACAATAGAAATGCAACTAGTCTAGTTTGTCTTTAAATATCGAATTGTATACGCTCAAAAAGAGCGAACTCACTTTTCAAAATAAATTTGCATATATGCAAATTAATATAATCATTGTTGAATCTTGAAACTGGAGCATAAGGTGTGTGTGCAGATTTAAATGTCGGTTGGCACAGCTGGTGCTGCTGTTGTTGCTGATGCTGCTGCCTTTTGCCTGCCTCTGCACTTCACTTCAATCGCATTACGTTGCGCACACATCCGCACATCCACACAAGAAAGGTATCTTCATCCGTGCATACCCATCTAAAGCACTTGGAAGCACTTAAATTAAGGCAGCAACCTTATTACTCCGTAATGATTGCTCGCTCGATCAGGCCACGATCATGTGTGTGTGTGTGTGTGGAAATCGTATGGAGATCGTATGCATATTTGTGTATGTTCGTTCATATGTGCCACCCAAATGGTCAAGTGTTTTGTGGATTATGGCGAACGGACGCGATCGGTAATCGAATTAGGTAAACAAACACTCAATAAAGCGAGTGTTCGTTGTGCATACGCGTATGCCTCAGTGTGTGTGTGGTGTGTGTGTATTGCAAACATACAGACACGTGGATATATCTGTATTTATTCTCATATGCATAAAGGGGGGCTCACATTCAGGCCAGTCAGCCGGGATTGCGATTGCGCCGTGATGACAGGCTAAAACTAAATGAAATTTCGTTTAGGTGGTCGAACCATCTGCTTGTGTGAATGCTTGATTGTTGAAGTGCCACTTGATGGCGCGAGGGCGCACGCTACTCTCAAGCCCCGGCACAGGCACAGGCACCAGCCACAGTCCCTGCCCCTGCCCCTATCCCGGTCTCTCAGTTCACGTCTTATTTACATAGTAAATTATTCCTGTTCGATTGTTTGCGTTTGCTCTGGATCTCTGGCATGAAAGCACTTGAGCGTCATCGTCAGCTTTCATCGTCGTCGTCCGAGTTCATTCATGATTTACCTTTCACAATTTGATTTATGTACACATTCGTACCGTGCATATCCAGCCTGGCTTTGTCTGTGTGCGAGTGCCATTTGCTGCACAATTACAACAACGCCAACGACAACAACTAAAATGTTGCGGATATCTGAGATCCGTTAGTGAGACATCTTGTTATCAATTTAAAGCATTTCTCTGGCAGAGGCAGCAGCAGAGGCAGAGGCAGAACGTTGCACGACATTCACCTGCGCAGATTTATGTTCTATTAATCCAGGAACCGGATAATTGCACTGAGCTCGCACCGGGTTTGTGATCGGGATCGCCGGTAGCTGCCAGACAGACTTGCAGAGCACACAGACCCGACTCGTCATTGCAATTTGGCTTCTGTGTAGCCAGCTCTGCCATTCCCATTTCCATCTTCATCTCCATCTCCCATTGCCACTGCCCCCCGACGGGCATTCTGTGTGGCTCTCCCAATCACGCCATGTGTAGCTTAGTTGCAGTTTCGACTCAGCTTTGAGTCGCCTTGCCCAGGCAGCGCATCAATCATGCATCACGCACACCCAAACCGACGCGCCACAGACAGTTTGCAAACCCGATCGCACACACACACACACACCCATGCATATATTGATTGTGTGTCTGACTACGTGTGTGTGTGTGTGCAATTACAATTATGTAAAACTCGATGCTGATGTCGAGCAATTTGGGGAAATTTTCTGTTATTGTACTCGTAGTGCAGCGAAAGGCGAGGATATATTGAATATGTATCTGATGGATATATATCTAATGAATGTGCCATAAGAAGAAAGCAGTTTAAATGTAAACTTCATGTTATTTTATTTATTTGAACTACTTAACATATAATAATTGATGAAGAATGAATTCACTAAGTTCTCTGTTTATTAACATGATAAAATGCAATTAATATTAATCATATTTAAATAAAAGTAAACATTAAAAGAAACAAATAAATTGAATAAGAATTAATTTAAAATAAATTACATTCAATAATTATAAATTTGTTTTAATTTAATTATGATTTCGAAAGTTGTTTATGTTTGATAAAATTGTTATAAAAAGTTATGCAACTTTTAAACAGTTTCAAAAATGATTTTAAGTAATTTAAGAACAAAAGTTTATATTGGAAACAAATGTAAATTGCATAATGATACAAATATTTTTTAAAAATTTAATTCTCGATTTACTGTACACTGGTTGTCATTGTTATATGGTAAATAAAGATCAATTACAATGGTTGTGTAATACAGGAAACGAATAAATAGATTTCGATTGTAATACTGTGTGCATTTACACTTCCATTAGTTCGATTTTCATTAATTGACATGGCATGTAAGTATCGATTCAGACTTTGTAATCCATGCTCAAACTAAACAACAAATTACTAAATACTTATACACTTGAGATACCTATAATATTTCTTGGAGTATTATCAGAATAGCGACACTATCAAGGTGCCTTTGTGCGAGTTCTAACACTATTTTAGTTATTATTAAGTTCAAGCATTTCCTTTTCATAAATAAATTGCACTTCCCCTTCCACATGAATGTACACACACACACATTTGCATGTGTGTATGTATACACATTGTCCGAGTTTTCCTCTTTTTCCTGAGGCTGGTTGTTTATACGCTCAGACGCAGTCATGAGCGCGTTGGCCACTGCCTACTTAGCGCGCTTAGCTCGGTTCGATTGCCGATTGTCGGTGTGTGTCGTGTGAGTGTGAGGGGGAGAGAGGCATGTAATTGCTTGCATTGTGTGGGCGCCAACTGCGCAACAGTATTGCCGTCTCGTTTCTGCGCATGTCGCTCGATTGAAAACGGCCGCCATTATGAATGTGCGCCGAAGTTGAAAAACCGGTTGGCGCATTGCTCACTCACTCAATCGTTTCGAGTGAAACGGCATTTGAGTGGAACGTACGAACGACAAGTCGAGAGGTTGCCGGGCCGGGTCCAGGTGAAATTCAAGCCACTTGCGACTGGCACTCAGTGTGCTGAGAGCGGCTTTCACGTGAACAACGTTAAAACGGAACGGAATACACATTCAAACAAGAAGAAGAACAAAACGGCAGTGAAGCAACGCTAAATAATATCATCATTTGCTTGTCTTTTCTTGTGCAATGTTGTGCGCGGGTGCATTGAAAACGGGTGCACGTTATGAATTTAATTGGCCGCATTGCGTATCCGTCTGCCAATGAATTTCTGTATTTACCGCAATTTGAACGTGTCGTAATCGATAGATAATTGCCCAAATATACGATAGCAATCTACTAACTGTGACTACTGTGCTACTTTAGTGCTAAGACAGTGAAAATTCTCGAAAATAAAAGCCAAACAGGGGCCCAAAAGCTGCTGACATGTTGATAGAGCCGAGTTTGAACCGTGACTTTGGCTCGCTAACTGCTGCAGGTTCTGGCATTGCGACCGCACACTGGAAAATGGAGCCACATCCCCAACGACTGCCATCGCTGGCACCGCACGCGTCCAGTGGTAAGTCATCGATTCCCAATAAGAATGTCAATTTGAAGGCGAATGTCAAAGTCGAGCGGCGGCAGCAAACGCCGTCGGCAAGTTTTAAATTAATGCGATTGCGATAGCGATGAGTAAGCTTAGAAATCGATATACTATTAATTGCACGAGCTTTTTAAAAATACTTTTAACGAAAGGGTTACTAAACTAATCCTGATTTGCTGTTGTTAATTTTGCAATATTAATCGATATGCTAATAATCGCACGAGATTTTGAAAAAATACTTTTAACGAAACAGTCACTGTTTACCTGTTTGAGTGCGCAATTGTTTTAGTTCCTTAAACAAATGATGCGCACATTTATCAAAAATATTTGTTTAGCCCTGCGCGAGTATTCACAGTTAATTAACAATTGGGGGGAAATACCGATGCGACAATGCTTAAGAATAAATGTGATATAAACGCGCTTAAACACACTAACGCGATTAATGTGTGTACCGAATATGCGCGTTCGCAGCTGTATAAATATTTTAATTTAGCTTTTTATTGCGCTAAATTGTATGGCAAGCGAGAATTTTAAATCGGAATCCATTCAAATCATAAACAGCTAACGACTAACTGGTATTTTTAACTGAGTGAAATGACTATTGCCGCTGTTTGGTATTTTATTTAGTGCTAATTGAGTGAAACGATAAATACTATTGGCAATTGAGAGTCGTCATTGCTGTTGCTGGAGTTGTAGTTGTTATCGGACTGGGGAAGGCAGTTGAGCGGCTTTTGCTCACAGTTCAGTCAACGTCAACACAATTAACCGTTAATTTATCATAATTAACCATTGTGAGTGACAGCAACAACGACAACAACAGCAGCAAAAACAACAACAACAATACACACATCAGGAATAATGATAACAATGGCCAATTATCATTCAATTCGTTCAATTGCAGTGGCGGCGGCATCACCAACGTCCGCAGCGACAACAACGGCCCCAACATCTGTGCAAATACCACCAGGTTTCGGTGCTGGCGGCAGCGCCAACGGGCCAACGGCAGCATCAGCAGCCGCCGCGGCGGCAGCAGCAGCAGCAACTGGAAGCACACTCGGCGCTTTGATGTCGCAGCACCGTCTGCTGGAGTTCTCCCGCTTTGGCGGCCTGCGAGGCTACGACATTGCACAGCACATGCTGACGCAGCAGGGCGCAGTCTCCAAGCTGTTGGGTAAGTACGCAAACAACGCGCATCCGTTTGCCATTTCCTCCCACTCGAAGTAGGTCTCCCCCCTCCCCGCTCTCCACCAACTCTCCCCTGATCCCCTGCAGCGATACAGATATGTTGGTAACACAATTTGTAGTCGATTTGTTTGCCAATTTCAATGATAAACACAATTATGTACAATGTTATTAGCCCTGTCGCCCCAACTCGCGTAATTTGGCCACTTAAAATTGCATAAACGCCCCGAACGACTGCCTCATTAATCATAAGCCGAGTTTCAGTGCGAGTTCGAGTTCGGGGTAGCTCTGCGTGCTGCCTGCTGCGGTTCCTGTGCGTTCGTTCGTGCAAGGGGGGATTCCTTGATGTCGATGAGGACTCATGATAAAGCTATTAAGTGAGCGCGATAAGCCAGAGAGAGAGAGAGGCGAACTGCAGGCACAGTTACTACCGAAAACAGACAGACAGAAAGAGTGTCAGACTGACTGACTGACTGTCAGACAGATTGTCTGTCTTCCTGACTGGGTCGGCCCGTCTCATTACGCCGTGTTCATAATCCATAAGCCATAACTCAGCTTTGCATCTGCGTAACGTTGTGCCTCATTTTATTTGCAGGATCTCTGCGGCCACCTGGCCTAATTGGTGGCTCCAAGCCAAAGGTGGCTACACCGACAGTCGTCTCCAAAATCGAGCAGTACAAGCGCGAGAATCCGACGATCTTCGCCTGGGAGATACGCGAGCGTTTAATCTCAGAAGGTAAGTGTGGTAAGCAGGCACAGATAATTGCGCCGCGGATAATCTTCACCGATTGATGCCCAGATCGGCGGCAGCTTTGTGCCGATCGCAGCTGATCGCAGCAGTTAGCTAATTGTGCCCTCTCGCCCTGCAGGTGTTTGCACGAATGCCACCGCTCCCTCGGTGAGCAGCATCAATCGCATCCTGCGCAATCGCGCCGCTGAGCGGGTGGCCAGCGAGTTTGCACGCACAGCCGCCTACGGGCTGTATCCGCCGCCGCCGCATCCCTATGGCAGCTTCACCTGGCATCCCGGACAGGTAACGGGCAGTGCTCCAGTGCCGCCGCCACCGTCTGCCCTGTGGTCAGTGACTGCTCCCACGCTGGCCAATTTGCCGCCCAGTGCAGCCAATTCTGCGCCAGGCAGTCTCAGCTTGAGCTCGGCGAATCTGCTGGGCAATGTGGCTGGTGCTGGAGGAGCGCCGCTAAACCGCGCCATTTCACCTGGCTCGGGTAGCCACGAGACACTCGAGTCGGCAGATGAGAATCGTCAGATCGATTCGGATTATTTGGATGATGATGATGAGCCGAAGTTCCGACGCAATCGCACCACCTTCAGTCCCGAGCAGTTGGAGGAGCTGGAGAAGGAGTTCGACAAGAGTCACTATCCGTGCGTGAGCACGCGTGAGCGTCTCTCCAGCCGCACCAGCCTGAGCGAGGCACGCGTACAAGTAAGTGTAGAGCAGGCCGCATGTGCCGCATGCTGTGGCAACTAACTAACCAATCTTGCCTCTCTTTCTTCTCCTCCCTCTCTCTCTCTTGCTTTCTTTCTCTTGCAACAGGTTTGGTTCTCCAATCGGCGTGCCAAGTGGCGTCGCCATCAGCGCATGAATCTGCTCAAGCGTCAGCGCTCGAGTCCCGCCAATCCGATGCACTCGCAGCAGTCCAACGATGGCCCCGCGACCAGCTCGCCCACGCCCAGCACACACAGCAACACCTCGGCGCCGACCACACCTCACACACACCCGTCGGTGCTGTGTGCCGCCGACTCGCCGCTCTCGGCGGCCCAATCGCCGCCTTCCGTTATGTTGCATCCCCTGCACGCGCTGCCCCCGGGCCCGCCAGCTCATCATCATCCTCATTTGCCCACGCATCCAGCAGCATTGCAGCTCTTCAGTCATTACCATCAGCAGCAACAGCAACAACAACAACAGCAACAACAGCAGCACCAGCAGCAGCAACAACAACATTCGCCCACCTCTGGAGGTGTGTGCGGCAGTCCGACCTCCAGTCTGTCCATGGGCGGCGAACGCAGCGCCTTCCGCAGCCTGGTTGGCTCACCCTCAGCGGCAGCCTTTGCACTGGGCCTGGCACGACAATACGCCGTGGCCGCCTCGCTGACCGTCGCCGAGGAGCAGCGCTCCCGCCTGCACTATGCCGGGGAGTGTGCAAGTGTTGCCGCCGCGGCTGCTGCAGCGGCTGCAGCTGGAGGTGCTGGTGCTGGTGCTGGTGTCACGGTGACCGTGGACAACTCGTCATCGGATTCAGATGAAGAGATCAATGTGCACGACGACTCGGATGCTGAAATTGAGTCGCCGGTGGCAAAGGTGGCCCGCATGTCATCCTCCGATGCACCGACAACGCTGCAGCTTCTAAAGCATGACCGCTAGGCGGGATAGCGCGGCAAAGGGGTGGAGCAGAGGAAGGTGGATCGGCGACTGGTAGCGTCTAATTTAATACTTGAGTTGTGTGCGCGTTTGTGATTGACAGCAACGAGTCGAGCCGGACCAGACCAGGCCAGAGCCGAGCATTGCTCCCCCTTAGTGGGCTGTGGGCTGTAGGCGGCGGCCGGGGGATGCCGAGGGGGCGTTGCCCGGGCGTGCATGTTGCGCTCTGAAACCTGAAACTCGACTGCGCTGCGACATTGTAGGCAAAACAAATCGAAAACCAAAGTTAAAATGCTGCTCACCCACATGGCTGCGGATCAGGCGGACTAGCAGGCAGAGCGGGGCAGGGGTGGCGGGTGAGTCAAGCTTGCAACTGCAATTGCAACACACACACAGTAGCAACATCAACGAGTGTACGTGTGTGTGTGTGTGGACATGCCTAAAATTAAACTCAAATTGTAACTAATACTTAGCCCCGGCGCATTCTGCCCCACTTCGTGCACATTTTTCTATTACGTTATAACAATACAATAGAATACGTCTTTATTTATTCATTGCCGGGGGCAGGGCAGAGCAGGACGGGACGGAGCAGGGCAGGTCGCCCTCAGCCGGCTTACCTCATCACCATTTAAGGCTATAGCGTATGCAATATTTATCTGTAACTTAGCCCTAACCTAGCCTAGGCTTAAGCTTAGCCATGTATGCTCATTAAGTGCGAACTATATATCATATATCTCACATGGTGCATGGTGTATATATATGCCAGACCAGTGCGAGAGTGTGTAACTGTATATATACCCTATGCGCGTCAGTATGTATGGGGTATGTTGTGTCAAGTTTGAACTGATATTGATACAGCCGAAGAAAGTTGTCGGAGTTGTGGCTCAATGTGACTATAGAAAGTCTCGAGATATTTGTCGAGATGCAATAAATAAAATGTTGAAAAAATAAATGTTTGTTTTAACTGTGATAGAGGAAGGGGGGGATTGAAGGGGATCTACCCAGTAGTGATTAAAGGTTTGCAAACTTAAGCTTTGCCTTGAAAAGCCAAAGAACTTTAACCAAAATGCTTTGCAAGAGTTCTTTGGCCTTATATGCTATGCAGGGTAGCTTTTGTCTGAACAGTTCTTGAGTTCTGGCCTTGTGTATCAATCAATGAAACCTGATTTGCATGCACTTTCGAAATTATCTATATATTTTCCGCTTTTGGCTTCAAGATAAGCCCGTATGAATTGAACACCCGACGATAATATCAAATTAAAAGGCAGTCGATGCTAATCTATCAATTGTTATTTATAACTTGATTAATTCCATAGAATTTGTAATAAATAAAACGAGCAATACATTAAAATATGATATGATATATGTATATGAGTTATAGGTGCAACTGAGAGGAAACTTTCGAAATAGTTCGAGCAATCGAAACATAAAACTCAGTGGATAAGAGAGATAACTAAATAAGTTGATTTATGAAGTGATTACACACGTTAACAAGAGATACAACTTAAGAACCCACGAATCAAGGCACAAAGAGAGCGCGAGAGAGGAAGAGAGCAAGACAGAAAATGGGCATAAATAAACATTTAACACTCAAAAGCTTCTTAAGACGTTATTAAATATTAATTTAATCAATATTCATTGTGTGCGCGAGACAGAGAGCGAGAGAGGGAGCGGGAAATTGAAATCGAAATCGAAATCAAAATACGCGCATAGAAATCGCTTAAATTTCGAGTGTAATGGGCAATATGTCCAAATCGGGTTGATAACATCGACATTTTAATTATAACCAAATGAAGCCGCGCGCGCACACACAAAGGCGACATAGACATGGTCTCCGCTTGGGCAGCAGTAGGGGGGGGATAGCGGTAGGGGAGGGGATCGGGTTCTGATATTGGTGACGGTGCCGGTTAACCGATTAAAAATGCAGAGTCAACTAAGCACATAAATCAATGTAAATTATGGTGTTAACAAAAGGCAAACTCGGCGCGTTCGGATCACAAGCAACGCGACTGGGATCGGGTAGACTTCTTCTTCTTCTACAGTACCGGGACTGGGACTGGGACTGGAACCTGGCCGAGATTTAAATGAGTCGAGCTGGAGTATGTTGTGCACTCGTCGCGTTCAAATTTGAATCTGATAAGCGGGCGAGCACAGGCACACAGATGGTCCATGATGTTGATGATGATGAAGCAGTTGATTCGTCGCATTCTGTATCGGATTTGGGGATGCGGATAACGATGTCGATGCCGATACCGTTTCCACTTGCTGATCCAAGCGTGCGCCGAGTCACACAAATTTAATTTGCTTGCCTCTTTACGAGGCAACTCCCCCAGTGCCACAAGCACAAACAGACTCCAATACCCACTCCAGCCACGTCTCTGCCTCCTCTCCAATCTCGACTCCGACTCCAATTCCGTTGCTGACTTATTCTAATTTAGTGCTGGGCTGGTCGTGAGCATTCCTTTAATAAATTTAAATCACCTTCTATTGAAAATATTTTCACCTCGCGCTCCATAAATTATACGCAGCATTATACACACACATTGTGTGTGTGTAGAGGATTGTTGTGTGTGCGTGTGTGTGTTTGAGTTTGTTTTTAGCTCTGCTTCTGCTGATATTTCCAATTTGTTTGAGTTCGTTTTGAAGCCTGGCGACAACCCCTTATTCGGTATCCTAGCACGCCCCTGGATTAACGAGCACAGTCCATCAGCGAGTCGAGTCGAAGCATCCAAGTTGAGGGCTTCGTCTCTGACAAAGTGGCGCTCTCATGAGCGCCATATAATCGCAGTCAAACATTTTTACGACCTCGCCCAAGCTGGACAGCTGGACAGGATGTGCCAGTGTCTGTATGTATGTGTGTGTGTGTTTTACAGTAAAATTGCTCAGCTCTGCTGAGGCAACAATGTTGAAAAATCTTTTGCAATTCCTCGCTTGATCACTGCGCACAGTTTTTATCACCTGGGTTGGCTCAAATCGATGAACTATACTCGGCCTGGCACTGGGACTTGGGTCCCTCTGGGTATCCCACCACACAGTCTCTGGTTGGCGCTACACACTGCTGGCTGTGCTGAACTTGGTCCTCGGTATATGGCTGCCTGCCACCCGCCAGGGGCCGTCGGTGATAAATCTGTTGGGAACGCCGACACAACATTTCCATCTCATAGTCTTAAATGGACCATAAAAGTGCGAAGATCGCAACACGCGCAATAACTAAAGTTAGTTACGTTAACTAATACGACAACAATGTTGCCGGACTGTCTACCTGCCCTACCTGGTGCCAGCTGATTGACGGGCTGAACGAAGGGAATGAGGGAAGAACTGGACAGACAAACAACTCATAGAACTCGATTGTTCATGCTGAATCTTTTCTTGACATTTGCATGTAGCAAGTGATTTTGGAATGAAAGGTTTATATATGCCTTGTATTATATAAAGATCTGCTGAGAAAACATATACAAATAAACAGATCGCAGACATACATTCAATATATATGGTTTGAACACATTATTATCTGTATTTCTGTCTCGTTTAGGTATTTATATGTATCTTAAAGTTAAATCTAAAGAGTTATAAAGCTTAGATAAGATAAGAACTAATCGATCCTATGGTTTTAATATTGTATAATCACATACTATCTGCTCCAATAATCTCTTAAGATTTAACATACTCGTAATTACATAACCAAATTGTTAACTGATTTTACTGATTTATAGAAAGATTTGCTACCGTAATATACATATGTTATATATATACAACTATAATAAATACACATTCTATATATATTCAGTTATATCTGACACTTATCAATCTTAATCTTAGTCGCTGAATTTCTGTATCAGTAGGAGTTCTTAAGCTAAGATCTGATAACTAATCTATCATTGATGATTTTCAAATAATCATATATCTTTTGACAGCCTAATGCCTTATCGACTTCAAAGATCTCTCAAGTATTCACATAACTAACTGAAATTCATTTGGCAATTTGTTTCGAAAACTTGTTTACCCCCATATCGTAATGTTTCTGGTGATTCGACAGTAGTCCGATCGGATGTCTCAGCTGATCGGGAGCTTTGGTAACTCGTTGAGTCACAGCGAGGGAGAGAGAGAGAGAGCGCTTTGCTATTGATACGCCCTCTCATTCGCTTGATTGGCTTTGATTTCGATAATTTGAAAAGAGACAATGGAATTTTCAGACTCTGCCTACTACTCCCGCTGTCCCTAGTGCCTACTCCCGCTCTCTACTCCCTCTGGTATTAATGAGCAAAGTGATTAAAATGTGTGCATTTGTATTTGTCCGCTCCTTAAATGAGCTCGCGCTTTCAACGCGTTGCGACCGAGTGATTTTGTCTCGTTGTCATCTCATTAGGAATCGGGCGATAAGACAAATTTGTTTTCTTTGTTTATAACTTTATGCAGATACAGGTTTCCAGCCCCGACAACTAAGTTGCTCTACGATATCATGGGGTATATTCACTCAAAACACGGCATAACGTAATGCAGTTGGTTGCCCCAGCCAGGCAGGGTATCTGTCGTTCTGCACACACTGGACACTGCTCGGAAGAAAAGTTCAAGCAATCGACCGAAAAAGAAGAGTTATATGTTTAATCTTTGTCGCTTCGCTGCGACACAAGCAGCCACAACAAAAACGGAATGCTAAGCAATGATTTTGAATTCAAAATGGTTCGGTTTGGGTTCGGATTCGGCTTGGGGTTTTGATACCGATGCGACGGCGACAGAGGCAGAGGCAGCTGCCACTGACATCTTCATTAACGAGGAGTGTGATCAAAAGAGTAATGAGGTGTTGATAGTGACCCAAAAGAGAGAGAGAGAGGGAGAGAGAGAGCAATCCAAAGACATTTATGCATTCCCGTGGGCTTAATTAAGACAGCGTCACTTGGACACTTCCAGAGAGAGAGAGAGAGGGAGAAAGAGAAGTCAATCTGGGTTCAGAACAATAATTGTCTGACTGCCGTCAAAGGTCAAAGTTGAGCATCAGAATTAAAGTCGCATTGTCTCTTGTCCGCTTTGTGTGTTTGCCGGAATTTCTCCTCATTATTAACCTGAGCGATCGCATCGATTTGCATTTGATAAATTTGCGTTCATATTTTGTTAAATCGCTTTATTGGAAAGAGCTCAGGCCCCCGATTCTCGATGGGGGTATTGTAAGGCGTCCAATTAGCGTACGGCTACCGAATTATGAACAATTATTAAGTCGCTTGGGGAATTGATTTCAGGCTCTCTCTTAGTCTCTGTCTCCTCAACGGGCATTGTGTTTCGCAGTGGAGAATGACAACGAGCCGCATGAGTTATTAGCGGGATTAGGTCGTCTCTGGCGGACAATGGCCAATCAAAGAGTTGTGATGAGTCGCGGCACTCCACTGTGGACCACTTAGCTCGCACATAAACCTTGCCGGCATTCGCTAGATGTACTTGGGGAGGAATGGCTTCGGTCTGCAATTAATCTAAGGTTATGTTGGAGTGCGTAATTAAAATGCAACGCCCGAAATGGTCTGTAAAACTTTAAACTACGCCTATTGTTCCTTTGCCCTGGGTGACAATCTTTGGGCGCGACTACTAAGCAACAGAAATGTTCTATTCGAATGTTAAATGGCATTCTTTGGGTCGCTTTGACACAAGATTTATTGCCTGTCCCCGAAATCACAGAAGACCCGTTGTGGCTGCTGCCGGTGCTGCTGCTGCTGTTGCGGCCAAATCAAACCCTGAGACAAAGCCGCACAGCTCCAGCAAATCACGCATAAACGAAGTCGTCGTCGTCCCCGTCGACGCATTAACGCCAACATCAACATCAGCAGCGAGATCGGCAGCGGGTTCGCATCTGGATCGTCATCGGCATCTGCATCAAGAGCCACATCGAGGGCGACGTTAACGTTAACATTAACATTAACATTAAGGTATTCATGCGCCTACTTCGCCCACTAATTGACCCAGCGACACCGACACCGAGCACCAGCTGCACTGATAAGAGCCAAAAGCGAACCCGAGTCGGGTTTCGGCTGCGCTGAGAGCGTTCGTGGTGTTGCTGCCGTTGGCTAAACCTTCATTTAAATGTGAACCCTGGAGTTGCTGCCATGATGCCTCATAATGCATACAATATGTCTCTATAGGATTTCAGTGGCTTCATTGATTCTTATCACCCTATAAAATACATTTCGTTTGATTATTTGTATTTCTCTCGCTTTTTATAAGCCTTCCACTTGGCTGTCATGTTGCTGCGCTCTCCTTGTTGTCGTCTGTGCTTGTTGAATACCCTGTACACACTGTAATGTGAATGGGGTATGTTCATTTAGTGGAGTATTAGAACCTAAGTGAATAACATAACCAGAACCTAAGTGAATAATATAACCAGCGTGCTTAAGGTTCCATACCCTTGAAGGTTTTGGCTTTATTGTTCTTCTATTGTTCCTATATAATGGTAATTGGTTGTATGGCAGCTATACGATATATCGGTCCGATCCGTTTTGTTTCGAATTATTTATAGCATGCAGAGGTGTTGGCAATAGATTGCTTTAAAACTAAGAGACTGTATTCTCTGTAAGGATATAAAAATGGCAACTACTGACAATAGTAAAGTATCTGTAATTGAAGACCTAAGTGTAAAGGGTATCTCTGGGACAATCAATCGCATTAAGTGTTTTCGTGCCTGCCTTTATTTGTTTTTGTTGTTGTCGCTTTTATTTTTCATTCAACACACTCACACATAGTTGGTTGCTTTTTATTTGAGCCCCGACGCGACGGACGCAACTGGAGAGCCTCGTCGTACCCATAGTGCGATTCTGAGTGTAATTTATGTCTTTATTTAGTAAAGATTTCGTTTCCTAATTTATTGTGATATCTCTCTGGGCAAACGGGCATCAGCATCGGCTCCACTCGCCACTCGGCATCGTAGTCTGTAGTTTTCATGTTGCCTTTGCCTCGACACCTTGCCTCGAACGTTCCCCCCACTCTCGTCCCCTTTGGTCTGTCCACTCCTTCATTACCTTCCATCACTCTCACTCTTTCGGATGCTGCTGCCGAACTGATTGTGCGCATGCGATGTCGTTTGTGCTCACCTTTTTGACCACTCATTCGTTGCCGTGACTGGCAACTGGCAACTGGTAACTGGTCACCACCGGTCACTGTTGACTGGTCACTCTGGGATGGGATGGGATGCTGCGCTGTGCTGTGCCGTGTTCAACGTCGTCACCTGTAGCAGTGTCAATGTTTGGCTACTCTTGCTTCTGTCGCATCCGCGGCTGTGGCTACGGGCACTCTGCGTCGGCATTCAGATTCCTATTAAGAGCGTGAAGCGATCCCAATTTATCTGCTATCTTCCGATAATGCTCATCGAACAAAATGAATGAAATTGAATTTGAAAATAGCCGCAAAACAGAAGAAAGATTGAGACATAAAGAGAGGATGAAGAGAACGGTACTTACTCCACCCCAACCCCGTTGCCAAGTCATTTGGAAGAACAACAAACGAATTAAGTTGAGCATTTTATGTGTTGGATTTACACTAAATTAGACCGGCAAATCGATTGGTATTTTTGGTTTGTTTACATACTAGATTGGAGTTAATGTACGTTTACTTCTTTGTCTGCTTATTTAGGTGATTGCACAGAGTTGCCATATCTATTGTTTTGTCAGTAAATATACTGATGAGGAGCCTGTTTATTTTGTGGAAGGATGGTGGGGGTGTGTTGTAGACAAACTACTACTATCTGGCAACCTTAGAAAAATACTGCTTTGATTAATAAGTCGATTGGTGTGAGAAAGGATTAAATTCATCGCCATCTTTGAACTAATAAAATCGATTGCATTAATTGAAGCGATAATATCGTTTGGCTCTGCACTAAATACGCGCCATCAGAGTTCGTAATTTATACATTCTTTATTGCACGCCAATGTGTGTGACGTCAGCCGCAAAAACGCCTCTGGGCCAACAACACTAACCGAAAACATCTTCATTAGGAAATCGCACTGCGATTGGGATTGGGATTGAGACAGCGACAGAGGCAGAGGCTGCTGCATGCGGCAGAGCCAGGAACTGTGAACGCTTTCGAACGGCGACAAGTGCTTTTTCTTGTACGAAACGTTGCCCGGGCTAATTGGATTACTGTAGACGGAACACGGTACGCGAGAAGTGGAGCCAGAGTGGAAGGAGTTTTAGCCTGCACCGTGTCAATTAAATCTGCGAACGAAATGCTTACATAAATTCAAAAATTGCTTACGGTGCGCATCGATTTAAATGGAACAGGCTCAAGAATGGCCCAGACTGAATCTGCGCGACGGCGACGCAGGCAGCGCAGTCGCTGCAATTTATATGCAAATTTATATACTGCAACAGGCTGTGATAGCTGCTGCATCTGCAGCAGGCTCAACTAGCCCGGGACCAGGTGATAACGACGGCACCGTAACGATATTATGACGGCGATTATGATTGCGCCTCGGCGATCGCAGCATCGACTTCGGCGTTGGCGTCTGCGTCGACGGAGACAGAAGTAATTTGCATACAAATGGTGAATGCTCGTGCTCAGTGTCGGTTGCGCTTCGTGATTCCGTTGGAGATTTTGCGGCATCGGCGTGGTAATTAGATTGTTAATTTATGCGATCCGATCCGCAGCAGCTGGAGCTGGTAAAGTAGCCGGCGGGCAGTTCCGAATCAGTTCCGAATTCGACAGCAAGCGAAGACAGTGAGGCGAATCCTACGGGAGAGCAGAGATTGCAGTGGAGGCAGCGCGCTTCCTCATGATTTATCGCTGGGACGGCCCGTTTTATGTTTTATTTGCGCTGTGACAATCGCCGAGAGTGACATTTGCATGGATCGGATGGCTCATGGCATACAATCGATGGTCGGCACTCGATGGTCACCACATCCACACTCCACAGTCCACACTGCGAGCGACATTAAAGGGCATTCTGCTGTCAGGTTCGCTGCAGCCGCCTGACACCTGTGAGATTCTCTGATGTGGCAGCCGCGGCAGCTCCTCTTGCCTGGTGCTTGTTGCCTGTTGCCGTTGTCGACTCTATTAGCCCGGATGCCAGCCCAATTCTGATTACCCCGTTCTGCATGGACATCTCTCTATCTCTCTCTCTCTCTCTTAGTATCATTCCCGGCGTGTGGTGCTAATTGCGGGCAATTAATTTACACGCGTGTATCTTACACATTCGGGTTATGTGCTAATTTCTACACAATGTGCATGACGGATGGCGATAAAGAGGCGCTGCTGTCGGTGCCGATGATGCAATGACATAATAAAGTCGACAACAGCAGCAGCAACAGTAACGACAACAACGACAGCGGCGACGACGACAACAATGTGCAATGCCAGCAGCGACTCCACTCCTCGCTGGAATATGCAAATAGTATGCGCCGATAAAGATCACGCCGAGCAAACAATAAACAGCAAAAGCGGCAACATCAGCCGCCACAACGACGATCGCTGCTAACTGTTTGTTGTCTCTGTTGCTGCTGCTGCTGTTGCTGTCATGTTGACAATTGGTAGGTCGCTTTGTTTTGGCCCTGTTGGTATTATTGTGGCAACAATTAACACACAATGCTGCTAAGGCTAAGCAAAGGGTTGTCCCGCTATCATGGACAGCACTTCCGTCTCGGACCCACGCCGTGTGTGCAGGTGGTCCTTGGTCCTGCAGAGTCCAACCACTTATGCAAAACGAATTCAATTAACACCTCAGCATAAAGCATAAACCCTTCATGGACGACTCGCGTATGCTGTGCGCGGTAGCACGCAGGTCCCTCTTTCTCCTTGCTATCTCCCTCTTTCCCTCTCTCTCTTTCTCTGTGTGGCTGCTTTCGTCACCCTTGTCTTCATCCGGATTGGACCTGCGCAGCGGGCGACGACAACGACTTTTGGGGTAATCGGCACGCCAACGCCGCCGCATAGCAATGACCACCGCGAAGAGGAGTAAGAGAGAGAGAGAGAGAGGCAACAACAACCTGGACAGGGCGACAGGTGAAACATGAAAGGAAACGCATTGAAGCTGCTGCTGCTGCACTCACTCTAGGGGCGCCTCAGCTGGACGAGCTGTGGACGCAGTGGAGCGCGAGTTCGCCTAGTTATTTATGTGACAAAATTTTGCAAATAATTGGATTGACTGATCAAAGCGATAGGAAGAACGACAGAACAACAACAACAACGGGACGACAACGACGTCAACGACATCAACTCGTTGCTTGGCGGGAAGAAGCAGAAGCAGAAGGAATTGGAATTTAATTCAATTAAATGCGTACTGCGCTGCAATTCCTCAAATGGACTCGACGCAGTTCTTATTGTTGTGTGCGCCCTCGACCAGGTAAGCAGCTGACCCAGCTCAGCTGACCCCAAGTTGCCCAGTGTCCGCTCTGTGATGTCTTCATGCGATCGAGAGAGCTGATGAATGATCCGCTTCAACCTGAATGATGAGTGCTCATGTTCAGCCTGACGCTTATTAAATATGTGCAGCGGTTGCAGCTGATAAGCCAACTCTGCTACGGGCAGAGGGAAAGACAGAGAAAGAGAGAAAGAGAGATGAAGAGAGGGAACTGTGATCGGAACGGGCTGCGCGATCAAACGTTTCCGAGCATCGACAAAAGCTTTCCCATAACTCTCTCGATTGCTCTGCGACTCTGCACAGCTAGCCTAATTGGATTAAATGAATCCAATGAAATCGAAAACAAAATCAAGCTCCAAGTTTTCATGTCGTCTCGTTTGTCAGTGGAGACTTCAGCTTTACTAAGAAGTGCCCGAGACGAGGGAGATCGGAGCTCATTTGCTCATTTAAGCGAATCGACGAAGATGTCGAAATCTATGAGATTCACCTCAGCTCAGCGTAACAATGATATCCATGGGAAAACATCTATCCCAAGTCCCAAGAGCGCTGTCGTATTCGGTGCCAGCTGGAGCCAGTGAGTCACATTTGTCCCAGACGCTACCAAATGGGAGCAAAGCTTACGTATAATTTGGTTTTTGGGGCCTATCAATATTTAAGCTTTGTGTAAATACAAGTTGCATAGGCTGTTTATTATTGAGGTACTGAAGGCCAAGATAATGTCAAAGATACTAGTACTGGAGTGTTGGACAGTACGCTGAATAAATAGGTTGAGGTTAAAGAGGTTAAACACTGGACTGGAGTGGACTTTTCTTTTTGAATGCAAGAGATATATAAAAAAAAAAATATAACTCAGTCGGACAAGAATATTCTTCCTTATCGATATAGATTCTTAAGTGAAGGAAGTCGAAATTCTAATGGAGTATATTTTCTAAAGTTACTAAAAAAGGCTAGAAGTTAAGCTTTAATGGAAAATCTAACCTAATTTTGAACTCAAGTTCCTTAAAAAGTAAAATAAGAATTAAGAACTTTCCCATTTGAATTTCAGGATAATATATATCTAAAATATCTCCAGAATTTCTCATATAATAACATCAAAATGATCTTTAAAAACTTATTCTACTGTATTGCTATTCCTTCTTAAGTAAATGAATTCGAAATTTATATGGAAATTAATTCCTAAAGGAGTTAACTTAATAAACACCCCTTCGAATAACCACAAACAAAGAAGATAGCCAAATTTGATGGAAAACAAGCTACAGAAAGAGCTGACAGCACTGTCTTACACATCGGACATCGGCAACACCAAAAGGTAAAGCCAGCTGAGTGTGTCCCTCGACTTTGATAACCGGCAATTTAAAGGTAGTACCTGCCAACCTACCTAGCTGCCTATCCAGCTACCTAGCTGGCTACGTATGCAACTAACTATCATGGAGAGTACTATATAATTTGTGCCTCTGCCCAAAAAAAGAAATACCCATGTTTGTACAATTGTAGTCGGAACTTGAGTGTGTGTGTGTGGGGGGGCAGTCAAAATTCGTTGGACGTTACGTTATGTGGAGATGTCTGAGGGCCCTCCTTGGTTTGATTTCGAAAATGCAAATTATTGAATTCGAAATGCAAATAACCATTAAGTCTAAATTGTGGTAAACTCTACGTAGGGTTGCGGGAAATGAACCCAACCAAAACGCCAATTGAAAACTGTCTCGTTTTGTGGTCGGCAACGGGGTCGGAGTCGGGGTTGGGGTTGGAGATAAGTTCCACTTTAGCATTTCCCAGTCGAATTTCCATTTCGGGTCTCTCTGTCTCTCTCTCTCACCTCAATTATACGCTTGGTCTGGTCGACGAGAGGGGCGGATTACCAGACTGAATTCGGTCAGAGGTCCGTCAACCCTTTCGGGTCATTGGCAACACCTCTCGAATTTTCCTCTCGTGCGTGCTTGGCCTGGCTAATTGTCAATTGGGAACAGCAGAAGAGCCGCTGCTGCTGTTGCGGTTCACTGGAAGAGACGCCACAATTAGCCCAAATGGGCGGCTTACGTGGATAGAGAGAAGCAGAGGGGCAGAGAGAGGGAGCTGTACATGACGGAGGTGAAATTTATGAATAGCAAAATCCACAATAAATGGCTGGCGCATGATTGCACTTGCCTACTGCCGTGCTGGCTACTGCAGTGGCAGTGGCAGCGGCAGTGGCAGTTGCCATGGCCTCTGGCCGTGTTAGCCGTAAGCCCAGCGGGCAAGTGGTAAGTGCGCTGATCGCCATCGCGAGTGCTTCCTGTGGCCCGGCTATTATGGCCAACTGCAGACACCATTGCGCACCTAGAATGGGGGCCTGAGTTGGTGCTGGGCTGGTCTGGGCTGCTCTAGGCTGGACTGGACTGGGCTGGTCTGGATCTGCATACGCGGACACGAAGGCGTTGTAATCGTGGTCGCTTGGTCGCGGTCGCGTATGCCGCGTATAATGACCACATTTAACATTTACCAATGGCGCAAGTGTTACCTAAGTATGTGTGTGTGTGTCTGTGTATCTGTGTGAGTGGGTAATTACGTGCAATTTTCACTCCTTTCCAAGCGCAGAGCTGACTCGGACTCGGTCTCGGCGTCGGGTCTGTGCAACGCCAGATGGCGCAGTCGTGCGCTGCCTCGAGTTGCCCCTCCCCTGAACGCATTACACAACCTCCATTGTTTCCGTTTTCCGCACAATTATTACTTATACAATATGTATAAATTTCAAAACGCTTCAAAAAAGAAAAAAAAACATGAAATGGTAAAAAAGGCAGAAAGAGTAAAAGAGACAGGGAGATTGCAAAGGTGACAGAGACCGTTGCCGTTTTTACGGCCACTTAACAAATAAATAAATGGGCCGCAAATTGCCAGGGCAAAAAAAAAACAACAGAACTCAACTGCACTGAGCCAGCAGCAGGAGCAGCAACAACACCAACAACAGCAACAACAGCACACCAGCAACACCATCGTCGGCCAACCACAAGTTGCAACCCGGTCTCGGTTTGCTTCGCCAGTTTGAGCCAAGATTAATAGCTGTAATTGTTATTCATTGAGCGCCGCGCTCTGCCATTGTCTCAACACTCTGTCCGCCGGATCTGGCCCTGACGGACAGACGTGCGAGTACTCGTACAGCAGCTGCCGCCCGGCAGAACCGTTTTTCGGCTCTAAACATCCGAAACCGCAAAGTCTGCTAAATTGCCGCATTTTCGTAAAACGCACTCCGTGGCAAATTGAAATGTTTTGCCAGCATTCGACAATGTTTATTAAATTTATTATAATTTGCATAAACTTATCCCAAAGCTGCTGCAAATTAAACTCAATTTGCCAGGGATTAGTGTTGCCTTGAGAAATAATTCATGTTATTACAAATAAATTGTTTGGAGATCTTGGAGTAATGAAAAGCGAAGAATATGAAGAAACTATCAACGTAAACCTAAAAAGAATATGCAGGAAAAATTGGGAAATATAGAGGTTCATATTCTAGATTCCTTCATAATGAGAAATGAAATATTAAATTAATTAAAATAATACAAATAAATAATAAATAATATAATAAGGTTATTGTATAGAATGATTGTATGATTCTTAGTTCTAATAACGATCAGCTGTTTTAATCAAATACGATTTTTGAAACTACAAACCTAAGTATTATTTAAATATACAGTTTCTGTATTCATGCTCGATATTATATTCTAAACGTCGAAACCTAACAAAAATCTAATATAACCTAAAAGGATCTAAAAAGGATACTACAACAATCCTATATAATAAGAAAATATACAGGCAAATGATGAGAATATAAAACTTTATTGGAGATCTTGAGTTGCAGTAATAATAAAAAGCATTTTTAATCGAACAGGGTCGGAAGAATAACTATACTACCACAGCCTGCTCTACATATTACATATTATATAGTAGAAAACTTAGTTATATAGAAGATATATTTATGTTAGGAATAATCTACAAATTGAAAACTTATATAAAAAAAATATAGCCTGCCTAACCTTGCAACTAATTTTTATTTAATCCAAATATTATTTTCTACATTACAGATATTTATTTCACTTCCTGATAAATCGAGAACCTACAAAACTATATTCATATTTCTCTGTCTGCCAACCAACTACACCTCATCGAATTTCACACCTCAAGTGGTACTACACAAAACCCCAAAGCGAGAGACGCGTAATCCCGCGGAATATGTGAAATTTCTAAACATTTCGCAAGCTGCTCGCATAAAATCGAAGAGGTCAAAAGAGAACGACAGACAGAAAGCAGAACACGGATAAAGCGCTTGGCAAACAGAACTGGGTGTTGGTTACGGATGGCAAAGAGGGGGTGTCAGATGGGGGGAGAGGTGGCTGGGCGTATATCCGCGAACGTGCTCGGCGCAGAGCCAGCGAACAATGTGCAAGTGAAGCCCCATAAATATTGTTTAATCGATGTTTGCTCTACGTTTTATTGCATTTATGGCGTTTTTAATGAGCGCGCCTCTTTGCTGCAGCAGGGGAACGAGAAGGGGGAGGGGGAGAGGGGCCAGAGAAGAAGGGAAAAGAGGGGACAGCACACTGCAACATTTTAATTTTATGCCCCGTTGGCCGAATGGTTATGGTTGCCCGGCGGACCAACAAGACGCCTCGTAAGCCGCTAACGAAAGTGGGGGAAGGGGGGGAGAAGAAGGGGTAGCTGTAGGAGGTTGTGGGGGGTAGAAATGTGGCAAATGCGGCCGCTGCCAATAGGCTTACAACATTTTTGCCAATGACTTTGAGAGAGAAGACGCTCCACTTGCCGTTGCCGCTGGCGTTGGCGTCGACGTCGACTGCACCATTTGGGGGTCGCCGCTGGCATCCGCCAGAGCAGGAGAATTGACATTCATCAGCAATTAATTTTGTGCGCCTCGGCAACAATGTAACGCCGGCTGAGGCTGCAACTCTGGCGCGGATGATTGTGTTGCCAATTGGCTCGTAAAACGCAGCTCAGGCTTGTTTGTTGTTGCTGTTGTTGCTGTTGTTGTTGTTGCAGGCATAGATGCCTTGGTATTGGCCATCTTAATCTTATCGCTTTAACGGTGATTTAGCACTGCAAAGACGCAGCTCCAACTGGCACTGCTCCCTGCCCTTGCCTGCTTCTGCTGCTCCTGCTTCTTCCTGCCTTCGTTTCCTGCCTGCTCTGCTCTGCTGCTGCACTGCGGCCATTAAAGTATCTCATCAAGTTTTATCGACCATTAAAATGAAATCCGTATTTAATTAACCAGCCCAAAATGTGAGCTTGAATTGGCCTGGCCAGGCGCGCACAATCCCATTTGGCCGACGCTGTGCATCCTTTTTGGGTTAGTTTGTTGCTGATTATGGTTATGGTGGCAAACATGCGCGTTTTATGCCACGTTGCTTGCCCCAAAAGAGTTGAGCAAACAATTTGCAGTTGCCCCTTTGGCTTGTGCTGCCTCAACTGCCCCAGGCATGTGCCCTCCCTCTCTCTCTCTCCCCATCTCTTTCCCTCTTTCTCTTTCATTCTCTCTCGAGCCAAATTGCTTAACCCGCCGACGACGACGTTGCGGACGATCTGACAGGGTGTTGAGTGGCAGATTACATGCATTAGGCTGCCACTACACTCTGCTCCGTTCTCCTCCTGCAATTCTGCCTGCACTTCACTGCAACCTCTCGATCCTGCCGCCTCCAACTGCTGCCACGTTGCACATTTATCGCGCCTTGACAAATTTACGGCTTGTAATTGCAGTCAGCCTGAAAATGAAACCGGCGAAAAGTGCACAACTTCATAAACACACAGACAGCTCCTGCTGCTGCTGCTGCTGTGCCTGCTCCTCCTGTTCCCTCCTCCACCTCCTCCTCCCCCTCCTCCTTCTACTCCATCTCCATTCAATTGTCTTTTGGCTCCCGCTTGCTTTACCCGGCAATTTGTGACTCTTTGGTTTCCTGCAATTCTGATCCCGATGCCGATGTCGATCCCGACTTGATGCTCACACGGCGCCTTTCACTGCTGCCTGGCCTGGACTGGATTGGATTATGGTTATGGCAGCGGAAGTATCTGCTTGCCTCGCCCGCTCGCTGTGCCATAATTTATTTGTAAATGGGGCGGCCAGCTGGCCGAGCAAGCCGCGTCACGCCAGCCACCAATACAACCCCCGCTACTCCCTCCTTCCACCTCTCCTCCTGCCCGCCCAGCTGTCTGGCTGTCTGCATTGCGACTGGTCATTCGCAGTAGCCACAAGGCGCCCACTCACCCTCGCTTTGAGAGGGGATGCGGGCATGTGGGTGTGTGTGCGTGTGGCACTGGGAAGGGGCAGCGGGTGCGGGTGCGGGTGCGGGTGTGTCTGCCGGCCATTAGAATGCGTCAGCCATGTTTCTGCTCTGGAATCTAGCAATTTGCCTGCGAGGCGAGTGCAGCTAAGCCAACTGGAAATTCAATTTGACTCTTTACTGTTTGGAAAATAATTGGAAAATGCCTCAATTATTTATGTATCAAAGGAAAACTTAACTGTACCTTTTTTGTGTTTTTGGTATTTTCCACAATTTAACAATGAAACTATTTCGGAATTGTTTAATATACTTCTTTCGAATTATTTTCTTTATTTTATATTTTTATATAATATTTTTATTGGGATTTAAAATATTGAAAAGTATTCTAAACTAATGGAGTTAGCATGCTAAAGCTAAAGAAAAGTCGTATCTAGTAAACGAATTGAATTTAATTATATTAATGACACTGATGATTAAAACTGAATGATGTTTGATAAGGTTATGTCTGGAACCACAAGAAAACTACAGTCAGACAGTCAGATAACTTCTGTGTTTATTGTTCGATAGGATTCACGAGAGGTATTGTAGATACTATATAACATAAATATCAAAGTGAGCTTTAGCATTCAATATTTGAAGTAAATTTTATCTGCGTGTTGTATACAGGAACATTCATGACAAATTTAGTGTCTTTAGCTCTAATAATGGCTAAGATCTGGCCTTTCAAATAGACAGACAGGCGGGCAGATAGACAGATAAATGGACAGACGGACGGACGGGCAGACAGACAGGCGGACAGAGTGAAGGACAGATGGAAGAACAGACAGACGGACAGACAGATAAAAGGACAGACAGAAGGATAGACAGGCAGACAGACCGACGGACAAAGTGAAGGACAGACGGACAGATAGACGAACACACAGAAGGACAAACAGAACAACAGACAGATGGACAGACAAACAGACGGACAGACAGACCGACAGAAAGCAGGACAGACAGAAGAACAGACGGCCTGACAGACAGACAGACTGACGTACAGACGTACAGATAGACGGACATACAGAATGACAGACAAAAGAACAGACAGACAGGCGGTCAGACAGATGAGCAGACAGCTTGGCAGGCAGCTAGACATTGCTACGTCGTGGCTAGTGCTGCTGATCAAGAATATACATATACACTTTGTTGGGTTTGCCACGCCTACTTATGCCTGCTACACATGTATATTTACAATAATATAAGTGATTACTGAATACCAAATGCAATTTAATATAATATAATATTTATATATATATTATAATATTAATAAAATAGTAAAAAAATAAATAGTGCGATTATTAACAAAGTTGGAAGCGTTGGTGCCCCAGTCAAGGTTCGAAACTAACGTAAAGTTAAAGGCAAAGGAAAGTAAGTGTTATTCCAGCTAATTGGCCAAAAGTAAAAGGTGATACCCAGCAGCGTGTTGCGATGCTATCTCAAGCTGTCTCTGGTCTAGGCATAAAAAATGAAGACGACGTGATGCACCAAAAAACAAAGCGGAAAATGAATTATGAATTGCACTTTAAAAAATGAATGCCGAAATGTGTGTGCGGTGTGTGTGTGTGTGGTGTGTGTGTTGTGTATGTTGTGTGTACACAGTGCGGCACTCTGCTCGAACTGCAAGCTGATTGATGGTTGCGCACCTACGCAGCAAACCGAAGCAAGTTGAGGGCAAGAAAGCGAAGAAGATGACAAGAAAGAGAGGGAAAGAGAGAGAGGGAGGGGGGAAATTAAATGGTATTATTAAAAGGTAACAAGCTAAACGCCTTTTAAAATTCGTTGAGCGACAACTGAAAGGGTGCAACCGAAACAGAACTCCAGCTCCAACTACAACTTCGATCCCGATGCCGATCCCGATCCCGCCTGCAACTGCGACTGCGACTGCGTTATTTATGCATTAGCACACGTTGCAAGGCGGCACGGGATTGCACCTGCCTGACAGACAGCACTCAGGGGAGTAGAGGGTGCAGGGGAGCCGGGGAGAGGAACGCATCCTTTCGTGTGTGGATTTAAATAAATTCCAAATTAAGAAAAACTCGCTTGGCAACCCTTGGCTTTCCACATGCCCACGCCACGCTCGCATCATGCAGACCCCGTCATCAATTCATCAAAAAAGGAGCAGCAGGAGCAGGAGCAGCTCGAGGAATGCTCTGCAGGGTGATTAAAACAAAAACGAACGATAACCAGCGGAAAAAATTAGAGCAATGTTTCGGGAGCCCGCTCAATATGGCATAAATTTGTGATGAACATGCAGAAGGAGAAGAAGCAGCAGCAGAAGGAGATGAAGGAGGAGGAGTAGGAGAAGGAGGAGAACTTGTGTGTTCCCGATAATGACGCTAACATTTTGAGGTTTTTGTCTATAGCCGGCGGAAATGCCAGCACAGAGACAGGTGAGTTTTGAATGGACTTGGATGCGTATCCCTCACTCGATCTGTGTCCTGGGCGCACGCGCGTGTTCAGCTTGCGCGTAGCTCCATTGAAATTAGCTGCCCTCCCTCCTCTTCCCCCGTTTTCCCTTGCTTCATGGCAACCAGCAATCGCGTGTGCTGCGAGCAGCTTCCAGCGTGCGACATGAGCGCGATCTGCTGCTGCTCCGTATCAATAGACTGCTCTAATAACCTATCTATGCATGAGCAGTCCCCTCTCTCCCTCCCTCACCTCTCGCTGTCTCTTTCGCGCCTTGCATGACGGCTCATCACCTGCCTGTCGGATGAAGCAATCGACCTTTGTGGATGCCACTTCTGTAGATTCTCTTCTGTGCATTCTGCGTCGCGTGATTTAAGCATTTGTTTCCTGATACACTTTAATTGCGGGTTTATCCAGACGGCGCTGTCTTCTCGCTGTTGTTGTTGTTGTTGTTTCAGTTGTTGCGGTAATAACTGCAGACGGCGAATGACTCCAACTCTGAATTGAAATCGTTACTTGGTATTCAATGAGCTGCAAAAAGATCGATGAGTTTTTACCACAACATTAATAATTAGTTCCATTTCTGAGTAATGTGTAGTAGGATATGACCTGCACATGTTCTATTTGTGGGATTTATGTGCCCTAAATACCCTGTATTGTAGTTACTGCACATTCTGTATAAATATCATGCACATCAAATATTAATTTAATACAATTAAATAACTAACAGTACAGTACATACAGTTTGTGTGCCATGTTGCTCCTACATAATCTTCACAATATTTTTCATACATCCTCTGTACAGTCTGTATAGTCTAATAATTCTTTTTAATAATTCAGAAGGATAGACAGGCAGACAGACCGACGGACAAAGTGAAGGACAGACGGACAGATAGACGAACACACAGAAGGACAAACAGAACAACAGACAGATGGACAGACAAACAGACGGACAGACAGACCGACAGAAAGCAGGACAGACAGAAGAACAGACGGCCTGACAGACAGACAGACTGACGTACAGACGTACAGATAGACGGACATACAGAATGACAGACAAAAGAACAGACAGACAGGCGGTCAGACAGATGAGCAGACAGCTTGGCAGGCAGCTAGACATTGCTACGTCGTGGCTAGTGCTGCTGATCAAGAATATACATATACACTTTGTTGGGTTTGCCACGCCTACTTATGCCTGCTACACATGTATATTTACAATAATATAATGTATAGTCTAATAATTCTTTTATACTTCGAAAGGGGAAGTCTGGTTGGACTTTATAAGATATATATATAAGTAAAAGATTCCTTATTCTTGATCCCTCGACGACTTCTTCGCTCTAAATAATCAATATATAGTATGTAAATAAATCGTTGACTAAAAAGAAAATAAAGTTACAAAGTACCTAAAGTTACTAAGAAATTGGATAGTCAAAGTATATATTTTTTATACATATGTAAAAACGTATGTTAAATAATATACTATCTCTGTATTAAGATATCATACATTAATTTAAGGTTTATTGATTGCATCTGGCAAATGTTTTTCGAGAATTTATGATATAGGCTTGCTCATAGTAGACAAATAAATTCCTATAACATTTCTTCACTATATATAGCGCAGTATCTTTCGTATCTATTCAAAATCCTCATTAGAAATCCTTTATTATAACCTTGTTAAACGTGACTTCAATTACAGTATCCCCTACAGACTACACTCGTAATACTCTCATGCCGAATTTGATTTCATTTGTCTGTTGTCTCTATCTGCTGTCAATAACTCTGTCTCCACTTCCCTTTCCCCCTCAAGCTATTTGACTGCCGTAGAAGTTATTAGCCAACACGGGCATTAGTTATTAATGGACTAGCAACTGCTCTTGCTGAGAGTATATACGATAAAGTGACGTGTTATAGACACGAAGTAGACATCTTTACACACACATACACACACACACACACAGCTATTGCATATGGGAACTTTCATTATTATGTGTTTATTTACCTGGCATTTATTGGCCTGTTTATGCTGCTAATTCGTCACGTCTGCTAACTAAATGATAAATGCCTGTCAATTTGTGTGTACCAATAGGAGAGGAAGAGGGGGCGGGGTGGCAGGCTAGAGAGGGAAGAGGGAGCCTGGTCGAGGTAGGCAGAGTCGCGCCAACCATCTGTAATCAACTTCAATCGGTTAGTTAACATGTGCCGCAAGTGAGTCTGTGTCTGTGTCTCCTTGTCTATGTGTGTGAGTGTGTGCAGTGTGTCTTCTATACATGTGTTAGTGTATGTCTGTCTTTGCATCTGTGTGTGAGCATGTGTCACGTAGCTCATAAGCAGCGGCTTTATGAAGATTGATATAAAGCCTAATAATGTGGTAGCATAAATGAATTGTCATTACTTTACACCAGCTGCCTCTCACTCGCACACACATGTGCTGTCTCTTTCACCCTCTCTACTTCGGTGTGTGTCTCTTTCTCACTCACATGTTGGCACTTGTCGCGCGGCAGTCACTTTTAAAGCGACTAATTCCATTTCCAGGCACCGCGCACAGCAGGTTGTCCTGTCCTGCCTTGTCTGCTGCGTGGCAGAAATCTCTCACACTCACATACACAGGCATAAAGAAAGACACACACACACACTCCCAGGCACACTGGCTGCCTTGTTCTATACAAAACATCGATCGCTTTCCGATGATGATTTTTGATTAAGCGTCTGCGATTTGTCAAAATATTTCACGCTTGCTGTGCGAGTGGAGAGAGAGAGAGAGAGACAGGCAGCTAGAAAGAGAGGGCTGTTTAGGAGCTGGGGGTCGCACGTGAGCGCTGAAGCTGTGCCTGACTATGATGATGATGATGATGATGATGTGTTTGCCATGCAATCAGTACGCGGTGTCAGCAGCGTCTCCCATCAGCGTTGGCGTTGTCAGCTCGACCTGTCTCCCTGTCTGTCTCACTGTCTGTCTGTCTGTCTTTGTGACACGCCAGCAGCAGCAACAATACGAGTTGACAATCGCTGAGTACTCGGCTACCTGCAACTGTGCAACTCGGAGTTGAGGCTGCTCTAAGTCGACTCTCCCTACGCCGTCTCCCTGCCTCGACTGCGACTTCGACTTGAAGTTGACATTAAAAAATGCCCACAATGCGTTATGTTTCAATAAATGGCCGGCAAGACAATGCGGCAATAGTAAACAGGCCAGCAGAGAGCAGCAAGTACAGCAAGTAGACCAAGTAGACCAAGTAGAGCTCGCAGAGATCAGCGCAGCTCGATAAGGAATCCGTGAGCAGCGTGTCAAAGTGACTAATTGACAGACAGACGAACAGTGGGACAAGTTGTACGCATTGGCGTATTGATCTGAATTATCAGCGATTTGTATGAAATACGTGTGGCAATCTTACACCCCCTCCCACTCCTCCTCTGGCTGCTGCTGCTCCTTTCGTGGAACGGATGCTGCAGTGTGGCAGCTAATTGATGTGCAATAATAAATCTGGCAAGGCTTAGACAAAGTGAGAGAGAGGGAGAGAAAGAAGAGGGGAAGAGGGGGGAGTGGCAAAGTGGGAGAAAGAGAGTTAGAGTGGAGAGTGTACAGCAGAGTGTAGAGTGAGCTTGGCAACTTGTTTGGCCAGCGACAAGCGAAGCCATTTACCAGTGAGCTAAGTAGAGCTAAACAAACTGCAAGCAGATTGGCAAGAGCTGCAGCAGGAGGAGGTGCAGCAGGAGGAGGTGTAGCTGGAGGAGGTGCTGCAGGAGGAGGTGCAGCAAGAGGAGGTGCAGCAGGAGGTGACTGGAAGCGCACAGTCAGTTGACACATGCGTAGTGCGCCTGGCAAGCGGATTGCTCTTGATGTGCCTCTCAAAACTTCACACTTCAGAGGCGTGTCTACAAGCTCATCTCTTCAGCTACTTTCTTGTTGTGTTTGCTACTATTGATGACTCCCTTTTGTTGCCTCTGCAGCGCATTTGGCAGTTTCTTCCCTCCTTCTACAGTCCCTTCCACAGCTTCCTATGCTTCCTTCCTTTCTAGCTTCCTTGCTGGCTACCTCTCCAGCCTACGCTTCAGGCTGCTCTCTAGACTCCTCTCTAGACTCCTCTCTCCTCATCTCTGCAGTCTTTTCTCCAGGCTTCTCTTCATTTTCATTTCAAGCCACTTCTCTAGTCTGCTCTCTGGCTACTTTTCTGGCTACATCTTCCTCTCTAGTCTTGTCTTCAGCCTCATTTGCCTTCTCTCTATCATATTCTCTAGCTGCATCTCTAGCCTCCTAGTGGCCTTCTCTCTAGCCATCTTTCTAGCCTCCTCTTTAGCCCCCTCTCCAGCACATTTTCCTGCTCCTTTCCCTTCTCACTTCAGGCTCTACTTCGTCTTCAACTTCGTCTTCAACTTTGTCTGCCGCTTCAACTTCATCGACGTCCCCAGCGTTCTCTACACTCTTCCCTCCAGTCTCCTTTTTAGTCTGCTCTCCACTCATCCACTCTCCTCTCTACTTACTCTCCTCTCTACTTACCCCTCCACTTTTCTCTTCACACTCCTCTCCACACTCCTCTCCACTCTACATTCCCAGCCTCCTCTCTAGTCTCCTCATTCCAGCTTCGCCTCTCCCTGCTTATTCCCAGCGCTGCTATCTGCTTGCTATAAAAGCAGCTACGCGGATAAGAGCGACGTGTTGCAGCTGAGAAGGAGCAGCAGCAGCAGCAGCAGCAGTAGAAGGAGCAGGAAGCAGCATGGGGAGGGGGGGCAGCAAGGGGGAACTGGGACAGCGACAAAAGCAGAAGTGATGACCGGACAACAAACTACATCCAAGAGATAAATACTGAATTTATGACTTAATTTAACTGCGAGCCAACGACAATTTTGATGATACGCCGCGAGACTCGCAGCGACTCGACTTGCAGCGACTCACAGCCGAGCGGGCAGCGCATGAGTGGGCAGTGGCAGTCACTGGCGGAGACTGTGGACTGCTGTGGAGCTGGTCTCTGGCTGCCTGGCTGTGGCTGTGCCTGCCTGGCTGTACATTAGCCAATCCTGAGCGCACAAACGCGTCGCTTCATTCACAGCGAGCGCGCCAGAGACGTGCATAACTCAAGACAGAGCGGGGGCGGGAGAAGGAGAGGGGTAGAGGGAGGAGGGTAGGCTGGCCTGCTTGATGTCTCTATTGGCATAAAAGAAGTTTAGCACAATTTGCGTTGAGCTGCAGGCGATAGGCATCTTTGGAGGGGGCAGAGAGAGGCAGCTAGTTGAAGAGTGAGAGAGAAGGAACTAGCTGGAGATAGAGGGAGCTAGCTAGAGGGGGAGAGGGGGACAGAGAGAGAGAGCGAGCACTTCGAGGCAATTAATTTATGGCTGCGCAAGGAGCACAAATTGTTGCCGAAGGACATGTTGCAGGCACAGCAAAGCAGGGGCAAGGCAGGGGCAGTGGCAGAGGCAGACCATGTGTGAGCCCAAAATCAGAGCAGCATCGATGGTCCAAGGCAGCAGCTGACGCAGCCGCAGCAGTTGGTGGGCAGGAAGGAAGTGAAATATTTTCTGCGCCTCGCTCTGACTCCGACCCTGGGCTGGCTGGGCTTGCGTGTCTGTCTCCTCGGCTGGTTTTGATGCGATGTTTACAGGCGCAGGCAGATTTCAAAGCACTCATCCAACTCGCGTAGACTTTGTGACAGCAATTAACTCGCTCGCAGTGGGAATCGAAGGCGGAGACAAAGCGGGAGAAGGGAGAAAGGGAGAAGGGAAGGCAGACGCAGTCGGCAGTTTCAATCTGCGGTAAATTTGGCCTTTCTCCCGGTCTAGAGTTAGAGCTATTTATGCGTAGCTTCGCACGCACTCTCTCTATCTTCTTTTCTTTCCCCTGCTGCCCCTTCTGTCTCTCTCTGGCTTCCTCTCTGCTACCCCCGCTTGCTCGCTAGTTGCGTGTTTCGTGACCCAAACAAATTATTAATTATTAATTGGAGAAAATATGCTATAATTGTGGCGGTCGCTTCTTCTACAACTTCTGCTGCTGCTGCTTCTTAAGCCACCTCTCCTTCTCCTTTTCTACTCCTCCCCCTTCTTCTGCTGCTCTGCTGCTGCTTCTTCTTGGCTGACAATGCCCGAAAATTAAATGAAATTAGCCGAGTCGAGTCAAAGGTAATTTCACTTTGCATGTGACGAATTCTCTGACACAGAGAGACGCAGAGAGAGCGAGAGAAGGTGCGTGACCCGCCAGTTGCTCTGGCCAGGGCAGGTCACCGCTGGTTACCGCTGGCTGATCCACTTGATTGGCCCAGACAATGCGGACAGCTGTAAGGCGATAATTGCCCCGCTAAACGCAATGACCAAAAAACTGAGAAAGCAAAAACAGACGAGAGAGACATGAGACATGAGGCACAGTCAGGACACTCATCCTCGCGAGAGAAGGGAGAGAAAGAGAGAGAGGGAACTGCCATTTAACACTTGGCGGGTTAACAAGTTTGGCTTTTTTTCGCAACGCTTCGATAATTTTGATTTATGTGGGTAAATCATGAAGGGAACTCGGCGAGATTTACGACAGATCAGCCGCAGATTTATTACTTTTTGATAGCGAGAAAAGGATTCGCGACTGCTCCAGCGATGCGACGCGCTGATAGCGTCTAATTTGGGGCTGGCAACGACGGTGTGGGGACTGAGAGTGCCAGTGGGAATGATATGGTAATGGAGAGGGAGAGGAGAGAAGGGGAAAAGGAAGATGGGAGATGGATACGCAGCCAGCAGGCGTTAATGCGTGTTGTCGCCTTCTTAAGTTGTTCTAATTTGCCAGGGAGTCTTGTGAAGGTTTTGAAACTGCTGCAGTCTCATTCCTTGCCTGCCCTTCTTCCTCTTTCAGGGTGTATGAAGGTGCTGGCTTGACTCCTGTGGTGCTGCCTTGCATACTGTATCCCGCTGCCTCTTTGCTTACTCTCTTGTGCCTTGATTGCTTGTGCTCGTTGCTCTTTTCCTGCTCCTCTCTCTCTCTATCTCTCCATTTAGGCCTACTCCTTTCTATTTTACTCTCTAATGCTTTTCTTTCTCCTGCCCTGATTCCTTGTGCTTACTGTCCTTGTCCACTTCTTTTTTTTCTAGTCATACTTCAGCTTGGCCTGTTTCTCTTTTGATCTACGCTGTCTTGCCTTATTCTCTCGTGCCTAGTTTAGTTTTGCTTTAGAGCTGAAGAGACATCAATGTTTGAGGTTTTTAGGTTTTTTATATGAAACATCGATATTTATCGATGTAACATCGATGTTTCTCTAGCTTTATTGTGTTACTTAATGTTATTGTTGCTGTTCACTCTCCTGTCTACATCTTTTCAGCTCAACTCCTTGCAATCCTTCTCCTTGCATTCTCCACTTATATTTTCTAATGCTTTACTTTCTTCTCTTCCTCCCTCCTTCTTTTCCGCTCCCATTTTCTCGTTGTACTACTGCTCTTTTCCCTGCTTTCTTTTCCTCTTGTGCACTTTTGTACTCTTTTGGTCCACTTCCTCCTGGACATATCCTTTGTCTTCTGCTGGTTTCTCTTCTGCTGCCTTGTGCTGCCTTCTCTTCTGTTGCCTCCTCTTCTGCTACCTTGAGCTGCCTTCTCTTCTGGTGCCTTCTCTTCTGCTACCTTCTCTTCAATTCCCTTAGTTTCTGCTTCTTCCTGCTCTCCTTTCTTAATACTTTTTCCCACACTCCCAAAGAAGAATCAGTCTCCGTCTCTGCTTATTGCTCAAAAAGTCACATTTGATTTGGCTTTGTTACTCAGCGAGGGCAGTTTATGAGTTTGGCAAGAGACTTGCAGCAGAATTGTGAGATCATCTTGCAGAATTGCAATGGGAAAGTTGGAAGTGTGTCGATGTTGGCAGCTTGGCGCGCTTGTTGCCAATAGTAGGTCGCAGTTAAAGACGTTGAAGATGGCGTTGCAGTTGCAGTCGGAGTCGGAGTCAGAGTTGGAGTCGTCGTTGCCGTCGTGATTCGTAGCTGGGCATCGAGCGCAATTATAACGGTGCTGCGTGGTAATTACCTGTGAATGGCATTTGCATAATAGCCAAGCCGGAGCCAGTGCTGTTGCCGAGTGCCTGCCCTGCCACTGCCCCTCTCCCTTTTCCTGCCTTCTTCCCCTCTTCAGTTGTGGGTGGCAGCGCGAGTTCAGTCGGCACAAAAAGCATTGCAATTACCTGCATAAAGCTGGCGGCAGCCAACACCAGCAGCACATCCCAATGGGCTGCCCAGGTCGCAGCAGGGGCCGTCGTCGTCGCCAGCTCAGCTAACACGCTTGATGGCACCAACAACTGCATACGTTGCTGGTGTTGGCTGCCACGCTCTGACGGCTGTGCCGCCATTTTACTGGCTACTCCGTGACCAAAGCAACGCACAGTGGGCCACAAGACTCATCTGGTGGAATTAAATGCATCGTTTTCTATTATTATTTTTGATTATTGTCAAAGTTTTTATGGGCATCGAGATAAAACACTTTTGTGATACTGAACACACATTTTGTTTGGGTTTTCATGACTTAATTTTTGAGCTGTGAGGCTGCAGAGTTTCCCAAAATTGAGATTGACTTTGAAATTACATAACTTTTAAATTATTGCGCGGTTTGTTGTCATTATACCCTTGCAAGGAGAATATATATTTTGGCCAGGAGTTTGCCATGTACCTTAGAAAAAATGTCCGATCCCATGATGTATTAAAGTATATATTGTAAATATTTTTTGAATCAACATTAACAGAGGAGTCGAACTATCAGTGTCCCTTTGTCCGTTCGTCTATCCGTCTGTCTGTTGCAACGCAAATTAGACTCACAGTTTTATAACTATCTTGATGAAACTTGGCACACATGCTTTCTACTGTTGTACGCTTTAAATAAGTGGGATCGACCCGGATCGGGCAGATATATCATGTAGCTGTCATACAAAATATCGTCCTATTTTTGTTATTTGTCAAGTTATGGCAACCAAATATACTGCATCAGAAGATATGCATATATAATATAATTTGTACATACAATTGCATCAAAATCGGACTACTATAACATATATGTAGCTGTCATATGAACAATCGGCTGAAATGAGGCTTTTTGTATGAAGAATAGTAATGGTTTTCAAAATAACTTATTACTGCCAAGCAAAATTGATCATTAATCGACTATATACTTTTTCCACTTCATTAAAGTCGAACAACTATATCCTATTATTGTATAGGAACAATCAGAATAGATAAAAATCTGAAAGTGTATTAAACCTTTATTAAATTCTGCTAGCTAAGTATGCTGGCCCACTGTGCAACGGTCTCTCTCTCTCTCTCTTTCACTCTGCACATTCCGTCTGCACATTCCCTAGCTCCCCCCTTTCCCTCTCCTCGCCTTCTTGCCTTGGTGGCAATTGCGCTCCGCTTGCTCGTAACTTGTAACAATGTAACAAGTCTACGTTGCTGTTGTTGTTGCTTCCCACCCCGGGCGGCTCCTTTGGCTCCCCCTCCCACACTTGGGGCTTGTCGCTGCCGTCGACAACAATGTTAATCGGTCTTATGGTTTGCTCAAGATTCGGGTGACTAAAGACGTTTCTAGCGTCCATTTATATGCAAATTGCGCTATTTATCGCCATTTTGTTTTTCCATGTTCGCTTTGTTTTCTCGCGTGTTTTTCTCTCGGTTTTTCTCTCTGCTTTCTGTGCAACTTCTAATTGCAGCGCAGAGAAGGAGAAACCTTCGTGAAAGCGTAGTTGTAGTTACTTTTCATGTTGCCAGGAAGGGAGGGGGGTATGTGGGGAGGGGGAAGTGGGCGCTGCTGCTGTGTGTGATGCATTTAATTAACCTTATAACGGTTCGCTAGCTGAAAAATGCCATTTTCGATCGTTTGAATTTGAATTTGTGAATTATACGTTGCGGTCACTGGACGCCGAACGCGAATGAATGTTGTGAATGCAAATGTGAATACACTCACTCACTCAGTCAGTCACTCACGAGGGCCCCTTTGGTGCCGTGTCGTGCCCGCACTCCGCACCTGGCTTGGCCTGCAGTTGCCGCCAATCATCAACATGTTTTTGAATCCATCCTGACCGGCTCTGTCCCGACTTGGCCTTTTGTTATCGAATGCAAAACTATTTAGCCATGTTGCATGTTGTTAATAATTTTAAAATCAGATTTCCGCAAGTTTGACGCAAACACGAACGTGCAGCATGAGTGAGAGACTTTTTGCCTGCCTCTCAACTGCCGCTCCCTCTCTTGCCCGGACGAGTTGACGTGTCCGTGTCTTGATTGCGGTTGACTGCAATGCGCCCTTAAAGGCAGCGACGCCGACTGCGACTGCCGACTGCGCTGCCAACTGCAGCCCTGACAATTGTTGCGCAATTACACAGAAGACCTATGGGCACGCAACTTTTCGACGGTTTTGCGGCCAGTTTGGAGATGGAGAAAGAGTTGGAGACGGAGATGGAGACGGCGGTATCCTCGAGAGCGCAGAGCGACGCTTAAACTCGCATCACGCCTCAGCAGCGGCTGCTGCTGTCCTCGGCTTCGACTTCGTCCTCAATCACGCCATGCACATGAACTACTTTTGTTCGTCTGTCTCGAGTTGTGCTCCCTCTTCCTCTGCTGCTCCCTCTTCCTCTCGCGCTTCCTCTTCTTGGCTGAAAATCAATGTTGACGCAAATACGTGTATGTAGAATCATTTTACCGACAGTTCGGACTTATTTCTTTCGCTACCGAATTTAATTGGATTTTCTCCCTGACTTAAGGGCTTTAACTGCTGTGGTATGTGGAAATCATTTCTGTGCCCCAGACACGCAATGCGACGGAGCAACTGCAGCAGAATTGGCTTGGCTGGGCTTGGCAGCAGTAGCCACCGCAGCCGCATTAAGAACCTGACCGCGTGTGTATGCGCTGCTCCCTCTGCCCTGATCCCCTCCTCCCCATCTCCCTCTCCCACAGAGCTCCTGCTTTAGGTAAAAACTCACTTAATTTAGCCACGATGAGGAGGAGTTAATCATTACATTTCGCCGACAGGGAGATTGGTGGGGTCAATCCTTGCCGCAGTGCGTGATGGGCCACAGATTCCAGTAGCTTACACCCTTCTCCTCGTCCCCCTTCCTACCTGTCTGACTGTATTATGCTTCTTATTAGTCCCTTTAGCAATCTGCACTCATAATAATATGATATATGCATGTAATAACTTGGCAATAAGAGGGAGTTTTATAAGAGGACGTTTTTGGTGGATGGAAATGGAGTTGTTTAAACTACGTTTATGCTATCTTTAAGATATCTTTTAGATAGATAAATGATTATTAATTTATGAATGAACCTAAGAACACTTTGGAGACGGATGAAAAACATCATTCATTACTGAGTATATCGACGAATGACAGATTATATTATATAATTATAAATAAGGTTAGGTAAACTTATCAATTGAAGCTCGACATTATCAATTACTACGGGAAATAAAAATGATAACATTTATGTTGATATATTACAAGAATAATTACTTTGGTATGGGAAGATTTTGGAAGAGTAAGTCTTCGGCAAATAGTTTAAGTGTTATTTTGACTCAATGTACAATAGAGTGTTGTATTCGACTTTATTATTGTGAAAAGACCTCAAATTCAAGAAAGGCACACTTATTTTAAAGTAAAAGAAGAAGGAATGATTCGTTGATATTATTCATTAAAACCATAAGAATTAGTTAAAGAAAATATTTGATATATATTGGTATTGGAGTTAAACTAAGAATAAAGTAACTCTTAAGAGTAATCATTGTAAACAAACGTGGAATACTTTGTCAGATCAGAGATATACATCGTCCATTACTGAGTACAAGAAGCAAATAACCATAAGAATGAAGAATATTCTTATGCAGACTATGTACTGCCAATAAAGGCACATTATCAAGTATTTGTACGTATGTATATGCATCTTTACAGCACAGTAAAGTAGAGGAACCCCAATATCTAATTGCTGTTTCCAATTAGAAGAGAAACAAAGATCCCTCTTTGTCGGCAGTTTTTTTTAGTTTTCATTTTTACGCTTGAACAATTTTTTTGACCATTGTTTTTTGTGTGCCGTCGAGCGGGTTCAAAAAAGGGCTCCTTCTCCCTTTCCCGCTCCCTCTCTTTGACTGTTTCTGTGTCTTTAGCGAGTTCTAGACAGTGTGTGCCCCACCCGCAATCGCAATCAGCATATGCATATGCCTGCATATGGGTAAACATCACCGCGCCGCGAGCTAACCGGGGGCAGCACAAAAAACCACTTCTTGTCTATGTTCGGCTGGGAACAGGCAGTTTGCCGTTGAGCTCGGACAGGCCGGAGGTTAGGGGCGATGGGAGCGGAGACAGCGGTAAACAAACAAAAACAGGAAGCGTGGCTACCACAAATATGCGCGCTCTGTGCCCTGCGAGGAGGGCTCTGACTCGGGGTTAAGTTTTGGGCTTTGCATTTGGACTTGGGCTTGGCTCTTTTGCTCTGGGCATTGGCTGCCACTTGCATGTAGATACTAGATCGGTATCTGGCTAGGAACTTCGACTACATAGAATAACAGTGAAATAATGTTGAAATAATGGCGGCGTCGGCGTTGGCAGCCATAATTAATTCCTCATTCCCGAAAAAGGGCGCACGAAAGGCAATTAGGCGCAAGCATAATTTGTTGTCGTTCAACTACGTCGGCAACTCGTTGGCAACCGCGTTGCCAACACACACATACACAAGCATACAATTGACATGCAAATGGCGCTCGTTGTGAGCCCATTAGATACAGTGATAAATGCTTAATTAGGCGCGTAATTAGCGTAATCAATCATGGCAGGGCAAGATGGAGAATCAATCAACGCGAACTGAGCGCCATTAGCCAATCTGCGGCAATCTGCGGTGGCAAGAATCGAGAGGCACAGAGACAGTTGAAACTGAATTCCTCAAAGTGTTTTCAACTTGCAATTCCACTGTCATTGGCTGCCTGCCTCGCTACGGCATTTGCATGCGTGCGAAAGAGACAACTAGCTGTGCTCAGTTTGCTCTCACTGCACTGGTATGACGGGCACGCCTCTCTTTGCTGTTGCTGTTGCTCTTTTCACTCAAATCGAGTGAGTCTCAACCACGCTCTCGTTAATATGACAGCGGCATTTCGATTATGTAACTTGAGTTGCGCACAGTGTGAACAAATGAGCAAATAAAAAAAAACAACAACAACAATAAAACTAAAACAACTTTTAGACAAATTTCGTGTTGCTCCCGACGCAGACACAGAAATTAAAACGCAAGTTTTGCTTTGACTTTTTATCGAAATAAACTATCGGCAAACAGTAGTCGGTATCTCTGCCTTGTCTTGTTCGCTGTAGTTTGTTGTTGTTGTTGGCATTGTTAAGTTGGCTGCGTTTAAGTTTAGTTTTTAATTTAAAATATGGTTGGCTTGTGCTGGCAAATTATAGCCCATTAAAATTGATTATTTTTCATTATTTGCTAAAAGGGACGAAACACGTGGGGTGTGTGGGCGGGTGTGCGGGCCACCATTTTCCAATTATAATAGACAGTTGCGGCGAAATTGCAGGCCTGGCTGTGATTAGAGGGAGTTGCGTACGTGGAAGCTCGACTTGGCTGCGCTGCGACACTTTTGCAGCGACGCCTCCGACGACGCTGACAATCGCAGCCAAAACAAAGTTGTGCTTCCGTTGCACACACACACACACACACATGCAGAGTAGCAGCTACTGTGCTTCATTTGCGGCAAGAAAGAGAAGCGAGACGGACTGTCCGACAGCCATTACTCGAATGCACTCTCTACACGCCCCCTGCCCCCTCTCAACACTCTCTGCAAGGGCAACCATTTTTACATGCATGTGCGTGTGTGTGTGTGTGTGTGTAAGTGTTACGGCAATGGGAATGCGAATAAGAACGGGAATGGGCAAATAAATCAATTAGGCGCGTCGCAGCAGCGCCCACTGGCGGCAGTGTGACCTCTTACATCAGTCTGTCTCGCTTGCACTAACTAGTGTGCAGCAAGCGGCAACAGGAGCAGCACCAGAGCAGGGTGGACAACCGACTGAACCATGATTTTTGCGCATACGCTAGCTCCATCCCTCTCTCTCGTTCTCTCTGTCTTACTCTACTTGAGTGCTTTGTGGTAATGGGGATGGTTTAAGCCTAATCGGTTACTGTTACTGGCTAGCCAGTCGCGAATTCTTGGCTTTTTGCCTGCGCTTCCCGTTGATGTCTGCCCTAATGCGTTTTTTGCGCCCACGCTCAGGCACAGACAGCCCCATTGTACACACTCAGTGTACCAGTGTGTGTGTGCGTGTGTGTGCTACTCATATATCATAATCAAAGTGTGCGATTAGCAGCAACGGCTGCACGGGCTTCCGTTGGCCTGACAAGCCCCTCTTGACACGCCCCGCCCGCCTCCTCCATCTGCTTTGTTGTATGCTTTATGCGGGCTTGTTTAGTTGTTGTGTTGAGCCATTTTCAGTAGCGATTTTCTATGTCGAAAAACTTTTACCAACTAACTCACACATACGCCCCGTATTACAAAACAAAATCACTCAGCGATTAAAGTTTGAGCAGAAAGCGAACAGTGAAGGAAAGAAGAAGAGCAACAACAAAAAACAGAAGTAACAAAGCATCGACTATCAATTATTTATTGAACTTTTACTACTGTTTGAAAACAGAAACTCAACTCAATTGTGACTCAAATTCACACACACACACACAGATAGAAACAAGACCCCAATGCTCACTCGATGGCAACCAAAGCCACAAGCAAACCAGAAGCAGAAGAAGAAGCAGACACCGATCAGCTGCGGCTCAAGGCAGAGAGTGAGAGCGAGAGAGAGAGAGCGACAGGCAGAGCGGGAGAGGGAGACGAAGGCGCAGGGAGGCAACGACAACGACAGCCAAGGCAGAGTCAGTCTCTGTCTCAGTCTCAGTCGGCGTCAGCCAACAGCGTGAGTGAGTGCGCGTCGAACGGGAACGTTTCCCGTTCGCGTTCGTTGTTTTTGTCTCTCGTGTCTCGCCTCGTTCGCGTTCTCGTGTGTGAAAAGGCCGACGGATAAGCAGCAGCAGCAGTCAGAGCAGCCTCAAATGCTTAGCGAGGTTAATTAGCTGCACAGACAATATTCGGCTTGAAAGTCGCGCTCAAAACTCAGCTCAAACCTTGATTTTGAATTGTTTTAACTGTGCTTTCTCCCATTTGCCCCACTGTCCATTGTTGTTGCGCGTGGCATGGCTACAACAGCAGCAACTGCAGCCTCAACAAGGACCTCCTCTTCAAGTCAAATCACAACAGTAGCCGCCAATTATCAGTCATCAGTTACGCCCACTTCACCCGCAATTATGCCCACTGTCAGCGTGCCGCCGGGTATGCCCATTGCCATCGGTGCTGCAGTGCCTCAGATGCCGCCGTCACATCTCTCGCTGCTGAGCGGCCTGGAGAACACGGCAAAAAACATTGCCACTGGCAGCAGCGCTGCACAGCCGACGGCAACAACAAGCCCAAGGCTAGCGGGAGTTACACCCACACCTGCAGGTGAGTTGGCAATTCCATTATCATCCCAGTTTAAAGTTGCCAGACTTACGTTGCAAATTTGTACTTAAAGTATATTTGGCAACCACATATAAATACGTGTACTTATTAAGTCCCTTTCCAAACTTATCGATAATGACATGCTGATTACCTTAAATTTCGTAATTATCGATCCGCTGGGATTTATTTAGTCCCATTATTAAAAGACATTTCTATTTAGTACTTATTAAGTCCTTTATACTTTCAAATTTTATCGATATTAACTTGCGATAGTTTGTCAGCTCAGATTCGAGCAGCTTTTCGGTACTTATTATGTATTTAAAGTATATTACGCAAACAAGTCTAGGAATTATTAATTCCTTATAAAGTATAAAAGGAAATTTATATACCATCAATACGTGTACTTGGATTTATAAAGTCCTTAAAACTTAAAAACTTATCGATAATGACATGCGATAGCTTGTCGCCTCTAGCCACAGCCTGCCAAATATCCCTCGAAAATTGCCCAGTTCAGCGGCACCTTGTGAGTCTAAACACTGCACAGAGCATCGCGAGTGACGCATCCCAGAGCTACATAACAGAATTCCTCGAATCGACAGGGTATAGGCCAAAGAAGACCACAGCAACGTGAAGCAACGGCTGTCCCGGTCCCAGTCCCGGTCCCGGTGCGGTGGAAAAGCGCAATGATTCGGAAATTTACCAACAACAAATGGCACAGAAATGACTGCAACGCAGAATGAAATACACAGCGAACGCACCGCAAACTTCCAGCAGCGGCAGCAGCAGCAGTAACAGCGGCAGCAGCGGCCTTCCAGTTTCCAAGTTCCAACTTGCAACTGCCAACTGTTTTGGTCTTTCGCACATCAGTGGCAATTTGTTTTGCACAAGTATGGGTTGTCAAATAAAATTAGTTCACGTCGGTGGCCAAAGCGGCCATCGAGTGACCAAGTCGAGATGCGACTGTGCCGCTGTGCCACTGCCACAGCAACAGCCGTATCTGCTGCTGCTGCCCCTAGCGGAGACCCAAAGGGGTGCGGGGTTGTGGTGGTGCGGTGCGGTCGGATATTGCGGGCGAGACAACCGGGGCAAAAGCTTTGACTTGTCTCTAAAAGGTGTTGGAAGTTGCACAATAAATAAATAATTATAAAAAGAGCGCAGAGACGCTTAAGAGTAAGGAAAACCAGCATTAACACACACTCATACTGCACACACACACTGCAGACACACATGGCACACACACACACATGTATGAGCTTCGAACATGGGTACATGGCATACATTGAAGTTTAAGCACTGGGCAGAAACCATACTTAAGGTTCTCGGGTTTCGTGGTGCGTGTATTCACATTATTCTTAGAAAGCCGAGCGTATAAAAGGTGTCTACAATGATTTTCAAGTGTAGCCGTAGATTCGATGCTCATATAGAATACATATACTTATACGTAGTATGTATGTCAACTGGCTTTGACTTAACTTGCTGCTCTTGAAGGCAGTCAAGACCGGAAATCGATTGAAACCCATGGCGCTTCCTTGAGCCCAATTGAACATCTGTCAGCTAAACTCGGATTGAAGAAGGTGCGCTTAGAAATACTTTGGAATACTCTATGAAAGCTGAAGCGGATTGCAGTCATATTGTAGTGATGATTAACTTATTATATGCAATGTGAAATGAAGGTGTTTCAATTATATCATGAAAGCTTAAGCACTGTAAGATGAAGTGATAATGATAATAATAATGCTATGATATGCAATGATATTGTGACGATTGTTATGAACTAAGAAAGCTTTCATTTGGAATACTCTGAAATATTCTATAAAAACTTAAGGATACTTTGATATGTAATATCACTTACACGGAAATTATACAAAAAAGCCTCTGGAAGAGGCGTTTAAAAACAAAACTAAGAGAGCTTATAATGAAAAGTCTTTCAACACTATAAAAGTTATCAAATGCAAAAGAGAAATAAAGGAGAGAAAGAAAGAAAAAGTCTCATTAAGGAAACGAACTTTAAAATGATTAGAGTGTAGAATACTATGGTATATAACACGTAATAATGTTTAACCAATTTAATAACAGATCTCAAGGACAACCCATACAGGGTATTCCCTTAAGAATACTGTTCAATATGTAAATAATAATTATAATCAAGCTCCACGGGGGTTGCCCTTGCCAAAGAAAGAACCTTGCACTACTTGGACTTATTGGCTGAGATTGGGATTAGTGCAGTTCGGGTCTAGTCCAACCCACGAGCAACGAGCATAGCTCGTTCGGAATCCCGTTCAGGCGAGGAGAACGTGCGAAGATCATAATATTACGCGCTGAAGAAAAACCAGAAGCCCGTAGACAGCGCAGAACGCGTAATGTGCTGCGCGCGACAAACAAGATCAGCGAGCACTAACTGAGCACGCAGACAGAGAGAGAACGCAAGAGAGCGAGAGAGAGAGAGAGCGAGTAGTAGCCAGAGAAAAAAGCGGGCAGCTTTAATTTATATGCAGTGCTGGCAGGCAGCGGCAAAAACTCACCGGTAGCAATAAATCAAACTATCAATTGAATTCCGAGGCGATCATCACTTGTGCCTCTCTGGTCAGGCCTGGCCTGGCTTGGTCTGGAGACCGATCTCGATCTGGTAGTGGCAGCGGCAGCGGCTTCAAGTCGCTTCTTGTTATAAGTCGCACGCTGACGGCAACGGCAAACGGGAGCAGTAGCAAGCACACTGAGAGAGACAGTGAGAGAGAGAGAGAGAGAGGAAGGGAGACGTATGCATGTGCGCGATCTTAAGCCGATTTTGCAATTGACTGAGGTGCGTCGAGGCAGCCGTAGCTGTCGCATTGCCACAACCGAAGATCGGGTAGTAAATCATCGGTGTATCCAAGTCCAAGTGCAAGTTGCAACTACGCTGCGCCAGAGAAGAAGAGTTGACATCCGTGGCATAAGCGCAGCCAGGCCGGGAACGGACTGCTTCCCGTTGCTCTCCTTCCCCTGCCGCCTGCCTCCAGCCCGGTCAATTGTGTGCGGAGTGCAGCATAAATCAGGCATAAACCATAACCGCGACCACAACAATTGGCGCAACATGCGGCTGCAACAAATTGTTGAGCGAGTTGCGCGCCAGATCAGCAAGCCATACCGGGCTTAATTAGCTGCAGCAGCAGGGGGCGGGGAAGGTGCAGTGGCAGGGGGGGTCAAAGAGGTCACGCAGAGTTAGAGAGAGTGCGAGAGAGAGCGGGTGAGAGTGAAGTGCTGCAGAAGCATACCAAAGCATCCCAGAATCTGCAAATGCCACACAGAAGGAGCAGCAGACAGCAGGCAGAGGGAGAAGGGGCTGCCAGGGGGGCGTGGCAAAAAAGAGGTGTTAAAATGTGTGCAGTTCTCGCGATCAGATAAAATGTCAAAATGAACATAAAAGCTTCTACATCTGAGGAATTGCTAATCGCAGGCAGAAGACGACGGCGACGACGAAGACGAGGATCCTCCTCATCCTCGTCCAACGCTGCAGACAAAGCGATTCCAATGATCCCTGGCAGTTACTCTGGCTGCAACAAAACAAATTGCCAACGAGTCCGCAGAAGACATGAGGAATTTCATAAATTCCAGCTCAAATTAGCGCGGTCGCAACTGATTCACGGCACACACTGCCTCGGCGACGGTAATGGACCACACCACGTCCACTTGACACGCCATTATGACCATAAACGTTGACACTTCCGCCAGCAGCAGCAACAGTAGCTGCGCAGGCATGGCTTGGGCTCCTCGTCACTCGCATGTGTCCAGTGTGTCTGCGCCTGACGTGTTCGTTCGATCAAAAACAGACCGAAATTTGTCCAATCATCAGTACCCCCCGTCAGTGCCTGCCTCTGCCCCTGTTCCTGCTACATGCCCTGCCCCAGTCTGTGCTCCCTTCTCTGCTGCTGCTTCTACTGTGTACAAATTTCTTGGTGTTTGCGTGCCATGCGCGGAATGCCGGCAGCAGCTTCGTTTAAATTCCAATTGGCATTTAATGATCTCATGCCGTCTCTTTCTCTCTCAATTGCAGCGCTTGTTACGCACAGCCACTGCCCGAGCGGGACTCCAGCTGCAGTTCCTGGCACACCACCCGCTTCCACGTTGGCACTTATGGGCAGCGGACCTCCGGCCGCGACTTCGGCAGCAGCGGTGGCAGCGGCTACAAATCTCAGTGCTCTGGCCTCGCAGCATCGGCTGCTGGAACTCTCACGCTTTGGCCTGCGTGGCTACGATTTGGCGCAGCACATGCTCTCGCAGCAAGGCGCAGTCTCCAAGCTGTTGGGTAAGTTGCCAAGGGGGGAGGAGAGGTAACGTAGGTAATGCCATAAGTCCAGCCTGACCAATGTAATCAGCGCCAGCGCAACACGCGCTCCAAATGCGTTTGCCATGTGTCCCGCTAAATTAGGGAGCCAAGCGTCCGTAATCGATTTGCCGATTTGGCGCAGAGTCCGTGGCCAGGGTCACGTATACACGACAAATTGATTGCACCTCGTTGCAGGTGTCACCTGGGCAATAGCCAAACAACCCAAGCATGTTCAATTGCCAGCCGCGCACACCTGTTGCGCCCCATCAGCGCCAGCAGCGACAACTCTTTTCGCTCCAAATTGCAATTCTTCGCGCTTCGTGGCGAAGTAAATCGAGTAAATCACACGCTATATCTCTCTCTTTCACTCACAATTGTAAACTCTTTCTTTCTCTTCCTCTCTCTATCTCTTTCTTTCTCTGCAGCTCTTTTTGTAAGCCTCTTTCCTCTGTATTTGGCTATATATCTGATAAGGCCCAGAAAAGAACTTTGAGCTACACAATATGTCTATAAATCGAGTAAATTACACTTTATTCCTTTCTCTTTCACTTCCCTTTGCTCACTGTTTAGTTCTCCTCCTCTAACTTACTCTACCTTTCTTTCTAGCTCTTGTTCTAAGTCTCTTTCTCTCCATCTTTGATTCCTTAGGATTTTTCATGAATTTAAGATAAAGTTTGTTTAGGGAACTTCAACTATGCATCTTTAAAGTTTTAACAATATACATTGTGTACTAAATTGAAAGATAGTTACATATGTATTATGATTATTCATTTTTATCATTCTAAATAGGGCCAGAATCGGACTTACATTCATTTCATGTTTCAGTTAAAGGGAAACTGTAAAATACTTCATTATCATTCCACTTTGACCTATTTTAAAGTGCCTTTTAACTGTATACCCCTTTACCCTTTTCTCTATATCTCCCCTCATCCTCTCTCTCACTTCCTCTTCCCATCATTGTTAGCCACGACTCAGTTCGGTCAGCATAACAATTCATTGAGTTTATCTTTGAATCGCACTCGCAAATTCGCAATTTATCTGATTTGTGTGCAGCGAGTACGACGACAATTCATTCACTTAGTATGTCAGAGATATACCTAGAGGAAGAGAGAGAGGGAGAGAGAGAAGCCGACGAGATGGAGGTGTTTCCTCGCTAGTTCATTTAAACTGAGCTGTGTAAATGCATAAATAATTTCCGTTTTACGCAAATCAAATTTACATAGGCAAATAGGAGATGAAGAGAAGTATCTGTGTGTATGTGTGTGTGCAGAACGTATGCTTATGTAAGTAATGCACCTGTGCAGGTAAAGCTATAAATTCTAATGCTGATTGCAGGGATACACTGAGAGAAGGTGGGGAAGAATTTAGAATTGAGGTATTTCATAGTAGAGAAGAAAGTAAAATAAGAATGAAATCTAACTTTTACAATAATAACTACAAAACAGTTAAAGAGAATTCAAAAAGAAGTAATTAACGTTTATTTACATCAAATCTGATAATCGATAAACTATAAACATTTATGTTACATTAAAGTCAACAATATAATTTATTAAATGTACATAGTTGGAGTTTAGTATACAATCTTAATATGATTAAAGTTGAATTTTAAAAATAAACCTAAGAGAATTAAATAAAAATCGGTTTATAGAGATACTTATAGAAATTCTACTTGCCTTAGCTATTTAATGAGAGAAAGAGATAGCGAAAAAGGTAAGAAATAGAATAAAAGTGAAAATACGTGTAGTGTTAGAGACAAGGATAATAAATATAAAGAAAAACAGACACAAACATAAAACTATAGAGAGAAAGAATATGAATATGAATATGAAGAATATGAAGAATAGATGAGCGAAATATTTAAGGAGAAAAGATGGCTGAGAATAAAAGACATATAGGTATATGTATATGTTTGTATATATAGTTAATGGAACTGCAAAGCACAGTAAACAATTGAAGTGAGTTATAAGTAAACTTTGATTGATTTGCTTATCAGTGGAGAAGTTAATTTAAAATCTATTGCAGGGATCATTTAAGTAAAGCTTTCTGTTCTGGTTAAATAAGATATTCAGCTACTCTTCTTATATGTATATACCTACATATCTCTTATATATGTATATATACATATCTCTCCAGCCTTTTCTCTCAGTGCACGCCTAATTCACAAGATAAACAGCGGCGCGCGCTGTCACTCGCTTCCGACAAATTATCGGCGGACTGAGGCTGTGCTATTGTGGCTGTAGTTGTTGTTGTAGTCACAGTTCCAGTTGTAGCTGTTGTTGTTGTCACAGTTGCTACTGTTGCTGCTACTACTACTACTGTTGTTGTTGTTGCAATTGTGTCGCTGCCAAATATTCAAATCAGCGCGACTTTAATTGTTTAGGCAGCCAAGCAGAGGCAGAGCCAGAGTCAGCGTCAGAGTCAGAGTCAGCGTCAGCTCGCAGCGCAGTAGCCCCAAATACAATGGGACTAGCCGGCGGGACTGTCGACTGTCGTCTGTAGTCTGTCGACGCCCACACGACGACGATTGATAATGCGAAAATTATACGGCACGCCCGAGGCAAGCAGCGAGGGCAGAGTTCAGGTCAATAGGTTTCAAATTGGTTTGAAAATTAGTGGATATCTCCCGTTTTGCATAAATCAAGCTAAAAAAAACAAGCTAAAACTGTGTTCTCTTTCTCTCTCTCTCTTTTGCTTTGCAGGCACACTGCGTCCACCTGGACTGATTGGTGGCTCCAAGCCCAAGGTGGCCACGCCGACAGTTGTCTCGAAGATCGAGCAATACAAACGCGAGAATCCAACGATATTCGCGTGGGAAATACGCGAGAGACTGATTACCGAAGGTGAGTTTAGGGCGGCAGAACAATGGAAGAACTAAGGGTAGGCTGAGGGGGACAGTGGGGGGTTAAGGGAAGACGGAAGACGGCAGCAGAGGCAGTTGAGCTGAGCTAATTAAAATGAAACTGATGGGAACCCCCAAAAGCAAAATTGCACAATGTCACAACAATCGATCGCACTGCAGTGCGTCTGGGCGGGCACACAGCACACAGGTCGAGCTACTCCGCACTCCGCACTCCCTGCTGCCTGCTCCCCACTCCCTGCTGCCCACCCCTTGCTCCTTGCAGTCTGCTGCCTTCTACCTTTGACCAGTTGACAGCCAGACCGATTAGCTGCGCATCTGCATCTGCTGCTGGCTCTGCTCTGCTGCTTCTTCTGCCTCTTCTGCTGCTGCTGCTGCTGCTGCTACTCTGTGTGATGTGTTTATGGTGCGCTCTGTCAGTACGCGAGCTGCAGGTCGAGTACACGAATTAGCCCAGCAGCAGTAGTAGCTCAGTGCATCTCGTCCAGCTCCAGCTCCATTTAATGTTGTAAGAACATTGTTTCTGCTGCGCAAGATTTATCGATTCGGCTAATTTATGAACATCCGCTGCGCCAAGGCAGGCCAGCTCCAAGCCAAGTCGATTGATATGTAAATGTGCTCACATTTGTGTCACTCACTCTCTCTCTGTGGGATTCGTTGTGCGATCTTCGATTGCGCTGCGGGGACACACACAGCGAGAGATGGCAATCGCAACTGGTCCATGCTCATTACAGTCAATCTAATTTGTGTCTCTGTCCACTCGACGCACTGCATCCGGTGGCCTTACTCACTCCCATCTCTCTCTCCCCAGCTGTCTGCACCAATGCCACAGCTCCCTCGGTGAGCAGCATCAATCGCATCTTGCGGAATCGTGCAGCGGAACGCGCGGCTGCAGAGTTTGCACGCGCCGCCAGCTATGGCTATGCGCTGCATCCGACGCATCCGCATGCGCATCCCTATACAAGCTTTCCAACCTGGCCCAGTAGCTTGCCAGGCGCACATCATGCACTGTGGAGTGCGGTGCCCATGCCAGGAGGCAGTGGCTTCGCCACTGATGGCAACTCTGTGCTGCACAACAGCAACAACAACAACAACAACAGTGGCAGCTTGTCCAGCGGTCGCCTCTCGCTGCCTGCCATGTCACCAGAGTCGGGCAGCAGGGACAGTCGCTCGCCAGATGTGGATGCCAATCGTATGATCGGTAAGTTCCAGAGTTGCCACAAGTGGAAGCCACATAAACTGACTCCTTATTCCCCTCCTTGTTGCAGACATCGAAGGCGAGGACAGCGACTCGGAGGACAGTGATCAGCCCAAGTTCCGTCGCAATCGCACAACCTTCAGTCCGGATCAGTTGGATGAGCTGGAAAAGGAGTTCGAGAAGTCGCACTATCCGTGCGTGAGCACGCGTGAGAAGCTCGCAGCACGCACGGCGCTGAGTGAGGCGAGAGTTCAGGTGAGTTGTGGCTTCTGGTGCATGGCTCCCTTTGGACTGCGGACAGTGCTTTGCCCCCCTCCACCTCCCCCCCTTCATTCCGCCTACTAACCCACTCGACTTGGACGCAGACACAGAGAGATGTTCGCTCTTCTTCTTGCTGAACTAACCAACTTGTCTCTCCGTCTGACTGATCAATTAGGTTTGGTTTTCCAACAGACGAGCGAAATGGCGACGCCATCAACGTGTCAATCTGCTGAAGCAGCGCGACTCGGCCTCCCCCACGCCCCCCAACCAGCAGCAGTCCATGGGTTATCACGACGGCACCAGCAACAACACCAACAGCAGCAGCACCAGCATCAGCAGCAACAACAACAACAACAACATCATCCGCACCAGCAGAAGCCCTATCCAGCTGCCAGGCCCCAGCCAGCACGAGCAGGCGACAGCGGCAACAGCAGCGGTGCCTCCTGCCTCACACACAGCATCAGTTCCATTATTAATGGGCGGTGAGCACAGCGCCTTTAGGCCAACGGCCATGCCCTCCTCCGCCTCCGTCTCAGCCGCCTTGGCGCTGAACTTTGCACGGCAGTATCTATGGCGTCACATGGCCAGCACATCGCCGCAGGCACAGCACAAGCTGCCACTGGAGCAGGACGAGGAGGAGATCAATGTGGATGCAGAGACGGAAACGGAAGCGGAAGGAGACGAAACGGAGGCTAACTAGAAGGGGGAAGAGAGAGAAAGAAGAGAAGATAAGGGAGAAAGGAGAGAAGAGTGATATAAGAAAAAGGAGACAGAGAAGAGCCAGAATGAAGAGAGAGAAAAAGAAGATAGAAAAGAAAAAGTAAGAGAAGAGAGATATAAGTGTGAGAGAAGAAAGAAGAAAGAAGAAAGGGAGAGATAGGCGAAAAATTAATGAGCGAGAGAGAGAGAGAGAGAAGAGAAGAATGGAAACTGTGAGAGAGAACAGTGATATAGAGAGATGAGAGAGAGATAGAGAGAGAAGAGAAATGAGATAGAAAGAGAGAACATAGAAAAAGAATAGAGAGAGTGAGAATAGAAAGAAAGAACATAGAGAAGAGTGCGAAAAAAAAGAGAGAAGACAGTGAGAGGATTATAAGAGACAGAAGAGCGAATAGAGAAGAGATGAGGAAGAGGTAAAGAAGACAGAGAAAGAGAAGAAGAAAGTGAGAGAAGAGAGAGTGAAAGAAAGCAAGGCAGAAGAGATAGAAAGCAGAGAGAGTGAATAGATAGAAAGTGAGATGTATAGAGAGAAAAGAGAAAGAGAGAAGAGATACAGAAAAGAGAGAGAGTGACTGGAGAGAGAGGGAGAGAGAGAGGGAGAGAGAGAGGGAGAGAGAGATATATATAGAGAGAGTGAGACCGATAGAGAGATATATAGAGAGAGAGAGATATAGAGAGAGTGAGATCGCAAGATCGAGAGCGTGCAATCCCAATTCCAAACTAAATCTAGCTAAAGTTTACTTTGGATTCCATTGATGATTTTCCAGTTTCCTATATAGTGCAATTTTAACTTAATTTATTCAGTTTGCAAACTTCTTTATCTCTATGCGAAGTACAAATAAAGAGCGAATATGTATATACCATATATATCTATATATCTATATATGAAACATATACAAGACAATACAAGCTTAAGATGAACGAGAAATTCTCACGGGTTTTATATAATTGGTTGCCAGAGTGCGAAAGGCACAAGGGAGAGGGATAAGGAAGAGGGAGCCCGAGTGGGAGCTCGACGCGCATTCGAAAATAACTCAAGTGGACAAATCTGACAATTTTGTGGCTACCAAGACACACACACATACACAGAGGCACACACACACAGAGACAATGTGAAGTGTCTGCGACTGGAATTGGGACTCGAAGTCAAACTCAAACTGGGACTGAGGAGACTCGAACTGAGACTGAGGAGACTGAGACTGGGCCCTGTGTGTGCTCAGCCTGGCTGGATGATTAATGTGGCTTTAATTACATGCGTCCTCTCCTCGTTGTCTCTCGTTGCCTCGTCGTCGTGTCGTCAATGTGTATGCTCGGATGGATCACTATAATTATATAGATGGCCGAATTAAATTTTAATTTAACGCCTGTCAAATCAGAAAACCACTTGTATAATCGTTCGCTTAAGCCAGTGCCAAGGGGGGGAGGGGAAATGGAAGCCGACTCTCTACAGTTATTCAATTCACTCGATATTCATTTACTATTCGAAAAGAATCAATCGAACACACTATTCATGATTGTAATGAGCCACCGAAGGCGTCAACTTCAACGTCAGCGCGAATCCGAGTCAGGTCCCCTTCGAGTGTGTTGGAAAATAGAAAAGAAAAGAAAAGAAAGACCCCTTGCCGGGGATAAGGGGGAAGCAGGAGGGAGGGGGTAGGGGGTAGGGGAATGAAAACAATTAAGCCCATGAAATTTACATACCTGCGGCTTGCGATGAGTCGCTGAAAAACATTGTAACGCCCCCTCTACCAACCCCTCTGCCCCTTGCCCCCTCTTCCCCCTTTCCTCACACTCTTTCTATGTTCGCGTACACACAATATTGAATTATTGGACTTACATTTTAAGGGGACAGGGGGAACAACTACAAAGAGCGCGACTGCGGCGCAGCGAATGCTGAACACGGCGCTGTACAGTGAACTGTGGCTGCCGTGCAGATTCGATTGGCCTCTGGCGCTAGGTAAGTGTGGAGGCGGAGGAGAAAAGGGGGGTGGGGATAAGAAAGTAGGTGCTGATATAGCTTTGTATGAAATGGAGTTTCTTTTGTTGGCTTTATACGGCTATTTTTAGAATAAAACTAAGTGAGTCTTCATTATATCTTGCGAACTTTGAAAATGGTCTAAAAAAGATATTATATATTAACTTGGAACTAGAAGCAGAAGGCACAAGGAGGCGTGGCAGACCCCACAAAGTATACATATTCTCGCTCAGGATCACTAGCCACTACTAGAGTCTATTGAACCAAATCCGTCTGTCTGTCTGATGGTCTGTCCGTCCGTTTGTCTGTTCTTAAACACAGTTATAATCATGTTTTGTAAGACCTGTATAAATATTTTAATATGCTTAGATTAGTAATGGCTTAATTACATGGAAAATACTTTGAAAGAAGATCTTATCTTGTTTTATAAATATGGAACTCCTGTTGGGCATGTAAGGGATAAAAGTAGGTTCCCCTATATCGTACTATTATGTTTCTCGATCTGCTTTCCTTCATGCAGTTATAGTTAGGAAGTTTCGCGAAAAGGAGTTTGAGGTATTCTATAATGAGACAATATAAGGTAATATATATGAAAACCATAACGAATCTTAACTTAACATAATGTAAACTGTCGGCAATCGTAATAGGGTCATTATCTAGCTTTTTTCTTGGATTTATATTTGTGCAAAGGACTCTTGAGAAGTTAGTAAGCTTTGCTAGAACCGTATAATATTGCGCCTTACGGACATTGCAGTATGTTTCGATCAGCTTTGTCTTGATTATCTTGATTTGGAAAAAAATCTCAGTGACCTTTATGGATAGTTGCTTTAACAAATTTTTTTAAGAACCCTTCATTTAAGTTTGACCCTTATTTATAAGAATACTCTGTTTCGATCAGAGTTATGTAGATTAATTATATAGAAAGCACTGTCTGAAATGTATGTAGATTGTGCTACCTTGTGCCATAGATATAGCCCAAAGATGTACACAATGACGGCAGCAGGAAGTGTTCAATCTTAAACAGATAAGCTATAGAAATACATCTATTACATAACCAAGCAGACATAAATGGCTTTAATAACTCGCACACTCAACTATAACGGCAACTGAGTACCTTGCATAATATCATTATAAACATCATTATACTGTAAGTAACCTTATTAATTCCAGGCACATTTAAATGGCATAAATTAATTCATTCAACACTCTCTCACACACACACACACACATGTAGGCAAATTAATATGGTACAGATATACTACATATGTCTCTGTGAGCTTGGCAAGTGACCGGGATTGGGGATCCTTCTGGTTCTGGCTGTGGCTGTGGCTGTGCTTGTGGCTCTTAATTGCCAAAGGCGTTAGTATTAAGTGGTTTTCGTGCTTATTATAAATATCTCTTAATTTTTGCGATCCCAACAAGTTCCTTTCGTGTGTGTGTGCGCCTCTCTCTGTGTGAGTGTGTGTGTGTGTGCGTGTCTCTGCTGCAGGAATGTGTGCAGGCAAAATCTTGAAATGGCAATCACCGACCAAGCAACGGACAAGTGGAGGACGACGACGACGACGAAGACGTTGTTGCTCCTGTCGTCGGCTTTGTTGTCATTATGTTGTGTTATTTGGCACGATTTGTTGAGCCCAGAGACTGAGACAGACTGCGAATGGGAATGAGAATGAGGCTGGCATGAAGATGAGTATGAGAGGATGAGGCTGAGGCTGCGACTGAGGCTGAGGCTGTGCGCGGTTGCATGATGCTGCCGATCGATTGAAAATCGATCAGCTCAGATCGGCGCAACGGCAAAAGGCGGCAAACAGGCAACTGAGAACTGAGAACTGGCAACTGGAGAACTGGAGAACAAGCAAATGGCAACTGGCAACTGGCAGTAGCTGCAGTCCAGCAAGCAATCCCAGCTCGAGTCCAACTCGGACTGAGGCTGTAAGTGTAAAGCCAGCGGCAGCATCAAATGCTGTCTGTCCATCTGTCTGTCTGGCGGGATTTGGTCATGAGAGCGGGAGCCAGGCTGGCGTCGCCCAGCGCATATAATTGTCGCATGCAACATCGCGGGGCTATCACAGACATTTATAGTCCAAGGAGGCAGGGATGAAAGGAGGAGGAGAAAGGGGAGGTAAAGCAGCAAGACATGAAAGGTAACGCAATGCGCTGCAAACAGAGTGAGGCAGAAGGAGAGGTAGTAGGACAGGAAAGCAGGAGATTGAACAGCAGAGGGAGGCAGAGAAGAAACAGGAGAAGGAGCAGATGAGTCCGATGGAGAGGCTACAGCAGGAGAGGCATCTGTAGAGGGACAAGGAAAGGGACCAGGGAAGGAGCAATAGGTGGGGAGCCAGAGAAAGAGCAGGACAGGGAAGCAGTAGATGAAGCCAGAGAGGGAACTGCAGGAGCAGCAGGTAAAGGACAAGCAGCAAGTGAGGTAGCCAGGGAGAGAGGGGGGGCAGCAAGAGCTGTAGCTCTTGTGGCAGCGGGATCGCGCAGAGAATAAGTAATTCACTTAACGCTTTAATATCGGTGATAAATGCGGCGATCCTCGCCAGCTTCGCCTGCCTTGGCAGCCTCTCGCTGCACTGCAGCTTAATTGGTGCAATTTTCAACGATTTTGTTTCATTTGCATGTGAGTGTGTGTGTGTGTGTTGCTTCTCTGCCTCCTTTTGCCAGACTTTGTGGCAGCGGCGTGCGAAAGCAGCGGCGCGCGAATGCGCCTCATTTGCATAGTTTCGTGTGCCACTGTGTGTCGCCAGAGCACTGCATGTGGCATGTTGGCTGCGACAGGGACAGCTGTTGATTGGCTACAGCATGGGGCAGGCGATGTGGATGATCCACCGGATGCAGTGCAGCCACTGGGTCTGTGCTGCTGCTGCTCCGCACATGCTCACTGCACACTGTGGCTCGCCTGCATCCTGGGCGACGTCTATGCGAGTTTAATGCAAAGCTATAGCCTATAATTTGATCATATCCAGGCTATAACTCAGGCAGCAGCAGCAGCCCCGCCACAGTGGTGCAAAATGGCCACTGGCGCTGCAGTGACAGAGCAGGGATAATGGATGCGCAGCGAGGCCGTTTTTGGCAGCTTGGGGAGTGCACAGCGGCTTCTGATAAGACCACCAACTCGGTGCCCAGTGCCACAACTTGCCACAGCTTGTGGCATCTGCAGTAGTTGTTGAAAGCGTCGAGTGCCCAGCCAGGTAGCGGACGGAGGGACAGACTGCAGACTGTGGAGCCAGTGGGCTCACTTAGCGGGCATGCGTCATAACTCAGCGCACAGGGCACAGGCCGCAGCTCGATCGGATTACCCGCCAGGCATTTCAATTCAACACATCCTTCACTTTTTGCTCGCATGTGCGCGGCTAACCCGACTCCGGCCCCGCCTCCCGTTTGCGCATGGGCGTGCGACAGTGTGACGCAAATTATAGCAATGCGCTGACTTAAATAAATGCGCAAGTTTTCAAATTGAAAAGAAATTGAAATTAACGCTGCGCTTGGGCGAGATTCGAGATTCTCATCTCGCTGAACTGCTAAAATATTGTGCATAATTATATGCTAATGTCCGGATTGAATTCTATATTTATTGCTGTCCGCACAATGCAGGGATAATGGATGCACAATGCAAGAGCGTAGCAAACACTTGGGGAAGGGGTAAGACACATTTACTATTATTAATCTATACGATAAACTCAACTTCAATTAAAATCAACTTTATCTTTTCCTTTCTAACCTCAAAAGCAGCTTCCACTCTCACTCCACTTGCAGGTAGTGTGTACACACTAGACATCTGCAGGAATGAGTTTATTGCAGGGCAACTATGCTGTACAGTACATTGTTGTTGAATTGCTACAGTACAGTGTACTGTACCCTAAAGTACTGCACTCAAAAGTACTGTACTCACTATCAAATGAATAAGTATACATATTAACTAAAATATTCACTTACACTCATGGTAAGTGCTGGGTTGAATGCATTCATGCAGGAGTGTAGTACACACAAGCCAGCCCGCGCGTAGTGTGCACACACTGGTACTTGTGTCTTGCCATCTGCCTTACCCCCCTCCCCCACATTTCTAATGGCGGATGCTGGGAAATTGATGCTCCCGGCGCCAGAGGCGCAGCAGCTTCTCCTGCTGCTAAGCCCACACGCCGACTGGATCAGTTATTGTTGTTATTGTTGTTGTACTATGGGAATCGGTCATGTAATTTTACTGTCTGATATCCACCGACAGTTGGATTGATTACTGTAAAAGAGTGTGATAAATCTCTGTTTTTATAACTTTCGGCATGACGCTGCGAAAAGTGCGTGTGCCGCCGTCGGAAGAACATGAATGAAAATCAGATCAGCATGATTAGCTATAATTTGTAAGATCATAACACACACAATCGATCGTTCCGTTTGGCCACACACCGTAACCAGAAATCCGAAATTAATTAATTAAATTTGTTCGACGTCTGCAAAAGTTCATCGAGTTAAAATTGTTTCCCATTGGATTATTTGAAAGCAAAATTAATTGAATTCAGCAACGAACAGACGAAGTCTAAACAAATTTCTATTGTTTGCAAATGCAAATAAATAAAAATATTATTAATCCTTTGCAATAAAATTTTGAACATTTGCTAATATTCAAATTGGAAGAAAACCAGTATAACCAGTGCGAAATTGCTGCACACTGAAACAGGTAAGGCAGTGCCGCATGTGCAGTATTTATTTCCGCACTGCTTGTTCAATTGGAATTTCATCTACGACTGTGTACAGTATTTATGTATTTGCGCAATTCGGTCACACTTACAATAAGCATTCCAAGTTGAATTCGGTGTTAACATATTTTCTTCGTCAATTAATATTTATGTCTGCACTTCGGGGTTGAGGAGACAAATGCGCAAGTGCATCAAATGTGTATAGTTAAGTGCAACAAGTCTGCGATAGCCCCCATTAGATTCCAATTTGTATAGATGTCTTGTTGCTGCCTTCCTGCAGAGATTGCAAACAACGCCAACGTCAGCAAAAAAAGTAGCCTATCAACGATAAAAGACAAATCAGTGCGTGGAAAAACAGTTCGAATAGGCTAATAAAACGTTGCCATGGCCAGTCCCAGAACGCGTCGCGTGTTGCAGGAGCTTAAGCCTCAAGACGAGAATTCGGTAAGGTTAAGCCTCTCACCCTTAGACAAACACACGCATACATACACACATGCATACGCACATGCCAAGATAGATCCCATTTCTCACATAGTATATAAAATACGCACACACACCCACTCGTGTATTTAAAACGTTGTTTTATTTATTCATTTGTAACTAGAAATGCTTCGAGTGTGGCACACACAATCCCCAATGGGTGTCGGTTACCTACGGCATTTGGATATGCCTCGAGTGTTCGGGGAAGCATCGCAGTCTGGGCGTCCATCTGTCGTTCGTGCGCTCTGTGACGATGGACAAATGGAAGGACATTGAGCTGGAGAAGATGAAGGCCGGTGGCAATCGCAATGCACGCGAATTCTTCGAGGATCAGTCGGATTGGAATGAACGTGCTCCGATTACGCAACGCTACAACTCAAAGGCAGCTGCTCTCTATCGGGACAAGATTGCCACGTTGGCTCAGGGCAAGAGCTGGAATCAAAAGGACGCCGAGGCACGTCTCAGCAGCAGCAACAACTCGTATAGCAGCAGTAGCAGCAGCAACTATGTATCCAGTGGTGGCAACAACAGCTCGCAGAACCGCGCAAGCGCAACAGGTTATGGTGGCAATGCTGCTGCCACAGCCGGTGGAGGCTATCAGAATGGAGGTGGTGCCTACAGTGATAACCAGGGCTATCAGCAGTTCCAGACGCAGGAGTTCAAAGATCAGAAGGAAGAGTTCTTCAGCCGTCGTCAGCAGGAAAACGCCTCGCGTCCAGCGTGCGTATATATTTCCCGATCTTCATCAATATAGAAAGTCAAATGTAATTAAATGTTTCAGTAACTTGCCACCGAATCAGGGAGGAAAATATGCTGGCTTTGGATTTACACGCGATCCGCCACCGAAAACACAATCTCAGGAGATAATTGACTCCACGCTGACCACATTGGCGTCCGGCTGGAGTCTCTTCTCTTCGAACGCCTCAAAGTTGGCAAGCACGGCAAAGGAGAAGGCCGTCACCACGGTCAACTTGGCATCAACTAAGGTAAACTGGGAAGTGATTCTTCTGTTTGTCGAGTTTTCCATATGATTTCCCTTACGTATCTTTATGATTTTCCATATGTTGTTTCGACTCTTTCGTTTGTTTATAGATTAAAGAAGGCACATTGCTAGAAAGTGTTCAGAGTGGGGTTACCGATGTAGCCTCCAAGGTCGGTAGTTGCTTGTGAAGCTTGCAAATTGAATGTTCTTTTCCGATTCCAATTCTAATCCAATCTTTCTTTACTCCTTCAGGTGTCGGATATTGGCAAAAGAGGCTGGAATAACTTGGCCGGGGGCACCAATATGCCATCGCAGGGCGGCTACAACGACCCCAGTCAGGAGGAGAATTCGTATCAGCGATCGCACTCGGTGGGCGGCAACTTGGCCAGCGGATTGGGCCAACAGAGCGGGGTCAGTGACAGTGACTGGGGTGGTTGGCAGGAGAATGCGAACAATAAGACGCATCTCACCAGCTCCAGCTCATATCATAACCAATTGAGTGGCAACAATGCCCCAGTCGGCTCATCGGGCAGTGGTCTAACCCATGATGACGACTGGTCCGGTTTCACTACAACCAGCTACCAGAACGCAGAAACATCGTATCAGAATACACCCTCGGGCGGCGAGACAACCAGACGCAGTATGAAAATGCAAGAGACATCGCATAAACTGAGCGAGGGATTCGATAATCTGGATGTGAAGAATGTTAAACCCAAGCCAGCTTCGTCGACGGGTGGTGCGGGTGGCAAGGCCAGTGCCGAGGACGATGCATGGAATTTGTTAATGAACTAACTAACGAATCAATGGAACCACAGCGAAATGTATTTTTCAGTTAACTTGATTTGTTTGTATTATTTTAGTCGTTGTCCCTCTATATGTATATGTTAAAGAATATCGAAGAAGAAAACCTCAATTAATTTGTACGCGCGCATTTAATGTAATTATTGGATACTATTTTCAATCAATTTTATTATGTAATAGATTCCAGCAAATGCTATTTCTTTGTCTTTTAACAATTCTTACAGGTTAGACCAATTTTAAATGAAAAAAAAAGAATAAAATATTACAATGCGAATTAATTAGCCAAAATATATATCGAAGCAAAATTAAAAGGGTACGTGAGTGCATTATTTGTCTCCACTGTGGGGGGATATATATATATAAGCTGTTTATTCCAGACATATCTCTTTGTCGTTTCGTTCAATTTTTAAAATACTAAAATAAAGCGGCAAACAAATTGAATCGGTATCGGTATCTTTTTTTATTTTGTACAAATTTATAAGATGGTAGTACAGTGCGCGTGTATCGATATATCGATAAGATAAAAGCATTTCTGTGAGGTTTTCTCTTCACGTTCATTCTTTTTCGTTTGAACAAGCTGTGCGGACGCGTTTTTATCGTTTTATCGCCGTACTTACAGACGAGCTGGCAGAGCACACAGTTTTATATTTTAGATAAATTAGATACCGCAGTGTTTTGCATGTTCGGTAACCTGCATTAAATTCCTCAGTTAATATATCACTAACAAGAAGACGCCTCCAAGGAGCCAGTGAACGGGAGTACGTAGCACGCGACCCGCTATTCTTCGCAAGTGTGTCTCATTCGCGTATCTTTTGAGTATCCATTTGTATGTGTGTGAGTGTGTGTGTCTCCACGAGTGAGTGTGTGCGTGCGTGATTGCGAGTATGTGTAGGTGTGTCCATGGAAAAAGTGTTCGCAGAAATTGAATTTTGCCAATTTGGCAAAACAAATGCAGAACTAATTAATGTGAAATTTGAGTCATTGCTTATGTGAATTGTATGTGTATTTCTCCCATGGGAGAAAGGCATTTTATACACGGACTCTTGCCTAGAAAGAAATTTCCAGCATCGTCCTGCGTGCCTGCCTGCCCTGTCCCCACACCCACCACTCACAAGGTTTCTCTGTATGCGTGTGTGTGTGCGTTGGGAGTTGTCACTTTTCAAGGCTTCCGTTTCTTCCGGGAAAGCACACGCAAAAATCAATGATTCCAAAGGCCAATATAGGCAACACACTCAGTCCGATCCGAAGTGCCCAGCTGGCAGGCCGCAAGTTGAAAATTTCTAAAATAAAATAAATAGAGAAAGTGCATTCCCATGCGGTCACAAGTGACTTCATTTTCATCTTCCACCGAACCGGTTGTGGGTCTCCAGCTACAGCGACAGCTGATTTCAAGCCAAACTGTGTCTGTATGAGATTTGGTTCGCTTGGTTTACAATTTGTGTGTGTTTCAGGCACCCTGATAATTTTTAAACAATGCCAATTTATGTATGTATGGTATATGTACACATGTATAAGGTATACATATTTATATCTATAATATACCCGAATAACAGCAACAACAACAACAACATAATATTTGAATCTCTTTATTTATAGACCCCGCCTTGCCACACGTTCGGTTCAGTCAACATGTACCAGCCATAGAAGGAACCGCCGTTCATTGCTCATCAGCTGTGCTAAACTAATCGAACCTTGAACGATTGTCGGGCATTCCCAGGGACCTGCGTGTGCATTGAGGGCCCACAAACACACAAAACGATATAAGAAAATTCATTTGACAACTGCAAAACAAGAAATACTTGAAAAACGTTAAGACGAATCTGGAGAATGGTTAAAAGGCAAGACGGTTTTGAAAAAAACGCATCCTTAGTAATAAGTCAGCAGCAGCAGCAGCCTGAGCAGCAGCCCGAGCCGAAGCAAAAGCAGCAGCAACAGCAGCAGCAGCAGCCTGAACCACAAAATCATCATCATCATCATCTTCATTATCAGCATCAGGACGAGGATCAATATCATAATTCAAGCAATTCCGTGCAAGCGGAACGCATTGACATCGATTTGACGCCGAGTAACTCGCAGGGCGTCAACTATAACTACGCCCAGAAGGCAAATGCCCTTTATGCACCATTGAACGCATTCGGTTTGCCCGCTCCACGCAGTTACGAGCAAGTCCTGCCGCCGCACAGGCTTCATCTACAACATGCACTGCTCGCTTCAACGCCCTACACTCTCAATACTGTATCGCCAGAGGATATCAACGCGGTGGCCGTTGCCGTCTCGGGTGTGCCACTCGCCATTATGCCGAACGAGATACCTGCCGAGGACGAGGAGCGTCTCGAGCGCATCTTCAATCAATTGGATCGCGATGGCGACGGAAAGATCGACATACACGACTTGTCGGCGGCTCTGCACGAGTTCGGACTCTCCAGTGTCTACGCGGAGGTGAGTTATAGCGAGGGAGAATTTGGATATTGTACTGTATAAATTAAAGACACATGATGTCATCGCCATGATGAGCTACATACTTGGAAAACCTCATTAGCATAGCTTTTCATGCAAGTCCCCTTTGGGTATTCCATGTTTGAAATCTCAGAGAGCTTTGATCTTTTGCACAGTTCGTTTCCTCTTCGAACGAGAGCACAATAGAAGATCTTGTGATTTGTGCCTTTGCATAATTAAATTGGTTATTTTGAGGCGCGGAAATGCAATGAAACGTGTCGCAGCTCATTTGAAATATTCATTGCGACTTTCACATCATCTATTTTTATTGATTTTGGCAAATGGCGCACTGTAATCCCAACAATTTGGGGCCAAGGTGAGCCAGATAGTTGTCGCCAACAGTCTGGGTCAGATGGGCGCCCAACAATTGGCAGCTGTTGTCTTAATTTACATACGAATATCACGATAATCTGTCTGTATTATGTATTTTCTATAACATGACATAATAATCTCTCTTTATTATTTATAGAAATTTCTGCAACAGTCGGACAAGGATCAGAGCGGAAACGTGGGATTTGCCGAGTTCTTGCACTATGTGCGGGAGCACGAGAAGAACTTGTGCTTGCAGTTCTCCCATTTGGACAAGAATCGGGATGGTGAGTTACCAGTTAAATATCTTTATATAGCTCGTTTATAACTGATTGATTGATTGCTCTGCAGGCAAAGTGGACCTCGAAGAGCTAATATCGGCATTCAAGGATCTGGGACTCGAGGTGGACGTTGACGAAGCTAGAAAACTACTCGGCAGGTGCTTTAAATACTTCTCGATTGGTCAACAGATTTTAACTGAGCCTCTTCATTCTTCGTTTGCTTTCACAGAATGGACAAGGATGGCAGCCTGAATATAAGCTTTAATGAGTGGCGCGACTTTATGCTCCTTGCGCCCTCGACGGACATTCATGATCTGATCAAATTTTGGCGGCACTCTACTGTAAGTCGAGGCGAAGTAGTCGCCCCACCATCCTTAGTTTGTAAATGTGCAAAGTAGTTGCCCGTAATTCAATAGTCTAAGCATTTTGAATGTAGTTTGCTTTAAATTGGATTTGTATTGGCTCCGCGCTAGACTGAAATAGAATCGCTTGCACATGTGTCTCTATTTATATTGTAATCGGAGGACCTAAAGGCAAACACAGTGATGTCTATTCCAGTCCCCGTTCCAGTTCTAGCCAATGGCCAATTGCAGATCCAATTTGTACTCGATTGCGTTCCTTTGTCTAGACGTACATATGTTCAATAGTTTATATATTGTTTATTTCAATCGTATCGCATTTAAAACTAATTGTTCAACCTTTTTACCCTCCCCGTTTCGTTCCGTAATGCGCAAACATAAACAAACGAACACATATATTGTCCTTACATACCTTACACATACCTGTACACCTGTGTACGTGTACTCGACTGCTTTAATGTAGTTCCTGCTTACACAACACTCCTGACTAACTGAGGAAGACCTGAAGGTACATATCGTCAAACGTTAACTACTATTACCAATTACAACTTATCATCACTATCAATATCAACTTGTAGTAGTATAGTATGTCGTATGTAGAAGTTGCAGGGCACATTACCCCCTAGTCACACCCTTCATTCATATTCGATTCAACATTTTCTGTGCCAAATCATTCACACCCATACCCACATGAGTTTTTATCAGCAATAGCAATATCATGTCAAGGTATTCACCCAATCTCTAACGCACCTGAACTTTTCAGGGGCCAATGTGCTACTAGAGGAAGAGAGAGAGAGAGCGACCGCAAAAAGCTTTACTCAAAGCTCTGCTCTCAGCTCTGCTCTCAGTTCTGCACTCTCTCTTTAAACAGAGCCAGACTCTTTTTTTTGCTGACGTAAGCTGTGGCGTCTATTTCATCACTCTTGATTATATCTTTAGTTCTATATAACATAGCTTTGTCTAGCCCGAGGCCTGTCATGTTCTAGGGCACTCAACTGATCTTCCGTCGTAACCTTATCAAACTTTTTCACTCTTTAACGATGCGTTGGCACTCTGTGGAAGAGTGTCCCGTAAATTGGGTAACTGACACGTTCATTTCATCGTGTTGTCGTTGGCTTTGTTGTCTGCGTAATCATTTTGTTTACATTACAATCTGAAAATTATTTAATTCAATTGTTTTTGATTCGACAATTATTATAATAATGCTGCGCATAATAATATGGCAAATGTTTGCAGTTTTCAAATGGAAACTATTTGCATGCTAGCTTTTACTTTCCTTATCGCTTAAGGTCAACCGGTTCGAGAAGAGGAGTCTTCCCACAAGCCAGTTTCGCGTTGCTACGGGCGTCTGGTTCTTCTGCCTCTTCACATTAGTCTAATGAAATGTTAAACTCACGAATTTGGCGTATCTTGACATTAATATGCAAAGGCAAACAGACGGAGAATTTAATACACTAAAACATAATTAAGTTGACACTCGGGTGGCTTTGCAGGGACTACGTTGGAATGTCAATTAAGTCGTCTGTACAGTAGGACAAGTAGACGGAGGTGGAGGAGGATTGCAAGTAATTGGTCGCTGATAAGAGTAATTGCCATGTCATTTTGCCTGTTTGCAAAATATATTTACGTCGGAATACTTTGCTATTGTAAATAACTGTAGAACAGAGTGTTGGCGATTAAAGTTCAGCCCCCCTTATTATTTGCCATTGCAGTAATTGTTGTCCATGTGGCATCAATGGTGATAACCTTTTAAGTTTTAAAATACCCTTGCAGAGATACTACAATACTATAGACAGTACTATACTATATACTCTATAAGTTTATTGCTTCCGCCCATTAATTACCACTGTCGAACTCGGCTTATTGTGCTTTAAACTAATTTCTGGCAAATGTTTTACTATCTCCAAGCAGATAACACTAAAATACTTACTCTGAAAAACCTTTAGCATGTGAATTGTAAAAAAAAACTAAGCCGAAACATCAGTTCTTGCTAATTAGCAGTAAAATATCTAAAATTGCACAATTTCCATATTTCCATTCTAGTTTTTACTACTCATGCACTACGTAACGTTAAATTTGTCTTTCATATTACTTGTATTTATCGGGATTTTCCGTTGATTCGAAAACCGGTAATCGATTGATAACACACGACAAGCCAAAACAAATATTATTCGCTTCTTTATCTCTACATCAAAACAAAAAACAGAAACCAATAAGAAAGTTATTAGGAGAGTTGTCTAGACTGATTTTTATATTGCCAATTTCCTGTTTTTATGTTAAAATCTCTTACATGCTGAACGTTTTACAATGCAAATGAGCTGCATGGTAAAATTAGTTCCACAGATTCATGTAGAATACACAGAAGAACCATAACCTGCGGTTCAGAAAAGTTAAGTTGAGAAATTGTGAGGACTTTCGTAATTAATATATATATAAACAGTATATAGGTTGTTGCTATATAGCTTCAATTAATCACACAATAGAATCTAATTAAAGAAACGTGTCAAGTTATATTAAGACTCAAATGTTGTTTAGTAGCATCTTCTCGAAATATTTTCGTCAATTTCTACCCTTAGACAGATCGATAAACTCATCAATTGAATAAGTTTTGTCTGATATTTATTGGTATCGTAAATTAATTGAAAACCTTCTGAGTTATTGCATCCCGTCGCGTTGTCATCTAGTTTACGTTGCTTGTCTCCATCTCCGTCACGACAAATGGGTGTGTCCGTGTTTTGTATTTTCCTGGAACTTTCGACCTAATAATATAGATTTGTTTTTTTCCGACTGATATTTCGTATGTCTGTCACCCTTGTACTTGATGTTTTTTTGACTGATAAGCTTAGAGGCTTGTGCGGTATACCTTGCAAAAAAACTTTATAGGGTATGCAGTTTTCTTTGCAAGTTTCGGGCGCACCTTATCAAAGGTGTTGTTCCATTGTGCACATATTTATTTGTTCTTGAGTGTTGTAAATATTATTTGCCGAAAGGATTTCTTATCTTTTTATTAGGATTATTAAATGAAATGTCTTTCTAATATATGTTCCTTTATAAGGGCACTTTAAATGAAAGTACAGAGTATCATGGAGTCAAGCACTCTCAACAGTGTAAGCCGCTTCTAGTTGTTTGCAAACAAACTTTGCTTCGAAGACAGTCTCCTTAGGAACAGGCAGCACTCTGGGAATGCCTACGTAGGCTGGAGAAGAGCTAACCTACGTATGCTATGACGATTGAGTGCAATCTGTAAAATTTCCATAGATAAATTGCTGCAGGCGTGCTGAATAATGTGTGTGTGTTGTGTTGCTGTAAACATTAGATCCGCTACGACGCAGTAGACAGAGTAGACGGCGCGACAGCGTCGGTCATACGCCCGTCATGTGGCTATCAACAAAGCGACACACTCTCTACGCCCGCTCGCCGGTGGGTGCCCTTGATTATTATGTGCGAAATCGGTGTGAACCGGTTCCGGTCATGCGAAAAGTCCAAAGAAAACAACGAAGGAACGTAACCTGAACATGGCCAGACTGTCTGGCTTGGTGTGAATGAAGAGACAGGGATAAGAGATGTCATAAATTCGATTTTGTTTTTCTTGCTCATTTTCCCCAAATTACATGCTTAGAAATGCGCGTGTGTGTGAGTGTGCGTGTGCATGGCGTCCGTTAATTGACCAAACGAGCGAGTGAGAGAGGGAGGGCAGTGGGTTGGGAATTTGCCACTATAACTTGGAGGCCAATTGCGCTCAAGCGTAAAGAAGAGAGGAGAGAGGAGCAGGCGACGTGAGAGGGAGAGAGCCACGCGCCAGCTGTTTTGATAATAGCCGAGCCGAACTAACAAACGAACTTTGAGACGCGACTCACGAGTCGCGATTCGTGTTTCGTGAGAGTTAACGACGACATCGAGAGCAATGACGACGATCGCTTTGGCTCTGGCTCTCAGTCTTGTGGCAGCTGGCTCACGCGTAGGTTGTGTGCGCGTTAAATATCATATTCGATGTGCTTTCTGTGTTGAGTTATTATATAATAATCGCACCGAAGCGACTAACACACTCTCTCAGTTCTTTCGTTTTCAACTATCAACGCGATTTTAAACCATTCGACGCGTTTTGTTAGGCGAATCAAGCAAAGTTCTGTGAATACTGTTGTCATACTCAATAAATACCCTATAACGGTTACTCGTTACCAAACTATAAGTGAAAGTTTGCGATCTGCAACAAATAGTGAAAGCTCTCCAGGCCACATTGCAATATATTGCTTGTGGGGAAATAAATAACTGAAATACCTGAAGTAACTGAAATAACTGTGAGCCAACTTCCGAAATGTTGCGAAACGGCACATACCAATACAATCTGCCAGTCGATTACCATAATATCCAACAAATGGCAGTCGCTGGCGACATGATGGAGGATTTCGTGGTCATATTCCGTGACATGATGGGACGGGTAGGTGCTCTTCATTACTCTTGATTACTTTACAACTATATAAAGAGTCGTCTAGGAATGTGACCATTTTATTATTGCTATTGATTCAGTAATCAGCGGAGGAACGATAAGCGACTGTTTGTGGAGTGTGTGTAAATCCCGTCGTGTGTTTTCCCATTTAGAGCTTTGCATTCCAGTTCCAATGCATTTCCATTGAATTGATGCGGATGTTGACTCATACTGCCGTCCATCCGCCAATTGTATTGATAATTTATCTTATCAACTTGACTAAGAATACACCAGAAAATGCTCGAGCTGCCACACGGCCTGTCTGCCTGCCACACAGCTGTCGAGGTGAACTGCAGCTGCTGCTGCTGTTGCAATTGTCCCTTGTCTGCTGTACGTGTTGTGGCGTCTACACGCCTCGCTTTGGCTTCGCTTCGCTCTGGGTTACGTAGCGTATCGCGGCACGGCGCGCATGGCAACAGCGTGAAAGATTGAAAGACGGCGTCGAGCAAAGTGCTGCTGATATGAATGTTGTGTGTGTTTGTGTGGAACCGGTCGATCCCCCATGCGCCATGCGGTTCCCCGCACTCCACCACACCTCCTCGGCTTCGTCTTCGTCTGCGTCGATCGTCGTCAAATCGTGTCGACGACATACTTGTACACACACCCGAACACACTACACTACTTCTACTCAAGAGACGTGCGCGGGAGAGGGAGAGAGCGAGTAAGTCGTCCCTCGTCTCTCGTCAAGTTGGCGCCCCTGTGGGGTTTCTGTGGGGATTTTACTGTCTGTTGCTATGTGAGAAGGCGACGTCATTATGCTTTTGCTCTTGGCCAACTTACTGGCCATGTATGGACACTGAGTCATATGTGTGGCAGAGTGGGCTACTCCAAGGGGGGTGTAGGGGACGTGATTAGGCATGACGACAATGCGCAAACAGTTCGTAAACTTGTTGATCTTTTGCTTACATTTTTATATTTACTCCTCTCTTGTTTACTTGGATGAATTGCTGACGTTGACGCCTTGTCTGTGGCTTTGCGTCATAGCTGAATTACCCGCGGATCACATTCCATAAAACACTTGTGATTGAACAGTGGGACAAAGCTAGGCGGGCATGCCATCAATTTATCCGGTTTTGGCTCACCCTTTGATGGCCCCAAGGTGTCTTGGCCTAGTTTGCCTTCATCGTAGCTTGCATTAGTTAAAAAATACTTTAAGCTGACCTCGGCTTGGGGTTTTCAAAGCGCGTCTGATTACAACGCATTGTTCCGCACAGTGGAGCGAGGGGAGGAGGGACAGCTATTTGTATACGTATGTGTGTGCACAAACCAATTTCCTATATGTATTTGCTCGCCGAACGAGCCTTCTACATTTATCGCTGCGCGATAAAAATGCGGAGGATGGCTAAAAATAAACCAATTCATAGAAATGTTTTCACTGTCATGTGCTCCTCCATTAAGACACTATATACAATAATATTAGGGGGTTAAGAATTCGCTTATAGATCAGAAACTTGGCAAGTGGAAAATCTTCTTCAGGCTTGATCATTAAAATTGCAATGAATATATGAATTCTCACACAATTTACAATTTACCACATGATGCCCATTGCTGCTGTGTTTGTTAATCAGTTAATCAAACAAAAACATGTACTAGATTTATTTGAATATTAAAGAGCCCAAACTACAATATATATGCAAATAAACAAATAAATAAAGAAGTCACATATGTATGATTAACATGAATAATAAATAACAATTGTGCAGAGCTCACATCCCGCCTGTCACTCAACTCTGTTCGCCCCGCACATCTATTATAATATTTGAATATGAAATTCAACAAATACATTTGCATACATCATACATATTGCATTGCATATTTACCTAAATCAACATTATAATAGAAAAGAAGAAGAAGCACTTTAAGTGCCTTGTTTGTCGCTGCTTTTTAATTTAACTTAAGATCGGAGCTGATCTTAATGATATTTCAGAGGCAAATGAACCCGAAAACAAAAATTAAATTTAATATTTGTTTCACCTTGAGAGCAGCAATTGAGCAGGCATTGTTCATATTTGAGTTGCAATTATAGCAGTGTATTCTTTTTATAGAGCTAGCAACGGATTTGAGGATCAATGTCCCGTGCCGGGTAAAGTTTCCTGAGGCAGCTTTCGCAAATCACAAGACTCGCTTGCATAGCTAACTGTTTTTATCGCCTTCAGACAGCTTTTTCTGCTGACATTTCACTTGGCTTATCAGCTTTGCTTGTTATCACCGAAAAAACACTTGCGAATCTCTTGGAAAACATACAGTCACGCCTCATACAATGCCAATACTCGTATATAGTCTTAATATTCCAAAATACACTGCAATTTGGCTTTGTTAGCATTTTCACAGAGAAATTGCCAAGTTATGCAATGGGAAGAGAGGGGGCACGTCTGAGAAAATAGAAATCACGCAAATTAGTAATACCATTACATAGACACGAACACACACATGTATACCTTGTGATATAAGCTTTGAGGGGGGAGGTATAAAGGCGTGCAAAAGGGGGCAACGCGTGTAGAGAGTTTCTTATTTTAGAATAGTTGCATATTTATTCGTATTCAAAATCGGCTTCCGCATTGTGTGTGTGTTCTTGCTTCTCTCTCTCTGTGCCAAGAGGCTTAATTCGATTACCTCTGTAGTGTGTTGCAATAGCTTGTTGTTGCATCTCTCTGCGTCTCTCAATTTGGCAAACTGGACTAATGTAATACTTACAGACTGGCGTACAAGGATGGCTGACGTCGGTGTCGATGATCTTGAACCATGTTGCAGATAATAAGAAGGAACCGGTCTGAATTCCCAATTCCAAACAACAGATATTCTTTGATTTCTTATCGTTTGTAGTTTGTAGCCAAATTCATAATCATCATGATGTTCTCTCTCATGTGTTCCGAATAGATGATACTCTTTACTAGTAGTTGATAGTAGTCCCTAAGTGCACTGCATTGATCGATGATTGCTAATTTCTTGTGTTTTGGATCCATTACAGTACCTCGACATTGGCGAGGATATGAATGTACCTGATGACTTTACGCAAAAGGAAATGCAGACAGGCCTCTGGTGGCGACACCTGGTCGCTGGTGGCATTGCTGGTGCAGTCTCCCGCACATGCACAGCTCCCCTGGACAGAGTCAAGGTGTTTCTACAGGTGAGTTCACTTTGAAGCAATGGATTTAGACTCCTTATTTGACTTGTATTATTCTGTGCAGGTGCAAACAACACGCATGGGAATCTCAGAGTGTATGCACATATTGCTAAAAGAAGGCGGCTCGCGCAGCATGTGGCGGGGGAATGGCATTAATGTCTTGAAGATTGCCCCGGAAACTGCACTTAAATTCGCCGCCTATGAGCAAATGAAGCGTTTGATACGCGGCAACGACTCCACACGCCAGATGACCATCGGGGAGAGGTTCTATGCGGGTGCTGCGGCTGGTGGCATCTCACAAACAATCATTTATCCCATGGAAGTATTAAAGACACGGCTAGCGCTACGCAAGACAGGCCAGTACGCTGGCATTGCCGATGCAGCGGCCAAGATTTTAAAGAACGAGGGTGCACGCAGCTTCTATCGTGGCTATGTGCCCAATATTCTGGGCATACTTCCTTATGCCGGCATCGATCTGGCAGTCTACGAGACGCTCAAGCGACGCTACATCGCCAGTCATGACAACAACGAACAACCCAGTTTCCTTGTCCTGCTCGCCTGCGGCAGCACATCAAGTGCTCTGGGACAGCTGTGCTCCTATCCGCTGGCTCTGGTGCGCACACGGCTACAGGCACAAGGTAAGTTATCACCTGCTGCTTATACTCTCTCTCCACCTTTTGCTAATTGAGCTTGATTTCTTTCTTCCTGATAGCCGCTGAAACAATTGCCTCCCAGACGCGCAAAACGCAAATTCCATTGAAGAGCAGCGATGCGCATTGCGGGCAGGAGACAATGACGGGACTGTTCCGCAAGATTGTGCGGCAGGAGGGACTCACTGGACTCTATCGCGGCATTACGCCCAATTTCCTGAAGGTGCTGCCTGCCGTCTCCATTAGCTACGTTGTCTACGAATACTCGAGTCGAGCGCTTGGAATCAAAATGTCGTGATTTGTTTACCCTTTGCCCTCCGGCCGTCTGCAGTGCGGATGGAACTGTCCTGTTGGGGTGTGCGTGTTGGGCTTGGGTGTCATGGATGCGCCGCCAATTTGTATAGTAGTTGTAGTAGATAGTTATCCGACATTCTATCTCTGCTGGAACTAGCTGACACAGGAATATGAAGAGAGAGAGAGCAATGTCGAAATGGAGTTGGAGAAGGTCTTCTCTTCCTGATCTAATCTAATCTAGTTAGCCAACTGCTTTCTCTAGGTGTAGAACAAGTCTCTTCCATGCTCTTGGTGTATATTTCATTATAATTTTTAGCTAAATTAGTTTCGATTACTTTCTAAAAATACAAAATAAGTGATACTATGGCTAATTTATTTATAAATATGGAAAATGTTATAAGTAGGCATACGAAGTGTGGAGCGAAGCGGAGTGGTGGTGGAGTGTGTGTTAAATTACCACTCCCCCACCCACTACAATCGCAGTAGGCTCAAGCCGTTGTAACTTTAAGTGCTAATTTATTTCCAAAAAAAACACATGTATAGGCTACATCAGAGAGTGGGGCGTTGTAGAACGTTTAGACTAGTAATGTATGTGGTCGCAGTGCTATAGAATACCAAAAATAATAATGAAAACACACAAAAACAGACACAGAAACTACTCGAACAGTTGAATGGTCAAGCTTGCACTGTAAGCATTTGTTCTCCAATGAAATTCTGTAAACATTATTGAACCGTCTAGACGACTATAATAAGCTAAAAGTGTAATAGATGGTAGAAGTGTGACAATTTGTGAAATTTCCGGGGAGAACCAAACGAATAAATACTTAGGAGCGTTTTAAGCTTGTACACAAAAGACATAAACTACTCGTATTTGTTTAGCGTTAACTTACAGAAATAACAAGTAACACTTAATGTTTCAAATGTGATGATAATAGTTTATAATATACATACATACATACCAACACACAAACACACACACTCATACATAATACCAATACCGACCTAAACAGTCGCAGAAGATCATGTTCGACGGCGCGGCTGACTTTTGTAGCATTTTATTTGTTAAGTTTAGTGACATTTCTCTTAGATTGTATTTTGCCACGCGAAGCCAGCGAGATTAATTGTGACTAAAGCTAACAAACAAAATTATAATATTTATTTTTTTATATACATACAATATCAATCAATCCACCACACACAAACAAATTGTAGTTTAATTTCTCTCATCTGAACTTCGAAGTAGAAATTCGTATGTCTTATAATTTTTTACTTTATATTTAATTAGCCAATTGTGAATTCTCTTATATTTTTATACACATATGATTACGCATTTTTGTAAAATGTATTCTGAAAGAAGCAGAACCTGAACATTTTCTCATCTATTTAACTTACTCACTCATCAATGAAAAATCAAGACGAGATCATATGCATTATTTAAAACCAACAAATAAATTCAAACTTTAAACTACAACGGCTTTTTTGTTCAACTTTTGATCAATTAATTGGTGTTCTTACAGTATACTCTATAAAGCTTAATTCTAGTCATAGAATTCCGAAAGAAGTTCTCTATTCGAAAATGCTCAATTCGATTTATTTTCGATAGATAGCAAAAACTTCCCTATATGATAATAAAGATACGCCCACAAAATGTGTATAAGATTATATTTTCCCCAGTAGTAGTTGCAAACGTATAAATGAATGTTTAATCTAGTTATACGAATATATAAATCTATATGCCAGTCTATATATATATATACTATTTAAAAGATATTCCATTAAATTAACTTATTGAATTCAATAATGTTTCAAGGCGAGAAAGAGCAACATAAACTATTTAATATATACAGATATATAGCTGGCCGATCTACGATAGTTGTCGGCGCGTATACTATATATTTATATATTGTTATATTTTTGTACGTTTAGCTAATTTTTAAATAAATTATTTAATGTGATTTATATGCCCTACTCGAGTTAAACATATAAACGACATAATAAATGCAAAGCATACTCCAATGTGTACTTACTATCGTATCTATGATAATTGTTTTCCATTTCGAAATTATCTTCGATCCGGTGAACCGGGAAAATGAACTAGGATCACACTAGTTCACTGCAGAATCTGGCGTAATTATTTATAACGTGGCCATCCAAATGATCGCATCTATTTTTGGAGGCCCCGACAGCTGTTTGTAATATTCTCAGCAGAGGAGGAAAAACGAGAAAAGTGTACAAGATTTTCCACGGGAAATCATATTGCATTTTATATAATTAATATAAAGATATAGTCAGCGTATTGTAGATCATGGAGTACGATACGAACTACCAGCAGATATGCTCCACGCGTACCGTGCAGTCCGACAAGAAGGGATTCTTCAACGAGTTCTATCTGGATGTGAAAGATGCATGTGGTGAAAAGTGGCTGCAGAACTACTTCGGCAAACTGAAGTCGAATGCGGCTCGTGTATTGTCCATATTCAGTGATCGTGAGGTCTGTGATCCTGTACTGGGTGTACTGGAGCATGTGCAGCCTGTGTACAAGCTCAAGGATGTGCTGCTCTCGTCACAGCAGCGTGCCCAGGCCGATAAGCTGTATTTGATGAGCACCAATGCGGAGGTTGAAGAGGATTGCAAAGAGTTGCTGCAGCAGGCACTGAACCATGCCAATCTGGCTGTGATGCGGGCTCCTGGTCCCAAGGTGGACACGGCCATTGACAGTGGTCTCTCGCTAGCCATGGCCTATCGCACCAGAGCCATCATTCTCATCGCATTGGGCGAGGGAGAGACAGCGCTGAGTGATCTGAAGCTGGCCGCCAATTATGGACTCGAATCAAAGCAGAGCGTGGATTACTACTGCAAGATGGCCAAGGCATATGCGGGCAAGTGCTGAGTAACCTTTCCTTGCCGTGGCTCTTTCGACTCTAATGTTCTCCTTCTGCAGCAATGGGTGAGGGTGCTCGTGCAGAAATCTCTTTGAAGATTGCAGAGAAGATGCCTGGTGCTGACAGCGCTGTAATCGCTGCCAGCCGCAAGGAGATCTCCACGCTGAAACCAGCTAAACGTCAGCAGCCCAAGGAAGGCATCGTGCCGGAGTTGACGCACGGAGAGAATCCTGCTCTTAGTGGCGCTGCCAATGTGGTTAAGCTAGTGGACACCAAGGAGAAGGGCCGTTTTGTAGTGGCCAACGAGGGGTTGAAGACTGGCGACGTGGTGCTCTGCGAGAATCCCGTGGCAGCTTGTCTTTTGCCCAGTTTCTTTGGCACTAATTGCCATCATTGCTTCAAGCGGTGAGTTGTCCCACTGGCAGTATCGATTCGATTCATTTACTGTGCATCTTCTCTAGTCTACGCACTCCTGTGCCCTGTCTCAACTGTTCGGGCATTGCCTTCTGCTCGGCCCAGTGCATGGGAGAGGCCTGTGACAGTTATCATCGCTTCGAGTGTCAGTTTATGGACTTGTTCATCGGCTCCGGAATGTCTATTCTCTGCTTCATCGCCTTGCGCATTTTCACGCAGGCCGCCAGTGTGGAGGATGGCCTGACCACGGCCAATTTGTTGTTTGAGCACTTGGTTTCCCATCAAGACGAACGCAAGGCGGATGATTATTTGCAGCGTGCCGTGATGGCGGCTTTCCTCATGCGGGTGCTGCAGAAGGCACAGTACTTTGGACGCCGCAAGACCGAGGGTGTTAATCCCACGGCTGTGGAGCTACAGGTGGCCACAGCGCTGCTCGGACTGCTTCAGGTGTTGCAGTACAATGCCCATGAGATCTATCACACATTGGTCACAGACGAGCATTGCTACGAGGGCAGCAAGGTGATTTACTTGGGCGCTGGCCTGTATGGCACTGGCTCCTATTTCAATCACGAGTGTTGGCCCAGTGTGGCTGGTTACTATGTGGGCAAAAAGTTGGTGCTGACAGCCACAAAACCTCATCGTCCTAATGAGGTGGTGGCGGTTAACTATGGCCCACTCTTCACTAAGATGAATCTTAAGGAGCGACAGCGCAACCTGCGAGGTCGCTACGCCTTCAGCTGCAACTGCATGACCTGCCAGGAGAACTGGCCCCTGCTGCAGAAGATCGATAAGCAAGTTCGCTTCTGGTAAGTTGCATCAAAAAATCCAAGTTCTTTTAAATTCCAATTCTTCCTTCTCTTTAGGTGCACCTCAGCAAATTGTGTTTATCTGCTCAAATTTCCCAAGGATTTGGCCAAGGATGTGCGCTGTCCCCGCTGTCGCAAGAATATTTCATTGAAGGAGAGTGTCGCAAAGCTCATCAAAATTGAGGAATCTTACCGTGAGGCTGCTGAGGCCATGCAAGCCCAAAAGACGCAAGAGGCCATTGATCTCTTTAGGGAAGGAATTGATTTGTTCTTCCAAATTGCTGCACTCCCACACAAGGACACTCTTATTGCACAGCAATCACTGCTCAAATGTGTCGCCGATACGGGCACCACGTTCAGAAAGTAATGTCCATTGATTAAAGTTCATTTTTATTGTTTTTTACAAATATTTTAAAATTTATTAAAATCCAATTGGAGGCAGCGCGCGTATTGAACAACCAGTGTTGATTAAAGCCAACGTTTGTATTGGCTAACAATATCGATAGCAACACACAACCATGCGATGTGTGTCACAGGGTGTTTATCGTTTATACACGCTGATATCGAACATCTCTAGTTGAATCAGCTGTTCGCTTTGGTGTGCGGCATTTGGTTTTTGTTTAAGATATCTACAACGGGCGCAAAATGTTTAAAAAATTAAAACCTGGAGAAACTGAGGAGGATGTTCTTCGCATGGCAGCCGAATTTAATGCAGAACGTGAGAAGAATCCTAATTTTCAACCAGCAGCGACAGTTGTGCGCGTAGAGAAGCGTAAGTGTTGCCATATAAACACATTTCTGATTGTAGTAAATTATTATATCTTTTTTGAATTAAACAAAAGCTCCTACAAAGTCTTTATTTGCACAAAAACGAGAGAAAGCCAAGCTTCAAAATAAAGACAGTAAGTTGCCTCAACAGGTGCCGGATATAAAAGATGAAATCAACAGTGTTAAGGAAAGTATAGAGAATAATAAAGTATTGCTTGATGAAATACATGAGAACATATTGGGAGATGTTCGTGGTACGAAAGTAAATCACAATCTGATAAACAACGTGCTAGGAGAGCTTGTCGAAAGAAAGGAGGGCAAGCTGCGACCCGTAGTTGAAAGTGGAAGTCAGGTAAACATAACTATAATGGACTCCTAACTAAACAAACATGGTAACATTCTGATTTCTTAAAGAACAACTATTATAAGGGAAAGAGCATATTTGCTCGCCAAATCATGGGTCAGCACACCTTAAGCCCTAAACAAACTGAAAAGGATTCAGGAAACAAGGAAGCACAGACAATAAGTCCTGGTAAAAGTGCAATTGTTCAAGATCCCAAACTTACAAAAGAAATTCACGAGGAGAACATAAATAAATTGAATCAAATGAGTGTGGACGATATAATGGCAGAAAGGGAGAAGTTACTTAGCTCATTGGGTGAGTGGAATAAGAAGAGAGGAAGGGGAATTTAAAGAGTTTTCATTTACATTTAATTTACAGATCCTTCGCTTATTGAACTGCTAACCAAAAAGCGTCAAACACAGAAGAATACAACGCCCAGTGTAGCCCAAACTAGTTCCAAGCCGATCTTCAGCCAGACAAAGGTTGCTGAATCAGCATCGCCAGCAGCTTTGCCCAGCTCGAATCCGGCACACGATCTGCTGCAGCAAAGTGAGGAGAACAATTGGCTAAACTTTAATTTGATTGAGGAGCACAAGCTCGATTGGATGCGTGATATACCCGCAAAGATGGCTGAGCTGAAACCTGGTCAACACTTTAACGCACGGTTTGATTGGAAGGGTGTGCTCCTGCCGCACTCCCTCGAGGATCAACCACAGAATGTTGACGAACGTGACTTGTATTTGCATGGCGAGGAACCAGATAGGCCAGGTTATACTTTGCAGGAGCTCTTTCGCTTGGCCAGGTATGTTCGATATGATTCTCTATATATGTTTCCCTGAAGATTCTATAAACATTACCATCTCCACAGATCAACTGTGTTGCAGCAAAGGATTTCGGCATTTGGAGCGATCGCTGGGATCTTTAGCATATATAATCAGGGGTTCTACGATCAAGTACTTTCCTTGCCCATCTCTAAGATATTCTTTCTGCTGCGTTTTGGTCTGGATGATAATACACCCGCTCAGCTGGAGGTGGTCAGCAGAGCACTAGCTCGTCTTTTCTACAACGAAACGGATGAGGTTCTACTTGATCATATCTATGAGAACGCCTACTGCCATTGGCAACCGACCCTGCAAGTGTTGGTCGAGGGCGACGAATCTGGGGATCCAACTTCATTTGCATTCCTACAAAAGTATATGACATTGTTGCGCACAAATTCAAAGGCAATAAGCGCCGATGTTGATGAGGATCAGACAGAAGGCGACAGTCGTGCATCAATGGATGACTTTCAGCTGGCTGAAACAGATCTAATGGATTGTCTGCTGCGAACAAACATACTGCAGCGCATCAGGTAAGTCGGAGGAGACTTATTATGGCGTCTCTTCTAATGTCTTGCCTTCCACAGATTTATACTGGATTCTGTGCGTCCTGAAAACAGCACAGTGGAGTCTTGTCTGAAGATCCTGATACGCATTGCACGCACAAATTCTTCTACAGCGAAACAACTTGTGCAGCAGAGCACACTACTGAACGTGCTGCTCACCCACTTTATGCCCAAACTGAAACCAAGCAGTAAGATAAAGATTCTATATGTGTATCTGTATTTAGTTGTCCATCTTCCGCAGCTGCTGACAGCTCGCTGCAGTCTTCGATCTATGGAACCCCGCAATATCTGTGCCTGAAGCTGTGGCGTGTGCTGATCTGCCAGCACCTGGATGTAGCCAAGCAATTGGCCAATGAAACACTGATTGATAGATTAAAAGAGTTTCTATTTTATCGTGATAATATCAAGGTAAAAATATGCATATTAGTTTGCAAATATAATTTATTTTCAATTTTCAATTACAGGGTAAATTCATACGCGTTCAGATCGAGGCATTGCGTATACTACGATGTCTCTTGTTGCTGGGAATCGTTGATCGTGAGTTGTTCCGGTGAGCATTAACCTAGTAAATCATCCACAGCAGACTTTATAAAGGGACCATCCGTTTCGATGTAGCATGCTACAGATTGATATGCAGTGTCGCATCCATCGACTCCCTCTGCAGAAAGGGAATCAGTGTCACATAGTAAAGAGAGTAATCTCTGATCACAATACTCACTCTTCGTGCCACAAGCGTCGATCAGATTCTTTATCTTGGGATGTAGTTCCTCTGGCAACACTTCTAGCAAAGCTTCCATGTGCATAACGTGTTCACTGTCGATCTGCAAGGAGAAGAAAGATTACACTTTGTGAAGAATATAATTGATTGTAAAGTACGCACCAAGCCAAACATCTCGAACATGCAGTGCAGGAAGCATTTAAATGCTGGATCTTTGGGCAGGTTACCCTTGTGTGCTTCGGCCATCAAGGCTGCAAGAGAAACAGGATATCCTTTGGACTTAGTTAATGTATTTGAGATGTGCTTACCTTCCGATGCGCCAGTCTGGTTTACACAACGCACATGTACCTTCTTCACCTGCTTCTTCACCACATCGGGAAACTGCAACTGTATTTGAAATTAGAAGGATACTGCAACAGTTGGACAGACAAAACTCACAGCATCTCTTGGCTCTATGACGGCGCATATAACGAGTGCCGTCAGTGTAAAGACCAGAGACTTGTAGTACATTGTAATTAGCGATTATGTAGCACAGTGGGTAACTCCAACCGAATAGTTGTCGTACGAAATTGAAACTAAAGCCAGGCCAGAGCGTAACCAACTTTTATAGCTGATTTGTGAGGCGTTGTTAATCCCTATTATTTTGCTTTGCCATTTGTTCCCAGACAATTTTTGCCCGCTTTACGCCAAATGCTTGACTGGCACTATAATCATTGCGTATTCGAGGTGGGCGGTCCCGCACTTATTCGCCAGCACGCAGCTGCCCTTTTAGTCGCACTGGTAGCCAGTGGGGAGAGCGGCGTATGCGACATGGAGGCACAGAAACTGTTGCTGGAGCCGTTGCATAACTGTTGCTGCAACTGGATGCACAAGGCAACGCGAGGAGGAGATGGCGCGCTCAAGGATGTAAGTGATACGCATTCATATGTGTGATGTGATGTGATAATCGAGGTGAAGGAGGAGGAGGAGGCATGGGAAGTGCGACTTAAGTGCGTCTCTAATTGCATTTAATTGTCTTGCAGTACACGCAGATGACGCTGTTAAGTGCTTCGCTGTATGCTGTAGGCTGGTTCGCACGTCATGGTTATTTGGGCGCCGCATCCTTTCGCCAGTTCCTGCTGCGTTTGTTGCCTGATTTTGTGGCCTCAGCGGGGTTCATTGGATGCGTGCAACAGTTGACGTGAGTGCACTTGACAGGCTGTCAATTACAAACGGACGGCTTTAATTATACACACACTCAACTCACTTAACCTACACCCACACAGGTGGAGCTCTATAATTTTACGCAGCTTGAGTGATAGGCGCAATGTCCACGCCCCGTTGCCGAATGTTGGTGCTGTTTTGATGCACGATTATGGTCCGCAGCTGATTGTGAGCGATACGTATCCCGTGCAGTTGTTAAGTAACGTCTGGTCATTTCTCGAGACTCCACTGGAGGATGGCAAGAAGGCGCTCTTCGATGTACTTATGCAACCTGCGGTGCTGGAGCCTCTTGGCGATTACCTAAAGCAGTTGAGTCTGCACCTCAATCGTTTTCTGGCCAGTAACTTCTTTACACGTTCCGAACTGAAGTTCGTCCATCAGCTGCTGAACACGGATGGCATTGAGACTTATCTGACTAACACGCAGCTGCTGCAGTTAGTCTATAACTATCTGTGCAGTCTAAGTTCTGCACAGGCCACACAGATGAAGGGCATCTTTGAGCGGTACCTTTTCAGTGGCAAGTACGTGCAGTTGGATGAGAAGTCGTTGCAGCTGTTGCAAGATACTTGCATGGAAATTGTTTACTCACATTTCATAGCGGTAAATGAACTAAATATTTATCATGTGGCATGCGGTCAATGTCTTTGTCTTTTGAATAGGACCGCAAAGATCCAACATTGTCGCTGTGCTACACTCAAGCGCCAGTTTTGCCGCCCGACTGGCCTTACTTTCAACTTCGACTCATACTCAACAACTATCTCCAGAATGTGCAGCAAATTCCAGCTGTAATATATTCGGGTATGCCACTGACACACGCACACACATAAACACACAAAACACAAAACTATTTGAGCGTATCTAAAGCCGCTTTGTTTTTCCACAGAGAATCAAGTGGTGCGCATGACGTTGACGTTTGTGCAGCAACTGGAGCAGCAGGGCCTGCAGATTGTCAGCCCACTCGAGAAGCTTATGTATCTGATGATCTCCTTTATGGGTCCGGACAGTCAATTCCTTGAGCCGGAACTGCACAAGCTACTGCACAGTCAACTGGTCGATTTCTATGCAAAGAATGCAACGTACAATTTCAATTTTGAGGCCACCTTTGAGGACAAGGCTAATTTCGAACCGCTTTATTACCTTTTTGTGAATCATTTCGAGGCTGCCAGCTATGGCGATGAGCTGTTCAGCTCATTGCTATTGCTCCCGCTGGCTCAAAAGTATGATAACAAGTGGCGACGTCGCATCTGGTCCGAGCATGTGCAGGCAATGCGTTTCCTTAACTGTAATGAAAGTCTGGTAGGTTTTGCATACGGCATTGCTGTTGATTGCTTTTCTAGAAGGTATCTTGTCTCGTATTACAGTTAATCGGTGGCATGGCAGCTTATCTGAAACCTCTGGAGCAGGAGCCATCACTGGTTCAACTCTACGGCGATGCCTTGCAGCGACAACTGGTTCGTCCTGGCAGCATTGCGTACCAAATTGCACGACATCATTTCAACAACTCCGAAGCAGTCATAAAATCTAAAACATTTTGAATGTGCTCGACTGTGATTAATCGTATAATTAATTCAAACTGCATATGTATAATTGATTCCTTCGGCTGGTCTGGGTGACGCGACGTGCTCGGATTGCGATTGCAGGCCAAGGGCAGAATAGATTACGTGAAAAACAATTAATACTCTGCGGCTTACATGTGTATTTTTTATATGCTCCCTGGGATTTTTATTCAATTACACGCTTGATTGGAATTAATGCACAGCATATCGAACATGTAGAAATGTAACAATCTTTTCTATATATGTATCTCGGGGAACACAGGCATGCTCAGCTAGATATGTCACTGCTAATTGCATGTGCTTTAACTGTTTCGAGCAGGTTGGCTGCCTGCTGCAGAGCGCAGCACTTCACTATCACCCTCAATTAATTAACATCACTTGACTTATTGACAAACGCCGCACACATGAGGCCCGACTTGGTCCGACAGTGTGTCGGCTCTGTCGGGCGCTGTCGTCTTTGCCTATGTCTGCTGATAAAGTATATATGTAATTATAATGAACGCAATTGAAAGGCCAGTGCTAATTAAATTATACGCCATACGTTTGTTTCGGCTTCAGTTGTGGTTCCTCTTTGAGTGTTTGTATATGTGTGTGTGCTTGTGTGTGTGTTTACACACACTCCTAACGACCGACAGTCAAATGTCAAGTCATAAGGTCTTTGTGTGTTGCATGTGGCGTATGAGTAATGTGGCCCGCACCGCTTTTGATGAGCATTCGTTGTGGCACTAACAAATTGTCGGCCTAAAACATATGTACTTGAAATCACAGAAGTCACATTATGCCACAGAGAGCCGACGCTACTCCTTGGTAAGCTCTTAGATCCGGGCATGTCCTTACAATTAATTACAGCATTCCTAGCCTCTCTTCCACCTCCTTGTCCGTCTCTCCTGAATTAACATTTGCGCAGCTCGACAGAGCCGAGTCTGACCCTATTCCAGTAGCATATTAAAATGTGTTTGATTTATATCTGATTGCGTATGCGTATTTGCATGATGTATGTATGTATGTATTGCGGGGGCTTGTTGCACTGAAAACAACCTCAGGAGTTTTTTGAAATTATATTATATTATCTAAATTTATTAAGGCACGCAGGGTTGCTCCCCTTAAGTCTGCTCGCAGTTGTTTGAGTTTGTACTCAGACTCAATACTCTGCGTACTTATGCTATATGCATGATAGATGTGTGCGAGTGCGTATGGTACGCATTGGGTTGCCACGTGGTGGGGTATTGCCCGGGGGGAGTGGAAGGGTCTGGAGGGGTGACACCACGTGCACCAGTTGTGTCTTATGCCCGGCAATTTGAGTTTCTTTTGTACTTTTCTTGCCCAGCAACATTACACGCATTCATATATAGTATGTACATGTCTATGCGTGTCTGTGCATGTATGTGCAAATCATTTTGAGTTTGATTTATTACCAATTTGCTGAGGTTTTGTTTTAAACGAATATTCAGGTATGGCCCTTGTCGCTAGGCCAACAAATTTTCCCTGGCGCCAGCAATGCGTATAATATTTTTATGATCATATTTTCTATATACTCGTATCAGAATGGGAAATCTTAGCAAATTCCAATTTTTCAAATACTAGAAATACTTTAAATTGCATTATGCAAAGTCATTTGTTACGTTCTCTTAGGTAAGTTTTAATGTTCGAATTGTTTTGATCAATTTTAAGAATATACTATAATGGTATATCTATATGAATATTATCAAGAGGTTTACTTTATGCAAATATATTCATGCATTGCATTTGTATTTCCTATTTATTTGTTGTGATGTTCCTAAAAAAACCTTATCAATATAAGGAAGACACTCGTATTTATATTATACCATATATAGTAATTATTTATTGTCTAAAAATATCCAGCCCAATTCAGGCAACAACATCTCTATCTAGGCAATGATTATTATAAACAAAAGTCATGTGTGCGAGGTAGTATGGGAATGGGAATGGGGTTCTGAGGTGCGCAACACCTGGCTAACAAATATTTACATTCTCTCTGCGTGCACTTCTCTTCCACCCCTAGAATGTAATATTATATTACACACTGCAGGCACAGTACAGTCAAGTTTAATGAACACATTAAAGAGTAAAGTAAATAATAATTAATTATGCATTGATAATCATAATTAATGCAATTAATTTGGCTTTGATTATCATAAACTAATTATGAATGACACGCTTTAAATCGTTTATACATTCAGTAGCTCATACTATAAAGGCGCTTAAAGCGCATAGCGCTTGCTATACCTTATATGTAATTAAGGTATTGTACTCACTTATAGGCTAAAAAAAAGAAATAAAATACAAAAATACACAAAATTACCTCATACCTCAACTGCACTTTTATTAGGTCATTGGTGCACACGGAAGAGAAACCAACAGGATTTCTCTGCCAAAAGCAGGCCCGTAATTAGGTGTGTGCAGGCTGTGCGGTGCACATGGTCCCCTGGCTGTCAGGGACCTCCTGTTTTAATAAAAAACAAGGGCCTGCGCGACCGTACCAACGGCCTTGTCTAAAAAGGTATGAAAACTAACCCCTATCTAAGTATAGAAATTAAGAGGCCGCGCGACCCGGCAAGACAGCTGGCGTCGCACACAAGTCCAAACATGCTTCGTCTGCTCAACCCTCCATTAGGTCTCTTTCTCTTTCTCTCTCACACAGTGCAGTATTTAAAGTTCCACTCATAACTCCATGTACGTTGAGTGAAATTCTTGCACTGCACGTTCTAGCAATTTGTCATCGATCACGTCACACACAGCTTTGGACGAGGTACCTCTGAGTAAGCGAAGCCGTTATAATGGTTTGGCTTCGGGTGCCGTTCGTCTTCGTCGACGTCGTCGTCGTCGTCGTTGTGGTCGTCAGCTGCTCTGCTCGGTCGCTGGGTTTTAGTATTTTTCTGCTGATCGCGCGAACTGTGCGCTTCAGTTGCTCTTTGGCTCTCTGCACGTGCGGTACCTTTGCTGGCTTCGTATGGGCCTCGCTCCCTCGACATTGCCTTCGCCTTCGTCTTTGCCAGCGCGTCAATATCTGGGAATATATCGGCGAATGTTGAAGTTCATTTAAATATTCTCAAGTGGCCAGAAGATAATACAAATACCATACACAGTTTATTTTCGTTGCTGCATAAAAAATACAATAGCTATTTACGTAGAACACACGCACGTGTGTGTATGTTCAAAAATAAAGAGTGCACAATATGCTCAAAGCACATGCTTATTTTTGAAACAAGCCAAGTGCTGTGCTATGAAGATTATCCAGTCAAGTTGACTATTAAAGAACACTTATAGACCTAAAGGGGACGAGCAGGAAGTGCAGTGAATGCAGAGAGCAAAACGCTTTAAATTTCCAGTCGTGTCTTTAAAGTTCTCAAAGAAGTTTGTGAAGTTTCCGCCTTCCCGGTCTCTCGTTTCAAAGATTCACGTGCCGAACACATACAAGTTTTACATACATATTAATGTGTGTATTTTTGTATGTTTATGTGCGTATTTTTCAGTATTTTTTCGGTCTTCTGCTACAGCTGATAAGCAGAGTGTGTTTCTATTGAATTGTGTGTTGCGTTCTCAAAGTTTTGTGTTTTGTTTCGTGGCGCAGATAAGAAGCTATTTACATATTGGTTTGTTTGACCTTGTCTGGGAGATATCGCTCCCAATATCAGCGTATTAAGTTAAAAGAGATTCAATATTGGAATATCCGTCCATGTAAAATACACACTCGTTTTAAATGGGAATTACGTGTAAACCATAAGCAATAAATTCTGGTAAGTCGAAGTGTCTGCATTATATTACATACATATAAAGCTTAAAAACCCGAGTTCCTTAGTGGCTTACCTTTGCCAGGAGTGTCGTATGGTTCTTTTTTAATTTATTTTTTCGTATTTTTTATGCTTTGCACACAACTTCCGTTGAAATATATTAAATGTTATTTACTTTGGAGTTGCTCGTTTTGAGTTTCCGCTTTGAAGCTCTGAAATTTTATTGTGCTCCTGCTTGAGGACTTTATATAAGTACAGTGGGGCGAATATTAAAAAATATGAGAACTTAGCATGAACTCGAGTTCTTCATGAATTTTGACAGACATAAGTCGAGATATTAAAGATACGGGGCACCCACTGTACTCTACATATGCAACTGACCCCGACCTCGCATTTCGTGTAGCTCAGCGTTATCAAGAATGTATTCAATGAGCCAAACTTGCTGAGTGCATCGTTTAAAACAAAGTCTGCAGTCAGAGATATATATCCACGTCTGTATACACTAGTTTATATTGCATTTGGGTACGTATTCCGCTCTGGCTAAAGTGTCTCTTAGTTAAAATGCACTTGAACTTGAAAGCTGTAATTGTTATCTTGTCCGAGCGGGTTTCCATCTAGTTACACTTACACACTTACACCCACGAGCGATGTATCCAGCATTTTGGTACTCTGTCTAGTTTTTCCTAGTCGGTAATTTATCATTGCTACAAGTGGCGGTGGGTTTCTGCCCCGGCTTTCGGGTCGGTTCAGAGTATTCGCTTGGCGGAGTGGATGGCAAACTTAAGTGTTTGTAATAGAATAACCCGAGCTTTAGGACGCAGTGCCGTTATGTATCTTGATATATATATATAGAGACATGTATATAGATGTACAATATGTATACATATGTATACATAGGTATCGCGCAAACATGGCATGTTTGTAGGTATGTGCACGTTGAGCACAATGTAGTCGGCGACAAGTCATCGCGTATCTGATTACACTTGCACATAAGCCAAGACGGTATCATATCTCTACAGTTTGCACTAATTTAGCCTAATTAATCGTTATGTCACGGCAGGGCCTAAGGTGGGAAAGTATGCCCAGGTATGCCTAGGTAGTCACTGTTATTCAGCAAGGCAATATCAGCTTTAATAAGCCTAAGTTCTTTATCATGATGCACTCTTGATAAACTTCTGCTATTCAGTCTGGTTTGCTTCCTAGAGATGCCAGATTAAATACCTATATCCAGCATAGCTATTCATATTCATCGAATCCAGTTTATGATTTGTACACCTGCCTAAGAGTAATATATTCCAAAAAGGTTCGGGTTTCCTCAACCACATCTGCCGCAAAACAAACTGGCATAGGGACCTAATCAACCCCCGAAGAGGCGCAAACAAACTCGCTGCTACCCTGAGAATGCAGTGCACGCCCCTCTGGGGTGTTGGGGGTTGCTTTATGATGTGCATATTTGCGTTATGAGATCGGAATGCCGGTTTCCCGTTTGTCACAATCAATATGTGCATTCCCCATAAAAATATGGACTAATAGCTTCTGACTGCAGGAGGATGGGGGATATGGAATGGGAGAATACGCTTCTCCTTTGTTGCGAACAAACAAGTGGCGCTTGCAGTGGACAAGTGCAAAGGCAAAAGCTTTTCACGTCGGCAACAGACAAATAAATAAAAGAGAAAATAACACTCGGTGACAGGCGAACGGGCAAACAAACGAGACGAGACAAGACAAGACAAGACAAGACATACTAAAGAAAAGAAAAAAAAAACAGTCCGAGGAATTCTCAATAGATGAGGACAATAGAAAACCGGAGAATGAAACTATTAAATCATTGACCTTGCGAACCTTGACAAAGTGAAATGAGGCGACAAGATATGGCACGACTGCAAACAGACTGCACAAGTCGATTAGTTGGTTTGCCGAATGGCAATGCAAATGGACTGAGGATGGAACTGGGACTGGGACTCAGACTGACACTGGGTCTGGGAGTACTATAGTTAGTCGGAGACTGGGTACGGCACAACGGAAATGTTCAGAATGCGACTTGCGAAATTATGCAAAGCCAAAGCAAAGCAACGAAAATAGCAATCGTCGTCGTCGTTGTAGCTCACTGAAACGCGGACAATTTTCACCTTTTGCCACATTTTCCGCTTTTAATCAAGATTTATGGCAATTGACGGAATGACAGACCGCAGAAGGCGTAGGCGGAGCCAGCATAGTAGCACGGGCTAAGGCAGTGCCATAGAAAGAGTGAAGGGGGGGGGGAGGGATAGGTGGCTCAGTTTTTGCATACGCTGGCGCGTTTTGCTAATCAAAGCGTTGTTCGTCTTGTCAGATCCATAAACGCAATCTTGCGGTAGCAGCTATTAATTGAATCCGCCTTTAATTAAAACACGCGTAACCCTTGAACCCATAACCCTTAACCCGATGCCGTGACCCGTGCCAAAGCGATTGTCGGTCGAGCTTGAAAGATTACAATTTGCCAACGCTTTGATGTGTGCCCTGCGATTGTTCGAGGGTCGAGGAGAATCTTTAAAAAATTTAAATCCAAAATGGTAAAAAAATGAATTTAATAATCCAGAGAAAAGCTTTAGTGTAGGCACGGTCAAACTGAATTTATTTATTCATTTATAATGAGTTATTATTCAGCGCAGCCAACATATAATAGAGAAAGAATATTTAATAAACATAACATATATAGTATTTGCTATTGGCTTATGCTGAAAACCTTTTGAAAAGGCAGCTGAAACTTTTATTAGATTACTATTTGCATATTTCATGTGCATAGATCAATAAACTTATTAGATTTATTACTTCAAATAAATAATTAACGAGCTATTTCAGTTATTTAAGCACTCAATAAATAGTACAAAACATCGAGTGTTAACGACAAAAAGTCAACTAAAAAGTCAAGTTGAAAGTTTCTTTATTTTACAATGGGCCATAAAAAGTGTTTATAGACAGAGCTGCACACCCAGATGTCTATGGCTGGGCGCTTTATACATTTAATCTGTGCACTGACCCGTGAAATTATGTAAAGCATTTGCATTTCGACATGATATGGTAGTCATAATACCCGCCTATAATTACCAGGAAGCCCCAGAAAGGTCTGCATGCTGAGCTTAATTTAGACAATAGTAGCAAATCCCTGAGGGGATTTCCCTTTCCCTTCGACTAGGCTCAACTAGTTGATTCTGTAATATACATTTTCATGCTAATTCCCATTTCGATAGAGCAGTTTTTTCCTGAATTGTTTATCGAGCTTAAGCCGCTTTTGCAGCATTCTCGACTTTGTTAATTAGCTGAACGAAAGAGGCTTTGATTTTGGCTAAATTTATTTAATAAGTTTCTCATATTCGAATTAACATAAATTGGCAGCGCGTGCGAATGCCCCTAACTTGTTGTTGTTCGTTTTGTTGGTGTTGTGCTGGGTTTGTTCTTTTCTGAAGGGTCTGGGAGCATGTTTAGAATAAAGTTATGAAAGCGAATTCTTTGCGCTCTCTTTGCGTGCTTTAATGCGGTTTCCGCTTCATGCTAAGTACAATTCTGAAACTTTGTGTCTGATTCCAGTGTGTGGATGTATACGCGTGTGTGCGTATGTGTGTGTGTGTGGTCTTTAGCAAGTAATCAACATGTAATGCTTAATTATAATTAAGTAATTAATACGCTATGCGAATAGTACAGTTTATTATGGGTTGCGCTGCTGTCTCTTAAAGGAGTGCATAACACATTTATTTATTTATATCAGCAAAATGTAAAGCAGTCAATATTTAAATAAATAAAAGTAATTAGAGTTTAATAAGATTTTCATTTATTTGTTTAAAGTCAACAAAGGTTAGTCGACTCAAAAATAAATATAAATACATATAAAAATACAAATAAAACGAAATTCAAGTTTCAATAATATAAAAATTAAATATTAAAAATAAACTGAATATTACAAACTTAAAATATAATATTTATAAATAATTTGTAAGTAATTGTAAGTTGTATTTAATTTGATTGCAATGAAATTGACTTCGTTGTTCTGTTAAAACATTGAATGCAAATATAATAATAAATTTCTGGAATTAAGAAAGCAATAAATGAGTCCGAAATAATATAAGTTTTCTTTGGAAAACGATATTAAAATATGTCAAAAAATATTGCCTTTAACTGACTGTTGTTGGGTATTTACAATCAGTTGACCCAGTTGAATGATATCACATGACATTGGCTGCTTGCATTCCTGTATTGAACATGGAAAAATGCACCCTACGTGAAGCTGAGAATATTCGCAATTAACATTTAAAAATGCAGCAATATGCAAATGCACCCACACACACACCCACACACACTCATATATACAGACACGCACCAATGAGCGCGAAGCTTCTGTTAAATAGTCGTAGTGAGTGTGGAATTGCCGTTTAAGCTTGCAGCACATGATCGACTTTACTATTGAGTTGCTCATTTAAAAGGTCGTTATTTGATTGCCATAAGGCTGCACTGCTGAAAGCCCATTGGGAATTTTGTCAATCGGCACGAAAAATTGAAATGTTCGAATGTTTATTGCTGCGCCAGTGTGGCGTATACGTAATGTACCTTACATTACTTTGTTTCCCGCTCTCATTAGAAATGGATTTTAGTTGCTTGCACCGGTGGAAACTCTTTGTTATATGCAGCTCAATCACCACTTCTCGTTTATGGCACTGAATACGGGTTTTGGCAGCAACTTTATTTATTGCAAAGCTTAGAAGAAAGTGACCATAAAAGTCGAGAATCGTCCGAGATGGCATTGAGATTTCGTCAAAACAATTTTCCTTATGCTCGTAATACATTTTTATTGAGCTTTTAATGCCGTAGGCAGCATTGTTTTGCCCTTGGCAGGCAGTCGCAGTGTAGCCGTGATATGTGCACTTGTATTTGTTCTTGTAGGTTTTTGCACTTAATTTATGTTGCCGCAAATGAAGCAAATAAAAGCTGCAGTCACAACATACATTCCCACACACACACACGCACACTCCCACGCACAGCGGAGTCTTCTGTTTGGGGACAGCCGTCTCCGGGTACTTACAGAATGGCATTCCATTTCGGAGTCGTAAATTTATGCTGCCACAAATTTACGACTTTAAATCATAAAAAAAACATCGCTTATTGGAATTTCGTCTTCGGCTTCGGCTCGGGCTTTCCCCAGTAGAAGCATCCATTCCTTACCTCAGCCATGGCCAAGCTGGGCCGTTTGCCAGCTTCCTGTTGGCAACATAAAAGCAACTCGCGAAATAATATTTATGGCACTTTTCAATGCAAATTTACAACAACCAAATAATATAAAATACTGGCAAGTGAAAGAGGAAAGAACTTGAACTCTTGAACCAGCCAGGAAATGCTGCAGAAGAGCTTAAACTAATGCTACACTTTGCCTACATAAAGTCAGCCCATTTTATAGTACTCTATGTATGCTGTAGTCTATAACTTTATAGCAAAAGTTTTTATTGTTTCCGTTGTGTTACAGCATTTTGTATAAAACATGCAAATTAATTTAAAACTTTAAAGTTTGCTGCTTAAGCTTTAATGCTGTTGCTGCTGCTGCTGTTACTGCTCACATCAAGGCCCGTTCGGTTCTTACCTGTTTTTATGATTCACTTGACGTGTTTTTTTGCTCGCATTTATTCAAGCATGCAAACATATTGCTGAAATAACATAACTATAAAAGTTTTATAGTTTTTGATCAAATGGAATAGGAAAGTATTCCAGCTGCCGTTTCAAAACGAATTGATATATTAAAGCGAGTAAGGAGTTTACTCAATGGGCAGTTAGATATCAGCATAAGGCATTGTCTGCAGATAACGCAGTACTAGCGGATAGCCAGAGATGAAGGCTATGGGAAAAAAAAATGAAAAAATGAAAGAGGATCGGCTCTTTCATTTTTTTTATCCCAGAGTCAAATTTAAATTCAATTCAATTAATTTCTTTTTCTTTCTGTTCTCACAGTTAAGATTTTACTTTTAATTTAAAATTATTTAATTATAACTATTAATTGTTTTTTTATTACTTTTAAACAGTCCGCTGACCTTAGTCCGACTATAAAAGGCTCTTAGTAACTGTAGGATCTAGTCGAAACTAGTGTTAGAACCTAACCTAAGGTTAACAAGAATAACACTCTCATATAAGGGGAATAAGAGGAAGCTACGAGTATACTCATAATGGAGCTCCATGCTCAGTAAGGCTACAATAGATCTTATAGGTCGCAGTACAGATCCCCTTTTCAATAATAACAATTGTCTACAGCTGTTTCCTTAAAAGAGTATTTCATAGTTGAACACTCCGTTTATCTCTGGAACTTTACGTGGGCAGTAATTAATATTCTTTGGTTTCGTTTTAATTGAAGGGGACTGAGGGCTGCTTTATGTGCATAAATATAAATCAACTGGCTGCTTCCGTTCTCATGCTCCTTAATTGTGCACAATAATTTGATCCTTGAGTGCAAATTGTAAAATTCGCAGTATTATGACCTCGCACAAAAAGGTTTTAATACTCGAATAAATAAGGATTTCGCTGGACAATCGGACTATTTAATGTTAAACCGCTTGCTTTAATGGATGTTGTTGTCCGTCTGTCTGGTAATGCTCTACGGATCAGAGCACGCTTGACTTGTTTAACTTTTGTTGTCTTCTGTCTGTCTCTCTGGGTCTGTGTGTGTGTTCTTGACACTTTTTTTTTGCCGTGCTGCTGCTGCTTCATCTCCTACTCCTCCTGGGAATCGGCTTGTTAATCAGCTTTGATGCGCGTGTGTCTATTCCTGCACGAGTGTGCGTGTGTGTGTGTTTGTGCGTGTGCTGACCGCCTTCTGTCATGTATTGTTGATGGACATTGGGAGCTGGCCAGGCTTCAGCTTAGTGCACAACATGTTGTCTCTCTCTCTGGGCGTGGGCGTGGGCGGGGCAAAAGTTTTGCTTTGTTTTTGCGCGTGCCGCTTTAATGATTACACTTCGGACATGTTTCATCCTGTCGTCGTGTGTAAAAACGATTGATATCAATATTAGGGCATAAACTTTGGCCATCAGCAATGTGTCACTTGACTTGTCTCGCCCTGCCCGGGCAGCACGTCCCCAGCACTGTGTGTGTGCTCGTTCCAACTGCCATTTCTGATGATGTTTTGTCATTAAGACGCGCTGCATCAGCAGCGGCAGCGTTAACTTTAGCGCCGCCATATTTTATTGTTGGTCTTTGATGTAATTGAGGTCATGTCATAAAAGTCACAATACGCGTTTTTGTAGGTGACCAGGGATGCATGAAGTATGTACTTGAGAAAGGGTTTCCATCTACGGCTATTATGACTGGGGCTATTCTAATTTCTTTGCTCAGCTCAACTCTTTACGAGTTACAAAGTTAAATTTATCTTATGCTCAATCGCAGGGCGAACATTTAATTTGGCCATAAGAGGAGGCGGTGTCGAACCAGCCTTTATATAGGGGGGCGGGGTGGTGGCTCAATTGTGGCTCAAAGACCTCACCGAAGTAGTAAAAATCTTATTTTATTGTGGCAATTGAAATGCGAATGGGCGTTGAATTGGGCAATGAAAAGAAAGCGAAGCGGCGTTTAAGTACGACGCGTATACGCCGCATAGGCATAGTCAAATCGCTGAAGGAACGAGCAGTTCCGGAACGGGCACAACAACAAGGGGAACAACGACTAGAGCAGTCGCTAGAGCAACAAGGCAAAACGCGACGTCAAGAGCAATTGGCCCATTGTAGGGCCATTAAAGTGGCTCCGTGTCCCACTTTGCCACGAGGGCCGCAGCCGTCTTCGTGACTCGGACAATGGCAACAATTATTCAGATAAGTTTTTTACAACTTTTCCTGCTCGTTGTTTATGTCATGCCTTTTAGCAGCTGTCAAGCGATTCCATTGAGCCAGCGCAGGAGTTGGGGGAGCTTGCTGCTGCTGCCTGCTAGTCACTTTTGCTATCTATCAAGTTTGTCATACCCTTCGACCAGTGAAAATGGTAGAAATGGTTATACTAACTTTGTGTTGATGTATGTAATAGGCAGAAGGGGGCGTGGCAGAGCCCATAAATAAGCTTAATCGATTGAATCATGTCCGTCTGTTTGTCCATCTGTTGTACGCACAGAGCTCAGCTTTTATAAGTGCTATTGACATTAAATTTGGTTTCTGTATATCAATTTTAGTTCAACTTATAAGCGACGTATAAAATATACATAATTTTAATTATGACTTATACTTAACTATCTTAAATCTACCTTCTCTTCAAATTTCAATTCAATCGTACAATAAACACAGACGTGTTTCAAGTAACCTAAGTGCCCAGTGCTTTATTCAAAACTGGGTGCAGGGTATCTCACTGTTGAGCGCGCCCAACTGTAGCTTTTTTCTGGTGTTTTTTTTTTTTTGAAAAAGAGATCTCAATGAAGCTGCTGCCTGCTTCTCTGGGCAGCACCTGATGTGGTGATTTGCTTATGGCACAATTAATCAAAATCTCCCATCATAAATCTATCATCTACAGATTTTGAATGCCATCATTAGGAGCAGGAGGAATGATTTCCTTTTGCAGAGTGTTACCACAACCCTTAACCCAGTCCAGCGTTTATCACGCCTGCCAGCCCCTTGTCGCTTACCTGTCCCTTTTTTTTCTGTAGGTCGAAGGTCATTGGGTAACTTGGACGATTGTCCTGGCTGTGCAAAAGTTTCGCTGCCAGTTGACTTGTTTTGCCAGCTGTCGTCGCACCCATTCCCCCCCTGCCGTGCCTACGTTGACCCGTTCATTGAATTAAGCGCTTAATTGCTCCAATAAATTTGTGCAAATTCAGAGTGCAAAGTTCCCACATATATTCTGTAAAAATTGCATAATTGGCGTAATTATCTCGCGCTTTGTGCTCTACTCATTGCTCTGCAGTTGTTGTTGTTGTTCCTGCTCTTGTTGTTGTTATGCTAATTGTGTTGTTCGGCTTTCGCGCTTCCGCGCTACTCAACTTGACCCATAAACAACAGCTGCAGCTCGGGGGAGAGTGGGGAGGGTTGAATGTGACAAATTGCCGAGGCTGGTGCTTGCGAGCAATCAATTCTTGTAATTCCTTTGGGTTTAGCAGCTGCCAGACTTACTTAGCGGATGCCTTGGTGTCCTGCTTGAAAATTCATAACGTATACGCCAGGTGCGCCGTGGGTAAAGTAGGCTCGCTTACACATACATGCACGAACGCAAGCTCAACTGCCGACACACATGGCAACCTGCTGCCATGGGAGTTGAGGAAGCCGAGCCCGCTAATCATGATTAATTTGCATCAATTTGCCTGGGCCATTTTTAGCCAGCGATTTGTGCGAGAATTTTGACTCAAATTACCGGAATTTTGTGCGAGTTAAATGCACACACACACACACAGAGAGAGACACACGAGGCGTACATTCGCGGATTTGCAAAAGCTCAGCAATATCCAGAGCTCAAATGAATTTATGCGCAAATAATATAAGTGTACGCTATAAATAGAACCAGAAGCCACAAATAACCAGCTTTCCCTTTTGCCATTGAGTGCTATAGTAACTAAACTAGTTGCAGAAGATAATGGGGAAATGTGGGAAATTTGTACATTCCTCGCTATTAGTCACAATAGGTTTAACCAGCAAGCGGCGCCATTGTCTGCCCCAAACTGTTGCCAGATATATTTGAATGGGCTTCGCTGTATTCAACATTTCGCAGATGAAAGACGAGTGGGAGTACTTTGTGTGATACCAGGAAACATCCTTTACCTCAGGTACAAAGCAACTCAGCATGCAGAGATGTGTGTAAAGAGTTATTACATTGTTACAGTACGTTGCACGAGGAATTCTGGCAGAAATTCCTGGAGGAAAATTTCTACGTATTCATAACAGAAAATGAATTTATATTCTTGCGGAGGAAGGTTTTTTTATGAAGTGTTGTTTTTCGAATAACTCAACTTAGCAGTGCTGAAAGTTATACAATAAGCTATGTGTTATATATAGTATATTCTTGAGTATTTAAATCATGTGAATCAGAGTCCTGCATAAATACATTCATTCTTTACTTGACAGTAACATGCAAGTGTTTACTGCACCTTAAAATATCGTACTCTTTTTTTATTGTATACTATTTAGTATTTTAAAAATACATAAAATGAGTTTTGTAATTTTCTTTTCTTAATGAAAATGAGTGACAGTAACATCTGTGATATCTATGAATTGCTTACATATTTTCTATTTTAAACCTTATATTACATATTAAAAAACTATACTCAAAAAATGGGACCTATTTTTTTATGAATGATTAATTTACCCTTATGAATATATTCTTCCATTTCTATATTACGAATTTAAATGTTTATGCTAAATAAATGTTACATTCAAACCGTGACCGAGTTTGCCATGAGTTTGAACAGTTTAGTATGAATATTTATATGAAACTTGTTTCAATATGTCACGCCCCTATATACTTAGTATTTATTATACCTTATTTATTATAAATATATTTATATTTATAGTTTCAATATATTTTATATAAATAACTGCTGCACTGAATGCCATGTAATATGCTAAGTAAATCCCACGTGTTTCAATCATTTATGAGGCTTTGTTTTTATTCTATTTGCAGATAGAAGCGAAGCGGAGAAGCGTAAATAAATTAAAAGATACAAAACGAGATGCGAATGCTTTGTTTTCGTCTAAGGAAATAAAAAGAGAATTAATACAGCCGATTTACACAACAAGGTCGCAAGGTGCATGGGTCGAGAGCGGCACAAACTGGTCCGTTTTGAAAGTTGTTTGCATTAGCGCTACCCACAGAAACCCAAAACTTTTTCAAAACTTGAACCCAAACACACCCACAAAAAAGCAGAGAGAGAGTGAGAGCCAGCGACATGTCGGACACAATTTCTTTCGAAATGGGTTCGGTCGATAGACCCAACCGCTTCCAAGTGAATCCTGTAAACCATCAAAAGAACAACAACGACACTGAAAACCGCAAGTCACACGCCCCGTCGGCAAACGAAACAGACGCGGCGGATAGCAATGGGCCCCATAAAGTTTACTCCCGTCTGACCAACAGCGAGGGGGAGCTGCTCGAGGACGACACTTTCGATGCCACACAGTTGTTGAAGCAACAACAGCAGCCTAGGCAGCAGAGGTGAGCAAGAACCTTTCTCCCTTCCCAGTCTTCGTTCCTCTTTCCACTGTAGTTCCATTCTTTCCACTCGCTTGTCTGCTGTCCATCAACTGCTGCAAAGTTTGAGGAATCTTTGGTATTCTGTTAATTGTTTTGCTTCTCTTTCCGTTTCTTATTTCCCTTTCTATCTGCGCTCTTCCTTCTTTCTGTTGCTGCTCTTCCTTTTGACCCTGTTAACAATGCCACGTTCCGTTACGCCTGTGGTTCCGTTAACGTGCGTATTATTTGCTAATAACTCGAAAGACGGAAGGGATTGTTTCCCGCTGCCTTCTAGGCGAAATACAATTTCAGATTTTAAAGCTTCTTTTGTACCCTGCAAAAGTGCAGAGAGGGAGTGTACCAAGTTGAGTAAAAGTTTAAGAATTTAAGTATGTTCCATAAAGAAAAGGAAACCTAATCCTATAAGTACATGTAACTATACCTCTGGAGAGAGAATCTAACAAGGTTTTCTTTCCCCTTAGACTGCTCTCCAGGGTATCTCATAGTCTAGCAACTTAGTGTAGTTGTGCTTTTGATTGTCAATGCATGTTTTTGAATACAAATTGGAAAACGTGTGCTTGGCCATTGGCTCCGCATTAAGTTTGTTGCATCTATCAAATTACCCGAGAGTCTTTGACCCTCTCGCAGGTTCCTCTCGCAAGTTCAACGAACCTGGCCCTAGCTTTATCGTCAATCTAGCTGTAAATTCCCCCGGCAGGGGACACAAGCTCAAAAGGGACTCACTGCACTGGCAGCGAACAATACACCCAATCAGAGCTGGAGAGAAATAACCGTAATTCGTATTGGTATTCAATGAATGCAGTCAGGGGGGGAGTGGGGAGGTCAGAATCAACAATGGGGCTGGCAGACAGGGTAGCCCATTTGCATGGTCAATAGTCCGAAACTGGTGAAGACATTTGCCTAGCTCCAAGGTCGTGAGTGTTAATCACAATCGAAAGCGTAAAGAGAATTCCCTTCGATTCTCTTTTGGCCAATAATTATTGAGCATGGCCCGCGGAGGCTACAGCACTGTGAACAAGAACTTCTTGGTCTCATTATTTCATCATTTGGCTTTCTGCTTTGTCTTACCAGAGACAGAGAGAGAGAGAGAGAGAGAGAGAGATAAACTAATTACTGTTTGCAAAGTTTCGAATCGGGTCAGGCTGCATTAGGCCACAATTTCATTAAAGATTCAATTCGAAATTAGGTGAATATTTGATGGCATTACTGAGCCTCTCTCACTCTCTCATTGGCAATAGCTGCACATTTGGTGCCGCCTCCGCTCAAATGGGCCACAAATTATATGAAAAGCCATAATTGCCACTCAATAATGCGACTCAACGTATTTATGAGGGTGCACATTGCTCGCTTGCGGCTTTTGGCAGAGTCAGAGCCAGACACACATGCTGAGGCTCCCACGCACACACAGGCAGACACACACTCAGATACACGGCCCGGTGTTGCCTGGGGTCCCTTGGTTAAAGTCAATTGTTCAAATCAGCGGGGATCCAGTCAACCAGTCATGCATCGCATCATCAACAGCTACAGCAACAATAGTCAGACAAAACCAACAACAGCAACAACAACAAGCTTAGTACAAGCTAGAAGTTGTGTATCCTGCAGCCTGCTGAGCACCTCTCGCACCTCCCACACACCGCTCGCCACACGCATAGAACACCTTCACACATGTTAGCTCCTAAATTGTTAAGCCACAGAATTTAGAATTGACTTATCTGTATTAAATTGATAATTTAGATTTGCTAGCCACAGAATATACTTAGAAATAAATGCCTCAATTTGGCCAAAAATAAACAGAAAGCAGCTCGATATAAATTTTAATTGCGTGCTGGAATGAGCTGCAGAATTGTTACTTTTAAGTAAATATACATGTTATGTGCCAAGCAAGAAGAAGAACTCTCCATTTTGCCAGTGCAGTGGGAAGGGGGAATTTTCTTTTCTTTTCTTATTATTTTCTGCAGCTGTCCGAAGGCGCCGCTTGAAGCATTGTTTCGGAAAAATTCCAACAGGGTCACGCAAACTTTGCTTTTCTGTCTTCTATCTTTCACTTTTTGTGCTTCCAATTTTTGTTTCTCTCTCTTTACGTCTGTTGTCTTGTCTACTGCAGGCAGTCCATCAAGAGTAGTTTTCGTGACAAGGATAAACCGTCGCGCTTTAAGGATCTGCAGACCACGACACGCTTTCAGGTGGAGCCGCAGAATGAAGAGTCCGACGATGATTCGAATGATTCGCAGGAGGACCGCGAGCTGCTTAACGATAATGAATACGATACGAAATATGGCAAAAGTTTTCGGTCAGTTTAATTGCGGGACTATATGCGATTGTGTGTGTGTGTGTGTTTAATCTTATGCTGTTCTCTTCACCGCAGGCATTTCACTCGTGAGGCGCTGCCACGGCTCGATAATTATCGCAATATGATGTCCATACAGGCTGCTTATCGGCCGACGCTGGATGAGTTGCATAATGCGACACTAATGGGCAAGGTGAGTACGCACAGAGACTGGCGACCTCTTCCTCTCTCTCTCTCTCTCTCTTTTCTTTCCTCTATTCCTCTCAAATGAAATAAATATATTTGCCTTCAAGTTGATTGCAATTCGCAGGCAATTCTCAAATGTTGCCAGCTCCTGTGAGCTGTCACTGCATTGGGCGCCATTTCGACTATGAAATTGGACAGTCTTGAGATGTGTCAAGTGTGGGTACACGCTGCCTTCACTCCCCCATCGCCCCTGCCCTTTTGCTTGGTCTTTTGTTGTGACCTTTTCGCCATCAGAAAGCAATTTCCATCGGCGACGAAGCGTTCGCCTGGCTGACACTGCCAACAACAAGTGGCAAGAGGCAACTGGCAGCAGGCAACGTGGCTGAGGTCATTAGCATAGCTGGTGGCACACGCGCGATAATAAGCCAAGCACTGCAGTGGCATAACTAACAATCAGTTGCAGTTGCCGTGTGGTAACTTTAATTAGCTGCAAGTAAGCAAGTCAAAAGTTATGCCAAGTTGAAAGTTCGCCAAGTTCATCAGCAATTTTTCACCCACGCGCTCTTCTCAACTTTCATGAGGTACACTGACTTTTCAATTGACTTTTGACGCCCGCCCACTGTAATGCAATCAATTGTCACTAATTGATTTTGCACTTTCGAAAATTGTATTTTGTGGGCTGCCAATTGAAACAGACAAAGCGAAAATTGGCAAAGAAAAGCGCAGAAAACGCCTGTCAATAGCTTGGAAAATTGTACAATTGTCTTGGCTTGGCTTGCCTTGGGGGTTATCAATGTCGAAGGTCAACAATAACCTGGGCACTTTTTCACCTTGACAGAAGAAATAAGTAACGGGGCCCTGCTCTGGGCTGTTCTGGCTGCTGCGGTGGCGTATGATTAATTTAATGGCCACTCGCCTGACAATTAAAGTCGCAGGTTGTCAGAGGGGGGCTTTAAAAGAGATTCACGGCAGTGTCGCCCTCCTGCCTCTGCAGCCATTTGTGCCTACGGCGGCGGCATCATTTATCAACACTAGACAGCTTTATTGAAAATATCCAAGCCGAGCAAAGCACTCAGCCTGACTTTCTCTCTCTCCCTCCCTCCCTCACTCGCACACAGAACACGCACAGCCTGCAACGTAATCAGGACTTGGAGGCTGGCAATATGAATGGCATGCTGAAATTCGGATGGATCAAAGGTGTGCTCATTCGCTGCCTGCTGAACATATGGGGTGTCATGCTCTTCCTGCGCCTCAGCTGGGTCGTGGGCCAGGCGGGCATCATCGAGGGCTTTATACTAATACTGACAACGACCGCCGTCACCACCATAACGGCATTGTCAATGTCGGCGATAAGCACCAATGG